>OX377202.1:92634441-93287334 GCA_947396885.1 Heligmosomoides polygyrus polygyrus
CTGCCCACGTATTCCGCTTCATACTGATCTGCTACGTGGAAACAGAGATCAGTAGAAAAAAGTAGCCTTTGCGGGACATGTCTCCTTGAAAGCATGATGCCCAGCCAGCTTGATAGCTGATTACTACCCTGTCCTCCATCAAAGTAAACCTGAAACTGTGGAAGCTTAGGATTACGTTGCTTCTCTCTCCTGAAGGACCGCATTTCACTAAGAATTGTTGCGATTCGCAGGTTACTGTTACCGTCACCTGTGTAGATGTCCGACACGTAGCTGCTAGGTGCGCTCCGAGTTCACAGTCATAACATCCCGTCAATTCCGTGGTTTGGAGCTCGCAGTTTTGGTTGATTACCAGCTCGTTAGAAGCCTGCAGGAATCTCGATTCAATCCTGATTACGATTTCTTCCTCGTCTGAGGTCGCGATTATGGAATGTGAATGGGCAGAAAGCTTTGTGAACGGTGTTGTTAAGGGTAGCGTGTACTCCTTTTTGTCCCGTAAATTAAGGATTGCGTGGTCAGGGCATTGACAGTTGTGTGGCGAGTTTCCGCAATTACACTGTATGCGGTTCGTGCAGGTCGAGAATTTCGTCTGAGCTTGCTCAGTATTAGAGCACGCCACTGGAATTTGAAAATTCTGCGGTAGCATATAAGCAGATGTGTTGTTGTCTGATGTGGCGAACCCTTTGTCAACGAGGTGGCCTATAGGTCTTTGGATCGATATAATCGTGACGTTGAAGTCGTCGATGTTCTCGGTTTTGTATGGTTGCAGCGAAAGGTTTTGCAGCCTTGTGATATTTTGGATCGTGATTTCCACTCCGAGAGTAGCAGTCGGGATCCAGTGAGGACAAGTGAAAACTTCGAAAACTTGTTCGGATATCGGTTTGTGGGCTATTCTGTAAAACCAGCAAGTGGGTAGTGCCAGAAAACAGCCGCATAATATCCCTCCGCAGCTATTTAGGCACCCTGAGTACCCTGGATACTTCGCCGCATGGCTAAGCTCGGGAACGGTCTCATTAGGGCTCATGCTTTCGCACTTCTCTGGTGTGCATGATCCGGCCTGAGGACATCGTTTTACGTGGTAAACCTCTAGCTTCGTCGGCCTTGTGAAGAATTCCGTTACTTTTGAGCATTTAAAGTCTACGGTCTTCTTCGCAAATTTCGCTGTTCCTATGGTCTTGTTTGAGTGGACTATTTCGACACACAATTCGGATCGTAGCCTGTTGCATAACAGTTCTCTGTTGTACTCGAGATGACATTTATTGTTGTCGTCACACACAAGCTCGGCTGAGTGTCGCATGAGTGTCGCATTCTGGCATGAACTAGACGAGGATATCATTGAAAGAGCGCATAGCAGCGTTGAGCTCGGAAGTGATGTCAACTCGAATACGCGAGATGGAGCTCTCGGTTCACAGATTTCTTTCTCATTATCTGGTCGAAGAACATGGTTGGCTCGAGCCTTATCTTTTAATCGAACTATTGTCCATACAGAAGCCATTGTGGCTGCAATGATTACGTATGTCAGAACTGCTAGCGAGGCTATGGCTCCAGCTGGCCAGCAGTGTGGATTGCCCAATAGAGTTTTGGATAGGAAGTGCTGGTGATCGCAAAACTTTGGTCGTTTACACAATTTTGTGTGTTCACGTACTTGGTCATGTTCTAGGGTTCGTAGGCTGACGTTCAACCCTTGATGTGTTGGTGATATAGGTAGGATGTAGCTGACCGATCCGTTGGTGTCGTTCATCGATTGGCATTCATTACCAATGCACAGCTCGAACCAGCCGTTCGTCGGAGGCACAGTGACGACCCCTCAATAGCAAGAGACCATCGAGGTGTTACTTTCCGCAGTAGCTGCGGCCACTACTGCCATAAGGGTTAGGAACGTCAGAGAAGATGTAAATGGCGTTTAAGAATGCGCTACATTGGCTTCCATGCTTCGGAAGAATTCATAGGCTCGTGTTTTTGAGCCGCGGTAAGGATTTACTCGTCTGCGATTCGCATTGTTGTCGCTGACGTGAGTCACGTCCTCTGCGGTACCCTCTTGTACCGTTTCGGCTTCCGCCTGTTGTGGTATGCAACGTATTTCAAGAGGATATATTTTGTTCAATGGCCGCTGGATAATTTTCTGGTTTAGCATAAGTACTTTGGCTGATCTGGCTAGGCCAAATGCAGAAGACATGACCTGAGTGATCTTGCCATAGAGCCAAGACCCTCTAGGGATTAGGTCTTGCTCGATAATTACGATCTCGCCAACATCTGGATACGTTCTACTCAGATGTCTTGGTTGCTTGAGAACCACTTTCTGAGTTTCTCGCAACGATGTTAGGTATGATTAATTCCAACTTTCCCAAAATTTGTTAGCGATGTTCTCAGAGTATCGCAATGCTTCTATCGCTTGTTTCTGCGATTGTATCAGGTCGGGATCGTAGGTTGGATCGTTGAGATCGACAAGGTTCTCGGACTCTGGCAGGGAGAACCTTAGGTTTCCTTGGAGGAAGTCCACTGGGCGTAGCGGAATCGTGGTAAGGTCATTCGAACTCGATTTTGTTAGTGGTCTCGTGTTCAGGATCGCCTCAATTCGAGTAATAGCTGTGCACATATCGGTGAAGCTAAGCCATTTTCTTAAAATCGATTCGAGTTCGAATGACCTTACCACAATTCCGCTACGCCCAGTGGACTTCCTCCAAGGAAACATAAGGTTCTCCCTGCCAGAGTCCGAGAACCTTGTCGATCTCAACGATCCAACCTACGATCCTTGTTGAACGCTTTCTTGACCGATCTAACCAATCGTTCCCCTGCACCACCCATCCAGGGTGCACAAGGTGGATTGAATACCCACTTGATTTTCTCAGTTGCACAGTATGACATTAGTGAATTGCCTGTTGTGTGGTCGTTTTCGTACATGGCGGCAATGATGCGTTCACCTTGTTTGAAGTTGGAGCCGCAGTCGCTCCGCATTAGCTTTGGAATCCCTCTTCTAGAGGTGAACCGTATGAAACTGTTTAGAAAGGCCCCCGCCGATAGGTTTTCGACGAGCTCCAGATGGAGTGCACGTGTTGTGAGGCACGTGTACAGGCAGACATACATTTTTTCTAGCGACTTTGAAAGAAATGGTCCCATAAAGTCGCATCCCACGTTTTCGAATGGTTTTGACACCATTACTCTGTCAGAGGGAAGCGATGGCATCATTGGAGCTCCGAGTGGTAGTCCTTGATACCTCTTACAAGTTGGACAATTCTTGAGATACTTATTGAAGGCGCTGGGAGCTCGAGGGATCCAGAACCTTTGTCGGATTATCGCTAGAGTGTGGTCTTTGCCGCAGTGGGCATTCTCCTTGTGAAGCTGCTGGAGCAGTAATCGCACCAGCTCTGAACAGTGTGGTACGTAGATGGGCGATTTGGCATCAATGGGGATTGCGGCATTTTGCAATCGTGATTCGTGCCGAATTATTCCGTTACTATCAAGAACGATCTTTTTGTTGTGGAAGCGTTTTTGGAGCTCTTGGATGACTACGGCTCCTTGCTCTTGACGTAGCAGGACTTCTTCAGAAGGTGATTGGTGCGAGGTGATTTCCTCAGAGGATCCAAATTTTCCGATAGTGTCGAGTGTAACACTAGTTGCGCGCTTTTTGTTTGTTTCGGAAGCCCCTGTTTTCAGTGACTTTCCGACAAGGGAGAGTACTCTTAGAGCTTTATTCAAACTTGAGAATCTGGTTAAGTCGATGACCTGCAGTTTGCTTAGAGGTGGTTACGCAGTATTTGAAATAGTCGTCTGCGACGTTGTCTCTGTTATGTCGTGTTCTTCTAGTTTGGACATAGAATCTATGGATTTAACCGGCCATGTATCTGGTCTGTTTTGCAACCATCTCGGGCCTCCCACCCAGTCGTGGTTAGCGATTTCGTCGGCTTTTAGCCCTCTGGTTCCTGCATCTGCAGGATTTTGAGTGGTGCTGACATGGAAGAAGCTGACGGATATACCCTTCGATTCTAGGCTATGTTCAATTTTGATGATTTGATCACGCTGATTCGTGACAAATGGTGGTTGTTTCTTGGAGCTGTTGATCCAATACAGCGCTATTTCGCTGTCGGTTACAATAGATACTTGGTCAACACCTTTATGAGTCTCGATTATATTTTTACACAAGCGCATAGCCATGAGAACTCCAACCATCTCCAGTCGCGGAATTGTTTGATGGCATTTTTTAGGAGTAAGTTTGGTTTTACCGCTGATCAGTGATGATACCTTACCCGATATTTCGCACTGCATGTAGGCGCATGTGGATATCGCGATATTGCTAGCGTCGGCGAATACCCACAGGCGACTTTTCTCGCTTGTAGGTCGGTCGAACATAGGTCGAGGGATTGATATGGACGCGTCATTGATTAGTCTGGTCAGGTAGTTCCATTTGTTGCATGTTTCTTGAGGCAGAATAGTTTTCCAGTCAACTCCGTGTGTTGAAGACTTCCCTCATCAGAGATTTTAAGTTAACCATGAGTGGTCCAGCCACTCCGATTGGATCGTAGACCGAGTTTATTTCGCTCACGATATCTTTTTTCGTCAGTTGGGTTCTGGGTAAGAATCTCGTCTTAACATTGAACGAGTCATCCTGGATGTCATAATTAACGCCTAGAATTTTTATGCATGGCGACTCTAGACGGTCATTTTCGGGTATTCGTGAGTTGACTTCGCTGGAATTTGAGATGTATTCTCGCAAATTCTGTGCGGTTCAGTGGATTTGTGCGAATGCGTAACAATATAGAGGGAAGGGAGGAACGTGTTTATCTCTTGGTAGGCAGTCGAAGCTCGAGTGATTTGAGGAGCAGCACTTCCAGCACCTTCTGCCTTCTGTTAGCATTTTTCGGCGACTTGTTTGGTCTGTTATGGTTTTGCAGGTTATAGAGCTGTGATTTCCCTTATTGCAGAAGACGCAGGTCTGGTCGCCAGACTGCGGTCGGGCTTTATTGCGCTTGTCTGTTGTGCTGGCGACCTCGCTGATTCGGTTGCGACCGAGTCTGTTTTCGACGGATGCTTTTGCGGCGATTTCCTCTTTAAGGTGACCCAAGAGGTCCTCGACGGTTTGATTGCTTTGTGCTTTGCTCAGTATGAGCACCGGCTTGATGGCTTCTCGAGGGAATTTGGATAGGATGGTCTCGCACCACATTGGATCGTATGTTTTTCGAACATCGTATCCTGCCGAAACCATTTGATTGACCAGCACGTGAACTTGGTAGAAAGCATCGGAGCAACTATCCGCGAAGCTGTTAGCTGGCTTTAATTGAGCCAGTTTTTGAACTACCTGTGACCTATTTGTGGAGTCATCGGAGTAGTTTTGTTTCAAGGTTTGAATGATCCACTCGTAATTTTCTGGGACCAGTCGGATTCCTTTTATTATATTTTGAGCTCTTCCTTTTAGACTTTCCTTGAGTAGCAGTATTTTTTCCATTATATCCAACTCTTTGCTTTTGTGGACTAGCGTTTCAAAAACGGCCCAATATTCGGGAAATTCCTCAACACTGCCATAAAATTTGGGAAGTGAAGCTTGAGGGGGCTTTATGGACCTGTAATGTCCCTGGTTTTCATGAATTCGATCAGGATCTGCTGCAGAATCTGATGCGGTTTGTGTGCGATTATTCCCACTACTGCGTCTTCACAGTTGTAGCCTTGATTGATTTCAACGTCAGGATCGTCCGAGGTTCCTTCCCTGCTTTGTGATTTTTGGGACGTGTAGCCCAGTTTCACATCCATTCTTTGTTTTATGCATTTGGACTCGTCAAGGCGCGCTATGAGCATGTACATTAGATCGTTTGCTTCAGCTATTGCTTCTTGGAGTTTTGATTCTTGCTCGATCTCTTCAATTTCAAGCATCAAGTCTTTTCTCTCCGATTTATTCTTGCAGTTTTTATATTAATCCCTTATTTCACTATATAAGGTTTTCAGGTTCTCTCTACCCTCTCGAATTTGTCTTACGCCACTAAGAAGTAAAGTGATCGTAGATCTGCATTTTTCGTAACTATCCTCGTTAATAATGGGATAATCGGTTTTCGTTGTGTACTCACTATAACTAGAGACAAGCGTTTTCAGCGTTGTTGCGCTGAGAATGATGGGGGTTTATGGAAGTGCAACGCCATTTTATTTGCGAGACCTCCGGTAGATATGGAAAGGCTTGTAATTGATTAATTAGCGTCCAAGTACTTTTTTGCACGAGGATTTTGCAAAAAGTGCTTCGGGTACTTAATTGTACGGGAAACTTGAGTTCTCTTAACGAGAAATTGCTCCAGGTGCTTATGTGTACGGAAGACTTAGGTTCTCACGAGGAGAAGATTTGCTCCAGGTACTTATGTGTACGGGAGACTTAGGTTCTCACAAAGAGAAGATTTGCTCCAGGTACTTATGTGTCCACGGATCTCCCTCAATAGAGAGCCTTCGGGCTCTCTTGTTAAGAGGGATCTCGGGCCGCTTGTCGCAGGGCCACGTGGCGCGTCCCCGGGTGGTGGATAGGGGAATTAAACGCGAACCAATTGCGACCGTGTACTGCCCAGAGACGCAGGTGGGATGCAGGGGATGGACTCCTTGCTCCTGCTGTGTCGGGTCGACGCGTTCCTTGTGCGTGGGAGCGGCATGTTCGTGCACAGTGTGCGCGGATGTGTCCGTGACTGTGCGGATTGTAACTGTGTCGGCTCGGCCAAAAGCTTGCACTCGGTAGACTGGGAGTACATCGTAAGGCGATTCGAGGCCGCCTCAAAAGTCTCGCCCCGTCCCTTCGGGCAGTGGCTGCCCGGAGTACCCCGCCCGCACGACAGAGCCTGACTAGCTACCCGTGTTGTATTCCAGTCAAACACAGCAGCACTAAAGGGCCTCATTCCCCTGACCCCGAAAGAGCCCCCATTTCTGCAGCGATGGGAAGGACGAGTACGGAGAGGCTGCTAAAATCTCAGGGCCTAACCAGGCTGCGCAAACTGAGAAGGACTAGGATGACGATCTGTACTTACAACGCCCGCACGCTTGCGTCGGAAGCATCCGTCGAGGACCTGATGATGCAAGCCAGGAAGATCAAGTACGACGTCATCGGACTGACCGAGACGAGAAGACACCACCCCCTACACGCCGCCTACGACTCCGGAGAAGAACTGTTCCTCGGAACATGCGACAGCAGGGGAGTAGGCGGCGTTGGTGTCCTCGTCAACACGCACTTGGCCATGAACATCGATTCGTACGAGTCTCTGACAAGCCGAATCGGGACGTCTGCGACCTGAAAGCGATGTGGCCTCCGTGCCAGCCTTGACTGTGTTCGTCGCGTATGCCCCAACATCCGACTACGACGACGAAGACGTCGAGGCCTTCTACGTGGAGCTGGAGAAGTTCTATAAGGAAGATCACACCTTCTACAAGGTGATCGTCGGCGACTTCAACGCCAAGATCGGGCCACGAAGGTCGCCTGAAGAACTTCACATCGGAACCCACGGTTTGGAGTGGAACGGAGCAAGGTGAAAGGCTGTCTGAGTTTATCATGTCGACCAAGACCATCCATGGAAACTCGCAGTTCCAGAAGCCTCCTTCCCTACGATGGACCTGGGAATCCCCCGGTGGCCAGTTCCACAACGAGATCGACCACATCATCTTCAATCGCAAGTATTGCCTGACCGATGTCTCCGTTGTCCCCAAGTTCTACACGGGATCGGACCACCGCCTCCTTCGCGCGAGGTTCCGCTTTTCGCGTCAAGGAGAGAAGGCCGCGAAGTTCAAGAAGAGGAATTCCAGAACGACCATCAACTGGGATCTCTACACCTTTCTTGTCGGCCTTTGGGAAGATACCGTCATGGACAACGTCGACGAGGAATACGATCGCTTCGTGCACCATCTCCACGATAGTGCTAAGGGAGCCGAGAGCTTAAAGACCACCAAGAGACGCCTGTCTCCGGAAACTCTTGAGCTGATACGCCAGCGTGGAGCAGCACGAGCGTCAGGCAACTACCAACTGACGTCCGAGCTTGCAAAGCTATGCAGAGCGGCGATAAAGGAAGATGTCAAGGAGAGAAGGGCGGAAGAAGTGTTGGCTGAAGCAGCAGAGGCAGGGCTGAGCATCCGCAATGCCCGCCGGAACTTCGCCAACTTCAAGACCAAGATGACCGCTCTCCGACGTCCTGACGGAACCATCACCCTCTTCCAGAAGGACCATGGAGAAAGTCATCCACGACTTCTACTCCGATCTCTTCGATAGCCACGCCCACCTGCCCCCATTCCATCTTCCGCAGGATGGATACGTCGTCCCCTCTGTTCTCTCTTCCGAAATCCGACACGCCATCTCGTCGGTGAAGAAACGTACAGCACCCATTTTTGACAGGATCAGAGCTGAACACCTGAAGAACCTCCCGCCAGCGCTCATCAACACCTTGGCGCGGCTCTTCACACGCTACCTGTCCGAATGCAAGGTTCCATCTCAGTGGAAGACCAGCAAGACCGTTTTGCTGTACAAGAAGGGAGACGTGCACGACATTGGCAACTATCGCCCGATCTGCCTGTTGTCCGTAGTCTACAAGCTGTTCACTCGAGTCATCCTGAATAGGATTAGTAGAACGCTGGACGAAGGACAGCCATGCGAACAAGCAGGATTTCGGAGAGGATTCAGCACGATCGACCACATACACACCATTACGAAGCTCATCGAAGTGTCGCGAGAGTACAAGCTGCCGCTGTGCCTTACGTTCATCGACCTGAAGAAGGCATTCGACTCCGTTGAGACTGAAGCGGTCATGGAAGCCCTGCTCACCCAGGGCGTTCCTACTCAGTACATCAGGGTCCTTCGAGAGCTGTACAGTGGATTCACGACCAAGATCTCTCCATTCTACAACGACGTCGTCATTGACGTGAAGAGAGGGGTTCGACAAGGGGATACCATATCCCCGAAGCTCTTCAGCGCCACCCTCGAAAACGTCATGCGCGAACTAGAATGGGAAGACATGGGAGTGAAGGTCGACGGCCGGCAACTGCACCATCTTCGCTTCGCTGACGACATCGTACTCATAACCCGAGCATCAGTCAGGCGGAACGAATGCTGGCCGACTTCGATCGTGTATGTGGAAGCGTTGGACTGCAGCTGAATCTTACGAAGACGATGTTCATGAAGAACGGATGGGTTTCTGATGCCCCATTCTCGCTCAACGGAACGAACATCTCCGAATGCTCCAGCTATGTGTATCTGGGTCGCGAAGTCAACATGGCCAACGACCTAGCACCAGAGCTGAGCAGGAGGAAACGAGCGGCTTGGGGAGCTTTCAAGAGCGTCGAAGAAGTCGCGAAGAAGACGAAGAACGTCCGACTCCGTGCCCACCTATTCGACTCCACTGTTCTTCCTGCCCTAACATACGCCTCAGAGACCTGGGCTACACGAAAGCAGGATGAACACGCGATCAGCGTCGCGCAGCGTGGAATCGAGAGGACGATGCTCGGAGTGACACGACTCACGCAAGTGAGAGAAGGCCTTCGGAGTTCCGAGCTTCGCCGACGTTCGAAGATCAGAGACGCTGTCGCATGGGCCAAGTCGTCGAAAATTAGGTGGGCCGGCCACGTAATGCGATTCGCAGACACCCGCTGGACGAGAGTCGTCACAGATTGGATTCCGCGGGATGTCAAAAGAACACCAGGACGCCCACCAACGCGTTGGTCGGACTTCTTCGTGAAAGCCCTGAACGACCTATATGACGCTCTTCGTGTCCCTCGAGCGAGGAGGATCCATTGGACCACTCTGGCACGCGACAGGGACGAATGGAGACGCTGCTGGCGCCCGCTCGAGCAAGTCGATGATCAACGGGACGACAGGTGATACAGGTGATATATATATATTCCTCTGGCCAGCTTTCCTTCACACCAGAACAAATCAACTCCGCTTAAGACGCATCGGATACAACACTACTCTCGTTATAGCGCGGTTTTGGGAGGAAGAATGAGTTGTGGCTGCAGAGAATTATAATGATTTTTGTGTAGCTACCTAAACAGCAACGCATTTAAACACGTGGATAAAATGAGACGAGGAAAAAGGTGTTTTATCCTAATGCCCCAGTCAATGAAGCAACACTGTTCACGAGTGATGAGATTTGATTTCTCGTTTATATGACGTCGGAAATTCTTAAAATATGCAAAACATCAATTCTGCTCAACCGCTCTCTGAAGATTTTACTGTTCTCTGAGTTTATCACATCAGCCGGCAAGTGTAGAATCCATATCGCCCCTCGGTAGCAAATAATATTAAATATGGCCATATTCCATATATGGCGTCCAGGAGGAGTCCTTTTATGGCATCCGCAATCGCAATCTCTCTCCTTGTCGGAGGATCGGAGGAGTGAAATCCGGTGTGAAGTTTGAAAGTAGTCGGCCGACAGCACGTCCAGTTGAGAACGACACTTTAGTGTGACGATATTGACCGGGTCCATAATACTCAACCGTGAGGTGCGCGTAGTTTTGTGCAGTTACGGTATTATTGGTGATATGGTATGATCGTGTCGATTGGTTATTTACTTCCCGTGCTTGGGACCGTCTGTGCCTTCATCACTGACCATCTGGTTCGGGTAAGGTAAGGTTCCTTACTCTACGATTATGACCATTGCCTTTATTTCTCAGCCTTCGTTTTTGCCCTGTCTCTGGGACAATCGCGGTTAGAGACATACCTTCCTTCGCTTCTATATTCATGCATTCTCCGACATGTTTTACGACAGTAGGAACTACTGGTCATCCTGACCACATTTACACATTACCAGTCCAGTTCCCTTTCAGTGTCGGAGCTATCGGGAGGTTCTACAGACCAGTGCACTTGGCGAGAGGCTTCACTCCAAGGCTTCATCGTCCTGCTTCTAATTTTTCTTTTTGCATGCCCTACCGTAGACCTTTTCTTTCCGAAACCTTCATGAGCTGCATGCCTTGGAGACCAACAAACAGCATTTGATTTTCTCATATGCTGGGCTCTTACCCGGTCTACGCAGCTTTCGATCCAGAGGTTGTGCTCCTAGGTTCTTGCCGATTGGAGTCCTTTTTCGATTTTACGTGGCTTACTCTATACTGCGGTTGCGGAGATTCATCTAATGTTGAGGGTGGTGGTCAACTGCATTGATCTGGTGATCGCGGGCCAGGCGCCGTTTAAAAGGCGCCCGGGACGAAAAGGTATTCGACCTCTTCGACCGACCGCATCTCCCAGCCTCCGAACCCAGCCATCGTCCAGTCCAAATCCGACCCCGCCAGCATCTGACATCGAGAATTCCGATCAAATCTCTAACCCCATTAGCTTGTTGTTGTTAGTGCTATAATAAACATTTTTCCTACATTTGACTTCTTCCACCGGATAACGATAGTGCCGTACTCTTTCATAGGCTTCCACCTGCTCCAGGACCTCAATGGAGGTTATGTCCTCTAAAAGCAATTCAAGTTTCTATCAAGACCAATTCATCAATAAGTAACATCACTACCATCGCGTTTCTGTGGTACTTGAGGCCCTAATTTGCATTACCTACCTCTTGCAAAATAATAGTCGCATATCTTTTTAGTGACTCTTCTCAGCGACAGAATGTTGCAAAATATTTTCACCCAGCTTCGTCAGGACGTCCCTGGCAAGCGAGGTCCAAGGTTACGGCCTATATATGTCTCTATCCCAACGGGGACCTTCGCTGTGGGCATTCCTGTGGTAAGTTCTGCTGCCGTGGGCTTGACCTCTATTGGATTCCTCCCTGTCTTCTCTTCTTGCTCAGAGCTGTCCCGCCGACCTTTGTTGCTTCGATCAAGCGCAGACCACACAAAAGATACAACATCTTTATTGCGTCCTTTATACCATTCGCTATCATTATGCATTCACCACTCCTTCCCTATTCTACTGACCTCTATCCTTACATCCCCTAACAGTTTCGACACTGGACGTTGTGGCGCACGAGGGCAATTGTCCATCTCACCTCCCATTTTTCAAAGGTACGTATTTCTTCATGGCCCCTTGCTAACACATCCATTTGCTATTGTTTCCTTATATGTCTTTTTGCAGTGATTCCCTGGTTAATAAATTGGTGAAATTTGTGAGCGCCTCACTTCCCGCTGCCGAAGTTGTTTCGTATCTGGGTCGTTTTTTGCACCACATTTGTTAAAATGGCAATATGGGAAGGAAAGTGGAATAACGGATCAAAATGCATATTGCATTAAATGAACTTCACACTCTCCTGCGCGCTGCTGTCTGCTGTGGATTCCGCAACGGTGTTCGGTGTACTCCCAAAAGGGCTGCATCTTCTGTGCACATTTAAATAGTTTCGTAGAACAGTCACATCCATTCTTGATGCGATCCCATCCTACCACGTACCACATGCATAATACAGGAATTCATGGATGAGGAAAAAAAGAAAAACAGAAAAACATGTTAGAAATAGGCCATATGCCGCAGGCGTCAGTGAGTCATCTCTACATATCGCCTCTATAGTCAAGCAGTCGACGCGCACGTATTTGTATGATGACGCGGGAGTACACGAGGAATTCTCTTAAATTGGAATATCCGCTGGAGCCCTTGAACTTGACTATGATTGGACTTTCGTTATATTCCACCAATGGCAAATGCTGCATAGCCATCTACGAACATAAGGTAAACATTATAGCATATACAGCTGTTTATTATTTTAACTTTTATCTAATTTTATAAAGGATGAACTCAATCGGGATCGCATCCGGTTCTCCGCCAAACCTTCTTTCACAAAATTCAGCTAGTATTCGGTGGGATCCCTAAACGTTGCCGTCACTTTTCAACTGTACAGCTGATATCGTATGTGGCCCCGAGCAGTCGACAGTTAGGTAGCTTTTGGTATCTGAAGGATACCTATTACCTTAGTAGTACAGAATTTTCAATAGTAGCTTAACTCTGGTTGTGTGCTATCCTTTTAGCAACTGGATTAGTTGTTATCGTTCCTTTCCTGTCGCCAAAAGTTTTATTCGTTGCTGTTGATCTCCATGATTGAGTCGTCGGTCAGCCGTCACGTCTCGTCAAAGAGGTTGACCGAAATTATATTGGTTTGCCACCTATGTAGTCATGCAGGCTTCACTAGCTCACACGCGTTGGAGATTGACAAGGGTCATGAGATGGAACACTCTATCTCCAATACCGATGAGTATTTCGATCTCAAACTGCGTAACAAGGACCCAAACATAAGCAGGATGTTCAGGTACTCAAGATCAAAGATCCTAACAATATAGTGTGTCTGTTGCTGAAGAGGCTCGGCGCTTGTTACCTTAGGACTAGAGTCGGCTGATTTCGTGAAACCGTCGCCGAGTCAAGGAAAGTTAATGGAAAATGTTGAAGATATTTGTAAGTTTTAGAGGCGGAGTGTCGTGCTGTAGGGTTGGTGGGATACACTGATGGCTAAGCTTGTTCCACCATCTGATGCTTGTCGAGCGGTCGATTTCTGCGTTCATCTAAGTTCAGCGACTTCTTTACGATGCCCACTAGGAGCATGGAGGCATGCATAGAGAATCATAAATCTCGATTTTCAATGCCAAGTAATGCCTATCCCTTGTCTTTATTCTAGGAGAAGATAATTCCAAGAAATCTGTACAAAATCCCCGTAGGATTTTGTAGAACATCAGTAGAATTGTCTGCACGGATATTGCTACACACTTTCTGTTTACCGCCACTTTACTTCTGATGCAATCCTAGTCACTCACGAGCTTGTAGAGGGAGAGCCGTAGCTCTAATACGAACAAGCTCTAATACGAATAAGATAATGCTGTAGAACAGGATTCGAAAACGGAAAATCATACATGTCTAAATATGAAAAAATACTAATTTTCTCAACTACTTTTGGACATCAATACACATTTCTGTCGGGTATACAATTCCGTTTCTACATAAATAAGTTGTTGTTTTTAAAGGAATTCTGTGCAGTAACGTCAAATTTTGTGTATAAAGGGTTTGCTTGAGAACGGCGTGAAATAATTATGAAAATTTAATAAATTGGCTTCCACATCTATAATGAATAGGGTAGCGTATTTCAAAGGCCAGTCATACACATAGGAGTTCTTTATCAATCTTCACCGACATGACCGGAACTGGATCTGCACAAATTTAACCCATAATTTTGGCAAGAACTGCCATCCGAACCCGTTCCTGCAGTTTTTGCCTTCTTCTCTGGTACGTCCCCACATCTTGTTCTCACAGCTCAGCTAACACCTTTCTGGCCACTTTCGAGTGCTTGCATTTGCACTTGCCGTTGAAAGGTCAACTAGAAGAATAATTTCACTGATATAACATGGAGCAATCACTGAGAGTGAGTCACCAATTGGTGCTCCACGACTTATGACAGCATTAAGTCGGGCTGGCATCAATGTCACATGGTTCTGAAGTGTTCGGAGAGAGAGATCGATTGCTGCCGATTATCTTACCAAAGTATAACTTATCTCTCTAAAATGAATCGGTCCAAGCCCAATTTTGTGAAAGCCAAAGAAGTCTGAGATTGGTGTCGTGTAGGTTTACGGCCCAATCCAGAAAATTTCGGGACAAATTTGTATGCAAATTTAGGGACAACTTTAGGAAATAATCGTCTAAAAGCACAGCCCTGGAACACCGACTTGAAACTCTTCCAACTAGAGACAGAGAACCTTGAAATAAAGAAAAACTTTGTAGAAGATTGTTTAGAGGAATATATAGAGGCATAGTCCAATCGATCTTCCCATAATTTAACACAGGACTGGCGTATCAAAACGCTTCCCGCTGGGACGATTCTCTGCATGAGAAAAAGAAAGAAGTTCACTGTTTGCGCCTTATATTATGGAGCCTCTACAAAACAAGCTTGCGTACGGCAACCAATATTGTATTTTTGCTGAAAAAAGTGAAAAGACTCGAAAAAGTAACAATATAACAACAGTAACAAGTACCGTCGGTAAATATCCGCCAAAACGCGGCCGGTGGGGATTAATTCGCCGTTTGCGTCGCTTTGCCGTAATTCTCTCCAAAGTCGATTACATCCAATGAAGTACACATTGTCGGAACAACAGTTCTACCCCATGGCATCAAAATCTTGACAAGGTTTTAGAATTTTTGAGTATGAGATGACCTAGATTAGTCGAGAATTATTTGTCTGACCCACATCCGCCCCTGAATCTTGCTTAATTGTGCCCCCCTCCCCCGGCAGGAATGGACCTGCCCAGAAAAAATTTAAAATTTTAAAATTCTGTTGAAAATGTGTTCTATGCTAAGTTTGGGTTTTCACTCACCATGGTGATCTGTTTGATATCAAATTCGCAATTTATGTCATTCTGTGCATACTCAGCTGCCGGTTCTTGGTTTTTACGAGGCTGCCGGAAGGCGAAGAGCGGCTGCTTGCCGTTAAAACAATCTCACCTCAGAAAAAATCTTTATTATGAATTTGAGAACGAACGTTTAATGGCAAGAAATAGTTATTAAATACATGCAGCCGGAGACGTGCAAATACAGGAGTATAATATTTATATTGATATATTGTAAAAGATTGTCTATATTGTGCGAATTGTGATGTGTTTCCATTCTGTACAACAATCCTTCTTTTGAGTTTGTTACCACCGCGAGCATCAACGATCCGCTCCAAAAGCCACTGGATGCCTCCTTTGTATCCGTTTCTGGTGCTACAGACATCCAGTATTGCTTAATAGCTGTGCACAATTCCTCCTGTGTTCTAAAAACTCGGCGCCTGTAAAGGGTGCAATCAACAAGGGGCCGATATATATTGGTCTGGAGAGCAACTTGAGTACAAACCTTAAATGAGCCTTAATGTTGTCCCACACTCATTCAATAGGATTTAGTTCAGGGGACTTGGCGGACCACTCTGTTTCAATTACTCACTCAAGCAGCCTCCTCTTCGTGTAAGGACTAGTTTGGGCCGGGGCGTCCTGCACAAGTCGTGATCGTCCTAAATTTTGTAGCTTTTTTTGCAGAAATGTGAATCAACGAAAAAGTCTTTGTAAAGAATGGAAAAAGAAAACAAATAAAGAAGAACTTTAATTTATAAAAAACTCGCTTCGCCTCTTAACTTAAGTCGAGTATTTTATAAAGAAGAGATACCCGAGGCTCATCAGTTGAGTAAATATCTCTCCTAATTAATTTGTAATTATTATTTTTTGTTTGGTATTTTTAAATTTTATTAAATTAGTTACTTAAACTAAATAGAATCATCCATATTCTTTAATTATCTGTAGTTTGTTTATTGTACTTTTTTATTTAAATTTAAACCTTCCTACACAATTTTGAAAAAATTCAACTAGGTATTACAAACAAAAGCGGCGGGACTTAAAATATCGAAGGGCTGTTAGTGTTGCGTGGTGCAGAAGTGTGTGAAAAAAGATTGGGCTCTGTCGATGCGGGACGTTACGTGTGGTCGGCAACATCTAATAGTCAATATACGCAGCCAGGGAAAACGCGTATATTTGAACTATCGAGTTGATCTATATACGGTATGGCACATCTTGTATATATAGTAGATATATATGTATACTTTTATATCTACTACACACCTTTCTTAAATCAAGTACATTAAGTGTACTACCAAATCCCGTTACGTTAATTTTTTAATCATTTATTTTGACTTTTTTTTATAAAATTAGTATTGTTTAATTTTTAATTTCATTATTATTTTTAATTTAAAATCTATTTTTAAATATCGTTTTATGGACAACACTGTGAGATAGCTTTGTGAACATATCCGGAAAACCAGCAAAATAGATTTCTATATCCGCAGCTCTAACGTAGTTAAGCTCATTTGCAATGGTAATGTTATTAATCGACTCCTTCCTACAAGTTTGTGACCACCGCAAGCTTGAACTATCTGAGCCAAAAGCCACTGGATGCCTCCTATGTATTTCATTGACGTTTCTGGTGTTACAGACATCCAGTATTGATTAATAGCTGTGCACAATTCCTCCTGTGTTACAAACTCGGCGCCTGTAAAGGGTGCAATCAACAAGGGGTCGATATATTTAGTTCTGGAGAGCAACTTATCGTTAGTACAAACCTTAAATGAGCCTTCATGCTGCCCCACACTAATTCAATAGGATCTAGGGCACTCGGCGGTCCACTCTAAGTTTTATTTCCCCACTTAGGCAGCCTCCCCTTTGTGTAAGAACTACTGTGTGCCGGGGCGTCCTGCACAAGTCGTGATCGCCTTACATTTAGTGGCGTTTTTTTGCAGAAGTGTGAATCAATAAAAAAAGCTTTGGTGAAGAATGGAAAAAGAGAAGAAACCATTAAATGCGGTCTGCGTGGAAGGTGTATAGCACTTTCTCAGAATTTTACTATAGACCTTAGAGTCTATTCTTCCGGGCAGGATTGCTAAAGCTGTTGTTTCGTGAGGAGATGCCTTCCCAGACGCGCACTTTTCTAGATGCCTAGCCCAGTTTTTGAGACGTGCCGTTTCTCTACCCTTCTCGATGTAGCAGTATTTCCTCAAACATCCAACTAAAACAACTGATAATATGATAACTTCATAATCCCGAAAATTTTTCCATCTCTTTTTGGGATGTGGACTCATCGGTGAAAACGCAGTCTAAGAATTATTCCCCTCTACTTAACATTACGTCACAAAATTCTAGTATCTTATCCTTGTTTTGTCTCTAACTATTTGACAGTATTTCGTGGTCGTTCGCTTGAATCCAAAATGATTTTTTAAGAACTTGATATGCGTTGTGCTAATAGAAACGTCACGAGTGTTTAAACGCTTTGCTGCAGTTGACGCGGTTTCCGAACTATTCGAGCTGTAGCTGGAGCAGATCTCGTCCTTAATGACGTCAAGATACCCTAAGCGGTAAATGCAAACTTGTTTAACAACAAAACTGAAGGGTAATTTGTGTACAAATTTACCACGGAAACTTTGAGAAGTGTACACTGGTTTTCGGTTAAGTGGACGAAGAGAGCAGAATTTCTTTATTAGCTCCCTGACTGCCTAACGGGTTACTTTTGCATTCACCTTAAGAATGCTGAATTGGAGGAAGAGAACACATACGTAATTTAGAACATGCATCTTCGTGACTTCTCTATGGATAAACGACAATGGTTTCTCTTGACGATGGAGAGGTATGATAATATCCACGCTCAGCTCAGCAGACATAGTTCACACAAGAGGAACTACTGGAAGTGGGCTGATTTAGCACCACACGGTGACCTTGACTTGGACATTAGTGAGAAAGCCTGGGGCAGGCTGCGAGCTACGATATTTATTCGCGGCCATGCGTGCGGTTGCGGTGCGGCGCTGCAGCCGGGACCCTCTCTAGCCATAGCGGAAATTCTTACGAGTTTCTCGCTGCGCTTCTAAGGAGGTAGAGCGCGAAAATGTGCTTCAGCAAATGTCAACTGTGCTATTTCAGGTTGCACAAGTGGAGGAAAGCGGTGCATTGCAATCCTGCAAAAGTAGACATTTATGACTTACTTTGTGACCGATTGAAACATATCCCGCACTTACCAGCCCTCTTCTTCCAAGGTTGTACCGTCGATTCACTTCTCGGACAGAAGGTGGACCACTGATAAGTTGTGGGTTCACCCATGGCCAATATATTCCCAAAAAAGGTTTCAGACTGTTTAATACAAAGAATTCTCTTCTTAATAGGCAACGGGAACGACCGGCGTTAAAATGAGGGAATAGTGCTCTCTACTCCACAGTACACCTCGCTTAGTGAATTACGAATTTTTCCACAGTTCAATCGCTTTCTAAATTAAAAACGGAACTCAAAACACTGAGATATGATTGAGGAAAGGTCAATATATGTAATCTACTCAGGATCAATAGTCTTGTATAACTTCTGAATTTATAGTGTATCTTGCTAAATGTGTAAAACCAGGCCATGCTCGAAACTGTCTTGATCCACTTTTCAGATTATTAATGTAATTGATTATTGGTTAAACATTTCTCGTTTTCAATATGACTCATCATAAAGGCAGTCTATAGACACTAGCTTGTCCTTATAAGACTTCTAGTCATTAGTCAATTTCTCACCATCAGTCCTTTCCTCATTGCTTTCGCCAGTTCACACTCCCCGTTCATTTTACAATGCGCAGTAGGAAACCGTTGACAAAAATTAAAACCCCTTAGACTACTTACTTCAGAAGCTAAAGATGTGAAGTAGATATCCTACTTTTCCCTTACTTTTGTTCTTCTCCTGCTTATTCCTGACTTTTGCGCTCGCTGAAAGAGCGCAGTAGACGTCCATCTGCGCACAATTTCGCCCTCTTGCTCGCCCAGCTTCGGCATGCTCGCGGGAATCTCGTCCTCACCATCAGCAAAGCAGAGGCGAGCTCACCCGGAACAGCGCACACGCGCGCGTCGATTTGAGTATCGCTGTCCCCCTGGGGCATACTGTATCTAGTGGTTGCATACCGCGCATATATGATCCATTCCTTTGGTGAAACTTCAACCGAAGTCACAGCTTCCATCTACGCTGGTGTCTTCTTCACAAAAGCTAAAACTTCTGTGTTGAGCTCTCCTCGTCAAGGCGGAAGGGGGCGCATTTTGAAAGCACGATGGAATGGCAGTGTTTATGCAGCTAAGGTACATTTCAAAGATTTTTTAGAAATTGTTTTCAGAAGCTAAGTAGAAATCCGCTATTTAGGTTGTATGTCTCGGTAATAAAAAAATATTGCGAATTGCAGTTACCACACACTTTAATCGATGTCAGTTTAATTACGCCCGAGTTCGAATTATGCGAGGGGTACGTGGGCACGACCACAACTGTCAGGTATATGAATAATTTCCACACACGGAGTTCTTTTCCTATCGCAATTCCTACTAAAGGAGTCGCACGCAAGTGGTGGTTTGAATACCCTCAACTGCCTTTTGGAAGATATAAAAATAAGGCTAGACGCAGTCTCCGTTCAACAGGAAAGGCTGGACCTTCTTTTTAAGCAAGAGGGTCAGAAACAGCGTCACCACTGAGAAGATGTGCCAAGGAGGTTAGTTGATCCACATCGCCAGATCGTTCCAGATTACCTCGCTAGAATGAAGCGTCGTCAAACTACTTTATGGAACAAGGCTACTCATTCCGTCTTGAATGGAGATTGGGCTGAGTATCTATTTTTCAGCAAAAAATTTGATAAATCCCTTTCACGGTACAATCTTTATACTGGAAAGAAATCCATTTTTTCAAAACACAAATCCGCTTTTTATAGGTATATTTCCTCCCGTACAGAAAAGGATAACTTTTTTCCAAATCTAAGGAATGAAGAGGGTGTCTCTATTTCCTCAGCTCGTGGTAAAGCTAACCTTCTTGCAAAGGAGTTTCAGAAGGTCTTTAACCAATCCGCTTGCAGTAGTTCCGCGTTTTTCGCCTCCCAGGACAATGAGTTACCTAGTTTCCCCCAAATGGGAGCTGTAGTTCCATAAGGAGGAGATTTTCGACATATTAATTAAATGGCCCAAGTCTTTCTCAACATCCCCGGATCATCTACCATAAACGTTTATCAAACAAGTGGCGGATTGTATTGCTTATCCATGAGAACTAATTTTCAATTCGAGTTGTATGAGAGCTGAAGTTCCTACAAGGCGGAAACATGCCTTTGTCACGGCAATTCGCAAAAAGCCA
Source organism: Heligmosomoides polygyrus polygyrus (assembly GCA_947396885.1). Lineage (NCBI taxonomy): Eukaryota > Metazoa > Nematoda > Chromadorea > Rhabditida > Heligmosomidae > Heligmosomoides > Heligmosomoides polygyrus. The sequence continues at coordinate 92,654,983 of OX377202.1, forward strand.
CCATTCACTCAACCGGATAATTACCGGCCTGTCAGTATAACCTCTGTATTCGTTAGAGCTTTTGAAAAGATTGTAAAGAAACACATGCTGGATCATATTGAAGAGCATAACATCATCTCTAAGGACCAGTTTGGTTTTCTGAGACAACGCTCGGTGGAAACAGCGGTTCCTTCTGCTCTATACGAGTGAACTAAATCTATAGACCGTAGAAAACGCACAGACATTGTATTTTTCGACTTTTCAAAAGCCTTCTTAAGGTTCCTACAGAAAAATTATTGTACAAGATAGGAAGGGTAGGTATACATCCTATGATTGCAGACTGGATAAAGAGTTTTCTTTCTGACAGAACCTATCAAGTCAGAGCAGGAGGAGAGTAATCATCGGTTTATTCTGCCCCAGTGGTGTTCCACAGGGTGGAGTACCCTCGTCATTACTTTTTCTTTTGTATACGTATGAAACTCCTGATTGTGATGTCCAAGTTGCTATAAATTTTGTAGAGAAATCGGCAAGCACCTGGGAACTACCCCTTTCGGCTGAAAAATCGCATTGTCTCGTGATACATTCTAAATCTCAAAGTCACCATCCAACACACACTCAACTGGTCAGTTTTAGAGCAGCTTACAAGTGCACGAGATTTTGGGTTCCATTTTTCGAGTGGCCTAAACTTTGAGCATCATTATAAAGCACTTGTAAAAAGGATAACTACCGAATTTATAACTTGTTTAAGGTAATGATAACCAAAGATCAACCTTCTTTTCTGAGAGCCTACAAATTTTACGTAAGGCCCATTGTAAAATGTGGTGTCTCCGTTTTCAGTCCCTGTCAAAAGAAGGACATAAAACTCCTTGAAAGTGTTTAGAATAACTTTACCCGTAAGCTTTTTCTAAAGCGTCGTGGTCTAAATCATGACAATATTCCGAGTGGGCCTGACCGGGCCAAAATGCTTGGGTTGTCTAGCCTTGAGACTAGTCGAAAGCGAGCAGATTTAGTTATGTTGTTCAAAGTTCTGACAGAAAGGCTTTTCATGGAACCAATTGGGTTTTTTGGCGCATCTTTGACAACTGACAGAAGAGGGCATCTCCGACTCTACCTCCCACTTTCAAGGTCAAAAGTAAGGTCAAGTTTCCTCTTTCACATGAGCATCAGAGAGCTCAACATCTTGCTTTATGAGAACGAGAACATTGTTAATACGTCTCTATCTTCTTTTAAGCGTTTAATTGAACAAAGGTTTCGATAGGCTTGTTTTTGTTTGTTATACGTTATTGTTAGAATTTTACCGCATGTGATTATTATCCGTGCCTTGTAATAAATAAATAAATAAATGTTTGCGAAATGAAAGGCGCTCTGTAAGAAATTCCTAGAAGGGTGTCAAAGCGAATTTGCTCTGAGGGTGACTCTCATTTCCTCAATATATGTATTGTATTTGGGAGTATAGTTTTAGGTGCCTTACTTTACGAGTACGTCGATGAGGAGCGTCATGAAGCCTTAAGAAGACTTGGGGTGGCAACATAAATCATTTCAAGGAAGTTTGTACAGATGAACCCGAAGAACCTGCCGTCAAGTAGAGCTCGGACGTCTACTAGGGTACTATAGGAAGCGAGTACTTCTTACGAGCAAAATATTATTATTAAGAATTAGTTCACATCTTTAAATACTACCTGGTGCCAATTGAGGAAAGGGAAACCGTTTGGAGAACGGTTAAAAACGCGTTGAACTCGACAGTACGCCGTCTAAAGTGTGCTACACATTACGTCTCTACGGTACAGGTTCAGTGGAACATATTTTAGAAAATATATACTTCTATCTTATATAATTTGCTATTTATTTGCACGCCTTTCGGCTCCTTGTGTTTAATATTGTTTACTTTTTATTAAGTGTTTGCAACAGTAGTAATTGTCGCTAATAATAATAAATGCTTAATACATATTTAGAAAATATTATTGTATGTTGCATAGTTGGTCACTTATCTGCTTACCTTTCGGCTGCGTGTATTTAATAATTGTTACTTTCTATTACGCCTTTGGTAAAATAATAATTATTAAAAATAATAATAATAATAAAATAATAATTACTGCTTGTAATAAATGCTTAATAAATCCCATTTCTGAAGCAAAATGATTATGATGAAGTAAGTTTGGGGAAAGTATCTCATTAGCAAATGCCCGATTAGTGTGAGTAGTGAGATGAAATAAGCAGTGATTTCGTGCCCAATGGACATGGCGGGACAGATCGGGTCAGTGCAATTATGATAAGAGTCTGCACTCCAACTCTTGACGGGTCTCAGAGATAAATAAGACTTGAGTCAATCCCAGTAATTTTAAAAAACACAAACACAAACAAACAAACAAACACTTCTTCCTTTCTTTTTTGCTCACGTTAACTTGTTCCTTCTCATTAACTGAGAATACTAATATTAGACCCACTATAGCTTGATAGGTTATTCTACTCATTCTCAGTGCATTTGTTGTTCATAGTTCCACCCGCTTGTATTTGTTGGCGGCTGTTCTCCTAAATCAATTTATGAGATCCGGGTAGATCAAAGGTAGACATGGTTCCAAAAACCTTGCCAACTAACGTCAAAAGGGTGACACGGTGTTCAACGCAGCCTTAGGATTCTGGTCAATGTGGTTCTCCCTTCCGCCTCCCATTGGCGCCGTGCCCTTGCAAATGCTCGTCTCCTTCGTGGTTGTGGATTTCCTCACTTGTTTACTTGACGAAGTATGACACTTGAGGAAAGAAAACATGACTAAGAACTAAGAAACGAGCGCGAGAGCTCAACATGGGCAGGGTCGATCCGGAGTGGGTCGTGTATCGCGGGAACTCAGGCGCGCATCCGACCTTCCTAATAGATCGGGAAACATTTAAGCCTGCATGGAAGTCACTTAAAATGCTACCTACTAAACGCCCGCAGCTTAGTTTACAAATCAAGCTTTTCCATGCACTGCTTGCAAATAATAGACCTAATCTCGTGTTTGTCACAGAAACCAGACTGTCTGAGAATATTCTCGATACTGAACTTGTTGGAGGATTACCATACATGATTTATCGCAGTAACCGTGGGATCCGTCGTAGAGGGGGAATTTGTTGCGTGGGAAAGGGAAACCTAATCACTGTTGTTTACAAAGCTCCAGGAAGGCGGATGTGTTGTGTCTTGATCTGTTTTCCTCTAACAAAGCATCACAGACCAGATTTATAAATGTATATAGACCACCTGGCTCAACTAAAAACGATGATGACACTTTGAATGAAACTCTTCAAGAACTTGTTTTAACCCATACTAGTATTATTCTGCTGGGAGAGTTTAACTTACAGATCGATTGGGTCAATCATTTAAGAAAACAAAAACCAGGTTCCTTAACTATGCGCAGCATATTCTTAACAACTTATTTGAGCAAAAGGAGCGCTTTTTCCATGAGCTTCCTAAGCCCTTGAATAACTCAACCTATAAAAATGTATGCAGGAATCTTAGTTATCATATTACGAAATTCTTAGCCAGCTACGAGCGTCGCCTCTGATCTCAGAAGCATTTGTTGACGTTTACTATGTGGTGACATTTACTTCCATCCAGCTGAGATTTCTACCATACTTAAGCTATTAAAACCATCTACCCTCAAACCGTATGATGGCATTCCACAGATAGCATATAGAAAATGTTGTAGTTCACTGTCGCGTTAGAGTTCAATCTCTCCCCTAATGCTGGGAGAGGTTACACAGCTATGGAGAAAAGCTACTGTAAGGACAATTCCTAGAGTATCTAGTAGCAACTTTGTCCACCATATTTGTCCCATTATCCTTACTCCGACTTCTGGTAAAGTAATGGAAAAGATAATATATGGAACACTCCTTTCTTGGCTCACCACATTTCACAGAATTCCACAGGATCAGCATTGCTTTTTACCAGGCGCTAATATGTAGTCAAATCTAGCAGACACTCTTTACGACTCTAGCCTAGCAATCAACCGTGGAAACCTGGCGGGTGCTATGTATGTACATTGATCTTTTGAAAGCCTTTGACAACATTGCTTCTAATGCTTCTAGCCATGTTAGAAATTCTTGGTATTCAAGGAAATCTTCTAAGGTGGTTTGGATCTTATTTATCTAACAGAAGTAAGACAGAGTCAGGATGAGCACTTCTAAGAAGAACACCTGTTTGAGCGGTGTTCCTCAAGGAGGTGTCCTTTCGCCTCTCCTCTTCTTGATTTACACCATTGGTCTCCCTCAGGTGCTCCAAACCTCCGTTGACGTTAAAGTAAGGTTGTACACTGATGATGTAAAGATCTATGGTGCCTATGATACTAAACGTTGTTCTGAAGTTCGCGTAGCTCTTCAGAACTCCATTGAAAATTTGGTAGATTGGGCTTCCGTAATGTGCATTCCAATTAATCTTGGCAAGTGCTGTAATGCGTTTTGGAGACGCTGAAACGCTGTTGTATACTGTCAACGGTACTATACTGAAGTCATTCAATTCAATCAAAGATCTTGGAGTTATCTCTGACAGAAACCTTAAGTTCTCCACTCATGTTGATAATTCTGTAAGGAAATCCTACTCACAATTTTTCGAAATGTGTTGTGCTCAGATGGGAAAATACTTCTTCGGCTCTTTAAGCTACACGTATAGCCTCATCTTAAATACTGCTCGCCGGTCTAGAGCCTATATTTAAGAGAGGATAATCAGAAAATTGAAAGAGTGCAGCAAGTATTCGCTCGCCTTCTCTAGTACAGATTAACTCCCCCTTTGAGTAGGAGTGACATTCCCTGTTACTGAGGCTTGTCAAATTTGGGCTTAAAACGTTTCAAGACGCGAGACGCGCAACCTTGGATTTAATGTTCTCGTTTCGAATTCATCGCCGGAAGCTGAAGCTATTACAAAGTAAGCACTGCGTGTTTAAACTTGCACCACAAGAGCAGGTGGCTTTAACATCCATTATTCGAAGGTCCATAAGAAAAGGTACACTTTGATGTTTAACAGCGTTTTTAATAGGTGTGCAAGATGTTTCCAGTTGCTCCCTCCAAAGATCCTTCAGTCATCGAATGGTAGTGTTTTCATAGGCAGACTGAATAAGCATTAATTCGCTTTTAAGTACAGTAATCTTATTGCCTGGACAAAGTACTCTACAAGCGCAATGACCCACAAGTCTCCTGTGTTCCTAAACATGCTATCCTCTTTATTAATTTCTTCTCCAGCTGTTATTACCATCTGGCTCCTGTTTGTGGTACCCACGTTACTATTTAGTAATTGCTAACGTAATTTACAAACGTCAAGAATGTTCTTTGAATGATACCGCTTACGATATTACCAGTATCCTGTTGATTCTTAACCGTTTGACGCAAACAGCCCTCTGTCCATAGTATTCATCGCGCAATATATTCCAGATATATTTGTTATACAGCGATTGCCTTAAAGTATAAACCATTTTGATGAGGGGAAGGAGAAGGCAACAAATCACATGGTCATTACCCACCGCTCACTTGAGCCTGTGTTTTACGCCTGGGGTTCGTACCAGATCTAAGAGGCGCCTGCGTTTCCGGCCTGCTTCAGAATAAGCTCTGTTAGTTGCGTTGCCCAGGCTGACTTTTCCTGTCCTACCTCTGTTTCACTGTTTCAGTTCTACACAAAACATATTTCATTCTATTACAAAATTTACATTATTATTTTGAAACATCATTATTGCGGTCTACATTTGAACTCGATGAATTTTTATAATAGCGCTATTACATTCATGTGAGTAACATCTTCGTGTTAAGTCGACTTCCAAGCCTTCACATTATGTGGTATAGGTGCCCTACTACGGAAGGCACTATAATATCAGAACTGCGAGATGGTATTTACTAGAGGAGATCCGTTTCTAATGTGAATGAAGTTAAACGTCCTTCTTCTGTTACTTTATTGCGGTTGTTTTCTTTGTTTGACTGGTTCTTTGGTGTTGTGGTGCACCCTCGAGTGCAATTAAATAAATAAATAAATATATTTTTTAACGAACAGGACATGAATATTCGGCAAATAAGAGCGCTCATTAGTCCCCTTTGGAATGCTACGTCTTCTAGCCGGAAGGAATTTGCCATCTCCTCCTGTCCAGTGGTTGTTTTATGGTGTGACGCATTTTGGGAGACTTCGAACGGAGCTATGAGGAGTGAAAACAATTGCCCCAGTTGAGTTGGTTTTCTTAAACTAGCGTTGTTGCAGCGATGCGAGAAGAAGGAAAGGAAAACGAAGCGATTACAAGAAATGAAGGAAAATGAAGAGAAAGAGGAAGAATGGAATGTGAACAAAAGATATAAAGATGATGTAAGACAAAACATCTAATAGGAGAAGGGCAGAGCAAAATATGAAAAGATGAGAAGAAGAAGAAGCGAAAAAAGTGGTTAGGCAACTTGGCGGCGCTGCAAAGATGGAGATGAAAACCATGGTGGAGGAGCAGGAACAATGATAACATCAAAACCTTGGTGTTTTTCAGATGACCTTGTGATGTCTTCAATAGCATTCAATAGTTTTTGTCCTTAACCCGAGATTAAGTGCGCTAAACTTATTCCATCTTTAAAACCACATCCTCACGCATGAAAGTTGTCCTGTGATCAGACCCATATGCCAGTTTTCTATTTTTCGAGAGCTCCGTTGAATCGAGAGGTGCATGTTTCAGTGATTCTCTGGGCTAGCAGTGCAGGTATCAGGTAGTGATATTCTTTAGCGAACAAATATGACCTGATAGTTTTTAAATATTTTTAAACGAAGAAAAATTGCTGATTTCTAAGGACTTGTAAGGACCTTAAATTTGCTTTAAAAACTAATTTCGCTGCTATGCTCTGGAGTTAGGCTATTATCCGTTCCGAAGGATGCTGCAGGAATGTGTCATTATAGATTTCTGACGAAATTGAAGTGACGGAAAAGGGTAATAGGCGTCAGATGAGCGTCCAGATAAGGCAAAAACACGAACAGTCCTGAAGGAACAGCGTAAAGTGGAAGAGCTGACGTGAAGATGCAGAAAAAGTCTGCTTCGCAACATAGCGTAATGTCTGGAAAGGTTACGGGGGGGGGGGGGGGGGGAGGCAGAGCAAGTAATCGAGCCGACATTCTTGTTCTCTGTTATCTGATTATTCCGCACTTGTCCTTGAAATAACTTCTACTTTTACCTTTGGCGTCTTAAATATATAGTATAAAGGATGATGGTAATGAATCCGCTATATGATGTGTTACTTCAGCAGGATGTGGTGAAGGCGGTGCACGGGAGGAGGTCACCTTGTATAAAGTGGTTACCAGCCTCGGTAAGAAGGCACATGAATACCCAATTACAGCAGAAGTGGCATAGTTCACCACTGGGGTCGGACACGCCAGTGCTGTGTGAAGTTTTTAATTTCATGCAACACGGAACGCCGTATAGATCTGCCATAATATACATAACGACCTTTTTCAAGCCGCTTTGCGCCATGGAGGCTACTTGAATGCGCATCCTAGTGACTTACGGTGGCCAGCCGATGGACAACCCACAAATTTTTAATTGGTGTCAATTAATCGACCCTGGATAGAAGAGTGGTTGGCCTGGGCGGAAAGTTCGAACCAGGAACCTTGTATCGGGTGCATGCGACAGCCGGCACCTCCTCGGCCTGCGCTACACGCGCCCAAAACTCTCCATAAGCTTCATAAACGCATGGATATAAGTTCTTGCGTGCTTCATTATTTGCATTTCGCTCATACTCAGGAGACTTTTTGTCCATGTTTCTTATTTGTAATCTCATTTTCACGTTTTCGGTTGTCCCTGACATCCTTGTTCATTCTCATGGCTGGTAGATTTCCTAAGCCGGCGGGACGGACGCTGGCACAGACGCACCGACCAACTCTTCTATTAAGGGTAGGACAGTTGGTATGTTAGCCACTTCAGTGCAAGATTTCCACTCAATCTCCTCCTCTAGCACAAGCGATAGATGTCCAATGGAACGTCCGGAGAAAGTGCAAAACACTTAGAAGATCAGCTTCTTCTCTTGTTTTTTTTTGAACTGGATTTTTTAAAGTCTTCAAAGAAGAAGTTCAGCCAGTATTCTTCCTCGCCCCACTCTCTAATAGAGAAGATTTTTCTGTATTCTGAAGACATTTAGCTTGGTATAACCTCTTTCATTGTTACATATTCGATTCCTCATTGCTTGCTTACAACTTCATGATTGTCAACTAGCTTTGCGCGTTATCGTATAAGCCATTCTCACTTTAAACTGCGCACTTTTCATTTTAAAGCGCGCATTTTTCATTTTGAACAGAATATTTCTAATTGAAAACCGAATGCCTTTACAAATAAAATGGTCATTTTGCTAACCTAGTCATATGTATCTATAATTTAAATTGGCATTGTCCAACCAAGTTAAAATCACATTTTTCAAAAGAAGGCTTTGGCTAAAAATTCGCCTTTCCATAGTACCTTAAGAAATATTCACTACACTAGTTGAGTAAACACAAAACTCTTATCATTTATCTTTAAGCAATATTTTTATGCAACCATTTTCAGTTAAATTTCAACGTTGTTCAAAAAGAATTCAACGTTGTTCAAAACGGATTCAAGTTGTCCAAATTAAATTCAACGTTGCTCAAAAAAATTCAACGTTTTTCAAAACACATTCAACGTTCTTCTGGAATCTTCGGCCGTATCATATAAATAAACCCCTCCACTCTTGTCATTGGGCGGTATGCCAAGTTTGCAGACAACATGAGCAACGATCAACAAGACGTTCAACAAAGTCAGCGACACGGCCGATGCGGTCCAGTGTCTCGGAATCAGAAGGAGGTCTTCGTCAAGCTGGTGTTCGTCGACGGAAGGATCACACACGAAGCTGCTCAGATTGCTGGTGTCATAGAGAACACTGCACGAAGCATGATCAACTCGTACAAACGAGAAGGCGAAATAGTTGAGTGCCCTCGCAGAGGTAATGGATTGAGTTCACACCCAGTCACTCGTTGTTTCAGCACTCAATTTTCAATCTATGGGTAGCAACGCAAAAAAAGCTTATTGCTGAGATTTGCTTCTCATCGAAGAGGTAGTCGAACGGCATCCATTTATCAATGATGAAAAAACTTGACGCCTGTACCAGTTTCTACGATTTTCAATGCTCTAACGGAACTCCATACCACAGTTAAAAAAGGCCATGGCAGATAAACATCAAACTTCAAAACGCCTGAAGGCCTAAAGCAGTCGGAGGAGGAGCGACTGTCGCGTGCATCCGATACCAATTTCCCGCCCAGGCCAGCTAAGCCTTCCATCCTTCCGGAGTCGGTGAATTGGTACCAGACTTGTCTGTGAAGGATAAAGCGCTGACTTGTTCATCGGCTGGCCACCACAAGTCATGGCCAAATACGCATTCATGTCGCCTCCACGACATTTCGTAGAAGTAGAATGCGCTGGCTCATCCCAGAAGGGATTGAGTAACGCCGTCCTTTATCTGTTATCCTTTATTGTTTATCGTATTGTTGTATCACTTGTAGTTTTATCGTTCAATTTGCTTATTTTGTACTTGCATCGCATTACTACTGGAGTACTGCTGAGCTTGCTAGTTGTTTCCAATTTTTCGTTGCATAACCTTTTTTTTGCAAGTATAAATGTTTTGAAAAGAAGTAAACATTGAAATGTACAACGTGCAAAGAAGATGTGTAGTTTGATTCGGAAGTCCTTGAATTTGTTTTGGACAACGTTGAATTCGTTTTGTACAACGTTGAATTTCAACTGAAAATGGTATATATCCTGAAGTGCTTGAAAACAAAATTTGGCGCCAGAGAGAGAGAGAGAGAGATTGCGTCGTGCTTTCCTTCCGTACATTGAATTGAAAAAAGCAACCATAATACAAGCAAACACCACAATTTTCAGCTGCATAATTTTAAGTAAACATCACTTACGCAACATCTCACTACCAATCAAATAAAAATTGTGGTGTTCTGGACGTGTACAACCTCTACACAAGAGCAATTCTTTGTGTCGGAGCACATCAGAATGCACCAAAGACAATGTTTTGGGTGAAGCAATCGGAATTCTGTGCCTTTCGAAAATAGAGAAGAGAAAAAAACTAGTGTTTTCACTCAAAGTTTTTTATTCAAAAATAATATACGATTGTCATAAGGTGTCTTATTCGTCCTTAAATACGGCTTTTTTTTAAGTTTTCGGTTTAAACGAAGAAAATCCACTTCAAAACGATGTGTCCTGGTTTTATACGAAAAGTGTCCATTTTAATGTGAAAGTGTTACAATTATATAAATAAGGGCATAAACTACAAAGATCTTATCCTTACTCGAGAATTTGCCACGTTTTTATCTGGAAAGGTGCAATATGTACCTCACACCAATCGCACCATGATTTATTTGGATTATAGAAAAAGTAACGAATTAATTCAAATCAGTTTCTTTAAGCCTTAAGTGGCTTGTATCGAGGTAGTAAGCTATCACAACGATGTTTTGTTGCGATCAAAACTTCTAGCGCCAGGCGGGACCGCACCTACCTCCTACCGGGCTGGAATGCTCTACGCCTTTACACCACCACCACGTTTGATCGGACGCAGGCGTAGAGCAATCCCGCCCGGTCAGAGGGAGGTGCGGGTTCGAGTCCCGCCTGGAGCTAGATGTTTTGATCCAACAAAACGTCGTTGTGACAGTAACAAATTATTTTTTGGCTACGGAATCCTTATTTAATTGCTCGACAGCTTCTTCGTTATACACCCAATCACTGACTTTTTCTATAATTGTCTTTATTGGATAAAAAATGAACATTAAACATTTATATAAGGGGACCAAGGCGAGCACATCGTCCATGCACTAACCGTCGTCGTTCCCTCGAAGAGATGCCGATACCGCGCCTGCAGTTCACGGAACGGAGAACGTCGTTCAAATTCAATTATCGTCGTTCGCGACGCATGAAAAAATAGGAGAAAGTACTGTCGTGTGTGGACATAGTGAGTATGAGAGGTGAAGAGAGGAAAGGCGGAAAAGCGAGAAAGAACGTGAAAAAAAAAAGCTGCAGGTCGAAGAAAGGCTATGAAGATGCCGGCACAGGGAAGCATACGCTTAGCATCAGCGCTATGGGTTGAACGTCCAGCTTTCAACGGAAGGTTCAGTTTTCGATCGTTCGACGGCTCGACTTCTCTAATCGATTGTCAGCGCGATTAATCTGCAAATTGCATTACTGCAACGTGAGCGGCAGTAATCTAGCATTGACCACTTTCCGAGGAAAGTGACTAAGATGCGGCTCTACTATGAGCCTGAACCCGCTTCGATGTTGCAATTATGTCATATGTCCGTATATTATAGTAGGTGCTGCCCTAAGAATTTCAGCTACCTCACTATGAGGTGCAAAAGTCGATAAAAGTTGAGAAAGGATTGAGTAATTTGGATAATACAGGATATGGTAATAATGGATGAGGGGAAAAGATGAAGGACGGCGTTACTCAATCCCCTCTGGAATGCGCCACGCATTCTACTTGTACAGGATGTGGTGGAGGTGACTTGAATGCGTATTTGACCAAAGAATGAGTTGCAGTGGCTAGCCGATGAACAAGTCAGCATTTTGTCCTTCCAAGACAAAGTCTGCTAGCAATTCACCGACCTCGGAGAGATGCAAGGCTTGATTGGCCTGGTCGGGAAATCCGGGCCAAGAACCAGGAATCGAGTGACAACCGACACCTCCTCCGAATGCGCTACACGTGCGTAATAAAGATGGGAAAATTTTGGAATAAAAATCGCCCACAAAGGACACGGCATGGGGATAACAACCACTTCAAAATGACGTCCGCAGTATCGACGGTATTTAGAATTGGAATTACGCGCACAAAATTGCAAGTTTTGATCACAGGCCGGATTACTCTTATATCGTCGACGTTATGAATGCCTTGTTTTTCTTCAATGTGTGGTCTACCTATTGCTTTCTACTTATATTGTGAAAACAGAGCGCATGGAGCGCAGTTGGTTTAGGTGCCGACCGTCACATGCACTCGATACCAGCTTCCTGGTTCGGATTTCTTCCTCGCCTAGGTCAATCAAGCCTTCTATACCTCCGGTGTCAATGAATTGGTACAATAGTGTCTGGAGAGGATAAAGCACTGGCTTGTTAATCGGTATGCTACCGCAAGACATTGTATGACTAGATACGCATGTAGGTCGCCTCCACGACATCTTTACCGTCAGTCACATTCCGGTTCAACCTTGCTCTGTTCGTCACGGCGGTAGAGACTGTTTCTTAGGTAGCAGGGAGTAACACAGAGGCAACGATGAGCCGGTGGAGGAGCGAGGAGGAGAGTAGGGTAAGCCCGCTGGCGCGGAACTGGGTATTTATACTCCAATTCCCACCAAATCGATTAATAGCGGATATTCAAATGGAGTACAAGTACAAGTGAACAGGCAAACAGGCGTAATAAGTAAGCTCTAACCTACACTGTGCGTTTCAGGCTTCTCTAATATAAATACATGCCATAGAAGTAGTATGCGTGACGCATCCAAAAGAGACTCATTTGCTGTGGCAAATCTATTCGATGGTGCAACGCTCTTAACAGAAGAAGCAGGCTAAGGATTACAATTTAAATATTAGGTTGTCCCATAAGTCTTCGCCGTTTTATTCAACGATTCACTGCAGATTTCGCCGGCGGTCTCTTGCATAGCGCTGCATAGCTTTCGAAAGAGAATGATTTGCACTATCAGAATGTTCATTGCGTTTCTTTTTCCATCATGAATTTTGTCAATTTTTAGGTCGTTGAAGTGAAAAGTGAAAAAGTGAAAAAATAGCCATTTGCGCACTTGTTCTCTCCGCTTAGGTTTGTAATTTTTTGCGCAGTTTTTTATAGCACTTGGAAGAAAATGTTCTGTACTACAAGAATATATGTTAGTTCTATTTGTTCATTTGCCCTTTATTGATTTTTAGGTCATCAAATTGGGCGTCCGAAGGAGGATGGTTATTTTTGCCGACAGCTCCTGCTCTGTGGTTGGACTTTTTGGGTTGATGTTATATGTCATTCGAAAGAAAATGGTTTGCTCTATAAGGATATGTGTCGCGTTTATTGACTTCTATTGAATATCAACAAAATGCCAAAAAGAGAAAAATCGTCTCCACCAACAACTCCTTCTCCTTCTTCAGTTGTTGATATTCGACAAAAATCAGCGTAAGCCAATAAACACGACACAAACTCTTATTGAGCAAGACATTTTTTTCCAAACGACACATAACAGCAAGCAAAAAAGTCCAACCACAGAACCGGAGTTTTGGTAAAAAAATCGGACGGAAAAGTCGGAATTCACAATTTGATGGCCTAAAAATCAATAAAGGGCAAGTGAGAAAATAGGGCCAACACATATTTTCGTAGCACAGAACATTGTCTTCCAAATGCTATAAAAACTGCGCAAAAATTACAAACCTAAGCGGAGAGAACAAGTGCGCAAATGGCTACTTTTTCAATTTTTCACTTTTCACTTCAACGACCTAAAAATTGACAAAATTCGTGATTAAAAAAGAAACTCAATACATTTTCTGATAGAGCAAGTCATTCCCTTTCGAAAGCTGTGCAGTGCTATGCAAGAGACCGCCGACGAAATCTGCAGTGAATCCTTGCAAAAAACGGGCGGGGACTTATGGGACAACCTAATACATGTTCTAAACTTTGAAATCGATATACGACTTTCAGTCTGCGATGTGTCGAGCAGACAATTTCCTGGGCCAACAATGACTGTCACGAGATAACTGAGTATTCACACAATTCAATTCAAATCATTTAGAAAATCCGCTGAGAACTTTGCAGCTGATGACGCACAATTCCATGCAAGAGGGTTTCTTCAGTTTATACCACTAAAACAGCTCGCAGATTAACCAAAGACAGTTTTAGAAAATGTGAACATTCTTGCGTGAGCCCGCTGCTGGGTTGTTCGGGCTGTAGGGAGTAACTAGTAACCGAAAATCAGTTCCAGATTCTGCACGACGTGCCAGCTCCCTTAGGAGTATCTGCTCCCTAACGCTGTCCACCCCTTGTGGAACAAGACCATCTATGCTTTCTTGTGAAAACCTCAGATCTTAGCTCAGTCCCCTGTGGCTTGCACACTTGTCATTGCATTCGAGTTAAAGTTCACGTCTAGTTGTTAGTGCACCTTTCCGGCCTCTATTCTTTCAGTTGCTGTAGCAGATTCGGATCTATCCTTGTCGGAGCGTGGTGGTCTATAGTGATTTTTATTTCCAGTCATTTGCTCTAGTTTCTATTACAGCTCCTCTGCTCTTTGATTATGCGAGGATTTCTATTTAAATTCAGCGGATATGGCTGTGGAGCATGGAATAGCGTAAACAGTCGGTTGACATTTTACGGTTGCTCCTCCGGACTAGGATTCGCAAGATTCACAATATTATCTGCTGTTTTTCCATTGTTATTTGAAATTTCTGTTACCTAATTTGTTCTTTTGTGTATCAGTTTGCGTCCTTCCGTGTGCCTTAAATAAATAAATAAATAAATAAACAGCTAAATATTTCCAGGAAAATCTTTGCCTCCTTTCGATGATTTGAAGAGCTGATCTGAGGAGAAGGCAAGTTCAGTGTTTGTCAAGCCTCTTAGCTTCTGGAAATATAAATAGAAAACAAGGATCAAGGTTTATGAAGACTCTTTTGGACGCTACGACGCTACCCACATTCTGCGCCTTTGCTGAATTCTATTCCTACAGTGGTTGTAACTCTAATTTGGGCTTCAGTCGAAGGACATAGAAGTCAGTGAGTTATCCCTCTCAGGTGTGCCTGATGCCAAAGCTGTCGACCATGCAGGGATAGAATTCTTGGTAGATAAGGAGAAAACCCGAAAACATAGTCGGTTAAGGTTGTAAACGAGAGCGTCCGTCTCCTGCCGATACTTTTTAAGTGAACTGGTGGCAATGCAGGGAGACGTCTTTGTTTCCAACATTGTCGAATTGAGAAAACTCTGCTTTGCAATCACCTTCAAAATTTTAATTTTCAATCGACTAAAATTTCTAATTTCATCTTGCTTTGCAACGATTTTTTCTGAATTTTTCTAACAACATCTAATAGCCGACAAGTTGCGCGAAGCCCGTCTACGATGGCACGGCCACGTCCTTTGCGCTAATGACGACGCCGTCTGTATGATTGGCCTGAACCTTGAAGTCCCTGAAAAACGGCCGAGAGGACGCCCGAAGCAACGTTGGCTAGATACGTTGCTCCTGGGCTTAAAGATAGCTGGATGATTAAAGTCACCGTGATCAAGCACTTGATCGGGAGAATTGGCGTCACCAAACCAGAAGAGCGGACCCCACTACTAAGCGGGACAATCGCTTTTGAAAATGATTATGACTTCTAACAACTTCTCTGGAAATCTCTCATCTCCTTGGCGTAGTTGGCTACGATCTAAAACTGACATAATCGTAATATGAAATGCAAAACGTCGAAGTAGTAAGCGTCGACTGTACTCTGCAAAACGATGCCTCCATGCGGGATCGAACCGCAGACCTTCTGTTTACAAGACAGACGCTCTGCCACTGAGCTATAGAGGCGTTAGGCGGCCAGCTTCCATGTAGCTTTATCACGTTCTCACGCGTACGCGTTTCACGTCGTCACCGTGGCGACAGGAGACCTTGGAAATCAAAGAGGTTTTAATGGGATCTGCTAAAAAGGGCTAGCAGATCAATAGGTCTTTGTGGTTGAACCGAGCGAGTTCCAAACGGATCTATATCATCAAAAGGCTGATTAATTTTACCGGAGATGAGTGGTTGTGTATGAATACAAACAAATCGAAATTTTTCAGCATCAAATTTTTTTTTGAAAAATCATATCAGTTGCTGGCTTTCCTAATTTTGAACTTTGGGTGCGATGTAGTGTTTAAAGCTGTACACGATTCGGTTCTGCTACAACAGCAGTTTATGATTTTATGAACATTTCAAGTGAAACATTATGAAAATTATTTTTTTCTTGACTTCAATGATGTTCTTTCTTGTTCTGTTGGTTCCTTCAGTCTTTGTGGGAGGGAAGGCACAGCTACCCGCTCTTGTTACGCTCTATAAAGACTTCTTTCCAGAGTGCGCCATATCTGTAGATGAATTTCACTGTATTTTTCATATGGAAATTATTGCGACTTTCAACAAGTTTATTGAAGCCGGAAGCAGCTAGCAAGAAGGTACATACTGTTTCAGGATGTTTTGTTGCGAACAAAACTCTTGCGCAAGGCGGGACTCGTACCCACCTTTCTACTTTCCGAGCAGCGATGCCTACACCGCTGAATTTGCGGGTTTGAGTCCCGCCCGTCGCAAGAGTTTTGATCACAACAAAAGATCCCGTAACAACGTATTGCATTTTGAAAGAAAGGCATAAAAAAGCTTGAAGATGAAACCTGGTAGTGAACACGCTACCTTCTGACAATCTGCCAATTAAAATTGACCATGGAGGAACCACACTAAGGTTGCTATCAAATTCTTCAGAAGAACTGGGCTAGAATTTCCATAAGTTCTTTAAAAAGGTGAAAGCAACCAGAAACAATCGGACCACATTATAATTTCCATTTTAAAATTTTTTTGTCTGTTCCAAGTCAGCCATTTTCGACGATAGGCTTCGTAAAGGAATTATAATAAAAGGACAAGTGCATTTGCGCAAAAGGACAATGTATTTGTTGGACTTGAAGACAGCAGCCAGATTTTATTGGCACATAAAGTGAAGAAGTGTGGGCAATATGAGTGGTATGCAGTGCATTGCTAAGCTCTCTTCACTTCAGAGCACTTCCTGAAGGAATTTCTGCGTGCTTTATGACGTTAAGTGGCTTCTTCTTTTATTCACGGTGCTTAGATTTACCGTTTAACTTCGCCTCACTTTTTATCGTTGCTCACACCCCTTCTCCGCCTAGGATGGATCTCGAATTTCTCTAACAAATACAGGTTCAAGTTCTCCAAGTAGGGAGGACAGCGCATTGATTCTATCAGCTACAATGAGAAGAACGACAGCACCATCCTCCACCAATGTTAGGGTTTTCAGGATCTATCCTAGTCGGAGGGGGCGCTACACTCTACGACTCTGACAATGGAGTTAAAATTTAATGTAGATAGTTATACAAAGGCAACACCTACAATTTTCGCCAAGGGTATCTAGTGTTTTATCAACTCCGATTTTCTTCAATTCCATTGTCATTCGATTTCACATTCGATTTTTCGATTTTATAATGCTTAAATGGGTGTTCAGTTTCTCTTCTACTACAGGTTCTGTTTGGATGTTTCAGATCCGCAGCGGACTCGCCGAGCCTGAAAAGCAGTTGAAACCTAGAGTAGCTCTGAAGGTCTTTCGTGATTGTAGAACTTGGAGATCGAATGTTCATCTAGGCACCTCATGAAGAAGTTCGACCAACTCGTCAGTAGCCGTCCTTGTAAAGATAAGGTTGAAGGTCAGCTTAATCACCCATTGATTGGGATGCGCCACACATTACATACACTTCTACGGGATAGCCAAGAACGTCGACTCTGCTTGCAGGCGTTTGCTGACCTTTCCTCCGACTGTGCTACCACCCGCACAGCCGTTTTGCTGTTCTTTTTAAGGTGAGAGAAGGGCTAGGGAGTTCCGAGCTTCATCGACGTTCGAAAATCAGTGACACTGTCGCATGGGTCAAACCGTCGAAAATTAAGTGGATTGGCCACGCAATGCGCTTAGCAGACGTCCGCCGGATCAAGGCCGTCACCGTCTGGATTCCGCGAGATGTCGAGAGAACAGCAAGACGCCCACCAAAGGGTTGGTCTGACTTCTTCGTGAAAGCCCTGAACGACCGATATGACGCTCTTCGTGTCCCTCGAGCGGGGAGGATCCATTGGAGCATTCTGGCACGCGGCAGGGACAAAAGGAAACGCTGCTGGCGCCTGCTCGAGCAACTCAACGGGACGGCAGGTGATGCAAGTGTCAGGTTATTAATTGGTTCTCGAAGGAGTACTATTATTATTTATACCTTCAAAACTATGGGCGTGTGGAGCGCAGTCGGAGGAGGCGCAGGCTGTCTCCTGCACCCGATACCAGGTTCCTGGTTCGGACTTCCCGCCCAGGCCAACCAAGGGGGCCAAATACGCATTCAACTCGCCTCCACGACATCCAGTAGAAGTAGAATGCGTGGTGCATCCCAAAGGAGATTGAATAACGCCGTCCTTTACCTTTTTATTTTATTGCTTTCAAAACAAATTTTACTTATTATAATATTTTTATATCAAATATTTCTCTGAAGTTTTTTTTACTAACACTGTTAGCTTGCCTAGTTTCTGTCCATAAAAGGGCACGATTTAAAGTTTTATTCCACATTAACAAAACAAGTCATTTATCGACAATAGAATGACCGTTAGTGTTGGCAGTAGTATTCCATTTCTTATTCAAGGTTTCGATGCCCTTGCTACAGAATGAACGAGTTTGTGAGCCAAAAAAGAGAGGAATTTCAGACTCGCCCGCGGCGCGCGATTATGTACCGGTCCATGGGAAGCTTCTAGAACTTACTATAGTTGTGCTCGAATGACTTATTCGTTGCGTTTTTCGAATGCACTCGAATTCGAGTACTCAGAAAAACCGATCTTTTCGAATATATTCAAATTCGAACATTCGGAACTTCTAAGAGATCACAACTATAGAGCCTACTACGCGATATTGCAGAGATCCTAAGCATTCCACAAAAAGAATCCTTAAGAAATTCCAAATAAACAGTGTGGGCAAAGTTATGCGCCAACCTAATAATCTTGTAAAACGCTACGAGAAGAATGAGAAACAGAAAAACGGAAATCTTGCAGTTGGTTTATGAGCAAGAACTGAACATTTCACGCCCTATACAGACTTCAGAGAAGTCGTAGCTTTTCGGGAGACGTTTTTCGGTTTACCACCTTTTCTCCCGCTTTGCAGTTGGCGTGAAACTAATGCAAGGGTATAAAAATCGCTAAAAATTCAAAACCAGACGTGTTTTTGTAGCTGTTCGCGAGTAACCTAGCACAGCCCGAAAATCGCCGAGCTATTGGCGCGTCTTAAATACTCAAACGGTCTTCGTCGGCTTTTTTGCCGTCGTGACGGCCTTTTCATCGATTCGTCTGTGTCATTTTTTATGCGAAAAAAGTATAGCGGTAAAAGTTACGCCCACCCCGTGTGTTCTGTCTCTCACAAACCGTTCGGCTATAAAAGTGCCACGACGACGAAGTAGACGGCGCGTAGGACATCGCTTCACCCCCAGTCTACCGTTTCCACTCCCTGCATTCCACACTAGTCGGTGTCGTGCCGGCCAGCCCAGCCCAGCCCAGCCCGACCCAGCCCGTCCAACCAGCCAGTTGCCCCCGCTCACATCGCTTACTTTCACCTGCCATCCGCCCAGCTAGCTGACAACGTCCGCCCCGATTCCACTCGCAAGGCTATGGAGGAGAAAAGCAAGCTGCTCGAGGCGCAGCAGCTGAAGCAGTTCACCTTCTTCGGCGTCGCCGTCTCCACCATCGCTGCTTTGACGTCCATCGTGGCCGTGCCGATGCTGTGCGTCCATCTGCAGAACGTCCAGTCCGGCATTCAGGAGGAGTTGAATTACTGCCGTCTGCGAAACGACGGAATGCGAAGCGAAGTCCACAAGGTCACGCGGTTTGTCCTTTACTGCCTATCATGCCCCATTATCTTTCGTAGTCGTTACTTACATGGCTGAGCGGTGTAGATCTCTCGAAGACATCGTTGCAGATCGAGACGGCTCGCATAAAACGTCAGGCGTCTGGCAATTCATGTTGCTCCTGTGGGCACGGTCCGATGGGTCCTATAGGACTCCCAGGAGAAGACGGAGAGCCGGGCGAAGACGGCCATCCGGGTAAGCCCGGATTCCCCGGCCCCGATGCGGACGACAATCTACGAGTGCCAACGGCAGACGACTTCTGCTTTACATGCGAGCCGTCCCCGCCTGGAATTCCTGGAATGCCGGGAATGAAGGGCCCACCTGGCCCACCTGGAGGCTTAGGAGAGGTTTGTGACATTCGACACCTTTCATATACATACATTGTTCCTTTCCTTTTTTGTGCCGATACATCCACTTCAGCCCGGACTGATGGGAATGCCGGGACTGAAAGGTCCTCCCGGTCCTCGAGGTCAACAAGGACGAGACGGAGAATTCGGTCCACCTGGTCCGCCAGGACAGCCGGGCCAGGTTCGAACGTTACAGTCACCTATCGGTGAGCCGGGACCGATAGGTGAACTCGGAATGCAAGGGCCACCTGGGCCACCCGGCAAGCCTGGACAACCCGGTCAACCCGGTCAGCAAGGACAGGACGGTGATCCGGGCACGGACGGCACGAACGGAGTGGACGGCGAGCCTGGCCCACCGGGACAACCTGGAGCAGACGGCCTTCGGGGATCGTGCGACCATTGTCCGGTGCCACGCACGCCGCCCGGATACTAGATTAAGCTCCATGTCTGAATATTGCATAAAATAAGATAAAGATACAACAACATGCCTAACAACACGTCCAGTGGAGAATTTCCTTATTCGCTTACCCATATTTTTGTTAAAATTGGTAAAAAAACTGCAGCTGGAAGGAATAGCTTTACGAAACTAGAAGGAAACGTGGCTGCTCACGGCGTTCCGCGTATACAAAAATTCATGCTCCACAATCTACGTAAGACCTCAACCAGGTATGTATGCCATAGAAAAATGGATTCTGCATAAGAGAGGCAGTGCAGGAACAATGAATTCGGAGGAGCGGCAGCTTCTAAGGCTCATTTTCGTAATACTATGTACTTTGCTTGATCCGTAAGGAGTAGTGACTGTGGGTTCCCTAATCGGGCTGTAGCATTACAAAGGCGATTAGGGGTCTTTTGATGACATCGTATTTAGTTTTCGAGAGATTTGCCTCGGTCATAGGAACACAAGATTTCAATGGCCATCTCATCGAGCATCTAGAGAGCCAATTTTATGTCTTGGCATCGTCGTGCCGCTGAGCATTTTCATGACCACGGAACGAACTTTCCATTAGATTGGTGATGGCTGCAGATTTCTTGCAGCAGAAGCGTGCCTTAAACCTCCGCAGTTGCTTCGTAGGATCTCAGACTGTTTTAAAAGTAATTGTTGTTAAATAGTGACCACAGCCATTCCTAGAATAAAACTTCTTCATTTTAACAGCGTGTACCGCAGTCGGTTCCAGGTTCTTGGTTTGGATTTCCTGCACAGGCCAACCAAGCCTTCCATCCTTCCGGGGTAGGTGAATTGGTACAATAGTTGTCTAGGAAGGACAAAGCGCTGATTTGTTCATGGGCTGGCCAGCGCAAATCATTGTTGACCAAATGTGCAAACCGCCTTCACGACTTCGCGTAGAAGTAGAGTTTGTGGCGTATCCCAAAAAGGATTGAGTAGCGCCGTTCTTTATCTTTACTCTTTATGAGGTTTTTTCATAGAAATGCTTCTGTTGCAGTAGATGATGTATTTCGGAGATATTTTGGTAAAAGAAAAAATTACGGAGAGAAAAAAGTCTGAGGAAGAAAAGGAACGAATTTCAGAAGAAATCAGAGACTGCAATCCAGCTCAATAATGGCTCACCACTGTTGGTCAACAAAAAATTTCCCTCGTTTTAAATGTTCAAAAATTAATCGTCGAAATAATAAACGAAATAATTCCCGTTTAATGGACTTTTCTGCTCTGCATACATAAGGAAATGCATTTTTTGTGTGAAAGTTAGGAAGCGCGTTTCTTATTCTATACCCAGAGGTTCCATTTTCGCCTACTTCCTGGTATTTCCTCAACAAGGAGTTCATCAATATCGGCACCCATCTACCCCTTGATTGTAGTTGAATAATTAATTATTTGAATGGTTGATTGATTTTTCGATGACTGTTTAATTGAGTGATTTTCTCGAGGAAGTGTCTATTGCCAAAGGTGTCCTGGATTTTTGCTGGAGGTATATGTGCTGTACAAACGTCCTCTAAGTGTCTTAATTAGCTCACGCAGCTCTAGCCCTTCCAATTTCTACATGAAAACATCGTGGATTGCTAGTTTTTGGGTCAGATGAACTTTGAAACCATCAAAAAATTTGAGACTTTTCCGAATAAACTCTCCTTCGCAAGGAGTTCCTGGAAGATCTGGTTACCGGGGATGAGAGTCGACTTCTCTGCGACTCCAACGCATACCGTGCCGTTTAGCTACCTCGAGGAGGAGAGGCGGCGACGCAAACAAAATAAAATCAAAAAAGAGAACGTGCACCTCAAGAAGGTTCCTCTGTGCTGCTTCTGACACGCGAAGGAATGTTGTACTACGGGCTGCTTCTGAAGGGGCACACGGTCACTGCTGTCGTTTACGCCCCTCAGCTCGAAAAACTCGTGGAAGCTGGTCGAGAAAAGCGGCTGAGACGACCTCCAGAGCGTCTTTTTGATAACACCAGATCCCATAAGGCTAGAGCGACCAAAACCTCGAAGAGCTGGGATGGAAGACTGTACCCCATTCGTTGTATTCTGCTGGATTTTTTGGCTGAGAAAAACTTCAAAAGTTTAAAGACTTAGGTCGGGCAGTTGCCGACTTCTTCGGCTTCCGGTCTCCCCAGTTCTCGGAAACGCGGATCGATAGCCTGTTCAGTAGGTGGGCCACTGTGGTGACTAACAAAGGTCGTTATATTGTTGATTTGTTTGCATAGTACGCTAAATAAAGAAAGAAAAAATGAAAACCCTTTAAGGCTTTCCGACCAACCTAATATCACACAACAGACCTACAGTATGGTTAGAATGGATCAAAAAGCTCCTAGAAGCACCATTTACTCACACAATTAAGATGAGTGAGCAGTTCTGGTCAGAACTGTTTTCCTTTATCACATATTAGGTTGAGTCATAAGTTTTGTAACAAAATTTGCCTTCCAGCGAAAATAAGACTATACCACAAAGGAAAAATGATTGACTTAAGCGAAGCAATTGCCGTTATTCTCAATGAGTTTCTTCCGCTTTTCATGAACGGAGTGGATTACATCTCCGTAGAATTTGGTCGGTTTCCACCTGAAGAAGTCGTGCACCACCGCCGTGACCTCATCGACCGAAACGCCTACCATAGATGAAGTGATCCATCGACCGAAGCCGATGGCAGTCAAACGGCGCAGTGTCCGGGATATATGCTGCTGGCTTGATTTTGGTCCAGCCCGATTCCAAGATTTCTTCCAGCGTCTGAAGTGCCGTAAGCGGTCAGTTGTTGTTCTGTTGGATGAAAGATTGCCTTGTATCGACCTCTTTCTCCACTAATATTTGCTGGTAGTGCTGGTACTAGGCGAGTGGTTGGCAAAGCGGTTTTGACCTCAGAACCCCCAGGTCCCGGTTTTGACCTCAGAACCCCCAGCTCGATGCGCTTCAGCTAATGCTTTCCGGCTTTGCAGCTGCAGTGAAGCATCTCTTTTTCATCGCTGGCAAGGGCTCGATCCAAGCTCGTTAACGTGTAAAATGTACGCCGACGATATAAAAATTTATAAAGCTATAGAGTCGCTAATGGACACGGATCGTACAAACTGCTATGTTTTCAGCAAGCGTTCTGAATATTGGGAACTACCCCTTGCTGTGAAAAAAACTCAGATTTTCGTCACTGGGGATAAAACCTCCACTACAACGTATTCTATCGGATCCACCCCGCTGAGAAGGTAGACAAAGTTAGAGATCTCGATTATCCCATGAACCCCATTACAGCATGCTCATAAAAAAGGTATTGCACGTATCGACAATTTTTTCGATGTTTAGAACGAAAAATCTAAAGATTCTATTAAGAGCTTATACAATGTACAGAAGGCCAATCGTTAAAAGTGGGGCTACTATTTCCAACCCTTACAAACGCAAATGTATACGTCTGCTGGAGAGAGTCCAAAATAACTTCACTCGCAAACTGATGCTGAGGTGTTTTGCTATGGACTATGCCTCCATTCCCGATGCTGAAACCCGAGCTACTCAATTGGGTTTGTCGTCCCTAAGAAGTAGGAGAATAAAATTCGATCTTGTGATGATGTTCAAAATACTGAGGGCAGGGTACAAGTAGAAGCCTCAGAATTCTTTTCGGTAGTACCTGAGGCCGGAACAAGATATGGCTACCACATAGTTACCTAAGAGCCACCGATCCAGTTGCGAAGAGCCAAAGCCAAATCCGGTCAAACTTTTTTCGAAGAGAACCATTTGAGTTTTTCGACCGCTGCTCATGGATAATGTGCATGAGATGTCCCTCGGTCGATTTAAAAAATTCATTGACCAGCGATTGAAAGAGTTCCGAATTTAGATCTTTTCTTTTTATCTAATTGTATGTCCTGTTTTTTTGTAGTAATCTCTCTTTGGATATGTTAGTGTTGTCATACCATTTCTGATGTCTGTTGCATGTGGGTGCGATGTATTGACCGCGCAATAATTCGCGCCATAAAATAAATAAAAAATAAATAAATTATAAATGCTATTCGGCAGAAGTTCGGTGTCGCGCAGATAGCCGACGAGATAAGCGAAGCCCGCGATGGTACGACCACGTTCCGCGTGGAAAAGAAGACTGCGTCCGCAAGGCCTTGAGTTGGAAGTGTCAGGTAAGCGACCTAATCCGATACGTCACACACGGTCATGAAGTTATCCGGAATCTACTCTGGTCCGGATTCATCAACGCTTATACCCGCGAGTATGCGCGGCAAAGGACGTACCCACGTTGAGACATTCATGATAAACCTCACTCGCCACATTGTGGGTATATTAGTGTACAGAGAACACTCGACGATCGTCGTTACTGTATCTGCATATCCGCGAAGATTCCGCGCCCCATTGATAAAATGGCGCTTCAATGAGATCAGCTATTCTCTCTAGAGACTTATCGTTAGTTCTACCATACCCTTGATTCTTTTCATGACCATGATTCTTTCGTACCTGCTACGCACTGCAGATAGTGGGTACGATTCCCTTACGGTATCTCTACATATGCCCACTGCTTGATGAGTCCGGCCCCTGAGAGAGGATCCTGCGACGAAGTGGGACAAACGCTGAAGAAGATGAAAAAGAAAAACGGTGGTTATTTATTTATTTATTTACTATTGCCAGTGCAGCTACAAGATAACAAATATTAAACAAAAGAGCAAAGAAAACCGGCATTGCGAAAAAACTTAAAGGCTGAAAGAAATTGATAACAAGGTGTAAGAACGGGACTGAGTTCCTCAGCTGAGCACAGTAAGTACGAAAGAGTGGGAATTACTGCATTCTCATGGCCAACTTATCTGAGTCAATGCAGGGAGGTGCAGAAAAAAAAACTACTCTCGTGATGAGGCCGACATCAAAAAATATCCACCAGTTTCAACAAAAATCCACATCATAAATTTAGCAGGCAGCTATGATACTACTAGCACAGAGTCGCAATCAGCTTTAGCCATGGGGCGGGCCTTGTGTCTCAAAAGCCTCTTTAAACTGGTACGCACCCGAGGCCACCCTGATGTGAGGTCATAAGCGGACACCTGCTCGTCACTATGCACTCCTTGGTAAGCACAGGATAGACAGGATAACATTTCCAATTGTCTATACTTGGCGCTCTATTCCTCATAAGAGAGATTAAAATAAAAACTTTGCATAAGTCGACCGTGAGACTGCGACCAGCAATGTCAGAAGCGTTAGAAAAGAGAAGAAAAGAAATGTAACTGCGCACATCAGTTTTAAGGTTGTTCTGGTCGTGCGAATGTGTGCAAAATCTGCAACAGAAAGATAGACGTTGGCCAGATCAACTGGAGTAGCAGCTCAATGCGAAAGCGCCTGAAATACTTCGAGTTCATCAACAAGGCTTCCACTAGATCCATTATTAGGCAACGTTCGATCTACGATTTTTCTAGAACATTCCATGGGGGCATATAAGAGTGGGGCCGGACTGTCTCAACACTTCTGCTCGATCGCCGGTGCAACTGGACCACGAGTGAACGACCAGCCTAGGGACAGCAACCGCCCGACGCCGCACAACGACCGCGACGAGGCTCCAACAAGGCCAACTGGTTACTGCTTTTTTCTATTCCTTGAGGTTGATAAACAAATAAATAAGGGTATATGGCGCGAAGATGCAGAGCATAGGGATTTGGGAGCGCACCAGCCGACCACACCCATGCTATGTAATCAAGGTTCCGACCGTACACGAAGTCTCAAAATGGGAGCCCATTCGATGCGCCTTGGCGACGTATAAAGGATAAAAGGATAAAGGACAAAGGACAAAGGACGGCGTTACTCAATCCCTTTGGGATGCGCCAGCGCATTCTACTTCTACGGGATGTCGTGGAGGCGACATGAATGCGTATTTGGCCATACAATGACTTGCGGTGGCCAGCCGATGAACAAGTCAGCGCTCTATCCTTCCCAGACAAGTCTGGTACCAATTCACCGACCCCGGAGGGATGGAAGGCTTGGTTGGCCTGGGCGGGAAGTCCGAACCAGGAGCCTGGTATCGGGTGCACGCGACAGTCGCGCCTCCTCCGACTGCGCTACACGCGCCCGTACTTGGCGACGTATACCTAATTAAATAAATAAATAAGAGAGCCTTTGTTTTCGTGCTTTGCTTTCAATAATGCTTTTAATCTTACAATTAGTTGAGCCACGCTACAAGAAAAAAGCACATGCGATTCACAGCATAGAAGAGCACATATTCTGGTATGGTTATTTGGAACAGCTAATGAGTAAAATTTCGGGTTGGGTGCAGCGACAAGGCCTACAAAGGTACTCCTACGTTGTTATCGCATTAATCACAGTGAAAAGTGACAGCAAGTATAGTCGTTTTTCATGCGGCATCATCCTTCTTTGACTGTGTTCAAACCAAGGCATAGACCAGACCAGAAGAATAGCAACAGTTAACGATTCGCCGTGTTCAAGAGACATTATCCTGTGTTTTCGCCTGTGTCGGAAGAACAGACATTTGTATTTTTCTGCCCTACACATGTTCTCTCGTTGTATTCGAATGACCGCAGTAATGGTGTGTCGCACTGAGACAAATGCTGGGAAGAATGCGCATTTCGGTAGGTGATTAGGAGTTCCGACAACGCCGCGCGGAACTACTCCAGCCACAGAACTGCGAAGCAAGGGCGAACAAAGCCGGCACTGCATCTCCTGCTAAAATAGCAAACCCTATTGAGTTCTAGATATCTTGGGACCATTTGAATGCGCATTTGCCCTACAAATTCTCCTAAGAATTCCAAAATGACTTGAGTGATCTATACCAGGCGCCCACAAAAGCTCTCAGCAATTCTAAGTTCCACCAAGTTTGAATATTATTTCTGGAAGGATTTTTTCAGAGGCTACATGTTGCTAGAGGATGTTTTGTTCCGTGCAGCGATGTCACGCCTTACACCACCGGCGCTTTTTGCCGCAGGTAACGTCTCCAATGTTCTCGAAGCGTATCAGCACTCATCCGTGATATCGGGATGAGTCGCCAGCTGATGCCGGTGGTGTTATGCGTAGCATCGCCGCCCGAAAAGCAGAAAATGCGTGCTCGAGTCCCGCCTGGCGCAAGGGATTTGATTGCAACATAGCATCCTGTAACAACATACGGCCTCCATTCCCAACGGCTTCCATACATGTGCTAAAATATTCTCTCGAGGGAACATGAGTATGATACACAAGGAAGCGAAGTGTAACACATCTTTAAATGGCTTTCTTGCCAAATTAAGCAGAAGGATTATCACGATTTCTCACTATCCACTCTTTTTTACATAATCTGTAGCGCAGTCGGAGGAGGTGCCCGCTGTCGTGTGCACCCGATATGATGTATTTGGTTCAGATTTTCCGCGAAGGCAAACCAAGATTTCCATCCCTGCGGTGTCGGTGAATTGGTACCAGACTTGTCTGGAAAGGAAAGCTTGTTCATCTGCCGGCCACCGCCAGTCATTACATGGCTAAACTTGTTTTTTTGTTTATTATTGCACCTCAAGTTCGTCTTTAGAAGCGAACAATAACGTTGTCAGTAAAGACAGCCTTGCATCAAACAGCTGACATTGACAAAATAGAGATTAGGAGTTTCGATAGCACTATGAGCTGCTGCTAGACATGATTGTCTTATTACGCAGCAGCTCAGCAGACTGGATGCAGAGGAATCATTTCCTTTTTGGAATGCGTGGCGCGTTCCAAAAAGGGTCGATTAGCGCCGTCCTTTGCCCTTTATCCTAATCCTTTTAGGCTATGAGAGAATAACAGCCGCTGAGGTGAGGCTGGTATTAAATATTGTCAGCGCCCAAAACCTCTTCTACGTCTCCCCACTTATTTAACACAGCTCTAAAATTTATGCGGAGCAAAGAGTCGGTTATTTCGGTATCAGGTTAAAAGGTAAAGGACAGTGTCACTCAATCCCTTTTGGAATATGCCCCGGATTCTACCTCTACGGAATGATGTGTAGGCGATTTGAAGGCGTGTTTGGTCATACAATGACTTGCGGTAGCCACCCGTTGAACAGATCAGAGCTCCATCCTTCCCAAAAGAATCTGGTACCAATTCACGGATCCGGGATGGATCTAAGGCTTGGCTGGCCTAGGCAGAAAATCCGAACCAAGAACATATCGAGTGCGCGCAACTGCCGGCACCTCCCCACGCGCCTAGATTTATTTATTTATTTATCTATTTATTAGTAAAAATTATTTAGTAAGTATTATTATTTAGTAAAAAAGACAACTACAACTTATACATATAAGCTGTTCGAAATCTTCTACTGCGGCACACGCGCTCTTATTAGCGTCGACGATTCGATATGCATCTAAAATTAGACCTAGACTTCTCCAGACAAAATTATAGTCCACTTTAAACGCCGACAGCCAGCATTCCAGCGCTGCTTCTGAGGGAGATTCTCAATTCATTTCCGAGCTTACCCGTTTAGAAAAGTTAGCGATACTTTCCTGGCAGCTCGACCTATATGTACTACATATTCCCATCTTATTCAGTTTTTCTTCCTCCATATCGTTAATAACCACTCATGTTTTCCGAATTTGAACCATCAGGGCATGAATTCTGAGACGGTTTGTCCAGTTATGTATAGTAGGATAGTGGCGCATCCCATCCGAGGCGATGATTTGGCCTGGGGAAATAAAACTCTAACTTTTTCATTGGCTGGCCACCGCAAGTCAATGTATAACCAAGTACGCGCTCAAATCGCCTTCACGACATCCCGTAGAAGTAGAGTGCGTGGCGTATCCCAAAAGGAGTTGGGTAGCACCGTCTTTTATCCTTTGCACAGTAGGATAGGCGAGGTCTGCAAGCAAAGCTATAGCAATTACTCATAACGAGAAACTGAATCCACCTTCCCATAAGCTGCTGCGGATGTCAGCGAAGAGTGATTATTTATGATCCGTGGTCCACAAATCAACAGAAGGAAAAAGTAGAGACATGCAAGCATAAACAGGATCCGTAGCTCTCCCATCAAGGCCGTTGGTTTCCCCATTTGCTTAACTTTTTGATCAAAAAGATGCGACCACTTTTCCACTCGTGCTGTGCATGAGCTTATGTGTATTTTACGAACTCAGTGCTCAGCGAAGACAACGGAAAATAACTGATTTGAACTGAAATTAGCCACTCCATTTCGATTTTCGAAAGCATCGATCAACAATTATCATGCCATCCATCCAATTCATCATCGATTTCACAGGCAGCATTCCTAATGGCTCTGTCAAGGCTAAGCTACTTACAAGCTGGTCCGCATAACCTTAATTTTTTTCGGAAACGGATGGCTGTAGTAATGCTCATCAAAACTCTGTCAGGAAACTTCCTTTTGACACGACTGAATTTTGTGGTTTCTCTTTGACAACTAGCAGAAGAGGGAATCTCAGACTCCATTCGTCAGTTCTAAGGCCAAAAACAAAATCAAACTTCTTATTTAGTTTCTTTTACTTATTTATTTATTCATTCGGGCACGTGGAGCGCAGTCGGATTAGGTGCCGGCTGTCGCATGCGCCCGACATCAGGTTCGTGGTTCGACCTCCCGCCGAGGCCAACCAAGCTTTTAATCCCTTTGGGGTTGGTCGATTGATACTAGACTTCTCTGAGAAGGATAAAGCGCTCACTTGTCTATCGGCTTGCCACCGCAAGTCATTGTGTGGTCAGATACGCATTCAAATCACCATCAGGACATTTCCGAAGTGGAATGCGTGGAGCATTCCAAAAGGGAATGGGTAACGCCGTTCTTTGACCTTTTTCTTTATTTATTTAGTTTGGTGGTTTGGTTAGTTTTTGACCAAGACTGATAAAAGTTTAAAATCTAAGATAAAGTAAAGAACCTTCGAGTGGTTAGACTTCAACAGTTGCCACGCACGTTTATCGTAGAGAAATAATGGAAGATCTGGGGCGATAGAGCAAAGCACTCCGCTGCATTCTCGGCTTTTATGCGAGCGCATGCAGCGGTTTCACAACATTCGCGCCGAAGGAATGTAGAGATAAACCCTGATATAACAACAATCGACCTCATGACTACAGTTACTAATGGCAATGATTAAACAACAAGCACAAGTTAGGTATCACAAATCGCGGTGATTCGCGATACAAAGGAAGAAAAGGATTGAATTTTTTTGTGGAATGCGCCACGCATTCTACTGCTACGGGATGTCGCGGAGGCAATCTGATTCGGTACTTGACCCTTTCAATGAATGGTGGGGCAAGCTGAGGAGCTTGAGGCGCGCTGGTGCCTTCTTGTCGCAGAGCACCGCGTCAGAGAGCGTCATTTGAACCAAGCTGCATTCACATATGTGTTCAGCTGATCCAAGATACTTGGAATCTGAAGCATGTGGAAGCTCAATGTTGTTCACCTTGATGGATCGGGAATCATCTTCAGTAGTCAGATTTCCGGCCTTTTTGACTTTAAGTTTGAGCCCAAATCTATCCAAGCGATAGCAAAAGTTCGTAGCTGCCGATAGAGTTCAATCCTATCTTTGTTAGCGAGCACTACGACAGCGCCGATTCTGTTCCATGTCGCGAAGGTGAGCAGCTAGAAAATTCAAGAATAAAGGATAAAGGACGACGTTATTAAATCCTCTTTGGGATGCGCCACGCATTCTACTTCTACTGGGTGTCGTGGAGGCGTGTTGAATGCATATTTAGCCATACAATGAGTTGCAGTGGCCAGCCGATGATCAAGTCAGCGCTTTACCATTCCCAGACAAGTCTGGTACCAATCCACCGACCCCGGAGGGATGGAAGGCCTGGTTCGCCTGAGCGGAAAATCCGAACCAAGAACCTGGTATCGGGTACAGGCGACAGCCGGCGCCTCCTCCGACAGCGCTCCACGCGCCCACAGAAAATTCAGGAATAGACTGAAACATTCTACACCACTCAGTGTGCTCTCAAGACAGCGCTCCTTGCTCTGGTGAGAGGAAGTTCTGGTCACTGTCAGTTATTTAAAGTGTGAAGAAGCATCCTTGAGGTAGGGAGTGGGGGCTAAGGTCTCCCAGTTTTTTGCACAGCCTTTGGAATAAGGGCGGGTGTAGCGCAATCGGAGGAGGCGCGACTGTCGCGTGCACCCGATACCAGGTTCCTGGTTCGGATTTCCCGCCCAGGCCAACCAAGCCTTCCATCCCTCCGGGGTTGGTGAATTGGTAACAGACTTGTCTGGGAAGGATAGAGCGCTGACTTTTTCATCGGCTGGCCACCGCAAGTCACTGTATGGCGAAATACGCATTCATGTCGCCTCCACGACATCCCGTAGAAGTAGAATGCGCTGGCGCATCCCAGATGGGATTGAGTAACGCCGTCCTTTATCCTTATTTATCCTTTGGAATAAAAATAATTAAATTAAAAATTTTAAAAAATAAGGAAAAAGAAATTTTAGTGAAGAGGAATCGGGAGACTGCTCAGAAGATGAAATACTAGCCGGAGATCGTCAACAGAAATCGGATAAAAACCCATAGTTTCACCAGTTTCAAATTTCGCATACGAAACCTGCAATGCCTGCTGAAATGGCTTCTAAATTGTTACAAATCAATTCGTGGTAGCAAAATCAGGTGAAACAGTTTCCGTTACAGCGACAGAACTTATTAGTGGGTGTTGTCACCATCTCCCTTACAATACAGAAAGTTTTAATGAGTCAGTTTCCAATTCAATAATTTCAGACTTTGCTGTCTTTGGTTAATGCCAGTGTTCGCGAGGAACGAAACAAATTATGTCGGTTCGAAAGTTTCAGTCATTTCAGTGCTTTTTATGATGCTACGGTTTTTGTTAAAACTGTTTCCATAGGACTGAATATTAAGATTTAATGTCGCCACATAGATACCATCGCTCCATATGTAGCAGAATTTAGAAAGAAATTTCATGTATCTTCCAATACATTTGAATTATCGGTGCAAAGTGGCTCGGGGGTCGCTTTGTACTCAGAGGTAATCCGTCTTGGTAATAAGCGCTTAGTTCACCATAGAGATTTCTATGGTGAACTAAGCGCCAGTGCTTCATACAGTTTTTAATTCCGCACAACACAGAGCGTTGCGTAGAGCTGTCTTAAATGGTGAGCCCAAGAGCCACTTTGGGGAGCGGATTATCTAGAAATCCAGAATTTCAAAAATGAAGAGCTCCAGCAGTTTTTCGTTACGGAAGAAATTTCAGACGTCAGAAATTTAGGTGCTGATTTAGGTGCTGAATAGAGAGCCATTGATAGAGTGAGGAACACCTAGATTATTTATTCATTTATTTATTTTATTCTAGGTTAACTACGTGCCAAAAAAGTACACTATTAACACAACACGACAGCGCGTAAAAAATGTAGATAAAGGATAAAGGATAAAAAGGATAAAGTACGGTGTTACTCAATCCCTTCTGAGATGCGCCAGCGCATTCTTCTACGGGATGTCGTGGAGGCGACATGAATGCGCATTTGGCCATACAGTGACTTGCGGTGGCCAGCCGATGAACATGTCAGCGCTTTATCCTTCTCAGACAAGTCTGGTACCAATTCACCGACCCCGGAGTGATGGAAGGCTTGGTTGGCCTGAGCGGGAAATCCGAACCAAGAACCTGGTATCGGGTGCACGCGACAGTCGCGCGTCCTCCGACTGCGCTACACGCGCCCAAAAAATGTAGATAGCTAGCTAGAAGAAACACACCAAACATTTACCTTAATCCTTATGGTAATTGATTGGACAGTGTGAAGGTATCAGCAGATGCTTTATTTTTCCTTTCTCCCTTCCTTTTTCTATTATTTTCTAGTTTTTTTTTGAAGCGAGGAAAAAAAGGAAAAAGAAATATAAACATTACTTCGGAACAAATATGATTAAAAAAGATAACAATGTTTCACTTATCAGTCATTGAATGTCACTGTTAGGCCATTCAACGAAACAGAATGGCTATATAAACGCCTGGCAGAAAACAATTCGAAATATCAGTGCAGCTGCACAAACCATCCAGACACGCAACAGCCGAGGCGGGCTAAACTTATTTGGAGAACTTCTTACCGGGAAAATAGAGAATTAAAATCGGAGAAATCGTTTTCTGAATCTAGTAGCGGAAAGTACCAAATTTTGCAGCGTTTAATATGGACAAGATCGCAGTGAATCACTGAAGCCGAATTTGTTGAAGAATGTTAAGAAAACTGAAAACTTTACAACTTGTAGGTGGAGCAGGCGGGTAATTAGCCGAACATATCCTATGGGTGTAATTATCTCAAGCGACGACGAGAACGTGCCAAAGTATGCAATATAGAGGTGAAATAGGATAATTTTCAAAAACTGCTATTAATTTTCT
This sequence comes from Heligmosomoides polygyrus polygyrus, assembly GCA_947396885.1. NCBI lineage: Eukaryota > Metazoa > Nematoda > Chromadorea > Rhabditida > Heligmosomidae > Heligmosomoides > Heligmosomoides polygyrus. The sequence continues at coordinate 92,688,579 of OX377202.1, forward strand.
ACATCCCTACAAAGACCATTGAATGAGAATTCCAAATATTTACTTTATTTCTAAGGCAGGACACTTTAAACCATTAAATGGCGAGGGATTACAATCAGCGGCGCGAGGAAGCAGATCACCCCAACTAGGTCAAATTTGCAGTAGGGTAACAGTTGACGAGATATCTGAACTCTACTCGACTAGGCGAATCCAGAAGTGCGCTCGCCTTTCCAGATTTTATGCTCTCCACAATTAGGACGCCGCGACGCTCGCGAATGCGACACTAGTTATCAGCGGTATTGTACGTCTCTCAGGTGCCTCTTTAAACTGGTACGCGCTTCGAGCGATGGTCTGAAAAGGATGTTTGACAGATTGATAATGAAAGAGGACTATAAGAGAAAAAGAGGATGATAAACTCGGTTTTCTATTAACGAATAATGGGCTAGATATTATGAAAAATAAGTTGAAATTTGATAATTCGACTATAACTCAACAACTTCATCCCACTATCACCTGTGTATCACCTGTCGTCCCGTTGATCATCGACTTGCTCGAGCGGGCGCCAGCAGCGTCTCCATTCGTCCCTGTCGCGTGCCAGAGTGGTCCAATGGATCCTCCTCGCTCGAGGGACGCGAAGAGCGTCATATTGGTCGTTCAGGGCTTTCACGAAGAAGTCCGACCTACGCGTTGGTGGGCGTCCCGGTGTTCTCTTGACATCCCGCGGAATCAAATCTGTGACGGCTCTCGTCCAGCAGGTGTCTGCGAATCGCATTACGTGGCCGGCCCACCTAATTTTCGACGACTTGGACCATGCGACAGCGTCTCTGATCTTCGAACGTCGGCGAAGCTCGGAACTCCGGAGGCCTTCTCTCACTTGCGTGAGTCGTGTCACTCCGAGCATCGTCCTCTCGATTCCACGCTGCGCGACGCTGATCGCGTGTTCATCCTGCTTTCGTATAGCCCAGGTCTCTGAGGCGTATGTTAGGGCAGGAAGAACAGTGGAGTCGAATAGGTGGGCACGGAGTCGGACGTTCTTCGTTTTCTTCACGACTTCTTCGACGCTCTTGAAAGCTCCCCAAGCCGCTCGTTTCCTCCTGCTCAGCTCTGGTGCTAGGTCGTTGGCCATGTTGACTTCGCGACCCAGATACACATAGCTGGAGCATTCGGAGATGTTCGTTCCGTTGAGCGAGAATGGGGCATCAGAAACCCATCCGTTCTTGATGAACATCGTCTTCGTAAGATTCAGCTGCAGTCCAACGTTCCCACATACACGATCGAAGTCGGGCAGCATTCGTTCCGCCTGACTGATGCTCGGTGTTATGAGCACGATGTCGTCAGCGAAGCGAAGATGATGTAGTTGCCGGCCGTCGACCTTCACTCCCATGTCTTCCCATTCTAGTTCGCGCATGACGTTTTCGAGGGTGGCGCTGAAGAGCTTCGGGGATATGGTATCCCCTTGTCGAACCCCGCTCTTTACGTCGATGACGACGTCGTTGTAGAATGGAGAGATCTTGGTCGTGAATCCACTGTACAGCTCTCGAAGGACCCTGATGTACTGAGTAGGAACGCCCTGGGTGAGCAGGGCTTCCATGACCGCTTCAGTCTCGACGGAGTCGAATGCATTCTTCAGGTCGATGAACGTAAGGCATAGCGGCAGCTTGTACTCTCGCGACACTTCGATGAGCTTCGTAATGGTGTGTTTGTGGTCGATCGTGCTGAATCCTCTCCGAAATCCTGCTTGCTCGCATGGCTGTCGTTCGTCCAGCGTTCGGCTGATCCTATTCAGGATAACTCGAGTGAACAGCTTGTAGACTACGGACAGCAGGCAGATCGGGCGATAGTTGCCAATGTCGTGCACGTCTCCCTTCTTGTACAGCAAAACGGTCTTGCTGGTCTTCCACTGAGATGGAACCTTACATTCGGACAGGTAGCGTGTGAAGAGCCGCGCCAAGGTTTGATGAGCGCTGGCGGGAGGTTCTTCAGGTGTTCAGCTCTGATCCTGTCAGAACCGGGTGCTGTACGTTTCTTAACCGACGAGATGGCGTGTCGGATTTCTCAAGAGAGAACAGAGGGGACGACGTATCCATCCTGCGGAAGATGGCATGGGGGCAGGTGGACGTGGCTATCGAAGAGATCGGAGTAGAAGTCGTGGATGACTTTCTCCCTGGTCCTTCTGGAAGAGGTGATGGTTCCGTCAGGACGTCGGAGAGCGGTCATCTTGGTCTTGAAGTTGGCGAAGTTCCGGCGGGCATTGCGGATGCTCAGCCCTGCCTGTGCTGCTTCAGCCAACACTTCCGCCCTTCTCTCCTTCAGATCTTCCTTTATCGCCGCTCTGCATAGCTTTGCAAGCTCGGACGTTAGTTGGTAGTTGCCTGACGCTCGTGCTGCTCCACGCTAGCGTATCAGCTCGAGAGTTTCCGGAGACAGGCGTCTCTTGGTGGTCTTCAAGCTCTCGGCTCCCTTAGCACTATCGTGGAGATGGTGCACGAAGCGATCGTATTCCTCGTCGACGTTGTCCATGACGGCATCTTCCCAAAGGCCGACAAGAGAGGTGTAGAGATCCCAGTTGATGGTCGTTCTGGGATTCCTCTTCTTGAACTTCGCGGCCTTCTCTCCTTGACGCGAAAAGCGGAACCTCGCGCGAAGGAGGCGGTGGTCCGATCCCGTGTAGAACTTGGGGACAACGGAGACATCGGTCAGGCAATGCGATTGAAGATGATGTGGTCGATCTCGTTGTGGAACTGGCCACCGGGAGATTCCCAGGTCCATCGTAGGGAGGGAGGCTTCTGGAACTGCGAGTTTTCATGGATCGTCTTGGTCGACATGATAAACTCAGACAGTCTTTCACCTTGCTCGTTCCACTCCAAACCGTGGGTTCCGATGTGAAGTTCTTCCGGCGACCTTCGTGGCCCGATCTTGGTGTTGAAGTCGCCGACGATCACCTTGTAGAAGGTGTGATCTTCCTTATAGAACTTCTCCAGCTACACGTAGAAGGCCTCGACGTCTTCGTCGTAGTAGTCGGATGTTGGGGCATACGCGACGAACACAGTCAAGGCTGGCACGGAGCCACATCGCTTCAGTCGCAGACGTCCGATTCGGCTTGTCAGAGACTCGTACGAATCGATGTTCATGGCCAAGTGCGTGTTGACGAGGACACCAACGCCGCCTACTCCCCTGCTGTCGCATGTTCCGAGGAACAGTTCTTCTCCGGAGTCGTAGGCGACGTGTAGGGGGTGATGTCTTCTCGTCTCGGTCAGTCCGGTGACGTCGTACTTGATCTTCCTGGCTTGCATCATCAGGTCCTCGACGGATGCTTCCGACGCAAACGTACGGGCGTTGTAAGTACAGATCGTCATCCTAGTCCTTCTCAGTTTGCGCAGCCTGGTTAGGCCCTGAGATTTTAGCAGCCTCTCCGTACTCGTCCTTCCCATCGCTGCAGAAATGGGGGCTCTTTCGGGTTCAGGGGAATGAGGCCCTTTAGTGCTGCTGTGTTTGACTGGAATACAACACGGATAGCTAGTCAGGCTCTGTCGTGCGGGCGGAGTACTCCGGGCAGCCAGCCAGACTGCCCGAAGGGACGGGGCGAGACTTAAGGCGGCCTCGAATCGCCTTACATGTACTCCCAGTCTACCGAGTGCAAGCTTTTGGCCGAGCCGACACAGTTACAATCCGCACAGTCACGGACACATCCACGCACACTGTGCACGAACATGCCGCTCCCACGCACAAGGAACGCATCGACCCGACACAGCAGGAGCAAGGAGTCCATCCCCTGCATCCCACCTGCGTCTCTGGGCAGTACACGGTCACATTTGGTTCGCGTTTAATTCCCCTAACCACCACCCGGGGACGCGCCACGTGGCCCTGCAACAAGCGGCCCGAGATCCCTCTTAACAAGAGAGCCCGAGGGCTCTCTATCGCGGGAGATCCGTATCCCACTATATGCAGGAGAAATCATGAGAAGCCAGGAAAAACAATTTCAAATCAATAGAGCAGCATCTTTACTTAAAACATTTTCTTAGAGAGAGTCAATTTTGTGGAAAAAAGAAACAAGCACCTGCCGCTATCTGGAGAAATGTGTTGGTTACGAACAGAATAATCAGTCCCAGTTTTCATTGTTATTCAATTTTCTATGTTAGTCGTGTAAGCTTAATTATTCCCTTTGGTTCTGCTCGACTTCAACTCTTCATTCTTCGTCGTAAACTCGAGAACGGGCGGTAGCAACCATTGAGTTAGCCAGGGGAGCAGGTTAGGAGTATTTCGAAGCTCATATCCAATACGCTCACCTGGAACAAGAAAAGTGATCACAGACAGAGCTCCAAATTTCTCCTACACCTAGTAGTTGTAAAACATTGATTTTACCTAGTTTGGGTTTAAAATCCTTACCAGTTTTGCGTTTTGTAACATCATACGGAGGACATTGGAGCCGACTTGCAGCTCTATAAAAATTACATAGAACAGTTTCGTGTGCTTTGGCCTAAGTATTTTTCTATAGTGCTAATTGAACCATCCAGCCCTTTTAATGCTTGGTCTAAACATCCAGTACTTACTAGGCCTCATCTTGATTTCTCCCTGAGGAATGCGTAAAACGAACAGGTCGGATATGATGTCTGTGCTGCAAACTTTTCAACCTCATACGAACGACATATATTGGCATTGTTCTCGAATTTGACCCAGGATGAGTGCGGTGGAAAATCAGTCTCGGTAAAGTTTTCTGGACCTTCTAAGCTTAGGAATTTCCTTTTCGAAGAAGGGTTCCATGCCTTTGAACAAAACACTAAATGAGACAAAAGGTATGATTTGTATAAACGAGTCAGAATCTGGGCGTTGTTGCTATGAATATTGCGAAAAATCGAGAAAAGGGAGGTGAATGCTTTCCTTACCACATCATTAATGTGCTCTGAAAAAACGAGTTTAATAATGAAGGGGAATGAGCTACTTAAAAACCCTAGTGAACAGTTGACATGGAAGGTTTTGAACTACTAAATCTTACTATACATAATTGGCTAAATCCTTTCGCCACCTTGTCAGTCAGAGCGAGGGAGACAAAAGCCAAGGGATGACTTCGACAGGGCGGCGTATGCCAGCCGGGTTTTCTTTGAGCTTGCATGTGCGTGTGGGACTCTAACTCCGTTGCTCTGCCGGCACGTGGATAAGGTGGGGCGGGGGTGGGGAGGGAGGTAGTGAGAACATCTGCAGGAATCGGAGGAGTATTATTGCCGTCAGACATTAAATGGAAGTGATGGTCGACCAATACTGATTGATTTTTTTGTTTCTACTTAGCGCTTCGGATTGCGACTCCCAAGATATATTTCTTGCCATGTAGAATGGGTATCTTGGAAAATAAACCGCGTTCATGAGAAAGAGGGTGGGCAGGCTTCATAAGAGCATTTTTGATGATTTTGCCCAACCAAATGCGGCCATACTTTTCTTTATGGTAATACCAGTTTTGTGCTGTAATTAGAGTAATAAGGCCTAAAGAAGAAAAAGAGACGGGTGGGTGTTCTATCCACGGGGCTTAGGGCGAAGCCCGCAACCAGACGTTTGGCGGCCGTTAGGCCTCTGGACGTCTGGTAATAAAATAAACAGTAGTCCAAAGGGAAGGAAGGCATTAACAAACCATCACCAAAAGAAGCAAACGAATGGAAGACCGGTTGGTCTCGTATTTTTGTAGTATTCTAGATACCCATCAGCACATTCCTGCTTCACCAAAATGAGGGAAAGGGATACCTCAGAGTGTTTTTAGATGCGAAATTGGCCTGTACTGGTCAATGAACGAGTTATCTTTTATTTTATTCAAAAAATGGAAAAAGCTAGTTTAGTCTAAACCTTATTTATTGATGAGATAAGGATGCCACCCGTACTGCAATAAGTATGAAAACCGGATCGTGTGCAAGAATCTACAGGGCGTTGCGGAAGTTCTGGACAGCAACTGTCCTCGAGTCGAGTCAGTGCTGTTTTCTAAACTTTGTCAAATGGTCACTCCAATTGTTCAGTGAATAGTGTTAGCTATCGTAAGACTTAAAGAAGCAGTTTGTCTAGTGTCTAGTGCAGATTAGTGTTAATGAAAAAAACTGTAAGCAAAACATAAAAATATAGTACAAGTATGTCATCAGTCACACGCTGCGCTGGCCCTGAGCGGTCGATTATTTCTCCTGCTGGCCACGTCTCCACGACTACCTCCTGTTTGCTGTTTCTCAACTGATCCGTCTGCTGCACAGTTTTGGAGAAGGAAGAACACCTAACACCTTGTGGCGAGGTGGCGTCCTTCCAGCTATAGCCACCTTGAAAGGTCTATTTTTCCTTCATTTATTTATTTATTTATTTATTTATAACTGCACCTTAAGTGCGCTCAAACGAGGAGATAATGAACAAGTAATCTTTTACAACTGCAACAATCTAACGCGGAACAGCAATGAGAAACGTAATATCACTATGCGCTGCACTCTGTAATTTTTCAGTGTTGTCCGGTCATTCAAAAGCTCAAGTACAAGGAGCTTGAATCAATGGGTAGTCGTAGCGTGAGAATATAGTAATAAGTAATTTAATTACTCAAAGTTTACGTAATTGTTTTATAATTTTGTTCTGGTTTTTGTTAATTTTTGTTCTGGGATAACGGTGCAGAGGTTGGTTAGGCAACCAGTATAGCTATGGCATGATTCCAATTGAATAGGGAAATCACTTTCGAGCAGCTTATAAGAAGGAAGCACCTGGGAGTCCGGTCTTAATTCCGGTCATACCCAGGCCTTCATTACGCTTCCATTCGAAGCTGCTTCCATAGGAACTGAATTAGCCTAACCAACTTGCAATAAAGGATATCTAAATGTAGCAACCTATAGATTATATCTGTATATGAACAGTATAAAAAATATGTGACTAAGAGTAGAAGCATCTGGGTCTTAATAGGCTCCTCTGTACCTAAGCTCTGGTAGCCGCAACAGAATCAGAAAAGGAACGAGATAAAAAAGAAGTTTAAGCAGGCATAATGACACTGTAAGACATGTGAGAAGAAGGAAAACGCTAGAAAAACATCAACTCTTGAACGACCCTAACTTTGAACAGCCACTAATACTCAGTAAAAAAATATCCAACGCAGGCTTAATGACTCATTGAACAATGTGAGGTAGAAAAGGAAACAAGACATCCATTTTTGGGTACGAATCGCTCGGCAACCATAGTGTCTTCCATGGCCCAGAAGAGTTTCCAAGATAACATACACTCCATTTGTGAAGCTACACTCAGATGTCCTGGCAACGCCACGATACAACAGTCAGCTATGGCTAAAAGGCAGACAACTGGAACGAAAAGAAACATAGCAAGCAACGCTCACGGAAAAGCCATGAGTTTAGAGAATAAAGGATAAATACGACTCGGATCAGTTGGGCGAGTTATCTGAACAAGTCTACAAGAGTACTAGGAGACATCTGGGATCCCAAGAGAACTTAAAATATCAATCTTCTTTACAGCTTGTTTGAACTGAGAAGAGTTTTCACAAGACAAAACTGACACGGGGAGACTTTCGAGCCATTTCGTAGTACGAACAAAGAACGAGTTTATACGTAGGCCTTTCTGAAATGGACCCAACTTGTAGTTATATACGTTGAAACGACTTCTCCTGCCATTCGATGGACGGAATGTCCAATATTTCGACGGACTCAGGCAAAGCTCCCCTCTGAAGATCTTGAAAGCAAGAAGTAGGTCTGAAACAGTTCTACGATAGAAAAGACTTTTCATATTGAGATGTTTAAGCCTTACCGTATACTCAGGAATGCTCGAATCACAACCATCGTTGGCAAACGCTCTGTAGTACAACAGCCTAGTGAAGGTCTTTTGGACTCTTTCTAGTGCTTGAATATCTTTAGTCAGATGGGGACTCCAAACAGGGCTACAATAATCGACTACTGGGAGAACGAAGGTTTTATACAGCTTCAACCAAATGTTTACATCAGAACAGTGGATGTTTCGGAATAATAGGTGAACTAGCCTAAGTCCCTTTTTAGCAACTTCCTGAACTTGATTTGACCAACAAAGGCCTTTTGAAAGAAGCACGCCAAGATCTACCATCTGATCGCAGGGAGAAAGAGAACTGCCATCTGGAAATTTTATTTCTAGCGGGGAGGAGTTAAGCGAGAAAATATGACTTTTCTTTTTATTTAAAGGCAGTGACCATTCTTTGAACCAGGTGCTCATCTTCGACACTGCTTCATTCAGTAAGTGCGTAGCTTCTTCTGACTCACTGCTCTCGTATGAAATGTAGACCTTAATGTCATCGGCGAAAGCAGCAACCGAAATTCTGGGATCAGTCTTGAGATAGCTTGGCAAATCATATGTGTATATAAGAAACAGAATCGGTGACAAACTACCGCCTTGGGGGACTCCCGATGGACAGTTTCTGGGAAAAATAAAACAACAAGACGGCGATAGGGACAAAAGAAAGCACTAAGAACACAACTGAGGTACAAGAGAATTAAAGTGCCAGCATCGGTAAAGTTATACTAAGCAGTGCCCGCCAACACTACAAGTTTAAGCAGCTGAAACTCCGGATAAAATAGAGAGAACCTACACAGTAAGGTGTAAGCTGTTCCTATGAAACTTGCAGAGCAAGGCGAGGAAGTTGTAAATAATAGCAATTGGTCATAAGAAGCGTACGTGCAACTGCATGCAATAACAAGCCAGAAAGAACAGCTAAAGCAAGCAACCGAAAAAAAAACGAGTGAGGAGAGGGAGTACGGTAAAAGAGCGGGGCATGAAAAACAGGTGACTCACTCAGCTAGGAGGGCAGTACCCCGCCAACACTGCGAGTTTCAGCGGCTGAAACTTCGGATCAAATAGAGATCCACCTGCATAACCAAGGTGCCCAGCTGTTGCTCTGAGACATGCAGAGACAGGCGACGGATGCAAAAAAAAAGATGCTGCGAGTATAAGCTGCTGAAAACCCCGGATAAAAGAGGTAAACCACATCAAGTGTCCAGCTGTTCAACTGACAAATGCAGTGCAAAGCAAAGAAGACATAAAACAATAGCAGTATGAAGGAATATAAGCTATAAGAAGGAACAGAAGCGGATTTGGAGAAGGGAGGGACACCAGAACGTCGAAAGATGCAAGAAAAAGGGCAAAACATTTACATTTCAAAATCAAAGCTCAGAACTAGCACTAGAATTCTAGGATGAGATTCAGCAACTACGAGCGCAAGTAGACGGAGCAGCCAAGGGTGCAATGAAGCGAAGCGCTCACGAGGGACGGAATTTAGACCGAGCGCTTCTGTCTACCTGCAAGGACAGAGAAATCGACGAGGAAAAAGAGGCACTGAAGAAAAAGAATAATAAGCAATAAACATTACTTGCCAAGAATGAAGGGAATCCAGTAGAAGAAAAAACAGAACAGCTGACTTTGAATTTGAAGCAAACGGGCCAGAAACCAACCATTCTCAGCCTGCCAATGATCCCTCAGTAAATAGAGAGAAGCAGACTGGAAACCTGGAGATTTTTAATGGATAAAGAGTGACGGACTCAGATTATTCCAACGAGGTACATCTCGGTTAAGGAAGTACCCGTGCATCGCCTGGCTAACACACCTAGGGGAACAGAGTCTAAACAGCTGACCTCTCACCACGCTACCGCGCGGAGTGACTCGGAAAAGATCACAGAGTTTAATGTCAATTTCAGCTGTAGTCATTTTATACATAAGAGTAAGATCGGACCCTCAAGAAAATGCGGTAGGTGAAAGACTTCTGAACCTGCTTGATCTTATCTTTGTGAGAAAATTTGTATGGCAACCATAATGGAGAGCGATATTCAAGAATAGGACGGACGTACGTAGTAAAGGCACGAAAAAGGTGGCGAATGTTCCTAGAATGAAACTCCCTAAGGATGAAATTTGCACGGCATTTAGCTCTGTAAACGATGTCGTCAATATGCTCTTCGAAATCAAGGTGGTCATCATAGCAAATCCCATGATCCTTGTAACTCTGAAACTTGCCTAGGGAATTATTTCCAATGGAAAAATCGACTTTAGGATGGTTATTTCCAATGTGAAGGACAGCTGTTTTATCCATTGAGATATCAAGTTCCCACTTCGTTGCCCAATCATAAACTGTGCAGAGAGCGTTTTGGAGCAATTTAAGATTGTTTACAGTCGACAGCTTGACATCATCAGCGTACAACAAACAATCAACGCCTGCCGTTAAGGAAGAAGTGAGATCGTTTATAAAAATTAGGAACATCAAGAGACCAACACAGCTTCCCTGCGGCACCCCACTGGTGGAAAAATACGGCCGAAAAACAGCATCATTAACAACTACATTTGACGGCGATTTTATAGGAAGGAGAGGAGGAAGCGGAGGAGGCATCCTTTCATTCCGAAACTCTCGATCTTGGCCGCTAACAAAGGCAAAAAAATCGCGTCAAAAGCTTTTTTGAAATCAATGTAGCAAACCGATACGTAATTTTTCCTGTCAAGTTCCGTAATCCAGCGCAGCAGTGAAAACAGGAGGGCCGTGGTAGTTCTTTTACTACGAAACCCGTGCTGGCAAGAAGATAGTAAGTCGTTTTCGGTAAGGAAGGAAATTATCCTGCGACAAATTAAACTTTCCATGACTTTGCACACAGAACTAGTCAGGCAGATAGGTCTGTAATTCTGAACAAAGTTCCGAGCTCCCTTCTTATGAATAGGCTTGACATGACCAATTCTTCAAGATCGGGAATGTCGCCATGCAGCAGAAATTTATTGAAAAGTAGTGTAAGCGGCGAGGCCAACGCAAGAGCGATTCTCTTAAAGAAGATATATGGGAGCCCGTCCGGAGTGGTCGAAATTCTGTCTGGAAGTTTGCGTAAAGCCGCATACAGGGTATTGCAGTCAATATCAACCCAGTCAAGTACACTGTCTGTGTAAGAGGGAAGGGGGGATGAAACAAAGGAATTCGTAGCCTTGTGAACTTTTTCGAAATAGTCAGCAAAGGCAGACGCTTTCTCCAAGTCCGCTCTGATAAATGAGCCGTCCTCAGAGACAAGGTGTGGGACACATTCCGAGTTTAAGGTTACTGGAGCAGTATTTGTAAAAGCGTTTAAGAATCCTGGATTTGGCAAGCTTATCTTCATTAGAGATGGCAAAACGATTGCACAAGCGTTTAAGCCTTATTACCTACCTATATATTGCCGGCCACATTTTCTTCATACTAAAAGAAAGATTTTGCACACACTCCGATTTGTCACACTTGTGATATTTGAGAAGTGGTCATAACAATGATGCGAAAAAGCACGCATTCAAATTGCCTAAACCATTCTGTTAAAAAAGAGGATGTTTGCAATAAAGTAGGATAAAAATAAAGGGCAGCACCAATCGTTCGTCATTTCTGATGCGTCACGCATTCTGCTTCCATTGGATATCGTGAAGGCCGGTTGAATGCGTATTGGGCTTATAACATAACTTGCCAGCTGATTAAAAAGCCATCACTTAATTCATTCCCAAGAGGTGTGCTACCAATTCACCGATCCCAAACGGATAGAAGACGTGGTTGGCCTTGGAGAGAGATTTGAGCCAGAAATCATGATCCAGATTACGTAAACGTGAGAGCCAGCTCCTTCTCCGACGGCTCTACAATGCGTCAAAAATGCGATGTGAGTAGACATATAAGGGAGCGTACTTCATTGAACGCTTGAGAGCACATAATCTTCTTAACTGTCAAGAAATTCTGCAATTACTTTACGACGTTTTCATAATTAGAAGAAGGAAATCTTGTCCAAACATCGGCTATTTTCAAGTTTTTGACAGTATCGGTCAACAAGCTAACATTTTAGAAAGAGCATGCCTACATTTATGAGAGCAAAAAAAACCTGAGAAGATCATTCTGTGGTCTGCGCAACTTTAGGAATCATCAGAATTAAATAAAAACGAATAAAGGATAAAGAACAATAGACGGCATAACTCAATCCCTTTTTGGGATGCTCTACGCATTCAATTTCTGCTGGATGTCGTGAAGGCGATTTGAATGCGTATTTGGCCAGAAAAGGACTTGCTTGACCAGCTGATGAACAAGTCAGCACTTTATCCTTTCCAGACAAGTCCGGTACCAAATCACCAACTTGGAAGGGATGGATGTATGGCTTATCTGGGCGTAAAATCCGAACCTGGAACCTGGTATCGGGCACACGAGACGGCCGGCACCTCCACCGACTGCGCTACACGCGCCCAAAAAAATTAGAAAAAGAAAGAAGGACAAAACGAATAGGAGTGTGACTTTTTCCAAATTCTTGTCTATTTATAAAAAATAAATGACGGAAATGAGAGGACCAGAATCAGTGCTGAATCTGCACACGTGTGATGATTAGGAAATTAACCAACTCCAAGGGTATAACTGTAACGATTGCCTGAAATAAAAACTTGGGATCTAGTCGGTACTAGAGCTTACCTTCTTCTTCAAAGCGTATCGATTGCAACGGACACAGATTAAGGCTAATAATAATTAAAATGTTATTTATGAAATCTCCCGGAGGTGAAAAAGCGACCGGAGACGTGTTGTGTCTTCGACATTCCGCGAAGGCGGCTATAAATATCAACTAAAAAAGCCGTAGCAGCATTGCACCAGAAGCAGTGTAACAATCTGCTTCAGATGCGACTAGAACGGTTATACATATAAGAAGACTGTCTGTATTGCGTCATCAGCCAGTCCTAGAGGACTTGTTGAACGAAGGTCAGCTCTTGGTTCCCAGGCCATTCGTCACATTCATCACAAATGACAAGGTTTTCAGGAAAAGCTTCTACCGTGCACTGTGTTTCGTCTCTTTTCGTCTCCAACGACAAGAATCACGCAACGGATCTAGCAGAGAAGCTACGAAACAACCGAAAGTAGGAACCGGATGTTAGGAGATTTAGAGTTGTTTCGGAAAGATCGACTTTTATGGACACTATGAAGATAGCTCAATTCAGTTTCTTTAAGTCTCAAGTGGCTGGTATCGAGATCGCAAGCTGTTGTAACAATTTTTTGTTGTAATGAAAACTCGAGCGTCAGGCTGAGCTCGAACCCACACCTCCTGTTGACCGGACGGAAATGCTCTACGCCACTACACCACCGGCACTGCTTCATCGAACGCAACATCCGGGACCGAATCTACGATCGGATGTGTTCCACACCATCCTGCGTAGTTTGCCCTAGCGGTAACGAGGGAGATTGCATGACATCTGGGGTGGTATACCTCATGTCATGTAGAATGTGCGGGCAGGAGTACATAGGAGAAACGGGTAGACCGTTGCGTATTAGAGTCAGGGAGCATCTAGATGGCCTCAAAAAACCCAATGGGTCAACTCCTTGGGGAGAGCACAGGGTCCGATGCCACTATGGCGCCATGGTCCAAGTGTCCGTCTCCATCTTAGCGAGAGAAAGCGATATGCACGCAGGACAGCGATCAGCACGCAGGACACTTGAGGCGCTTTGGATAGCAGCCAGAAATCCACAGGTCAACCGCAAAGACGAGTGCATAGCGATAACCCAGGAACTGGCACCCTTTGTCGAGCTCTGTGGGTTTCGATCAATCTGATCTGACCTGCAGGGTGTTTAAGTCGGGTGGTATCCAGGGCTAAACTCACTCACCCACGTCTATCTCTATCCACTAGTGACTGATGGTGCTCATCGGCACACACCTGGAAAGTTAGTTAATACGCTGTACCTGATACATCGGTCCTTTACTTTAGCTGTCTTGAGAACACTATTCTGTAGGATGAAATGGCGTTTGGAGGGATAGTTTCACTAATATTCTCGACTTTTCCAGGCTCCGAAGAAGGCGGAGACGCCGAAACGTCAGACCTAGTAAAGCCTGTTACAATCTTGATGAACAGTTCAGAGAAGCATGCTGGAATAGTATACTCATTTCAAAGTCATTGGAAGTAGCAGCCTCTCTTACGAGCACAGGTCCTCAAACGAGTAACGAACGCATCGGTCGTGGTACGGAGGTAGTCTTCGCACATTTCGTTCCATGCTTCAGTCAGAGAAGCTTTCAGAGAAGCCGAGTAGAGCAAACCTTGCTGTCAATAAATGACCAGAGAAAAATCGAGAGGATTCAAATCCGGTGAATTCAAAGGCCAGTCTTCGAGCGCAATAAAATCCGGGAACTCACGTTTGCACCACTTCTGCGGTGTCATTGCATTGTGTGCAGGCGCAGAGTCCTGCTGGAAGAACCATCTGTCGCTACCGAAGTTTGCATCGAGCCAGGGCTTCAACACGTCCTCCAAAGTCGTTTTCTGCTACTCGTCCTTGTTAATTTTGGCGCCCGATTCAACAAAAACTGATGGGGACTTTCCCTTTGAAGTAATCGCACCCCAAGTCATAATTGAAGCTGAATGTGCCGTTATAGCGACCAGTTTCCCGTAGCAAATAGCATCTCCAACATTCTGTAAGAGAATGCAATCGTTTTGACGTGCTATTCGTGATCCGCTTCAGCAATCTATTGCGTCTTCATAGGCACTGAGCTTTCATTCTCATAGCTAGCATGTCGACGCGTTGTACACGGCATGGAAACATCTTAAGCTTCTTCCTAATGATGGTTCTAACACTTTTTCTTCTTCTTCAGCGTTTGTCCCGCTTCGTCGCGGTGTCCGCTCTTCTGGTGTCATGACGCCACCTTTCCCGGTCTTGCGCTTGATCAGGGTGGACGCCAATAACTTTCATGTCCATGTGTAACGTATCTGATCAACGCTGCTTCGAGCGTCCTCTAGGCCGCTTTCCTGACACTTCCAACTCAAGGCCTATCTTGCGGACGCTGTCTTCCTTTCCACGCAGAACGTGACCATACCATCGTAAGCGAGCTTCGCGCATCTTGTCCGCTATCGGCACGACACCGAACTTCTGCCTAATAGAATCATTTCTGATGCGGTCCATGCGGGTGACTCCAGCCGTCCAGCGCAGCATCTTCGTCTCCATGACGCTGAGGCGTGTTTCAACTTCCTTAGTCGCAGGCCAACACTCAGCGCCGTATATTGCTACCGGCCGTACGACTGTTCTGTAGATCTTTGACTTCAGGTGCTCTGGTATCTTCCTATCGCAGAGCACACCAGTCAGCGAACGCCACCTGGACCAAGCTGCACTCACGCGTGAGATCACTTCAACCATCAAACCGCCTATTGCTGATTCCAGGTATTTAAACACCGAAGTACGTGCAAGCTCAGTACCGTCAATCTTAATGGAGCCGGACTCGTTTACGTCAGTCGTTAGGTATTCGGTCTTCTTGACGTTCAATTTGAGTCCGAACATCGCCAGGCGGTCGCACCAAGCTTGCACCTGCCGCTCGAGATCGTCTTTCTCTTCGCAAGCGAGCATCACGTCATCAGCATAAAGCAGCGTCCATGGAACAGGCTGCTGAAGATCTCGCGTCCATGACGACAACAAAGAGGAGCGGAGAAAGCGCTTAACCTTGGTGCACCCCAACAGAGATGGGAAACTCCATTGAGGTTCCAGCTGCAGCTTGCACTCTACTCTTTGGACAAGAGTAGAGCATCCGCACCCACTCTATAAGTTCCTCAGGTACGTTGTGTCGTCGCAAGGCGTACCATATAACCTCACGCGGTACGCGGTCGAAAGCCTTCTCCAAGTCGAGAAAGGCGATATGCACCGGCTTCTGTCTCTCGCGATGCTTCTCCACCAGGAGGCGGCGGCGTCTATAGCATCAATGGTCCCACAACCAGACACAGTGCCGCACTGGTTGTCGGAGAGCTTGACGATTTCACGGATTCTTCTATGGAGGATTCGCTCGAAGACCTTCATGCTGTGCGAAAGCAAGCGAATCGGACGATAATTGGAACAGTCCGCAGGACTGCCTTCTTCTTCCAAATCGGAATCGTCGTACTGTTGTGCCAACACTTCGGTACTTTCTTCTCTTTTACTACCTGGTTGAAGAATTCAGCCAACCACTCAGCAGGATACCAGAGCTTCGACTTCCAAACATCGGCTGCCAGATCATCCGGTCCTATCGCCTTGCATGGCTTCATCTTCTTTAGAGCCGCTTCATTTTCCTCCACGGTGATCTTGTGAACGGGACCGTGAACAGAATCCACAGAAGGGATGGCCGGATGAGAAAATTCCATAGTGGAAATTTCCTCAAAGTAATCACGCCATCGCTTCAGCGCCTTTTTGCGGTCTGTCAGAAGATGGCCGCTCTCATCATTGATGCCAGAGAACTTTTCAATATCCTCGGTTCGGGTCTTAGCAAATCGGTACAAATACCGCTCACCATCGCGCGACTCGAGCTTTTCATTGACATCTTCATAATGAGTGGCTTTCGCAACAGCCACGGCTTTCTTTGCAGCCTTCTTCGCCTTCTGATACTTCTGCCAGTTTTCGGCTATTTTATCGCTGAGAAACACATGATACAGCGACTTCTTCTCTCGAACCATTGCTTTCACATCGTCCGTCCACAGCCATGTATGCTTGTCGACCTTGCGTTGCCCAGGCTTCGTTATGTCGAGTTTCAACCTTGCAGCATGGCGTATCGCGTCGGTTGCTTTTTTCCAAGTTTCGTCGACAGTCGTGACTGTCGGCAACCGTACGCGGGAAATCACAGCTGCTTCCTTCTTTCTCATTCGCCACCACTTGATTCTCGCAGCACCGCAATCTGCTGCACACTCGGAGGGGTGATCTTAAAAGTGCAAACCAGCTGTCGATGCTGTGGGGCGACCGTCTCATACGACACGATCTTCGCGTCTGTGACAATGCTTCGGTTGCGATCCTTGACAAGGATGAAGTCTATTTGAGACTTGGAGCTCCCACTATAGTATGAGATGAGGTGGGAGTCGCGTTTTCGGAAAACGGTGTTCACAATGGTGAGATTATGCGATTCCGCATACTCAAGGTTGCGCTCACCATCGGCTTTACGAGACCCGTATCCGAAACCACCATAACAGCTGTACCCGTCCTTCGCAGCACCTACGTGCCCATTAAGGTCACCAGCGACTATGATGACATCTTTCGGCGGTACCTCTGCTGTCTTCTCATCAAGCAGGCTCCAAAACTCTTCCTTGGCTTGATCGGAGCAGCCACTCTGCGGAAAAGAAGTGATAGAGTCGCTCCTTCGCGGCGACAACGATCTTCATCAACCGATCGTCATAGCGTTCGACACTTACAATCGAGTTACGAAATCGTTCGGAGACGATTATTCCGACACCACTGGTTGTCCTGGGACATCCACATAGAACGGCCTTGAAGCCACGTCCTATGTCCCTTGACTTGCTGCAGGACCACCTCGTCTCCTGCACCGCACAGAAATCAACTCTTCTACTCTCCAGTGCTTCAACCAACTCGCACGAGCGGCCCGTTAACGCACCCACATTCAGCGTTGCTACGCGGGTCCTGCCTACGTTACGGGACTTTCGGACTAGCTCAGTTGCCCCCGATGCCGTCCTCGCATCAGGGACCCTCGCATACTTTCCACACTCGCCGGGCTCCGCGAGTGGAGCAAGCAGGGTTTCGCAAGGATTTCTCCTGCATGGACCATATTCAGACTGTCTCACAGCTCATCGAGAGGAGCCGCGAATACCACCTCCCAATTGTCCTTGTCTTCGTGGATTACCGGAAAGCGTTCGACTCTGTGGAAATCAACGCCGTTTTGAACGCACTTGTGCACGCTGGTATACCATCGCCCTACATCCGACTTCTCGACGAATGCTTCTCGAACACATCGACTACCATCCAGCTGTTCGATCGAAAGCTTAAAATTCCTATCGGGAAACGAGTACGGCAGGGAGACACGATTTCTCCCAAGCTATTCACAGCGGCACTCCAGGATGCCATGAAAGACTTGAACTGGGACGATAAAGGCTACCTTGTCGACGGTAAACGGATCAGCAACCTTCGCTTCGCCGACGATATTGTTCTCATATCTACCAGCACGGCAGAAGTCGAGGAAATGCTGAAAGAGCTCAATGTGGCAGGTATGAAGATTGGATTGGATAGGTAGGTTCTCTACAAACTTCAAATAAACTGCGAGATTAAGTGAACTTTATTGAAACTCTCCACATCCATAGTTTGGCGATTTGAAGGAGTGCTAGTAGAGTCGACGTAACCCCCATTGTCCATGCAAGGGTGCGGGAACTTTTACTCACTTTTGGCCGCTCGCCTCGGGCGCGACGCCGCGTCCACGGCAATCCCGCGATTGCGCGACGAAAACGCGTATGACTTGTGAGCTCCGTCCGTGTGGGTCCTGTATCGATTTTTTTTCGACGGCTGGCAAATTGCCAATCGTCGTCCCGCCCTTGCCGGTTGTTTACTGTTGAACCATGCTGCAGTCTGTACATACAATTACCACGCCAAATTTGACACTCTTCTAAACATGTCTAACGCTCTTGAAATCAAGCATCTTCCAAATCAAAACGAGCTCCTTCCACGTTAAACTGGTGATTCTACAAAAAGGATAGAAGAATTTTTGTTTGTGTACAGAATGCTTTCTTTAATATTTAATTTACCTACTCAATAACTGGTGACATGTTTGAAATTTTATAAAATTTTAATTTTTGAGGAAAAATAATGGTTTAAAGCTTGTTCTAAAGAGCAGAGAGGCGGCCATTTTCGTGCCATAAAGAGAGATTACTCCATGCCCACATCTAAGACGTCGCGATGTTTGGCAAATTGATAGCAAAATCTCTGCTTGCATGCAATTTACCACCTATATTACACAACAAAAACAATTGTAAAGAACACGTATCTTCACCTTGAAGCTTCATGTAAGCGTCACCCATACTATTAATCGAATAAAAAACGCGACGAGCTAATCGGATGCATGGCGCGATCCGTTTTATTGTACTAAATGATTGCTGCCTTATTGTGCTTTGAAATGAAGTTGAATTTATTATTTTTTCTCAAAATATAAAAATGTCTAAAAAGTTATTACACTCATTCGGACATGTCAAGCAAAAATTTCAAAGAAATCTATAACAAAATTTCCTAGAACAAACAATTGTTCTGCTCTGCTCTATGATCCTCTAGTTCGATCGAAATACAATCGTTTTGATTTGGAAGCCTTCCACTTTGATATCAAAAGCATCATGTTTGTTTAGAGTAATTCCCAATTCTACGTGAAAATGATATAAACACGGTTTCTGCTAACGGTCTTAGACTAGTCAGTTTCCGTTTGCGAGTTCATGGAGTACTAGGCAGCGAGAAGCCCATGATGGAACTCGTGTGAGTAAATCTCGAGCGCATCGTCAGCGAATGGCTGGCGACGTCGTCGTGGACATGGGTATCATTCGAGAGTCGGGTTATTACCTTTTTCTGTGCCACCTAGGTATTGTATGGTGGAATGACCTTATTGCGCCTGCGTTTCGTCAGATTCGTTGTTAACAAAGGCTTGAAAA
Source organism: Heligmosomoides polygyrus polygyrus (assembly GCA_947396885.1). Classification (NCBI taxonomy): domain Eukaryota; kingdom Metazoa; phylum Nematoda; class Chromadorea; order Rhabditida; family Heligmosomidae; genus Heligmosomoides; species Heligmosomoides polygyrus. The sequence continues at coordinate 92,707,890 of OX377202.1, forward strand.
GTCCTAGTCTCGAGCTCTAAGGTCAACCTAGAATCAGAGGATTCGGTCACAAGTGATTATTTGCCTCTCTGCAATGACTCTCGAAATTTTCTAGAATCGCGAACATAGCCTAACAGTGAAGTTTCGAAAGGAGCGCATATTAATCACTGGCTACAAAATCCTGTTTCACGTTTTGACCATTAGAATCCATCCATTCTGCAACTTCCGCTGGTATAGATTTGCGCTTGGCAGAGTTGGTGGATCTCAGTTGCTTTAGGATAATATGTAGTATAGCTAATCTTACAATTAGCTTTTTGACTTTTTCAGGCTTTTGTGAACATCGAAGTTGACCAAACGCCAGAGCGAAGTAAGGTTGTTCTACCATACCACACCTGTTGACACAGGGTATGTAATAACCCGACTCTTAAAAGATGCCCAGGTTTTATGACAATCCGAATGTAGCGTGCGAGTGGATTCTGGTGTGCCTTTTCAGAAAGCAATACAACTTTTGGTGTATCTGGAGCATGTATTGGACATTTGCGTTTTCTTTCAAACACATTTGGCTAAATTAGCCAATCATTATCGCCGATTATTACTGCCTACTTCGATTTTACAAACGCCTTCGATAATGTGTCTCATAATTTGCTTTTCAAAAAACTTGACACTCGGAATTCACTCCAGAATTGTAGCTTGGATAAAGGCTTTTTGAGTGGTCGCACGTTCCAGGTACGGATCAAGGGTTCTTTTTCTAGCATTTAACCTATATTCAGCGGCGTACCGCAATGGGGTGTTTTATCTCCCATTCTCTTTAACACGTTGACAACCGTGTGGCCTGATGTAAGGCCACATCCTTTCGGCCGCGTGGGACCGTGTGACATGATGTCAGGCCACAGCCTTGTAATTTATTTTTCTAGTTGGATTCAGATATTTCCAGGGAACTTTTTCGTGTTATGTGTGCTCATCTTTAGTCATTGTTGTAAAAAGCGTGGTCCACAAAAACAAGTTTCGGTTACTGATTTATTGAGCTTCTCGTCAAGTAGTGGCTTCAACTAACAATTCGTCATTGAAAAATAATAATCGATAAAAGGATAAGGATAAAGGACGGCGTTACTCAATCCCTTTTGGGATGCGCCAGCGCATTCTACTTCTACGGGATGTCGTGGAGGCGACATGAATGCGTATTTGGCCATACAATGACTTGCGGTGGCCAGCCGATGAACAAGTCAGCGCTTTATCCTTCCCAGACAAGTCTGGTACCAATTCACCGACCCCGGAGGGATGGAAGGCTTGGTTGGCCTGGGCGGGAAATCCGAACCAGGAACGTGGTATCGGGTGCACGCGACAGTCGCGCCTCCTCCGACTGCGTTACACGCGCCCAATAATAATAATAATCGATAATCGATAATAATCGATCGGCCAACCGCAGTCGAACACATCGTCATGAAAGCCGGACTCCGTCGCAGGGTTCCACCGATTAGCGGCTTCAAAATCGCTCTTCCAAGCTTGCTTATTATCATCTTCTGCTTGGGATTCTTTTACTTCGCTTTTTGAGCCATCATCACCGTCAGTTGGTAGTACAAGGATATCGTCCTCAGCATTAACGTCGTCCTGGACCACCTCGTAATCCTCATCATTGCTTTCCACTAATTTTGCAGTCGCGTAGGACCGTACGACATGATGTCATCCCATGCTGTCGGTGTCGCAAAAAATCTGTTGGTCCCACGCGCTAGACACGCGAAGAAGGCGCGGTCGTCAACGTGTTAATATTTACATTTTCGATTTGCCTGCAAAGGTTTGTAGCGAAGTTGTTTGCAAACTTTCGCTGATGACGTGAAAGTATACAAAACAGTCGATTGTAATTTTAAGGTAATGGCGATTCAACAAGCTGTCGATAATGTATCTTCTTGGTCTCAACATTGGGGGTTTACCAATCTCGAACCAATCTTGAAAAGTCCTTCACTTGGGTTACATCATCTCTGAAGCGGATTACAAGATAGGAAGCCATATTCTGGCGAAAGCTACTGAGTTGAAGGACCTGGGGTTTCTGATAATTCATAAGCTTTCTCTTGATATGCATTGTGACAATATTGCCTCGAAAGCCGAGCAAAGAGTGTTCTTGCTCTTTAAGGCGTTGCGCAGCAGAGATCCTTGCGTATTGTTAAATGGCTATAAAATGTACGTTAGGCCTATTGTCGAATATGGAACTTGCATATTTTATCCACACAAGAAGATAGTTCAAAGGTTAGAACAAGTTCAAAATAACTTTACAGAGAAGCTCTTAATTAGAGAATTAGGTTTAACATACAAAGGCATTCCACGTGGTGCCATCCGAAACAAGATTCTAAACTTTGAAATGATTATACAATGGTCCACAAGATTTTGTATGGGAACACTGGGCTAAAGCGTCCGGAGTTCTTCACTCTGGCGTCATCTAATACTAGAGGCGGGTTTTACAAACTTCATGTAAAAATGTCAAAAGCGTCTCAACGTCGCAACTTCTTCACAGTTCGTGCAGGCTTGGAGTTAGCTAGGTTAAGGAAAAAATTCATTTTCCTGACAATCTCAATAGCCTTATGAAAGTTCTTGATAAACACTAGAAGGGATTCCGTAATAGTTCCTGAGTTAGTGTTGTAGCAATGTTCTCTCCTCTTCCTTTTTTGTCGTCACGTTTCATCCATGTGCATGATTGTTAATCAAGTTTCATTATTGACGGAAAACGGAGGTGACATTTATTTGGGAAGTTTTTCCTTGTTTAGACCTAGCAGGTATCATCGGGTAACACCGGCCTTCACTCGCCATCGACACACAGCTACTTCTGATTTATAATGGTGAGGTCTGAAATAAGCCTAATAGCAAGCAGAGCAAACAAAAACCAGAAGCAAAGGCCAACTCACAAGAAGGCAGCCTGTCGCCCTCAGTCGTCCTCTTGTTGGTCGCTGAAAATTACTATTTAGTCTCGAAAGCAGCTCTACAGCAAAAAAGCACGTTCGCAGCACATCGAGGGGACAACAATTCGCTCGTAAACGTCCAAATGTTCGGTGGCTGTGACGTGAGCGTTAGGGGCCACCCGAATAACCCACTCTTAATGTTTTCAGTAAACCAGGATGATGTGCTATGACTACTCACCTCGTCAAGTTGGAAGCGGAAAAGGAAAAGCTATCCGTCTATGCACCACTTTTATCTGGCTGGGCTACGTCAGAGAAAGCACTCGGTGCCGTGGCACACAACGCATTTAAACTGACGGAGCCGTGATCGTCGCGCCGCCACCCTTCGCGTCGCTCATCGCGCGGACACTAAACGACTTCTGAAGAACCAGCAACTTTTCTGCATATTCAAAAAGGAGATCGCGCCAAGCGTAACTATAACTGTGGCCATGTAAAAACTCCTTATATCAATTAAATTATCGCGACGTCCTGGGCTTATGCATTTCGCAATCAGGTCTATCCCGGTGGTACGGCGGCACTTTGCTCAACCATCTTGATAACGATGGGTAAACTAAAAATAAAGTATTTTTCAATGGCGATACAATGATATAACCTACGAGAGGACATTTCGAATCTGTCATAGTCCGAGGGGGGCAACATAACTAAAAAGTATGTGACAAATCGACTTACCCACCTGCTCCTGCATAAGAAGATAGGACCTAAACGAAACAAAAAAAAAACGATCAGATAAAAAATCGCCCCGGTTTTACAACCGTCTCGGAGGGCCAAAAGCAACAACGCAATGGAGGCTTGCCGCGTGCTGCCACAGTCTGACATGTTATAACCAGGGTCTAACATGGTGAGGAGGATGCATAAAGCCGCATGCAGCGAGCTGGCCGCCGTATGACGTGTTATAGCCAGGATCTAACATGGTGAGGAAGGCACATAACGTTGCCTTCGCACCATTGCGACGAAAACAAGTGTAATTTTTTCGTTTTTTTGTGAATTTTTCTAGTTTAAATCATATTTTGATCTGCATGAGCCGCTCGGTAAGTCTCAAGTTGATATTTTACATGCTTTTTAGTTATGTGGCCCCCGTACTAAGATAGATCGGACATTCCTTCGCAATTTCCAACCATGAAGTGGCAAACCTGTTTTGTTCCGCTTGTCTAAACATGCCTCCTCCGACTAGGGTAGATCCGCGCTCAATCGTCTCTTTTAATAAGCGTTAAAATTGGTGCTTTCCTTACACAAAAAGTTTTAGCCCTTTACCATTCTTGAAAAAAGCAATCTTTACAAATTTTAAGCGCACCAAGTTTGCTTGGAGAAGGTGAATTATTATGCAAAAATTTCCTAAGAGATTAATTGAAAAAATTTCGAAGTGCTTCTCAAAAATACTGGTCAGTCTGATAATCAACTCTTCTTTAGTCTCGTGCTGCTTCTCAGGTGAACCGCTCGAACGACATCCACAAAAATCGATAATTTGATCAATATCGATTGGTGGCGATCGATGCTTTAAAAACGAACTTCAGATTCGTGTCCAGCGACTTCGATTGTCTCCAGGGCTGAAGTTTGCAGGCAGTGAGAAGGCGTCTGGGTACTATCCGTTATTTTTGCGCTCCGTAATTCCCTCCCCTTATTTTGTGACTAACCGCTTACCACGTTATTATACAGCATGATATGATAGTATGACACAATCTTATTAGAATTCAAGCGATGTATTCACTGTCTGGAGAAAGGCTAGCTCTACGAAATCTTAAACAAAGTCACAAGAGTGCTGATGTTCGCTTTGATTTCCAAGGCGTTCTATTTGAATTCAAAACCATTCAGTTTTATTCCCTCACGACCAGAGAATTCCGCTCGTAAAGTGGTCAAACTGAATGCTGAATTGAACAGATTGGGGTTCGCGGATAGAGTTTGTATGTTCCTTTGTCCACTCGTTCGAACCTTGCAGGAAAGGGTCCCCACGTGATGACCCGGCCGCGCCTGTAAAGCCGCGGCGTGGGCCCTCGAGCACATCTCGCTCGAATTGCTGCACAGTCGTGTCGTCGCGTTGTCTGGATGTGATGAAGGAGGAGTCGCCAAGGGAGGAGCCAAACGTCGTCGAAAGGTGCGTCGTGAAAACATCCAGGTAATCGTTTGAATGACCATTAGAAGATTTCCCTTTGAATGGTGAGGATCGGCACGATGTGGCTGGCACAGCCGTAGGAGGCTCTGGCTATAGTCTACGCCCGAATCAGGTTCTCGGGTCGGATTTCCTGCTCAGACCAGATAAAACTTTCATCACCTTGGGATGTGTGAGCTGATGCCTATCTCGATTATGAAGGTTTAAACGATTACGCGGCGGGTTGCCCCCTTGCCGGCTGAGTCATTGCGGAAGAGCGGATTTCAAGAAGAGGAGGCCGGTGGAGGCACTTGCACTACGTCTGAATCCATGTGCCCTTCATGCGCCTACTTCACCAGCAGGTAAGTCCTTCAAGCGAGGCAAAAGGGACGAGAGCCGAGTTGAAAGTTTGTTGCTCAGATCTGAAATTGGTTGAATAGTATGACTGTTTGTAAGTATTGTCTCACTGTTTTCATGTATTCGTCCCTGTGCTCTTTTTTGTTTTTGTTTCTGTGTTTGTTTTCTAACATATGGCCTTACGCAATCGTAATAAAACAATAACAATAACAATAGCTTGTCTGAAAATGATAAAGCGCTGACTTGTTCATCGGCTGGCCAATGGAAGTCATTGTATAATCAAATACGCATTCAAATTGCTACGACGACTTTCCTTAGAAGTAGAGTGCCTGACGCATCCCAAAAGAGATTGAGCACGTCTTTATCCTTACCCAATCATTAGCGTGGGGGAGGGCATCACTAGAATAGCGAAACAAATGTATGGCACCTCCTGGGTAGGAAATTGCAAGGAAAGGTTCTCTCGCAGGACAATTCACGGTTTTGCCCTTGTAAGCTGGTCTGCTTTCAGTTTTGTCACCGTTGTCAAAGAGTCATGGTAAAATGTATAGTTGTGCTCCTCGAATGACCTTTTTGAATAGGTATTCGAAGGATTTTTATTGGAATTCGAGTACTCAAGTTCAATTATTGAAAAAATTGCGTTTTGCGAATTCATTCAAGAGCGAATAATCAGAAAAACTGCAGTTTCTAAATACATTCGAATACGAATATTCGAAATTTGCGAGCATCAAAAACAATTCAGATATTTAAAAAAATTTCGACAGCTCAACTGCAGTGGAATCTTCTCTTCGCTATGTAGGATAGATCCGAAGATTTTTATGCCGTAAAATGTCAAAAACCGGACATGGTCATTTTACCCTGATTTTCTTTTGGAAATCCAATCAACCCCTGCGTTTTTTGTAGTTGTTTTTAATCCGTCTTTTCCTTCTGCTTTCGATGACCTGATCCATGAGGCAGTTTTTCTAATCCTCGAACGTCAGGTAAGCCTGAAACTCCAGGGCCTCATATCACTTTCGCTTATCGTGACACTGCAAGCATCGCTATTCCGTGCGGTGGGCAATCAGTCGCTGAAAGCATAACATCGCTGCCCGGAAAGCAGAAGGTGTGGGTTTGAGACTTACCTGAGGAAAGAGTCTTGATCGCAAAAGAAACTGCAGCAACAAACAATTGCGAGCATCGTTCCTCAGATTGCTCGCTCATTTCGTGTTCATTCTGATTGGCCAGAACATCGATCTCTGATGGTGAGGTGTACAGTGGGATCGAATGGTTCAGCACAGAGCCGGAAGTTATTCGCCTCTTCTTCTCATGAAAGCTCTCCAAAGTGCTGGTTTCCTCCCCAGCTCAGGCGCGTTGGCTAGATTGAAATCGCGACCCAGATAAATGTAGGTGGAGGAGACTGATAAGACTTCATTATGCTGTTCAGCCTGGTGATAAAATAGGAAATAAAATAGAGAGGCTGCCGCTAATCATTTCTTGCTTGGAATGCGAAATGCTTTCTAATTCTGCGTGTTATAATCTGAATGTCCAAACGATAGATAATCCAATAAACCGTCATTTCCAAACAACTCTGATACCGTCCTCAGCGGGATCGAGAGCTCGACGACCTGGACCGCAGCAGAACCAATAACCTTAGCTTGAGAGTGTACATGAAAGCTGAAGCCAGCTCTGGCTGTGCTGCCACGCATGCAACAACAATACCCTCAACTAGGCACTACAGTGCAGCATGATTTCAAACGGCAAAGCGGCCAGATATCTCTGATGGAAGCGCGTTCAACTGGTCGTCAAGCCACCACTACTTCGCCGGCGTAACCTATCGAGGGCAGCTAGTGCAATGAAGTTTTTGTGTTCTCGTGGAACGTCACTGCAAAACTGGTGAGTGGTCGGCCAGCCGGCTGATAAACGGTCGCGGCCGTAGTTTCAAGGTCTTCCTGCAATGTGAAGGATAAAAACGATCTTAAAAAACACGGAGAACCTGAAAAGCTGCGCCCTTGAAGAGCTGAGCTGAGCGCGCCTTCAGCTCCTGCGGAAGAGCCTTCTTTGTGAGTCAAGGTGCTGCCCTCTACATGATTGTGAGAGGCATAGAGATTGTATCCAAACTATCACTTTAATGCATTACCTGCTGCACCTCCTATATGTCCTTTATTTTCTTTTTACGTCGATTTGCATTATTTTATTAAACAAAGGTTTTATGAAATCGATGTTTATAGGAATGTAAGATCAAAGAATTTAACAATTTGTATACCTTATCGTTTTGCTGAGTTCTAGATGCCGCCATGCCGTGATGCACCTGGCGGCTGAGGTGCCGCAAGGGGATTACTGTACGCAATACTGCGCACTTTTTGGCGGGCGCGCTAGAGCGCGCTAGAAAGTGTGCACCACGAGCAGCTATTGCTTTTGTCCGTGTGGAGATGGATCACGACACTCTGTTGGAATCGGCTTAGCACACTATATGTGTTCGACTATATGTCACACTATATGCTTTGTTAGCTGTGACTACTCCGAACTGCTACTTTAAGAGTTGACTCCGAATTGTCCTAATTCTCAGGAAGGTGTGTCTCAGACGCTTACTTACGGTTAAATGTGATCTACTGACTGCTGTAACCATATACAGGGTACGCGAAAATTACCCGTACAAAGATATCACAGTGTAACTTCAACACAACTTCGGATTTAACAATGAAACTTAACACGTAACTTCCTTATTTCCTTGCTAATAAAAGCATACAAAAGTCATTCGAAGTGGCCGCCTTTCATACGAACACAAGCAACGAACGCATCACACGTGGTACGGAGGTAGTCGTCGCTCATTTGGATCCATGCTTCAGTAAGGGAATCTTTCAGAGAAGCCAAACTTTGCTCTCAATAGCTGACTAGACAGAGAATTCAAGAGAATTCAAATCTGGCGAATTCGAGGGATAGCAGTCAATTTCCTACCTCGTCCAGTCCTATCTAATAAAGTTAAAACGATACAAAGTTCATTTGTATCGTTTTATGGCACCATACACCGTTCGTCGAGGAACATTTAGAACACTGGCGAAGGAAACAGTGCTGTGACCAGAAGGTGCAGGCTGATGATGGCCGATCGTTTCGGATTTTGCTTTGCCATTACCGCTTTAAGAGCATTTTTGAGTTCAAACTTGGAATGCTTTTGCCTATGGTATAAGTGTATAACATATTAAAAGATGGATCTCGGAATCCAGCTCTGCTAGTAATGGTGGACTGCGTCGTACCCTGTGCGGCTAATTTTTGCGCACCCTGTATTCGTTTATCTATCTACCGTCGTCTAGATCCTTAAAGCTGTCAATAACAACAAGAACGGTGTTGATATACCACCTCAGCAGCAATCACTTTTGCATGTTTTCGATTAATGCACTAGACATCAGCCAACGCGCCTACTATTACAGCCATGGCATACAAATAGAGAACCTTGGTAGTAAGGGACATGTATGTTCAGATACAATAAAGATGGTGGCGCAAATGGGGCCAGGGACAGGGTCAAGCGTGGGATTCGATTTTTGCCGGAAGTCTACGACCCCCATCCCAGAGCGGATCCGGTACGCCCCTTCTCCTGTATTGAACACCATTTAATTTCTTGTCTGTATTGAATTTTTTAAAATTTGTGTAAGATTTTTGTATCCTTTAATAATTTATTCTTTCCATAATGCAGCGCCGACAGTGTCATATTGGTTCAAGGAAGACATCCTATTGAGAAATTGTTTGATAGAATGATTTGCTAGAAAAGCGTTGATTAAAGTTTTGGGAATGTAGTCTTTTGGTAATAATATGTTGGTTGTTTGCAGTTGAAAAATGAACATTTGCAAGAAATTGTTGAATTAATCACAAAGATTTATTCATTTATTTATTTATACGTCAAGTTCCCGCAAAACATAAAAAATTCGTAAGGATATTCAAAGAACTGTTAAAAAACACCATAAAATAGGAACTCGATGAACAAGAAGATTGATTGAACACATAGACTACTGCACTCATAGAAAGATAAGTAATTAAGCGTTTTAAAAGCCTTTGAATTTAATTAAGGAATCAGGAATTGGAGATGTCTTCGACAATTTGATGAATTTAGAACCAGCCCTTTGCCCTTCTGAATATTTTGTTGATATGTGTGATTCTAACAAGTTTCTACAGAATATCTGTCACCCAACTCTCGGCAACCACATTTTGGATTTGATTCTTAGTAGCCACTCTAGCCTAATAAGGAATATTAGAATAAACTCTCCAATTGGTACTAGTGACCATGCAAGTATTACATTCGTAATTCGAGCGGCCTCAAATAGCATCAAATTAAGGCAAAACGTATGTTATCACAAAACATGCAGGCATCTTTATGCAACTTTATCTGAGAACTTTGCGAAATTTTATTCTGACCACTTTCAGAACTCCTGCGCTGAATTAGATATTTGTATTCCATCGCTAAGAGACAGTGAAGTGTGGTTCTATAAGGAAGATGTTTACGAAGAGGTACACAATTTTTCACCCACTTTTTCCTGGACACCTGATGAGCTTCCTCCATACTTTATTCGTAATATCACAGCTGCGGTTGCTTAAGATGCATATATGCTAAAGATACTAGAGCTAAAGGACTTCAACTTTTCAACTTTTCGATTTCAGCTTTTTCGCAGCGTTCCTCGATATGGTTAGGGAGGATACTTTCGTTTTTCATTAAAAAAATTTTACCTGAAGGAGGCAATCTACCCGGTTTAAATTCTGCCATAAAAAATCTTAACTCTTGGCCCATGCACAGTGCAAAAATCATGGTTTTCTGAAACGAATAGATGAGATCGACCCCTAGTCGATATGCCACCGACGTTATTGGAGCGACAAAATTGTACAGTCAGAAAAATGATTATAGCTCGGTTATTTTTTAAAAATTAGAAGGAAAGAGCTTTTGTCCCGTATAAAAACTGTTTAAAAAATGGCTTCATACGGGGCGGCGGCCATCGATTTTTGAGCGAAAAAATGAAGTGATCTTGTATCAATATTTATATCTCAGTAAGTTTTTGAAATGCGAAAATTTCAATGACTTTTCAAAATTCAGAAAAAAACCATACCAAACTATAACCAACCTTTTGAACCATATAGAAATTAGTTTTTAATAGGAAGGTATAAAAACTCTCGTATAAAACTCCCGTACGTCCAGTAAAAAAACTGTTTAAAAAATGGCTTCATACGGGGCCAGGATTCGATTTTTGGCACGTATTTATGCAACAGTTGACCAGAAATGCAACCACCACTACCCCGTATGAGGACCTCCCTATTAAAAACCAGATTTTATATGATTTGAAAGCGCTTTTTCTTTTCTTTTCAAAAACTATTGGCTTTTCCAAATTTCGAAAAACCTATCGAGATGAAACAATTTTTTCAAATTCATTTAAATTTTTTCGCTCAAAAACCGGAGACCTCCGCCCAGTATGAAGACGTCTGTATTAAAAATCAATTTTTATATTTAAAGTGCTTTTTCTCTTACTTTCAAAAAAGCTATTGAATTTTCCAAATTTCCCAAAACTTACTGAGTTATAAACAATTTTGTGAACGTCCAATTTTATCGCTCCAGTGACGTCGGTACCATATCGATCCACCTATTCGTTTCAGAAAACCGTGATTTCTATTCCGTGCATACAAGAATTGAATTTTTTCGTGGCAAAATTTTAACTGCGTAGATGATCTCCTTCAAGGTAGGAAATTAATTTTTCATGAAAAATAAGAATTTGGAATACGATGCGTCCTAATCATATCGAAGGTCGCTGCGAAAAAGCTTAGTTTTTTGTTGTATATTGATCACATCTTAAACTTTAAGACGACACAATTTTTACTCTCTGATGTTCTTCCTTCAGAAGGTAGAAAATTTTTGCTGCGAGAAGTCCATCCTTCAATTCCATCGATAATATCGGAGAACGCAATGGCCGCATGTAACCTACCATATTTCGGAGATTTTTGGAGTCTCTTAAAAATTCACAGAGCTTTGAGAACTCTTTAAGAAGCACTACGTTTTAAAAAACAGGCAGAACCTCAAGCTTGAGCCTGATGCAGGAGCTGGCCGAGTACGATGACCTTTGAGGTCTTGAACCAGAAGACAGTCGGCCAGAGGCTCGCTAGCAGGGTGAGCCAAAGGTGACCTCATCATCTCATGTATAGTGACTTCGTTAATACCTCATTTCTTCGAAGCCTTGCCTCAACAGTAATTTTAAACCGCAACATATTTGAAATGTCATTGAATTCTAGCTTCCCGCTTCTTTTCTGTCAGGTTCCCTTATATCTTGCCTCTCTCCCATGAAAAGAGTGGGAGTTCTCATCCAAAGTGCACCTCTCGCTTCTTATGCCTCTTCCACTTCACCATTATCTATGCAAACTTTCTCACGAGCATCAAATCCAAAAAGAGTATAGATAGCCAGCTAAAGTTAGTACTCACTCGTTCTCCTTTATATCCGAACTCCACTGCTTCTGTTTTCTGCTCCCAGTAGATCTATAGGCGAACACACCGAACTACTACACCGTGTCGCCTTAAAAGGGGTACTTTTCGCCCAACTGCACTGGACTGTCTGTGTTACCTCCTCGTGTTTCGTTTCCCTCTCCTACCAACCTTTGATTCACCGCTGTGGTATGACGTGGTTCTTGGACGAATGATTTCTTAAGCTCTGTTTCACTCTTCCAGGCTCTGTAGAAGGCGGTTACGCCGAAACGTTATCTGGAGAACAGAATATACACTATTCTTGATTCGCTAACTGCATCACTTGGCTATATTCACACTATACGCTGGATCCGATCGGAAATCTTCGGATAATTGGATGGTTCGGATAAGGGCGATTTTGCGGACCCCGAATTTTTGGATGATTCGGATAACGGCAATTTCCTGGACCCCGGATTTTTGGATGATTCGGATAACGGCAATTTCGCGGACCCCAGATTTTTAGATGATTCGGTCGGGTCATCCGAATCGGATATCCGAAAATGATTCATTCGGATCCACTATATGATTCACACTGGTCATTATCTGTTCGTTGTTATTGTTACTACTAGATGCTGTTACTTTTTAATATAAGAAGCCCGCATTATGCGGGCTAATCTGTGTTGAAAGGAGCCATGCAGTACAGCCATACTTCTCCGTATCATTAGAGCTCGCGGAATCGGCATGGTTTTTCGCCATTTTTGGACCACCAGTAGCTCGCATCAAAAACGGACTTTACCGTTGTGCTCCTTGTTAGATCCCTTACACGAATTTAAGGATAAAGGATAAAGGACGGCGTTACTCAGTCCTTTTTATGATGCGCCACGCATTTTACTTCTACGGGATGTGGTGGAGGAGACATGAATGCGTATTTGTTGCGTTCGATCAAACGGCGCCTGTGGTGTAATGGCGTAGAGCATTCCCGCCCGGTCAGAGGGAGGTGCGGGTTCGAGTAGAAGTTGGCGCTAGAAGTTTTGATCGCAACAAGACATCGTTGTGACAGCTTACAACCTCGATACCAGCCAATTGATGCTTAAAGAAACTGATTTGAATGCGTATTTGGTCATATAATGACTTGAGTGGCCAGTGTATGAACTCCTCAGCGCTTCATCCTTCCTAAACAGGTGTGGTAGCAATTCACCGACCCCGGAAGGATGGAAGACTGGTTGTCCTAGACGGGAAATCCGAACCACGAACCTGGTATTGGGTGCGCGACAGCCGGCACCTCCACCGACTGCGCTACACGAGCCATAGAAGGCCATATAACAAATAAATAAATAAAGGTGCTGTGGAGAATCGTTGATGTAACTTCACAAACATCCCTTGCACATGCGGGCGTTCTTGAGCGAACATGTAAAAGTGCTTAAGTGCTAACTCTCACTGACTTAAAATCTTCGTAGCTACCTTCCTAACCTGTGCAGGTCCTCGTAGTTACTCAGTTAATAGAAGAACGGTCATATGTGAGAGCTCTCTAGTACCCGTATGAACTTGGCTCGCAGCAGCTTTGTTAAACACTTTGATGTTGGATTGACATTTGTGGTTCAATTATGAGTGTTGAGTTCATTTAATGGAAACCAGTAATAGTCGTTATGAAACTCTTCTCAAGCTCTTGCTACGAGGTTGTTAGGTGGAATGTTTATTGACCTGACTTTTCGACCGTCTCGTCCTCTTCACAGGCACGATGCTCCATCGTTCAGTAGTAGCGATTGCACTGCTACTTGGTGTCAGCGAAAAGTTGGCTACTGGTCCCTACTGACACCAAGCAGTAGCCCAATCGCAACTACTGAACGGTGGAGGCATCGTGCCTCTGAAACCGACGAGACGGTCGAAACGTTAGGCCAACAAACGTTCCACCCAACAACCTCGTAGCACAGAGCAGCTTGAAAACAGTTCCATAACAATGCCGAGGTTCCAAGACGAGAGAACATGGAGACTACCAGTAACAGTCGATCTACACCTGATAAGGAAAGGTTCCCAACTCAAGGTGAACTTTTGCGATGCTATTTTGGCACGATGTAGGGTCCTGTGAGCGGAGTCCAGAACCATGGTTAGTTTTTGCCGAAGGCTTTTTTAAAAGCCTGAAAATGAGGTCTGAAAGCGCGCGCAACTATCATCAACACCTACGACACTCCACAAGGGTGACCCGGCGGCGCAGTAGTTATGAGGGACGCCTCATGGGAGCACACCGGAGGGGTTTTAAGTTCGAGTACGCGCACTGCCGAAAATTTTGCATATATTAGTTTGTTGTTATTACGCTTTCTCATGCTCACAGGAGTCAATTTTAGACCACCAATGCTTACAACAAACCAAGGCTGTGCATTTGCGCCTTCATGTGTTTTAGCTTTCCAACAATGCCTATCTGGGCCATATAATTTCTCTGGAAATAATTGTCCTGTCTTGCTCTTCCCCTTTAGTCAACAGCTATGGTACAAATCTATGAAGCATGTAAAACACAAGCGCGTGTCACACCAACAGCATCTTACAAAAACCAGTGAGGAACAATCTTCTCCACAACAAGGAGTGACCACTTCTTCTTCGTTGAACGCGCAATCTCTGCGTGTAGAGAAGGGTCCTGGGTGAACATCGATGTACCCAGCTGCCACCCACGCGTATGACAGACATACAAAGGTCCCATTTTCATTATACTACCTCTAACTCGAACCACCTCTTCTTCGTGACAGTGGATATCTCAATATATGGCATCCAGGAAGAGTCCTCTTATGGCATCCGCAACTGCAGTCTCTCACCTTGTCAGAGATGTTAAATCCAGTGTGAAGGTGGAAAGTAGTCGACCGACAACACCTTCAGATGAGAACGATATTTTTTGCACATTTATGTACCGATACGGCCTGGGTCCATAATATTCAACCATAAGGTACGCATATTTGTGTGCAGTTACGGTATTATTGATGATATGGTATGATATGATGGTGGTGCAGATAGGCATTGTTGAAAAACATGAAGGCGCAAATAGACAGCCTTGGCTTTTTGTAAGCATTGATGGTCTGAAATTGACTCCTGGGAGCATGCGAAAGCTTAATAACAACAAGCTAATATATGCAGAATCTTTGGCAGTACGAGGACTCGAACTTAAAACCCTTCCGATGTACTCCTATGGGTCGTCCCTCCTACCAACTGCGCCACCGAGACATACCTCGTAGGCTGTCGTGGGGTTAATGATAGTTGCGCGCACGCTTTCAGACCTCCTTTTCAGGCTTTTGAAAAGCGTTCAGCAAAAACTAACCGTGGTTCTGGACTCCGCTCACAGGCCCTACATCCTGCCAAAATAGCATCGCAAAAGCTCACCTTGAGTTGGGAACCTTTCCTTGTGAGAAAAAGTTGAAACACGCGCTGCAAAGTGAACGGCCTGCTTCCTTCAAGGGCGGGTATACGGTAGTAATTCCGCGTGAGCTCAACACCCGCTTTCAACTGTCGTCTTTTCCCTACGGATTCTCAACACATCTTTTCACTGTGGTATCCATATATATTTAAAGGAGCAAGTGTGTGTGTGTGTGTGTGTGTGTGTGTGTGTGCGTGTGTGTGTGTGTGTGTGTGTGTGTGTGTGTGTGTGTGTGTGTGTGTGTGTGTGTGTGTGTGTGTGTGTGTGTGTGTGTGTGTGTGTGTGTGTGTGTGTGTGTGTGTGTGTGTGTGTGTGTGTGTGTGTGTGTGTGTGTGTGTGTGTGTGTGTGTGTGTGTGTGTGTGTGTGTGTGTGTGTGTGTGTGTGTGTGTGTGTGTGTGTGTGTTTCCGTCACAAATGGAATGGAGGCACTGAGTCGGCAACTATGCATGGCGAGCCGTAGACGTGCCGAACACGTCGCGACCGTGCATGGCGAGCCGTCGACGTGCCGAACACGTCGGCGGCCGTGCATGGCGAGCCGAAGACGTGCCGACCACGTCGGCAACCGTGCATGGCGAGCCGTCGACGTGCCGAACACGTCGGCGACTGCGCATGGCGAGCCGTAAACGTGCCGAACACGTTGGCAACCGTGCCTGGGCACTTAGATGGTCATCGACGGGAGGTGTTTTTGGAGGCAATCGATATCGATCGATATTATCGATTTTTTTGAGGATGACGTTCAAGCGGCGCGAAACTTCAGTCCCGGGGGTAATCAAGGTCGCCGAATACGAATCTGGAGTCGGCATATCGATATCTATCGATATTATCGATTTTTTGAGGATGACGTTCAAGCAGCACGAAAGCTGAACACGAATCTGTAGCCGACCAATTGATCTCGATCGATATTATCGATTTTTGAGGATGACGTTTAAGCGGCACGAAACTTTAGCCCTGGGGGTAATCGAGTTCGCCGAATACGAATCTGAAGTCGACTAATCGGTATCGATCGATATTATCGATTTTTTGTGAATGTCGTTCAGGCGGCACGAAATTTCAGCCCTGGGGGTAATCGAGGTCGCTGAACACGAATCTGTAGTCGACCAATCGATCTCGGTCGATATTATCGATTTTTGAGGATGACGTTTAAGCGGCACGAAACTTTAGCCCTGGGGGTAATCAAGGTCGTTGAACACGAATCTGAAGTCGACCAATCGATATCGATCGATATTATCGATTTTTTGTGGATGTCGTTCAAGCGGCACGAAGCTTCAGCTCTGGGGGTAATGGAGGTCGCTGAACACGAATCTGAATTTCATTTTTGAACTGTCGATCGCCATCAATCGATATTGGGCAAATAAGCATTTTTGTGCATGTTGTCCATTTTTTCGCTTTTTTTCCAACTTGCCCTCATCGACGTAGTTAAGATGTTCTTCCTGAGGAAACTATGACATAGGTGGCAGCCACAATTAATGATGAGAAGTTATTGCCACGGCGAAGCCGTCGGTGCGGCCGAGAGGCCGCACGGACGGCTGGTTTGCAATGAAGCTGTGATGGAATGCTTTTTTTCTGAATGATAGGAGCGTTTACCAATTATTTGCTGGTGTTATGAACACTCAAAATTCTCTAAAAAATTGAAATCAAAGATTTTGCCCTACAAAATCTTCTTCTGGTTATCAACTTCGTTTTGTCACATAAATAAGACCATCTCGTCTCTTATAATCTCTCATTTCATTTCATTTATTCGTGGCAGTGCTACCATTGAGGAAAAGTGGCTATTAAAAGAATAAGGAGGCTGGCTTACAAGACAAATTAAGAAACATGGTAAAAGAAAGAGAACAAACAAAAATGTGGTAGCGAAAGGACGAAAAACGGGAAAAGAGATGAGAGTGCTTTCATGGCTAAATTTGCTGAGTCAATGCTAGAAAGCGCAAATCTCCTCTTCTGATACACAGAGAGTTAGTAATCAAACTATTCGACGAAATTGAGTCAATTATTAAGCAGGCAGCTATGATACTACGACCATAGGTCGCTATTAGCATTAACCATGGCAGGCGGGCCTTGTTTATAATGTCACCCCCTTTGCAATTCAGTGTGGAATTGTACAAACCTTGATGGAGGTCCTTGCCGTCATCCACAGCAAAGGAAGATTCCCTTTTTCGACGGCGATGATTGTCCTTTTTCGGCATTTCTTCCGTTTGCCAAACTGCTACTCGAAACTGCGCACTTTTCGCAGAAGAAGTGATTTGATAGCGGCTATTAGCAAAGCAGAGGCGACAGAAGTTTTACACCGGTTCCTCTACAGCAACATACAGCATACGCACCTGAAGCAACAACTTGTTCTGTGGAACGCCGGGCTAACGACATGAGCAACTGACTTTCACAAGTTCCATCTACAAATTAGCCTGAAAGACATGGTTTAGTGTTGAGGCTACTTGAACAAATTCTCTGGTTATCAATCTTGAAAAGGTTATTAATGTTAGTCACCTCATTGGGCGGTCACAAAACTCTGTTTACAAGTTGCACATTATGGGCCTCAAATAATAATAAAAAAATAAAGCGCGATAGAAACAAAGCAATTCAAAACGGGAAAAAACACGTCGCAGTCTTCATGAATGTCCCTAACACTCAAAAATTACAATCTTCATTCAGAGTGCCCTTCTCTTGTGAAGACGCAGCTTCTCAGACGAGTCACTGTCGCAGGTGGCACGTGCCGGAGCATCGTTTTCAATGACGACAGTTTTCGCAGTAGAACCTATTGTTAATCCGCAAAACGGTGATTTGATTCTTGCAGCAGATAAGAAACAGGGCATTTCTACAGAAAAAGTCGTCGGGAAAACTGCACTTCCGGGCTCTGTTAAGGTTTGGAGGTGTGATAACCTCAGATGGGAAGACGCCAATGGAGGTCGTCGATGCTGAAGTAAAAATTCATAGAGAAATACACTTGAAATCGGTCTTGGAGCAAGTTTTGAAGCCATATCTCATTTCTCACTTCGGAGACAAGCAATGGTGTTTTCAGCAAGACTCAGCTCCTGCACACAAATCGAATGTCGTGCAGCGGTGGTTTCCGGATTTCATCGCCCAGGAATAATGGCCATCAAATTACCAGATCTGATTCCACTTGGCCTTTCGGTTTGATCAATTTAAAAGTACAAGATCTCCGCTACAAGGTGCAATAACTTGTATTCGCTCAAAGCTGCATTTGCGAAAGTGTGGAATAGTCTCGATGACGACTATCCACATGTCACCCGCAACGGCTTCGGGACTCGTCTGAGAAGCGGCATATGCGCAAGGGAAGGGTACTTCGAACGAAGGTTGTAATTTTTGACTGTTAAGGACTTTAGTGAAGAATGCGAAGTGTTTTCTCCGGTTTGAATTGTTTGCGTTTCTATCGCGCTTTAAATATTTGGGGCGCATAAGTAATGCGCACTCTGTATGTGCTTATAAAAAATGGATAAAGGACGGCGCTATTCAATCCTCTTTGAGAGGCGCCACGCGTTTTAATTCTACGAGATGTGGAAGCGATTCGAATGCGTTTTGGTCCATACAATGACTTGCGGTGGCCAGCTGATGAACAAGTCAGCGCTTTATCCTTCCCAGACAAGTCTGGTACGAATTCACCGACCTCGGAGGGATGGAAGGCTTGGTTGGCTTGGGCGAGAAATCTGAACCAGGAACCTGGTATCGGGTGCAGGCGGTGATAAAAAATCACCTAAGGACTTATTCGTTCTATAGCAGCCGCTCCAGGCTTTATCAAGAACATAAAAATCTGTTTATGTACTCAGCACACTTCTGCGTTTTCAGCTGCAGAGATTTTCAGGCAAAAAGCCCTCCTTGTTACCACCAGAGTTTACATTGAAGAAAAGGCGTAGATTATTGAATTCCTACAGAAAAAAAGCGTCGGATCAACAGGTATATATGAGAACCCTCGTTTGCGTTTTGACTTCGGTCACCTGCTATCATCGCCATAGGTCTGTCGGGAATCTAATTGTAAGATGTTGAGCAAAGGCATGAGGCTACGATAAGATCAGATTGCAGATTAATTGAGAGATACATGTAACCCGTACATCAGCGCATCTACAGTTTAAATTTTTAAGCATAACATGGACTAATTGATTTTTTATACGTATTAAAAGGCAGTTATTAAGTTATTAATATTAATTATTATTAGTTATCATTATTATTATGTTCCGAGCTTCGCCGACGTTCGAAGATCAGAGACGCAGTCACATGGGCCAAGTCGTCGAAACTTAGGTGGGCCGGCCACGTAATGCGATTCGCAGACACCCGCTGGACGAGAGCCATCACAGACTGGATTCCGCGGGATGACAAGAGATCACCAGGACGCCCACCAATGCGTTATTCGGACTTCTTCGTGAAAGCCCTGAACGACCGATATGACGCTATTCGTGTCCCTCGAGCGAGGAGGATCCATTGGAGCACTCTGGCACGCGACAGAGACGAATGTAGACGCTGCTGGCGCCGCTCGAGCAAGTCGATGGTCAACGGGACGACAGGTGACAGTGGTGATTAAAAGGTTGTTAAAGGAACACCAAGACGCCCACCAACGCAATGTTCGGACTTCTTCGTGAAAGCAATGAAGGAACGATAGGAGGCTCTTCGTGCCCCTCGAGCGGGGAGGATTCATTTTACCACTTTGGCACGCGCAGGGACGACACGAATGGAGACTCTGCTGGCGCCCGCCGATGATGGTGAAGATTGTTCAAATGCCTGTGTGATCCTACCAACAGCTTGCGGTGGTCAGTCGGTAAACAAGTAAATCTGTCATCCCTGCCAGCTAAGTCTGGATCTTAGACTGAGGAAGGAGGAAGGCTGTGTTGGCTTAAGCGGGATCCGAATCAAGAAGTCCTAATCTGCTGCAGGTGGCAACATGCTCTTATTCCATCTGCGCTACCACGATACGACGTATTACGTCCTTTATTTGTTTCTTCCTTTAACTTGGCCCTGACACTTGCTGTTAGTTATGCCAGCAACAGCATTATGGTCCTTCGATGACTGTGGTTAGCTTTCTCGCTCAGACCAACGAAGCCTTCGAACCCATAAGCGTCGATGAATTAGCACCAGACTTGTCTCTGGTAGGGGTAAAACGCTAAATTATACATCTGCTGGCAACTGCAAGCCATTGTACAGGGTGAACTAAAATGACGTGGGCAAGATTTTTTTTTATTATAATTATAAAACAACCAACAATTCGAGAAAACTTCAACTAAATTACAGCAACACAAACATTGGGGTACCTCATGTTTAAGAGGTTTCGTAGTGGCCTCCCTTGGAGCGGATGCAGAGCGCCGAACGTTTCGCGAATTTTTCGACGATGGGCCGCAGGTTGTATCTGGGAACAGATTCTTTTCACGGATGAGAAGCTGTTTACCGTGGAGCAGGCGCATAATCGCCAAAATGACAGGATGTGGTCTACAGAGGCTCCAAGTACTTCTGCTATCGTCCAAAACCCATAATCTGTCATGGTTTGGGGCGGAATCTGCGCCAGTGGCAAGACCACTGGTTTTCATGGATAAAGGAGTGAAAATCGACGAACAAGAGTACCAGCGAGACATTTTTGAGCCCATAGTTCTTCCCTGGGCCCAACAGCACTTCGGTGATGCCTACTGGACCTTCCAACAGGGCTCTGCACCCGCACATAGTGCGAAGAGTGCGCAGGCGTGGCGCAAGGCCAATTTCCCCGGCTTCGGGATGGCCGCCGTAACCTCCGGATTTGAATCCGATGGACTACAGTGTGCGGGCATTTTAGAGGCAAGGGTCGGCGTCGAACGCCACCGCAGTCTCAAGTCCCTGAAGGAACCCTTTTGCCAGGAGTGGGAACGGTTGTCTCCTGATGACCTGGGCCCATCGCCGAAAAATTCGCGAAAAATTCGCAAAACGTTTAGGCCTCTGCATCCGTTCCAAGGAATGTCCCTTCGAAATCATTTGAACATGAGATGCCCTAATGTTTGTATTGTTGTAATTTAGTCGTCGTTTTCTCGAATTGCTGGTGTGTTTTACAACTACGATAAAAAAATCTTGTCCACGTTATTTTGGTTCACCCTGTATAGATCGGACCCGCATTCGAACTGTCTCCGCGATATCCAGTAAAAGCAGAAGGCGTGACGCATCAGAGATATTTATCTACGCCGTCCTTTATTTTTATGCTACCCCTTTTGGCACGAGTTGTAAAGTGCTTTTTTCAGATTTCAGCGAAAGCTTAGGGCAGTGGTGCGGTCCGTTTACGTCAGAATTGTAGTAGGTGCAAACTTAGTTCTTCTTACTCTTGCAGAGCCCAGTCTCAAACATCGAATTAAAGTTTCTGCTTTTCTGCAATGGCATATTGGCATTTTCTAAAAAAAACTTTACTGGCAGATTACCTGATT
This sequence comes from Heligmosomoides polygyrus polygyrus, assembly GCA_947396885.1. Lineage (NCBI taxonomy): Eukaryota > Metazoa > Nematoda > Chromadorea > Rhabditida > Heligmosomidae > Heligmosomoides > Heligmosomoides polygyrus. Next base: position 92,729,432 of record OX377202.1, read on the forward strand.
ATTATCTACGCTTGTAGTTTATTCTCATACAAAAAGTTTTGTAAACTTACTCATGCGTGTTACCTAGGTCCTGATAGCCAATTGTACAGAGCGTTCCCAGAAAGAAATGTGATCCTTCCGCGTACATAGAATCTTGCATAATAGAGGCACAATGTTTGGGTGGTCTTTTTCTAACAGGACGAAGTCAAGGCCGCACAGATTCCATCCACATGCACTCCTGTTGACAGCGTGGTCTGGAATCTTGCCGTCCGGTTCCCAATCCGAGCGTTGAATTCCACGACGTGGTGAAATTGCTTTCTGGGAGAACCCATTCCGTGCAGCGAGCACCTCTTCGCTGCTCCATAAGGTTTAGTTCGAAATTTATTTATTTATTTACACACTGAGAATCTCTTCCTCATACACGAGATCATTACTCACCTTTATTATGTCTGCGTTTTCCTAAAAATGAGTTTAAGAATCTCTGATTTTTGGGCGCCTGAAAAACACTCCGACACCTACGAATTGCTATCTTCGGAGCTGCTCCAATTTTTGAGACATAAGACAATACCGGCCGTATCTTTTGGTCTTTGGGCAGAAACAGTGCAAAAAACGCCTTCACCATCGCTTTTTGATAGCGCTCTTCAAACTGAGTGCTTTAGGAGTTAAATCAGATATTTGGAATCAACATCGAATGATCTATCCTATGAAGTGAAAGACGCCCTAAAGTGTTAGAAATGTTGAATCGACGAGCTATATTTAGAACGTGCCTTTGGGTATCGAGGGGGAAGTGGCCCTCCGCGCCGAACAGAATGTAGGCCATTGAATCAACGTCTTTAATATTTACTGGACGATTTTTCCCTCATTGAGTACACCATTCCATGCTGATCCCAAATATCTGATTTTTTTCAATTATCGTTTTCACAACCTCTTCAAAGTTTTGAATTTCAAACTCTCTGAAGTCTACGTACGTGCCTATAAAACAGACAGGGTGCGTAGAAAGTATTGACGCAGTAAATGGCGGTTGTGGAAATAGTATTGCGCAGTAAGTTTTCAAATATTCACTTGAGAAATATGGAAAATGATCTTGCAAACACGATAGAATAACTTGTAATCGACATTGGCTCCTTTACTATGAATACAGGAGCGAAAACTACGGAAAAATTGATAGCACGCGCCGCAAGTACTCGCTTGGATTTCGTCCCGTGCTTTGAAGCCTTCTGCGACTGGTCACTTCTGCTGAACGTAGCCCAGACCTCATTTTCCAAAATCGCATAAAAAGAGCAATCAAGCGGATTCATGTTTAAGCTGTGCTCGTCTGAGAAGCTGTCCACACCTGCGCTCGTTATCTGTTTGCCGTTATCGGACAGAAATTGATAATTTTGGATCTGAACGTTATCGTGCTTGACCATCTTGTAATCATCATCTGTTATGACAGAGCCGTGGCTGACGTTCGGGTTGTTGACCTCTTTCCTCACCGTCCGTTTCGAACACCGCCTAATTCTCTTGTTAGTGAAGTATTCATCACCTTTGGTAACAGCCAGGAAAGGGTCACCGTAACCACGACGGTATCATGTTTCTTCAGTTTTTACAAGAATATTTTTTGAACACAATATAGACAACAAAAATAACGCACAAAAACTTTGAAAAGTAGAAGGAGAAAGTTGGGGCTGAAACAAAAAGTAGGTGGGTCAATACTTTTTACGCACCCTGTATGTGCAACAGGTAGTGGAATAAGCGACTACAGTGTTTAATCCAACGAAGAAGAAGGATGCTGACCTTTTGGAAAGCGTTCAAAACAACTTCACTAGGAAACATATGATGAGGTATTGTTCGATGGACTACAATCTAGTACCTCACGGTCCTCAACGGCCGTTGTTTTTTGGTCTTTCGTCACTGAGAAATAGAAAGAGAACAGTTTTCTCATGATGTTCAAAGTCCTTGCCAATAAGCTTACCATCAACCTACTAGAATTCTTTGATGGGATGCTAACGAGATCCGTAAGGGAAAAGCTCAAACTTAGAATTTCGATAGCAACGATGCGAGTTAGGTCAAACTTCTTAACGTACAGGATCCTGAAGGATTTTAATTTGCTGCTTGGGAAGTACGATGATCTGGCGAGTCTGATTGCGCCATGTAGAACGTGTCTTGATGGGTAGATTTTTCAATGTTGTGTTATACGTGATGTCGTGAAAACGTGGCACAATCGATATCTAACTGATTGTTTACGTATTTGGTTGTTTTTGCTTTGTTCTTCTGCTGTTAGTTTTTGCAGCGTGAAGTCTCATGACACGACTGACATGTCACTGTCACACATTAACACGACTCACGCAAGTGAGAGAAGGCCTCCGGGGTTCCGAGTTTCGCCGACGTTCGAAGATCAGAGACGCTGTCGCGTGGGCCAAGTTGTCGAAAATTAGGTGGGCCGGCCACGTAATGCGCTTCGCAGACACGCGCTGAACGAGAGCTGTCACCGACTGGATTCCGCGGGATGTCAAGGAAACGCCAGGACGCCCACCAACGCGTTGGTCGGACTTCTTCGTGAAAGCCCTGAACGACCGATATGCCGCTCTTCGTGTCCGTCGAGCGAAGAGGATCCATCGGAGCACTCTGGCACCCGCTCGAGCAAGTCGATGATCAACGGGTGATACAGGTGATACAGGTGAAGACTCCTTGTCTACACCTTGAATAAAATAAAATGATGTCGAAAACCACTTCTTCTTCTTCTTCTTCTTCTTCTTCTTCTTCTTCTTCTTCTTCTTCTTCTTCTTCTTCTTCAGCGTCTGTCCCACTCCGTGGCGGGGTCGGCTATCCTGGTATCACGACGCCACCTTTCCCGATCCAGCGCTAGATCAGGGTGGACACCAAATACTTTCAAGTCCATATGTAACGTATCGCCCGTGCTGCTTCGGGCGATCTCTAGGCCGCTTTCCTATTATCTCGAAGTTGAGGCCTATCTTGTGGACGCTGTCTTCCTTTCCACGCAGAACGTGGCCGTACCAGCGCAAGCGAGCTTCGCGCATCTTGATAGCTATCGGCGCGACAACGAACTTCTGCCGAGTGTTTCGGATGCGGTCCATGCGCGTGACTCCAGCCGTCCAGCGCAGCATCTTCGTCTCCATTTCGCTGAGGCGCGTTTTAACTTCCTTAGTGGCAGGCCAGCACTCAGTACATCGCTACTGGCCGGATGACTGCTCTGTAGATATTCGACTTAAAGCGCTCTGGTATCTTCTTGTCGCAGAACACGCCAGTCAACGAGCGCCACTTGGACCAAGCTGCACTCACGCGCGAATTCACTTCGACCATCAGTCTGCCGTCAGACGCGACTGCTGATCCCAGATACTTAAAGACCGCAGTGCGTGGAAGATCGATGCCGATGGAGCTGGACTCAGTAACGTCTGTCGTTAGGTATTCGGTCTTTTTTACGTTCAGTTTGAGTCCAAACCGCTCCAAGCGATCACATCAAGCTTGCACCTCTCGCTCGAGTTCACCTTTATCTTCGCTAGCGAGCATCACATCATCGGCATAAAGCAACGTCCAAGGGACGGGCTTCTGAAGATCTCGTGTGATGGCATCCATGACGACAACAAAGAGGAGTGGGGAACGCACAGACCCCTAGTGTACCCCGACAGAGATGGGGAACTCCATTGAGGTTTCAGCTTCAGCTTGAACTCTACTCTTTGGACAAGAGTAGAGCATCCGCACCCACTCTGTAAGTTCCTCAGGTACGTTGTGTTGTCGCAAGGCGTACCATATAACCTCACGCGGTACACGGTCAAAGGCCTTCTCCAAGTCAAGAAAGGCGATATGCACTAGCCTCTGTTTCTCGCGATGCTTATTACTCGAAAACCACTTCTTATGATTTATTAATCCTCGTAGTTCTGATTTTTGTAAAGATGGAATGTATAAGCTATTGTCGCGTTGGGAAAAGTACGTTATTGTCATGGTGCTTACTTCGATTGATTTAATTGCTTTCAAGCAAAGGAATGATCTATCAATGTTCTCAATCAAAATCGGCCATTTCATATGCAACGACCTGATAGAAATCATTTTGCTTGATGGCGAAGAAAAGCTGGGATCGTGAAGAGCGCTAGTGATTATTAGCATTAATCAAGCCCTAGGGAATGGATTAGAACACTAGTCATCGTGAACAAAATTTGACTCTCAATTCTGATTCAACTCAGAATGGGAAGGAGAATATTGAGGCTCAAACAACCATAAATTTTGAGAACAGCATAGCGCTCCCACAGACAATGTGTCCCAGTGCAGGAAATGCTTTCCCCCAACGGCTTTTTAGGCCGTCAACTTCTATGGCGGTGAAGACGCAGCAGCTCTTGACTGCCAATTGGCGTTCTCCCCTCACTTGAAAAAGAAGCCTCGGCGTCAGATGCGAAACCGGTGCAAGTGCGCGTCGACGTCAAGATGTGGAGGAGGAGGCGCGTGGGGGTCTCAAGAGCGTGCACATTTCGCTACTTTCCATTGTTCGTGCTTAAAACGGCAATACAGCTGAAGAAAGAAACGGGCGCCTAGCGCTTTACTACGGAATGTTCAAAAACCAAAGCGAAAACAGGAACTCTTTCGTTGTTCAGCCACCTGTCCTCGGAGGCAGCTGGGTGTGGAACCTGATCGCTGATCGTCTTTCTGGTAATGGAAGAAGAGTATACCATTTTCACCTCGAATTGGACACTCTTCTAAACCAGCCTAAGAGTCTTGAAATCTCAGTAAACTCTTCCAAATCGAAATTGCCTTCTTACAGCTTAAACTCCAGACTCTTTAAAATGGATAGAATATATTTTGTTCAATGAAAAGTCGGCATAACTTTCTTGAAAATTTTTCTTAGTCCAGCTGCCCTAATGAATAATAGTGAATAATCTAATGATTTTTTAATTAAAAATATTATTAGGTCAAATTCTTGTTTCAAAGCGAAATGAGGCAGAAATCATTAGTACGTTAAAAGACCACACGCCATGCACACGGAAATCTCATCAAGTTTTTTATTCGATTCATTCATTTTTTATTTGATAGCGTAAATGCTGCTTAAAGCGTTAAAGTGAAGAAATGTGTGTTCTTTACCATTGTTCTTGTTTTATCGTTTATAGATGTGGAGCTTCATGAAAACAGACATTTTGCTATCAATCGAGACAAAGAAGAAACAGCGACATCTTGGAAAAGGGCATGACGCACTCAATCTCTTCTTTTGAAACCAATAGGTGGCTCGACAAAAAAAGCTTTAAACTCATCTAAATTTTCAGTGATAATTTTATAAAAGTTCAAACAATATGTTCATTTACCGGGCAGATTAATTGATGCTTCGAAGAAGGTCATGCTAAAATTTTCCTTGATGAAAAATTATTCCAATCTTTTTGTCTTTTTGGACAGCCTGCAGTTTAATGTAGAACGAGCTTATCTTGATTTGATTTTACGCTGCTGACTTCAATAGTTTTCAGAAGCAGTCGTAACCGAGGGATCGGTGGAAGGATAAGCCTCCAATATCAGTGGAAACTAATAGGAAAAGTGGTAAAATCAATAAGAAAAAGTCTGTTATTTTTCCGTCAAGTCGTTAAGCTAGATTTTAATGAAAAGTGCTGTTAATTCGTTAAATTCATTAAGTGGTTGACCGATAAATGTGCACAGCTGGCTCAGAACAGCGGAAGCTGCCTCCACGTAGTAAAACCATCATCGTCGCTCGGTTCTGTCATCAAATCCACCAGGTCCAGCAGAAATTAATGGAGAAAGGAGTCCTCACGAGCCGAGGTTTCCTCACCCAGGGCAACGCCGACGCCATGCAACACCTCGGACGCTAGCAAAAATCGAGAAATTAGGTTAGAGGAAAATCAAGAGTCGTCGTACAGCCTAGACATTGCGCCTTCGGTCTACCATTTGCTCCAATCGAGAATCACATTCTCCGTTGTAGGCGCTTCGCCGAAGTCGATGAGGTCATGGCGATTTTTTCAGGTCGAAACCAACCTTATTCCGCAGAGAAGGAATCCTCTCCGTGCATGAAAAGGGGGTAAGAAACCCATTAAGAATAACGGCAATTACATCACTTAACTCAGCCGTTTTCTGTCATAATCGTGTTTCTTGCTGGAAGACAAAATTTGTTGTTAAATGTATGACTCATCCTAATACAAGAGATCCGAATGCGTTTCAACCAGTATTTGGCCGAAGATCTCAAAGTTCAACAGCTGAAGGAAAAGCTAAGCTTTTTCGCCAAAGCATTGATCGATAGTGACCGTTTTCTAACATTTTTGGGGACAAGTAAGTTGGTTTCTATCTATGGACCCTTCCTGCATTTGATTCCCAATGGCTCTGCAGGTATAATAGAGTTTCCTGGCTGTGTACCAGTTACACTTAAAAAGTCGATGACGCAGAACAATTTATTTGGCAGAATCATAAAGTGTCACATACGAAAGAGGGAGTTTTGTCGATTTTACAAGTCCGCTTCATGCAACGGAGAATCGCACGCATCCATCCGTAGCACACAGATGTCGGTGATGATGATGGTGGTGGTTAAAATTACCAGAGAGAGATCGACCCCAACAACGCGGTGTGGGATCTACTGCCACGCTACCCAAATGCTAAAAGATGAAACACCAAAGGGCACACATACTCTTACAGCACATATATATGCTCAACAATGCTTGTCCCGCTATTCAAAACTAAACACACACACAAAGAGACGGTGTTCGGCCGGCTGGCTGGTCGACCGACTGCGGCCGAGCAGCCGCAGCGCAGACCAGACGAGAACGATGGCAGGAATGAGCATGTCACAACACCGCAACGGCCACTCGACGATGGACTCAGTAGCCGGGAGCGGTACGTGGCGGTGGGCAGTGGTCGCAGCTGCCGCCGGCGCCGGCCGCTCCGGGAGCTCCGGGTGCACCGGGCGCGCCAGGGTTTCCAGGAGCACCGTCCATTCCTGGGTCTCCTGGTGGTCCTGGTGGTCCTGGCAGTGAGCTGCCTGGAGTGCCAGGCTGACCAGGTGGTCCAGGAGGTCCCATTGGGCCGGGTGGTCCAGCGGGGCCAGGAATACCGGGAACTTCGGTGACCTGTCCGGGTGCTCCAGGCTGTCCGGGTGCGCCGGGTTGTCCGTCGCTGCCAGGGGGTCCCATCGGTCCTGGTGGTCCTGGGGGTCCGGGAACAGCGGCCGTTCCGTCTTGTCCGGGTGCGCCAGGGTTTCCTGGTGGGCCAGGGGGTCCGGGTCGTCCAGGTGGTCCAGCCGGAGCGGGTGGGCAGTCGAAGCAGAAGTCGGACGGCGATGGGATAGCGTCTGGGGCGGCGTCGTTGCCAGGTGCTCCATCCATACCGGGGGCTCCATCCATTCCAGGGTTTCCGTCGGGGCCGGGGGCTCCTGGTGGTCCGGCGGCTCCAACACCACACGAGCAGCACGTCTGAGCTCCACCTCCGCTGACCGCCGAGTCGAAGCTGTCGTAGCCGCCCGAGTAACCGCCGTCGTAGTTGGACGCGCCATGCGCCACCGCCCGACGATGTTGGCCAGCTCTGCCGCCGGTGTAACCGTTGCTCCTGCGCTGCACCGTCGCTCTCTTGATGCGACCGTTCACGCCCTTCAGGTGCTCGAACTGAAAGAAGCACAGTGTAATCTCCTTCTGCGGATACGCTCGCCACTAATTCAGGGTCTCTTATGGCGCCTGGCGCTCGCTCACGCGAACTGGTCGTCTAGTAGGAGGAGGAGGAGAGCTGATCGCTTAATATAGCGGCGTCGCCCTACCCTCATTCCCTTCAGAACCGGAAATATTAGGAATAGGCGTAGTGCATAAGCGCCAAAAGTTAAGAGCCCTTTAGCGTGGCGTTTGCATCTACGTGAATTAACTTATCCCTGTCGTCAGGCTTTTTCGCGGTGAGGGAAGAAGTGACGAGGAAGTAACTTACTCGTCCATACTCGTCCCAGAGACCGTCCGTGCGGTGTCGGCAGAAGTCGACCTGAAGTCAGTCAGTTGATGTAGGCCCATAAGGAATAAAGGGGTCGATAAGGTCGTTACCTCCGTCTGAAGTGAGGACTGCACGTGTTGCATGTAGTTGTAGAGCATTGGCACGGCGATGATAGCGGTCAGAGTCGCCACAGTGGAGATGGCGATTCCTATAAGGTACCGGGATAGGTTTCAGAAGACAATGAACATCATGGGAGGTAACGGCAACTCACCGAAGAATGCCAGTTTACGTAACGATTCGACCTCGTAGGCCACCACCTTAGGGTCGTCAGACGACATCTGAAAGAACACAGGCTCATTTCATTCAATGATTCGAGCGCTGCGATAATGTCGACAGGTTGATTCGGCTTGCGGTAATTGAAGTGATAAAAGATAAGTGCAAGGTGCGACACGCTCAGGAGGGTTTTTGCCGTCTGAAGCAAGTATGACCATGCCGCTGCCATCTTGATGAAGGACACAGTTCTTCTGCAGCCAGAACCAGACGAATTGCATTCGAATTGCAACGAGAAGAAAAACGTCGAGCATCGGCACAAATCGACACAGGTGCTAGTAGACTATCAGTTCGTCGCTGTCACCAATGGAGAAAGGGGCGACGTGAGGAAGACATTCGGCGAAATCACATCGAAACGGCGTTCTCCCATAGTTGAAAGTGGGCTACACAGGAGGCAGCAGGACCAGAGCTTTTTGTCGCATGTTAAACCGTTCCTACACACCGAACAAGACTGATTGCATCGACACGCCAAAAAAGCAGAATACGAGGATACATTTCGGCGATTCTTCGCCGGGTTTCTGGGTCAGACACATCTGTGGATGATGCCGGTCGGCCGGTCTAGATCGCTGAAGCATATACCCATTAAATAAGCGGCTCGAAAGGGAACACACAGCCGTGCGAAACCGGATGAGAGTGCAGCGTTTTTGATGGAAGAGATGAATTTGTCCGACTCGACGAGCGAGCGACTGGTTCGCTCGTCGTTCTGCCCTGGATAGGCATTTTCTAATGGCAGACCAGGCAGGCAGCAGCCTTGCGAATAGATGACGTCCAGTGCGCGTAGGTAAATCGCTTCGGATCCGGGTTTGACAGAGGCGATGGGAAGTCGGCGTGTGTGACTCCTAGTAGAGTTATGAGCTTGGCAGGGGCTTCTGCTGAAGACCTGGAAAGCGAAGTTCTGTCCAGATCTTATAAAAAACTCGAGGCTGAAAAACTTTCTAAGCCATTTGCTTCTGAAGGCCTCCTAAGGTAGGTAGATAAGAAGAAAACATTTTCTGAATATGCCCAAGCCTTCTGAAGAGCTGCAAGCAGTGGAAAGTGGTTTAATTATCAGAAGAAGAAGCTGTGTACGCCAAGAAAAACGTTGAAAAAGTGCTCCTGCAACCAAGGTCGACTAGAGCTGTAAAAAAAAACCGTAACAAATGTATCCAAGTCGAGTGGGGCAACCGTAAAGTGCTAAAGTACAACAAAGAATCCCCGAATTTAAATGAAAGCCGCCCATCGCGGGATAGCAGCTGAAACTCTAGTGGAAACCTATACAAGGGAGGATTGGAGACGTAAATAACTAACCGATTACCCCTCTGATTAGGATGGATCTAACCTCAACTCCTGCAGAGGAAAGACAGTGAAGACCCTTAATCCATGTACAGTAGGATACCGTAACCAATCGTCAGCTGGAGGGATCATGACAAGGAAAATGCAGCTAGTTGAAAAGCCATCAACCTTGGCGAAGAACTCTTTCCTACAGAAGTTCTCTTTCAGCGTATTTACCTAGATTTTTTAGAACCTGTATAGATATAAGGAATGCTAGACCATAACAAAAATTAGAAGATGTAGAAGTTTTTTCCGCTCCTCAAACTAGTAAAAGTCGGAAGTTCTACCTAACAAAAACAAAAAGAAACACTTCAGTAACGAAATTAAAAAGCACACAAAACTTTATCAAATATAAGTTAACCCTATGAATAGCAGTTGATTCGCCCACGCTTATGGTGGCTCGATTTCGCAGAAAGTTACCCAGGAGGCGCCGCCGACACAAGAAGAAGACGAGGCGATTCACACAGTATGTAAGGGGATGACGAGGTGAGTAAGCTGCTCGACGAACGCAGCTGCTGGTGGCTGACTGGCAAACGAAATGTGAAATGCCAGAAGAGCTGAACACGATTGCCGCGATGCGATGTGGCCGTATTCCAGTCGCTCGGCTTATATAGGTGAACTGCAGGGCGGAGCCGACACGGCGCCATCTACGGCGGTTTCGCCTTCGAGCGTCCTCTTCTCCACCCACCTACGCCGACCCGGCTGCCACCGCCGAAGTCGTCGACGGCGTCGTCGTCGGCATGATCAACACCGGCAGCGTCGTCTGGTAGAAATAACAGACTAGCGAAGTGATCTGAGGGCTTGTAACCAAGCAGTTCGGCGATTCTTGTGTATAGTCCGCGAGATCGGACATGAACTCGTAGTGGGCTCTGCTCCGATCCGCAGAGCGATGCTTTCTTTAGACCATTTAGTAAGAATAACTTTGCTCTTGTATTCCTGGCTAAACCTGGCTAATGTCGCTTCATAAAGGAAGAGAACCCAAGATGAATAGTAGAGATCCTTACCAGTTCCCTCTCACTGGATAGCGGTAGCATCTATAGAAAGTTTCGCTTGAACATATGACTAGACTGAAAAACCAATAAAAAGATTAAAAAATAAGGGATTGAGAGCAGAGGACGGCCTTTATCAATCCCTTTTAGGGTGCGTTCCAGTAAAGTGAAACCCATTAATCCATCTACAGTAAGATACCGAAAGCAATCGACTCGACGGGTGGAGGTATTAGTTCTCATATCATAGCTGCAATATTGATGACAAGTAAATTGCCTGGAATCCAACTGTGTTTATTCAGTGCTAACTGTACCTATCTAAAAGTCTCGACTAAAATTAGGCACTACCAAGCTTTGCTTAGAACATAAAAAAATTTTGCAAGCATTACAGTTATAGGATACAAAATCTCCGGCCCGCTTATCCTGACAAATTCATGGTTCTAGCATTTGTAATTCTTTTCTAACAAAGAATAAAATGACAAAGAACGAGTGACCACGTTAATCAACTCTTTTTGGTATGCGCTACGCATTCTACTCCTACGGAATATCATGAAGACAATTTGAACACGCGCTTGGCCCATGGAATGACTTGCGGTGGCCAACCAACGAAGAATTCTGTACTTTCTCATTCCCAGATAAGTTTGGTATCCAATTCACATACCCCAGAGAGGTGGAAGGCTTGGGTGATCTGAGCGCGAAGCCCAAACCAGGAATCTGGAATCGGCGCCTCCTCCAACTTCGCTACCATGCGCCCAGGGAAAATACATGTATATCGACTTTTAATTCAAAGTTGTTCGATTTGCCTCAATATAGACCTTATATGTACAAAGCTTGGTGTAAACCTCGTTAGGCAGATTTATCATGTAGCCCCTCCATAGTTGGCAGTTTTACTCTAGCCAAATCAGACAGAGGTGCCCCGCAGATATAGTGTACATGCTCGTGTGCCTGTTAGCTTCCTTCTTTTAAAAGTCTTTATTTAGGCAATTTTTTCAGATTTTATGGAAAAAGTGGATTTCTTCTAGATTTTGACCCTTAGATCATCAACTGCAATAGAAGAAGGATAGGTGTTTATTAGCCAAAAAGAGATACACAATAAAATTTGAGAAAATATTACAACGTAAATTAGGCCATTCAAAAGAAAATCGATTTATTATTCTATCTATTACTTTAAAAACAATAAATTACATTATTTATTAGTCTATAAATTATTTATTCTATTAATTTAGTTTTTGGATTTTTTAGTTTCTTTTTCTAAAATAACCATTTGAAATGGAAGTTCTTTTTTCAATAGTTCAATATTTATTGGAAAAGCTGGAGTCAATATGGGGATATCTTATTGCTTTAAAAAGCATCTAACTTGCTTTTGAGTACAAATTCGGAGATACATACGATTACTTGCTCAGCCGTAATGGCACATATTAATTGGGGAAAACTTAAGCATGTCCTAACACAACACAGCTTCTATTACGTGACTTTTCTAGTTCCCACACTGAAATCGTTGTCGACGACCTTCTTACCCCCGTAAGCTACATCGACGTGGCGCCTTGATTACCAATCGAACAAGCGCATCTGATCCCCTTAAGAAACCGTTTTACACTTTCGTTCTCAAAAATCGTTTCGCGAGAAAAAAAACTGGAACATTGGTTCAACCCTTTTTACGAGCTCCGCCGTCAATCCTATCATGCCGTTACCAGTTTGAGACGTTCTTCCCATACAGCGATTGTAATTCGTTAAACACAAGATGTGCAAGACAAACACATACTTCCCTACTCGTGCCACTGCGGAAACATTGGACCTCACAGTAGTCCTTTGTATACATTGGAGAGCGAGTCCCAATCTTTAAGTCGCACCTGTTCCCTCATGCACACCAAGTGGTTTCAGGCTCGGTTTTCGACATAGCCAACTTAGCATATCGTCCCAACAGGGTCGATCCATTGATAAGAGAACTGTAGAAGAATGAGTAACGCACCGCGCTTTAACGGTGGACCGTTCCGTCCAAGCACTGTCCAAGCTAACGGCGCTGTGTTGTCCACCAGAAATATAGTGTGTGACGCTTCCCAAAAAGGTTCTGCAAACTGTCGATTTTTTATTACGTCCACTACGTCCCGGACTATGGTAGCGCAGGAGTAGGAAGCGGCGAGTGTCGCGGGCACTTCCAATTGAGGTTCTTGGCTCGTGTCTTAACCAGGTCAATCATGACTTTTATTCCTTCGGAGTTCATAAAATAATGTTTGCATAAGAAAAAACACCACCTATGTATGTAGTTTGTGCATCGTCCTGCTATCACAAACCATTATTTAGGCAAAGCACGCATTTATTATAGTTAACGATATTCTGCACGAAATCCCGTAGAATTAGGTAGTAAGCAGAGGCTTGCCAGCAACGGGCTTTATTTTTTGTGCTTTTTTTGCCTAACAAAATTTCAAACTTAAGGCTCTGCTGTTGACGCAGAACAGGAAGCCTATCTCAGTCGTACCCGGTCAGAGTAGGAATTAAACTAATTAATTAATTAATTAATTAATTAGACGACATATTCTTCCTTACTGGAAGAAAATGCTCTAATGGCAACTGACAAGAGTTTGCGAGATTAGGTACACGCGAATATGTGAAACAGAATTAAAAGGATATTCCCACAGTTAAACTGTGTTTTACAGTTTTTCTTTTACTGTTTTAAGGCACAGCATCGCTGCCCGGAAAGCTGCGAGTTCCAGTCCCGCTTGGTGCGCGAGTTTTGACTGAAACTGAACCAAGAACTTCTATGTATTCTAACAGCCGCTCCAGGCTTAAGCAAAAGTGTAAGAAACTGTGTTTTACTTCACCCCGTTTTCAAAGTAGACTCTTCAATTTTCTGCAAAGCTGCAGAAGTCCAAAATTCTAATTCCCCCACAATAGCCCGTAGACGTCGAAGTACATGGCGCATCCCAAACAGGAATTGATCGACGTCTCTTTAACCTCCGTTTGTGTAGAAACTCGTTCAAACCAGCTCAATCTAAATGCATGGCGCAATCTGAGCGAGAAGTGGTATTCGTCTCTACTCATGTTTTAAATTTATATCCATACATTAACCGCCTTTTTCTTAGGTTACAGTCAAAGGGCAGCATACTAAAGATTGAGATTATGCTCCGCTGTTTGAGTCATACAATGGAAGGACACTCAAAATGTCTGGGGTAACAAGACGTCAGAGACATTAATGCAGTCGTAATAGCTGTACTGAAAACAGCGCCCCAAGCGAAACACCGCAATTCTGTGCCGGAACCACTTTGATGGCACACAAAAAGCGATTCACCTAACCTTTTCAACGGCATCCATCAGATGCAGCGCGGCTGTTGTTTCTGCACAGCTCTCCGATGGAACAGCTATCAATTCACGATGGCGGTCAGAATACGGTTTTTGCCGGCGAGGTTCAGTGCAGTGATTCGGCGTCTACCAGTCAGTAATTGCTGATACTCAGCCAGACAACGGGCATTTCCGAACGTGAGCACGGAAAAAGCGACGTTCTCGATGGTGAAAAGTCGTTGCCGTTCCATTCATTGTCCGATGTGTGCGTGGTTTTTGTCGAATCACGACAATCGTCAAGACAAGCAGCCTCAGCAGCGACTCTCGCTCTACTACTTTGCTGAAGAAACGCAACAACGTGCATCTGCGCTCCACAAGTCAAATGATGTCTCCTCGTCTTCTTCTGGAGCTGCGAGAGAGCGTTCAGTCGTCGTCTGCTCTCTGTTTCACGACGAAATGGAGAGAAGCAAAGGGAAGAGAATCACAAGAACAGTCCGAAAGTAGTAGACATCGCTAGAACATGCCTTTATGTTCCTTCTGAAATGTTATTCCTTTGATCTTCCAAGACGTGAAGAGAACCTCATGGCCCACTCTGGCACACTACAGGGACGAATGGATGCGTTGTCACTTCTTGGACAGGTGTGTGGCGCAGCATTTTGTTTAGCGTATACCTGTGCCGCGGCGCGTATAGCGCAGTCGGAGGAGGTGCCGCTGGCTGTGGTGTGCACCCAAACCAGGTCCCTGGTTCGGACTTCCCACCTGACCAACCAAATCTTCCATCCCTCCGGGTTCGGTGACCTGGGGAGGATAAAGCGCTGACGTATTCATCGGCTGGGCACCGCAAGTCATTGTATGGCCAAATACGCATTTAAGTCGCTTCCACTAGAAGTAGAATGGGCGGCGCATCCTTTTATAGATATGCCGCGTTTCTGTGCTTTAAAATAAGCGACACTAGATCATTACTTTTTCAGTTTTTTTAGATAAAATTTGACACAATGTGATTACTTATTGGAATAGGTAAAATAAAACATTTCAAAATAAGTTACTACTATTTTTTCAAATAAGAAGTTATACTAGCCGTCTCACACAGCCTCCAGATTTATAAGGAAGACGCTAATTTTGATTTGGAAGATTTTCAGTTTGATTTCAAAAGCGTCCAACCTCCTTAAGATTAAAAGAGTGTCCAGTTCGATTTGGATTGTCCAGCTTGACTTAAAAATGGGATACGTCGTATGAAGGACCTATGGTGATTGACTGGATGTGATAGAAAGCGACGTGAGGAATAATATTACAATTTTTTCCTTTCACAAGGTGACTCAGTTCGCGACCTTCCTCAAGTCGAAATTTTTGTTATAACACTTTCCCGAGGGCGCGTGTAGCACAGCCGGAGGAGGCGCCGACTGACCAGGTTCCTGGTTCGGATTTCCCGCCCAGGACAACCAAGCCTTCCATCCCTCCGGGGTCGGTGAATTGGCACCAGACTTGTCTGGGAAGGATAAAGCATTGACTTGTTCATCGGCTGGCCACCGCAAGTCAATATATGGCCGAATACGCATTCATATCGCCTCCACGACATCCCGTAGAAGTAGAATGCGTGGCGCATCTCAAAAGGGATTGAGAGTAACGCCGTCCCTTGTCCTTTTATCCTTATACTAACACTTTCCCGGTGGCTCATCAGTGAAAAGGAAATGTTATAACGTTTTAGAATATGCAGGAAGAATCGCTAAATTCAATCCAGCAAACCTTAACAGTTCAAACGAAAAATGTGTTTTTTATGCTTTAATTTTATATTTTAACTGGAAAAAATAAAGCTTGTTCATCGGCAGAAAATTCACAGCGGGAAACTCAGATAACGCTGCTTATCGCTCACCACATCGCCTGACAAGCCGCGCTATCAGGGATTTCGGAGCCCCTGGGGCCCCTGGGTCCGGATTCATCAACGAATTGCAGCAATTTAACAGAGAAAATTACAGCCGAAATCCCTGATAGCGCGGCTTAGCAAGCGATGTGGTGGGCGATAAGCCGCGTTGACTGAGTTTTCCTAGGTGAATTCTCTGTTAAAGTCATGAAAGTCGTGGATGAATCCGACCCCAGGAGCTCAGCGGCAATAATCGATGTCGCAGTAAAGCCTGCTATAATGTGTTGAACAGCAATGAAGGCATTGGAGGTCGGACGTCTGCTAACAAGAACGTCAAAAAGGTCAGGACGTATTGCAATTTCTGTTACGAATTTATCTGCCTTGTTTGTATTCAAACATTCACAATTCATCCTCTACTTCTGTTCTTTGAAATTCGAGCTGTGTCTCCATTGTTGTAACTCTGTACTCATAAGTTTTCAAATGTATTTGCAGGTTTATTTGCAACTTTTGATCGCATTATTTTCGTATTGTTGAGCAGGTATTACCACCCATAAAATTTTGTGCTGAACACCGTTATAAAAATCAGAAATTTGATGTGAGTGTACTTTAATTATCACCTGTTATTTCGAGAATGAGACGACTGATCACCCTCATTTATCTGCACCTACCGCAGTGCGCCGTATTTGGTGAAACGGACATCTGAATCGTGTTCAGCATCCCAAGAACCCCCGTTGGCGAGGTTTGTGCCAAATCTGTGATTCTGACCCGACCACACTAGTTGTCGATATGGGAGGTCTCTGGCCGTGTTCGGTGAAACGGGCCTAGGATTCGTGTTCGGCATCCCAAGAAAAACCCCTAGGCGAAGTATGAACCAGATGGGTGGTTTCGAAATAATTTGTGAGAGGTGCGTCCCGAATTGGGACGCATTGCTGTCAACATGTCAATCTAACTTTGAATATAAATTAACTAAACTATATAGAGCATAATAAAATAAAGCTCCTAACCACGTCCAAAGGCACAATTCCGCAACCACAAACATAAGCATATGTAAACGTTTCAACTATGCAAAAACAAATTTTAATAAATGGTCGAATTCCGCATAATGCTTCCGCAGAAATTGTAGTTTTGTTGCTATTTTTTAGAATATCATATTGCACAATATTTGTCTATTTTTATTATTATTAAATACAATATATATATATTGATTTTAATATTATTTAATACATTTGTCAATGTTGTATTAAATTGTTTTAAAAATATATTTGTGTTATTGACAATAAATTCTCTACCAAACGGTTATTTATAAAAAAGAAAGTCTTGAGCGTTATAACTAGTAGTAGCCGATTTTCTGAGCATAGAAGAAATCTGTCAGAGATTCTTACAAGGGCCGTAATTCCGTAAAATTGGTGAAACACTTTAAAACGTAGTGCTGTCAACGTCATGCACTGGTGTGCTGCACTGCCGCCGAAAATTGTGACTCCTTGCGTTGAAAAAATTTCCGCTGGGTATGGTCACACATTTTTCCTCCTCATCACGCGCTTTGATATTGGATAACAGTTTCTGCCGTTGACAAAATTTGCACCCTGAATTAGGGAACCAGTTTCGAGTTCTCTGCCGACAGAGTTGAGCCGTCAATGTGGTGTACGTGGGAAGAAAATGAACACTTAAACCATTAGTACCTTATTTATTTCGCTGCTAACTTTAAAGCATAAAAGGATAAAGGACGGCGTTATTCAAACCTCTTTGGGATGCGCCACGCATTCTACTTCTACGGGACGTCGAGGAGGCAATATGAATGCGTATTCGGCCATACAATGACTTGCGGTGGCCAGCCGATGAACAAGTCAGTGCTTTATCCTTCCCAGACAAGTCTGGTACCAATTCACCGACCCGAGGGATGGAAGGCTTGGTTGGCTTAGGCGGGAAATCCGAACCAGGAACCAGGTGTCGGGTGCAGGCGACAGCCGGCGCCTCCTCCGACTGCGCTCCACGCGCCCTGTGGGAAGAAAAGGAACACTTAAACCATTAGTACCTTATTTATTTCGCTGCTAACTTTATTTTATCTACACAACTTAACCTTGTATCTGTTTCTCTGTTAATCCAAGTCTTCTCTACACTACAGGGAGTAGCCGCTAGGAAGGAAACTGCTCGAAGCCCATGCAATAAAGATGCTGAACCACTAGTGATGAATTAACACTAGGGATGAGCAGACCGATGCGCTGAGGTTTATCATGTAGTGGTTTAGAATATCAACGGCAAGTTGTTTACAGTAGCTTTATTTGTAAGGAGCATCGCTGTGGTGAGGCTCTGCTAGCGAAGTCTGGTTGGTTAGTGTTTACTTAATTACTTTGATACTTTGATGGTCCGTTTGTTGGCCTGAGATTTTCTCAGCGTGGACCACATCTCTTCCAGACCGCTCGATCTCTGGCTGCTTGCATCCAGTGAAGAGACTCCGCTCTCTGAGAGATCTTGAGAATGAGTCTGCCCGTCGCGTTGGCGGTCGTCCCAGTGGTCTCTTATGGTCTCTCGGGAGCCATTCTGTGACACGGAGACTCCATCAATCGTCCTTTCGTCGAGGCTGGTGTCCGGCCCAGCGATATTTGGAGCGATACTTGTCCTCAGAAGACACCTCTCCAGTATACGATGCGTAGTTTGCATTGCTCTGCCGATTGTCTTGTTGTCGGGTCGCGTAACACATCGCAAGCAGTACGGAGGCGTTGAGTATCGAGGCACTGAGGCCGGCACCCTTGACCTGATCGGTGACTTCGCGAATCGAACTGAAGGCTGCCCATACTGCGCTTCTCCTGCGGGCAGTTTCAGGAGCGAGGTCGTGATCCATGTTCAGCTCTCTTCCCAGATAGACGTAGGAGTCGACCTGTTGTAGAGCGACTCCATTTAACCTTACGAGTCCCGTGTCACACCACTGGTTGACGATAAACTGCGTTTTGGACATATTCATGTCCAATCCAATCTTCATACCTGCCACATTGAGCTCGTTCAGCATTTCCTCGACTTCTGCCGTGCTGGTAGAGATGAGAACAATATCGTCGGCGAAGCGAAGGTTGCTGATCCGTTTACCGTCGACAAGGTAGCCTTTATCGTCCCAGATCAAGTCCTTCATGGCATCCTGGAGTGCCGCTGTGAACAGCTTAGGAGAAATCGTGTCTCCCTGCCGTACTCCTTCTAGTGTTTACCGTTATTAATGTATTTTTTGGTGATGGCAGTCACTACGTGCAATGTTTCTAAAGGCCTGGGAAAGCTGATAAGCAGCCATTGGAAGCTTGCCAATAAAGAAAATCGGAAGAGTCTCTGCCAACTATATCTAACTACAGATGCGGTAAACTCAAAGCCAGATCTCCCCGATATGGATGAAGAAAGGGTAGACAAAACACAATGAACAAAGAATGGCCTTAATATGTCTTTTTCGAGGATACGCCATGCTTTCTACTCTTTCTAGGCGTCGTGGAGGAAGCTAGAATGCGTATTAGTCTAAACAATGCCCTGCGGTGGCCAGCCGATGGAAACGTCACTGCATCACACCTGCTAGACACAAGTGCTACCAACTCAACATCCCCGGAGGGGTGGAAGGCATAGTCTGACTGCGCGGAAATTCCGAACCAAGGACTTAGAACTGAAGTGGACAGCGGGCGGCTCATCCTATGTACTGCGCTACTATGTACGCTCTCATGGATAAATAAATGTCTAGTTACTTGATGCCGTCTGATTAGTCTGCTGGGCCTCATCCTCCCACATAGGCCACGATAATGACTAGAACTATAAATAGCAACTCGATACCGGCTTGCACAGCAGTCATTTCGTATTCAATAAAGGGCGACATTTCTACTGACGGCACAAATTAGCATTGATCAAAGCACGTGGGGAAGAGGAAGAAAAATGTGTGACCACGCCTTTTTCGGTCATGAAGAGCAGTCACAATTCGCACACTGGCCATAGTCTTGTTTACATACCTGCCGAATACCATTTTTGCGAGCTTAAATTAACTGTTGAATTTAGAATTAATTTTTAGTTAAGAAATTAGAATTACAGAATCTATCCTAGTCGCGATGGGGCAACCGTAAAGTGATAGATAGATATGTGCGTGCATAGCACACAACCACATCCCCTGAACTTAAATAAAAGCCTTCTCATAAAGTGAAAGCATCTGAAGGAGTTGGAGATGCAAATCACTACATGCCCCCTCCGATTAGGATAGGTCCGAATTACATTTTACATCGCAAAAACAGCTCTCTTATCTCAAACCTTTCCTCTTCCTACCTTATGCGTATATACCTATAGACATTTGCTGGAAATTGGATAAGAACTGATGGCGTTTTCTGCCTCTCAGGGATGCGCCATTACTTCGAATAATTGGATAGAACCTTGTATATGTATACAGAAAGACCAAAAAGTTGATGATGTGCCGTAAGATTAAACAGCTACGCTTAAAGTTAAACAAAAGTCTAGGAACCACCTGATTTTGCTGACAGAATATCTTCGTTACTTATTTTAAAGGCAATCTACGAAACCAATTTCCAGTCTTTTGGGTGCGGTGCGTTAGTAGCGCCGACATATAGGGAGAGCGGGTTCAGCATGTTAGATCAGTCTAGATCAGCCGAGTTTACGCGGCGAGGGGCGGCAATTAGCATGGAGCTAATATGGAGGGCTTCTCCTCGATATTGGGAGGCTGCTCAAAGCCATCTCACGTCTGTCATGTCCAACACTGCGCGTGGCGATGACTGAAGGCCTCCGCACAATTTTGCGGCAAGCGG
This sequence comes from Heligmosomoides polygyrus polygyrus, assembly GCA_947396885.1. NCBI lineage: Eukaryota > Metazoa > Nematoda > Chromadorea > Rhabditida > Heligmosomidae > Heligmosomoides > Heligmosomoides polygyrus. Next base: position 92,749,828 of record OX377202.1, read on the forward strand.
CGGGCGGCAGGCGGCAAAATTCGTGAAGCGTGCCGCTCACGCACACTCGAGTCTTGCGGAGGACGGTCAGGAGGTAAGCCCGCCCCTGCTGTGGGGCGTGCGATCTTCCTCCCATCCCCCTTCCTCACCCACCCCCAACCCTCTAGGCTTCACCGAGAGTCTAACGGCTGCCTAACGAAACCTTTGACATGCAAAACCAAAGGATCCAGTCCGCAGAACAGCGGGTGTACCTTCTGACGCCACGCCCCCCAGTAGGGGGGGGGGGGGGGTGTACCTCCTGTTGCGCTGCCGAGTCTCTTGCTGGCTACAGCTGCAAGCGACAGAGGTGCCGAATGGCGAGAAACTGTATTTCTATTCGGAACCTACTGCTGTTATTCGCTTTACCGCCCTCTGTCCGTGCTCTGGCCGCTGTCTGCCGCGAAAGGATAGAACGCAGACAGTCTTTGCCAGCGGAAAATCAGCGGCGGCGGCAATAGTGATGTGAATCGTTATTGCAGCCGCCACACTTGCGGCGCCGCTTCCGCCTCTCAACGCCGCTTGCCGCAGCTGCAGCATGGCGCCGCTCGCCGCCGTTCGCCGCCGGCGGCAAGCTCTCCGCTCCTGCTCCATGATTAAAGATAAGACTGCGGCGTTGCCGCAAAAGTGTGTGAGGGCCTTAAGGGTGACACGGTGGGTTATCTTCCCTACCTTCGCGTACTGCGCCATGGCTTTGGAACAACGTCCCGCCGAAGCCTCGAATACTTGTCCGAACCTACATTTTCACACGTGTTGGACGGCGACTGTGCCCTTCTGCCTTCCCAACAAGTAACAATTTGGAAGAATGAAACATTTTCGGACAATAAGCTTGTCAAAGCTTCCTTGAGAAAGATAACTGTACCTAAGATAGGAGATGGAAAGCATTATAGACCTGGAAAAGTAGTAGGCAAGTCACGCTGCGCTATATGCTGTGATGAGATGCAAGTTAATCACTGAAGAGGTAATGTCATGGATGTTTAGAAACTACGGATGCGCCACGCTTTTGAAATACTTTCGGAAGTGCTTACGATTCCGAACGTGCTATGCTCAAGCAAACCTCGTACCTTCGGTCGTTTCCATTGTCGCTCAACGCTGACTTGATACGTTACGCATGGAATACAAATGGAAAGGAAGCTAATATCGATCCCGATTCCGGTGTATTTCATCTTGTGAAGTGGCGTCATCACAACAGAAGAGTGGACCTCACCGAAAAGTCAGGAAAACGGTGAAGAAGAAGAAGAAGAACGAGTGTACATGCGATGTAGGAAGTAAAGGAACGATAAGCTCCTATATCGATTCATAGCGTCGCGCGATTAAAAAAGCTATGGCCGATAGGTATTATTTGCTTGGCTGACCAGTTGCTCCCACCGCAAAGGATGAACAGGCTCTTATGGCCCGTTTATACTTCGACGCCGAGCGACTCGCCGCCACTTATTGTGGCCACATTGATCGAACGACGCGATCGACAATTTGGCATGACATCGCGGATATAAACGGGGACTTAAGCCCTCCGCACACTTTTTTTTTTCTTCAACGCGGCAGCCCTATCTTTAAGCATGGGGCAGAAACGCAGAGGCGGCAGTAATCCTTTAAGGCATTGTTGCCGCATTGCCGTGTTGGTGTTTGAGCGAGCGGAAGGAGTGCCGCGTGAACTCTAGCACGCGGCAGTGGAAGCCGCGTACGCGGCTGTTCTGGCCTCTGCCGCGTACGCGGCTGCCGCAAAAGGGTGCGGAGGGCTTTAGGGCCTGTTCATGCTTCGCGACGGCAGCGACAAGAGCGCAGCGCGCGTGGCGTGCGCGGCGTGCGCAACGACAATAGCGCAAAAGCGACTGAAGCGACAGCGCTGGCGCCCGAGTAGGAACACTTTTCGGCGGCGCGCACTCGGTTTTAATCGATATGCATGTTTTGAACGGGCGACAAGTCGCTCTTGTCGCGAAGTATGAACAGGCGCTTAGGACCCGTTTATACTTAGACCGTTAGCGACGTGACGCCACGTATTGTGGTCACATTGATCGGGCAGTCGATCAATTTGGTCACTGCACATGCCGTCTCGTCGCTTGGCGTGGGAAGTATAAACGGGCCTTAGGGCCTGTTCATACTTCGCGACAAGAGCGACTCGTCGCCCGTGCAAAACATGCATATCGATTAAAACCGAGCGCGCGCCGCCGAAAAGTGTTCATACTCGAGCGCTGGGGCCGTCGCTCCAGTCGCTCTTGTCGCTCTTGTCGCTCTTGTCGCTCTTGTCGCTCTTGTCGCCTGTTCATACTTCGCGCCGGCGCCGGGAGCGACTGGGGCGACGAATGGAGTGTGGTGTACGTAATTACACCGCGCTACTGCTGGAAGACGCACTAGTGCTGGAAGGAAACGATTCCTGTTGTGCCGTTTTTCATACAAAGGTAAGGAGTGCTTTTATGTTTCTTTTGAGTGCCAGGGCGCAAATAGGGCCGGGGGGGGGGGGGGTGTCATGATGGCCGGCCGCGACGAGTAACTACATACAGCGCATGTAGATGCAGTTGTATCTCCTTGTTTCGATTACATATCCGAGTTTTATCTGCTTCCGAATTGGGCAAGGGAGGGAACTGAAGGATGCAGGCAATTTTAACACGGGCGCGTCACTCGAGTCACACCCTGGAGTTCCTTCCCCTGCCCAAATCTGTGCTCTCCTCCGCTGACGAGGAGGAGAGCATAGAACAGAGCTATAGCATTGTTTGTGCCTTTTCTTTAATACCAGTGTGTTTTGCCTTCTTGTTTTTGTGTTGGAGACACTTTTTAGGAGGTGACCCCCCCCCCCCCCCCGACCCTATTTGTGCAATTACGTACACCACACTACGTCCGTGGCCCCAGTCGCTCTTGTCGCTCTTGTCGCTTTTGTCGCTCTTGTCGCTCTTGTCGCTCTTGTCGCCTGTTCATACTTCCGCGCGCTGCGCACGCCGCGCACGCCACGCGCGCTACGCTCTCGTCGCTCTTGTCGCTGCTGTCGCGAAGTATGAACAGGCCCTTAGGACTTTATTTTGTTGCGATCAAAACTCTAGCGTTTGGCAGACCTCCTGCCCGCGCCCTATGCATACCGGGCAGGATACTCTACGCCAATACATCACCGGCGCTGCGCAGTTTGGTCGAACGCAACATCCCTGTTTGAACTGATTGAAGGCCAGGTTTTTTACGTCAAGAATTCAACCTCGATGACGACTTGTTTGCTGCATACTTTACACTTTTGCCGGTTTTCAAGATAAATATATCATTCGGCTTTTTTGGAACCGCAGACATCGTTTAAACGATGTTTGCGCTCCCAAAAAGCGAATCTGCAACAAGCAAGCAAAGAGCCTATTGGAAAATGTTGCGTTTAGAAATTGTCTCAAACGTTGGAACGAAATTGAGGGTGTGGCGAACGTGAAGTGCGCCAATGCGATGTGCAATGGCACATGTCGAGTGAGTCATGCCTAAAGGATCGATCAGGGTATTAGAATTACCACTCTCCATGTAGTTCAGTTGAAAGTAATGGAGCGCTCAGTTCTTCCTATAAAGAAGTCCATCAAAGTCGCTGCTACTCCTAAGGCCTATGTCATACCATCGCCCACCTAGCGAAGCCTAATGATAGGCTCCCATATCGACTCATCGCTTCGCGCGATCAATATGGGAGTTTATCATTAGGCTTCGCTCGGTGTGAGCGGTGGTATGACATAGGCCTAAAATGGCTGCCGAATGCTGGTCTGCAACGGTGTGCATAGTCGCAAATCTGTGAACTCGTACGTGGCCAGTTCTTTAACATACATTTAGTAAAAATTTAGTGAAAATGAAAACCTAAAGGCTTGATCAAATCCTACCAATTCTACAGCAAATTATATTATACTATGTACTGCCCATATTAAGCCAGAGTGTTGGCAGTTTTCCAAAAATGCGCACTAATAAAACTCGATTCGAAGTTCTTAGATGAACGTATAAGAGCCATTAGGCGGTTCCAATCGGATTTCTCTCAGTGACAACTAATGCTGATAGTTCGTTTGCTTGCTTGTTGCAGTTTCGCTTGCCACTTCCGGTCTAGACGTTGTTGTTTGCGCTTCCAAAAAAGCTTAGAGATAGCGTTTATCTTAAGAACTACCAAAAGTGTAAAGCCTTCATCAAGGAAGTCGCCAGCGTGATTGATTTCTCGAACTAAAAGAACTTGGGGTTTAAATATGCTCAAACAGGTGTGGATGTTGCGTTCGACCAAACAGCGCAGCGCCGGTGGTGGCATCTTGCCGGTAAGCATAGGGCGCGGGCATGAGTTCTGTCTAACGGTAGAATTTTGATCGCAATAAAGTAACGTCCTAAGAGCCTACTCGCGATGACGTTCTACTTTCTTGCGCGTCGCATGCACAGTAAACGATCCCTGAGAGATTATACTTCAAGAAAGGTTTCCATTATCAAGAGGTTGTTGAGCTGATTGCACATATGTTCCTTGTTTGACGTCTTAGGAGTCATTTAGTGTGCGCGCGACGCGGGACGCGATGCATCCGTAATGGCCAAATTGATCGAGCAACGCGATTGATCAATTCGGCCACTACACATGGCATCGCGTCGCGCGTCGCGCGCACACCATTCGACCCCTTAAGGGGGGGGGGGGCGATGTCAATGTCACGCGGGTCGCCACGCAGTACGTAGCACCCCGCGCAACACAGCGTCGCTGAAGTATAGCATAGGCCTAATACGCATGCACACTCGGCAGCGGCGGCAGCGGCAGTCATGATTAAGCATAGTGGCATCAATTCCCGCCAAATCGATGTCACTATGCTTATTCACGGCTGCCGAGTGTGCATGCGGCATTACAGAATTCTTAGCGACCTATTTCAAAAGTGAAAAGAGACGCTGTCGGTCTGACGACTTGACCAGCCGCAGAAGTGTGCGCGGCCCTTATGCGTCGGCGTCGAACGGCGCGATCGATCAATATGCAGACGGTTGCGTCGTTCGGCATCAGAAGTATGAATAGGGCATTCTGGCCACACCTTTTCTCATGCTCACAACCAGGGATGAACGGATGATGACATTTTGAAACACGGATAACGGACAGTGGATAATATTGCTCAAACGGGTAACGGAAAGAACAGATACGAACAAACAACAAAAATGAACTTCGTTTTAAATTATCTAATGTCAGCCACTGAAGCACTGTTAATATGTCGGTCATTTCTATAGATATTGATAGTGTTTTTTTTAAGCATCGGCATTCAATAACAATTATATGGGATTTGCTCAGCCCATCAGTAGGTAGATAAGGCGAGAGCAGCATGTCCGCCCTTGGCTGTTGGACTGTTTTGTTCATCATCGGCCTAGTTCTTTTCTTTTCCTTCAACTAAAACTGTTTCTTGACTTTCCATATAGAAGCCGGAAGACCTCTAGAAAGCCACATAGCAACCTTTGTCCTCTATACCATTAAAAGAACCATTATTGTTACTCGATAGCATTCCAAGATCCAACGTCGAAAGTGGGATTATCTAGAAGAGATAAAATGCTAACCACTGCCAGCCATTGTGCAGGTCAAACAAAGATTCAAAGAGTTATTCTTAGAGCGTCAAAAATTATTAATAGAGAAGATCAGTGTCTTAACATTACGAACGCACCTTCGGTAGTAGCAGTTTGTGTACCTTCATGGCCTGGACATAACCTGCGATAAATGAACAATTCAGTGCTTACAAGGAAAGGTCTCCAACTCAAGGTGATCTCCTGCGATGCTATTTTAGCAGAATGTAGGGCTGTGTGAGCAGTCCAGAAGTACAGTTAATTTTCGCTGATCGCCTTTTTAAAGATCTGAAGAATAGGTGTGAAAATGTGAGCGCAACACTCATCAACCCTTACGAATCCCAACGACATGTGCCTCGGCGGCGCAGTCGGTGGTAGTGCCGCCTCATAGCACACCGACGGGCTTTTGAGTTCGAGTTCGCGTACTACCAATATTTTTGAACATATCAGTTTGTTGTTATTATGCTTCTTCATGATCACAGGAGTCAATTTTAGACCATTAATGTATACATAAACCAAGGCTCTCATTTTGCGCCCTCATATGTGCTAGTTTTTTCCCGTGGATGGCAGTTGGTTAGGTCGAGGTTCCGCAGAACTCTTATCTACATCCACGGATTACGCGTTTAGCGAAGAAGAAGTCATTCCTTGCAAGGAAGAAGACTGTTCCTCACTGGCTTTTGATAAATGCTGCCGGTGATACGCGCTGGAGTTTTACTTGTTTCATAGTTTCGGTTTATTTTTTAGTTTTATTGGCAGTACGTGGACTCGAACTCAAAAGCTCGTCGCTGTGCTTCTATGAGGCGGCACTCTTACCAGCTGCGCTACCGATGCGCATCTCCTGTGGTGTTATAGGGGTTGACGAATATGGCTCACACGCTCTCACACCTCTTCAGGTTTTTAGAAAGGCGTTCAGCAAAAACTACTTGTAATTCTAGACTCCGCTCGCATCCTGTCAAAATAGCATTGCAAAAGTTCACCTTAAATAAACTTCAACCTGTCCTTCTTAGTAGGACTCATAGATGTATGGCACAGGTCGAGGAACTCGGGAAGGATGGAACATAGGTATCTTTAAGGCATTCTCTATACTTCCATCTCCAGGCGACACGATTCGAACGGAAAAAATGACGATGAGCACTCCAAACCGGCTATGCGGTTACGCGATCACGCGCAATTGCGTACTTGCAACACCTGGAGCAGCAATACAGTGTCCCAACACACCACAATCAATCGCATCGCGCCGATATCAATAGCGACACGATTCGACGGTAACTGGCGCGATTTTTCGCGGATTATCGCGATTCACTCCACCCGGATGGCTTTGACGCCGAGTGACGCAATCAAACAATTCGGCCATGACATGGCGTTGCGTGGCGATGGAAGTATAAACGGTGCCGGGGCAAGGGAGCGTTTAGTACAATGAAAGGATAAGCTCCTATGTCGATCGTGCGACGCAATGAATCGATAAAGCATATGCACACTTCTGCGACAGCGCGGCGCGGCCGTGATGAAGCATAGGGCCGCGGCGGGAAACTGCGACACGTGCCGCAGGGGGGAGGCATGCACACTCTTGCGGCTGTCGCGGCGGCTATCGCAAGCGACGCCGCGCTGAGTGCGGCAGGAAGGAAACCTTCAACTCATTCCTGCGGCGAGGCATGCACTGGGACGTTGGTCCCGTTGCCTATAACGATGCTATAACGCGACCGCGCCGCGATCGCCGGATTTCGCGGAGGTAGCCGTCACTCCACTTGCCGCTCCGAGGTGTCGCAGAAGTGTGCATGGGCCTATATTGGAAATTATCATTTCGTAGCGTGGCGTGCACAGTAAACGCTGCCTAAAACTACGTCGCGGCCCTGCACCGTATGCCAAAAATCCGCAATAGCAGTTTAGCAAATCTGTCGTGTTGTAGCCACTGGCTTGGGCAACCTCGTGCTCAAATTCACATAGCTGGCTGAAAATGGTCCGAAACGTAGTATGTAGTTACTACTATAGACAGCTTGTAGGGTGCGGTTCCACTCATGGTTGGGTTTATTAGCTGGGCCCTATCACCTCCCTGTGCTGCTCATGTTCGCGACATCGACTTTTGTCAAAGCAACATAAAATGCCATATAGACCTCTTAGCCCTAGTTTATGCTGGATCCGCCACGTGACGCGCGTCACGGACGCCACAGATATCGATTTTCGCGTCGCCTATCGATATCTATTCCGACCATGGTGCCGCGCCCCGTTAAACTTCGGCGACGCTGTTATCGGCGACGTCGGCAACAGTGTTGAGTGGGTGCTAAGCAATGCGTACCGCCAACGCTACCAGTTTTGAAGGCAGATGCCAAAATGTTTCATCGGGATCACCTCATCAGCGTGGTGGCGTGCAGACAGGAGCGACTTCATGCGTAATGTTCGGTTTCTAGCCTACACCATGCTACTAAAACTTCAGCCTTCACGAACATGGTGGATTTCCTTCAGACACGGCTGAAAGGGACACACTCAACGATCTTGCGTCAGTTCGGCAGGCCCATTCACCAAGCGAAATACCTTAATATGTCGCCTCGATATCGCGTAGAACTGCATTGGGATGGACATATGGGAGAATAAAAACGCAGAGCATTAATCATTTCACGGTCATTGCAATAAAGGCAGCGAAGGAAAGGCGTGTGGGATAGAAAGGAAGAGAAATGGTGGCCATCTTTGCCGTTTGCAAATCTCTATGTATGGCATACGCCATGCCACTAGATTTTTCATGATTTGATATAAATGCTTATTCAATGTACAGGGTGCCTGGAGAGTATGCCGCGCAGGTTCCTTAAGAACTCCTTGCACTTTGGGGAAAAAGTGGTGGCCCTATCCTTAACCATAATGCAAGGACGCAGAGCTTGCCGCCGGCGTCGAACCGCGGCGAGTGGCACCTGCGTCAGCCGCAAGATGATGGGCTACGGCGGAGGCAGCGCCGCAAATGCGTCAGCGGCAATAATTATTCACATCATTGTTGCCGTCGCCGCTGATTTTCCACCGCAACGTTCTGCCTGACTGCGCTCTAGCCAACCGCGGCAGGAATCGGATACTCAGAACATTTTGAACAGATTACTTGCAGCTGCATGCAGGTAATAGATTCCCTCAAAGAAGTCATTCGTAAGCTGCCACAAACTAGCACAAGGTGTCACGTATAAGTTACGCGAAGACCCCTGCTAGTCACAGGTAACCTACTGCTAGTATACATCTATTTAGATATAAACTCGCACACAATTTACATATTAGCACCAGACAAAGCATCGTGCGTAATGTTTCAAACCAATTGGGCGCGAAACATTAGCTTGCACTACAGCTAGTTGCGTGCATGTTTAAAATTCATGGATGCAACTTTGCAAGTTAGTTAACGGCGAAGTCGCAAGTAACTCGATTTCGAGGTCTAAAGCAGCAAGTAACTTGTTTTGGAGCTCATAAGGAGCAAGCATCTTGTTCAAAACTTTCTGAGTAGAGCGCACACAGAAGGCGGAAGAGCGAATAGGGCCTATGTTATACTTCGGCGACGCGTCGTCGAGAGCTGCGCAAGGGTGTTATACTTCGGTCCGACTTACGACGACGGTCCGTCATTGACGTCGCCGACGTCATCCAAGAGTGGCAGAAAATGCACTCCAATGGAGAGTTTTGATTGTGGGTTGGTTCTTCGTTCCCGGCACTGCCATAACTGGACTTCGAATTACGAAATCGAGAAGTGCAAAAGACGACCGTCTTCCGTACACCAATAGTGCCATTCGCTAGAACACCGAGTGTTTGTGGAGGAGTGGGAGTGGGACCTTCACTTTGTCACCTTTCTTCGATTTTCTGTTCTTCTCACCCGTTCTATTCGCGTCTTCTAGGCCTTTTCGCTTTCTTGCAGAGCAAGTAACACAAAATGAAACTGTGAAGAAAATATGTAGTGTTTCCTTGCCTTCTAAAATGATACTGCAAACCTCTGCGAAGAGCTTTTTCGAAACACAATTCATATAATCAAGAGTAAAATTTTCCTGTGCTGTTTGAGTGCGATTTTTCAAATTTCAGTGCGATTTAACGAAAAAGGCCCTTGATAAACTCCAATGAAGAAATTTAACGAAAATGCTGGTAAAATAGTTAAAGCGGTAAACCAATAGTAGTTAAATACTCAACACTGCCGCGCGCTTGTGTTATTATTATATTTTGTCTACAATCAATTCTACAGTCTCGAAACATATTAGGACCGGTGAAGGAGGGGGGGGGAGGGATCCAGTGAAGGGGGAAAAGCACACAATGTAAGCAAATCCGAGGCCGACACGATCACCTAGCGTTTCTATCCGCAGTCTGGTTACCAAATGATGACACTGAAAACGCGCTGCGATGCTGAAAATGCGCTCCGACGCTCTCCTGTCGACGGCGACGCCGACGTCGCCACAGAATCTGCCGAGACGTCTCCGACGTCGGTGATGGATCTCAGCGTCGGCGACGCGTCGCCGAAGTATAACATAGGCCTAGCAGCAGTAGGTCCCACCCAGAAAGAATACAGTGCCTCAATCGCATACGTCGCCGAGTGTGTGTGAGCTGCGCGCTACACGAGTTTTGCCGCCAGTCGGTGCTGAGCCCTTTAGAATACCTTTTGAGAACAAGCTTCCGTTTTAAAGACATTGTATGTTGATTTGGTAGAAAGGCTTTAGCATGTGTTCGTGCAAGAGCTCTACATCACTTGATCTACGTTTAACGAGCTGTGCGTTCACCTTCCATCGAGCCACTACCGCGCTCCTTTATCCGGACTTTTGCACTCGAAGATTTCACGAAGGCTCAATATCAAAGCCATGATCGTGAGAAAAATCGTGATGCAGTACAAGTAGCGACACCACCAACCGCTTCTTAAAGCAGAGGGTCCTCGGACCGTTAACACCCCTGGTATTCGCAAAATCATCAAGAAGTATATCCTGAATAATGATGAGGCCAGCGTGAGAAAAAATTCTTCCAACTTGCATATCTCGCGACAGGGTGTTCAAAACATCATCAAGTGTGAACTAAGACTTAGCAGTTATCCTAGTGTTCGTGACGAAGCTTCACTGAAACTCTGGTCTGAAAAAAGCAAAAAGCTCCATTGGTTCATCTGTGAAGGACCTCTTGGACTGACGAGAAAATTGTTACTGTTGAGGCCGCCCATAACGGTCAAAATCATCGCCATCTTCTGCCCTGAAGGAAGGGCATGAAGGAAGCTCAAAACGCCTGAACATTTAGGGACTCTATTTCCGAAGTCTGTCATGGTATGGAGTGGAGCCACATCTGAAAGCGAGACACCATTTGTTTTCGTCGACAAAAGTGGCAAAATCAGCATCGATGTCTATCAGAACGTTGTTCTGAAGAAAATCTGATTCCCTTACCTATGAAACATTTTTCAGGACGAAGGTTTGTTCTATAGAAGGATTGGGCACCAGCGCATAATCGAAATCCACAACTGCATTCTGCCGGCAGATCTGTCCTGCATTCTGGTTCAAAGATGTGTGGTCCTCAAACTCGCTTCACCTAAACCCGATGGACTATGCTGTCTAGAGCCACCTAGAGCCGAAGATCTCGTTGAACTCATGCCGCACTTTGGACGGTTTAAAGGCTGCCCTTCTGAGACAATGCAAGAAAATCGGCATCGAGTACCTGCAGCCCGCAGTAGAAGCAGTAACCAAGCGACTAGAGGGCTGCATCCGTGCAAAAGGAGATCCCCTTGAATAATGTCTTGACCGATTAATTCAATATCATTTTCTTGTTCATTAAAGTTGTTATCAGAATATCTGCTATCATTCTCTTGCTGTGGTAAAAAACGCAGCGGAACATATGCATGTACTTTCCAGCTGCCCTCTACATTGAAACAAAGCTCTCTTCTTTCACGTACTACGTCACGCATTCTTTTCGGCAAACGTGGCACCAGATCCCCTTCCATAGGCATAGAATCCTCGTTCCGCTTGGGCTTCACTCGAGTCTAATCATTCCGAATCCACGTGAGATCAGCGTCTTCTACAGTCTGTGCCATGTGTAGGCAAGATCGAATCACAAGGTCGTCTTCAAAAACTCGATAAATTAGAATTATCGTTTTGAAATGATTTTAATGCACTTTTACAATAGAAGAGGAACAAATTCTCAGTTCAACCAGCTGAACTTCTATGGTGCTGGATTGTCTTCTCAAAACAATATCGGTCGACCAATCAGCACCAAATAATATCCCAGATTTTTGTCCGCGTAATGCTAAAATTACCCGAATATGAAAGCCGCTGAACTGCCTTGTCAAGTCGAAAGCTACATCGACCTACCAATTAGTATCGATTTATTTTATCGATTTTTGAACGCTTGATGTGGAAGCTGCAAAAGTTTAAAGACGATATTCCTGTCTTGTCTAGAAGTGAGCAATATCGTGCGACTAATCGATATCGGTCAATATTATCGACTTTGCCCTCTTGGGATGAACATCACCGTAACATGGAGGTCGTTAAACTCCCTTTTCAAGAGCAGAGCATATATTTTCGATTCCTCCCAGCTAGAGGTCGGCATCGTGCGAATGTGAAAACCGCTACATTGCCATTAGAAGAAAAACAGCATCAGTCGATCAATCCATATCTATTGATATAATCCTTTTCGCTGAAATTGCGGATGCCCGGTGCTATTTAGGTGGGGATTATAGCATAGACATGAAGGTCATTTTTCAAAATATTTAGCAGGAATTATTCAGCTGCACATCACTGATAACTATAGATGGATGACCGAAAAAATAGGTGCAACTGACCCTAGGTATAAACACCTTTTTCCGCAAATGCTCCAGAAGTCTGGAGAAGTGAACAGCGCAGCGCTAAATAGTTGGAGGATGAACGATAGCCGCGTCGCTAACCTTCAAAGACGCAAGCAAATAGCGACCTGTAGCGGATATGAAAAACCGTGTGGATGGTTATTTAAATGTGATTCCCAGCTGGTTTAGCGTTGTGTCCTATTGGACTGGTTCTCGGCTTTTGTGCTTGAGCCAAATAACAGCGGGTGGTCCCGCCACGAAGCTCGTGCGACGCCGCTCGAGGAAGGCCCTTCACGGTGTCTCGACTCGTGAATGAGTCGGGGGAAGCGCCAGCCAGCGGTGACCGATAGAATGTAGGGATTCCAAATCGGAAAGAGAAAGGGACGAATTACTAAGCCAATCAATACCATTAGAAGTGGGCCACGTAGGCTTTCATTTTGAACAGCAACTTTTCTCGACGTTGCGTTGAAATTTCAGACTGAACTAAGCATACGAATTGAGTCGAACAACTGTGCATTCGCTTTATTTCCCTGCTAAATTTGTTTCTAAGCCTTTTTCTGGATCTCAAAATATTTTCGGAGATAGTAAGGCATGGATAAGCCAAATAAAATATCAAACATGCATCATGAATTGCACTATGTCACAGAACGCTCTATTATGGTGTTGAGGCTGATAGGGCAAAATATCTTTCCAAAAAAAGCAAAATAAAAATTAGGTGGGTGCCTAGTTGATTAGCCCTAGCGTACCACGTTTGGCTTAAAGTTTCAAGAATAGCTACTAGTCAACAAACATTTTCCTTAAAATATTATATATGTTTGCAAGAGAAAGAAATTTTTCAATTGAAAATCTTATAGAAAAGATTCCTTAACATTTAGGGTCAATGGATTGAAAACACTTCAGACTGTAACATATGTTTTTGTTTCTGGCCTACTGTTCATTGTTCAAGGCGCACAACTTGGGCCATAATTAAATAGAAGGATAAAGGACGGCGTTACTCAATCCCTTTTAGGATGCGCCATGCATTCTATTTCTACGGGATATCGTGGAGGCGATTTGAATGCGTATTTGGCCATACAATGACTTGCGGTGGAGAGCCGATGAACAAGTCGGCGCACTATCCTTCCCAAACAAGTCTGGTACCAATTCAACGAACCTGGAGGGATGGAACGCTTGGCTGCCCTGGACGGGAAATCCGAGCCAGGAACCTGGTATCGGGTGCACGCGACAGTCGGCGCCTTCTCCGACTGCGCTACACGCGCCCTCAATTAAATAAATAATGAAATAAATACATTTTAATATATTGTGTAGATAGCACTTACAGTGCTAAACAAGTCAACACTGTTACATACTTTGCGCGAGTGCACGGTGCGATCTCAGCTGTAAGATTTAAGATTAGAGTTATTCTATCCTAATTGGAAGGGAGCACCGCTAAAAAAGTGAAACGAACACAAAAAGGATGGCCTGTTTGTTATAGGAAATAGAAGGGTGCTCTTGTTGATTAGCTGATTAGCTCTGCAAAATAGTTCATTTTCAATTATACTGTTGTCGTCGAAAATGTCGAGTGAAAAGCCTCCTCCCCCCAGTGGAGTCGAACATGTGGGCATGGAGCAAGGGCATCTTCGCCGTCTCCAGGGCCAAAACCGTCATCAACGCTTTCGAAAGCTTTAGAAGCTTTCAAGAGCGTTGGTAACGGTTTTCATCAACGCTCTTGAAAGCTCCCAAAGCTCCTCCTTTTCTCATGTCCTTCCATGTTCCTCTCTCTCTGTCTATGTACTTGTTGATTCTGTGCCCTAGGTTACTCGTCACACGTTCCTCTGATCTATCAGAAACTATATCGTTCCATACGTAGAGATTTTCTTAAGATCCCTGCATCTTTTGGAACGGTTATCGACTGTGGACCCTCCATCATCACCCCGAAGTTGGACACTTCAGATATGCCCCAGGAATGCTATCGATCTCAACTGAGAAACGAGTGGTACCCAACTGGTGTACGGTAACTTTCAGGACCCTGGATTGTTGACATTCTTTCCATTTCAAAACCTTTTCCTGCCACGAAAGTGAGGTGCGTTTTTTCAAACCAAAAAGGCCCTTGCAGCAGTAATGATCGGAAAACCCCTAAAACCGTCATGATGTCTTGAAAAAAATTGTATACCAATTTTAAAGCGCCAATGTGGAGAACTGAACGAATGTGTCGATTACAGCGATCCAAAATTTCATCGTGAAGCCTGAGAAGCCCGTTCTCCGGAAGGCTTCGAGGTCACCAAACGGGTGCTGATAAATTCACTCGAAAAAAACACAGTCACTTAGCGTCAGGTGAAACTGGTCGCGGCGCGCCTGTGTCGACGTCTGCCGAACGCGGTTCGCAAAAATCGTGTTTTATTTTTTCGCCTTCGTTCCTTCAGCCCGCTTTTTCTATTTTCCAGCTTAACGTTTCGTAAAAGCCTTGATTCACGTTTGATCCGCATTAGAGTGGGTGTCATAGATTGGTCTAGGTATCGTGGGTATCAGTGCACTCCTTAGCGTTCATTTCCCATCGCTTAAGAGTGACGTAATTTTATTATTCGATTAGCGAACGTATTGCGCAGCTAGAAGAAGCTCCGACTTTCGCGTAAACCCTGGATCGATACTGGGTTCGAGAGCTGTTCGAGAGTTGTTGGCAGCGACGTTCACAGTTGGCCCTAATTCGATTAGCTTCAGGAAGCAAATTGCAGGATTTCACTTGATAGCCCGCCACAGACGATTCTGACGACATGAAGTGTTCTTCGAGCTTACACGAGGCCATTGAACGATTTCGAGCTTGTATGACGATTCTTCAGGGGTGGGGGGGGGCGTGGAGCAAAAGGTGCTAACTGTCGCATGCAACGGGGTCGAGCGTTGTTGGTTCGACTCCCGCCTACGCCAACCGTCTTCTACTATCCCTCCAGGGTCGGCAAATTGATACAAGACTTGTTTGACAAGAATAGAAGGTACATGTCGCGTAGGTGAGAGCATTGGTAGGTGGGAGCGCACCAGCCAATGGTAACCAAACAGAGCACATGCCAGCGCATCAGGGTACCAACGGTACATGCCCTCTCTGAACGGCATGCCCATTCCATGCGGTCTGATTGGTTCAGGCGCTCCCACCTACCAATGCTGCTCACCTACGCGTCATATACCGAATAGAACGCCGATTGGTCCATTGGTTGGTCACCGTAAGTCACTGTATAGGCCCAACGTACATTCAAACCACCTTCTAGAAATCTCGAAGAAGTAGAATGCGTGGCGCATCCCCTAAAGATTGATCAACGGCGTTCTTTATTCTTTGCCTTTTATCCTTTAAGGCACTTCTCATGTGCGCAAACCATTACAAGACCTTGAACAAGGCACCTGCAGAATCTGGCTCCTGTTCTTACTTTTTTCCAATGTTGCTTCAAGGACACGTCGTAGATGCTTAATGCGTGGCGCATTCTAAAGAAATGTGCGCTCGCTAGTAATCTTTGTTTGTCCCAGCAGTCGAAACTTGACGTGACATTGTGATTGCCACCTTTACATGGGTGCCAATTCGATTCTACAGCTTTTCAAGTCCGATAATGGCCCGACCCTGTGGTGCGCACTTTTTCAAATCGTGCACGGGTGCAAAAAATCTCGTACTCTGACTGGAATTGGGTGACACAAAAACTGAACATCGAATTTAGATGTTTTAGGGGAAGAATTGTATCGACTCCATCGTCTAAAGAAAAAGAAATTCATGACGACTTAGATCGCTCTAAGGTTCTCTCTGCGTGTTCGAATTCTTCAGAAAAGAGGTCTTGAGATGGCTAGAAGTGTTTTGCATTTGGCGGTTCTGAAGAAATTCAGGACGAGGTTAGCACTGTCAATACGCCGCAGATCCGGAAAACCATCGAAAACCGAAAATCCCAAATTTGAGTGTTTCCAAAGAAAAATCGCCCGTGATATCGGTGTCAGTCTCACATCAGTGAATCGAATAGCCAGAAAGGAACGCGAATTCGAGCTCTACAAGTTCCAAAGTGCGGCTTCTGATGGACAGGAATAAGCGCGAGCGGCTCCGCCGATGAAGCAAACTCAAGCAGCGGGCCGCATGTCGAGGGTGGGAGCGAACATTGTTCACAGACGAGAAGCTGTTCACCATGGGGTAGGCACACAACCGCCAAAATGGCAAGGTGTGATCTGGAGAGGCTCCAGCCACCTCGTTCATCGCCGAGCATTGTCAAAATCTGCAGGCGCCCATGGTTTAGAGAGGAATCTATACCAACGGAGAGACACCCTGGTTTTGGGGGCGAAGGAGTAAAAATAAATCAAGGAGCCGGATTCATCAACGACTTTCAGCAATTTAAGAGAGAATACACAGCGAAATCCCTGACACAGCGGCCTATCAAGCGATATGGTGAGTGATATAAGCCGCGTCATCAGGAATTGCGGATGTAATTTCTCTGTTAATTTGCTGTAAGTCGTTGATGAATCCGGCCCCAGATGTGTACCGATGGGACATTTTCAAGGTTGTGACACTGTTCTGCTCCCAGCAGCAACTCAGCAATGCGCACTGGACGTTTCAACGAGACTCAATTCCAGCACATAGGACGAAAAGCCTGCTAGCATGATGCAAGGCCAAATTCCCGGACTTGGCCATGTCTGGGGAATGTCCACCGCACTCCCCGGATCCGATGCGAGTCCAGCCCTAAATAAAGCCATCTTTGAGGCTAGCAGCAGCTCAGCAATGTGCAGTGGATGTCTCAACAAGACTCAATCCTTACTTACAGGGCGAAAAGCACGCAAGGCCAAGTTTCCGAACTTCATCATGTCTGGTAAATGGCCACCGCACTCCCCGGACTAGTGGTCCACTTTGAAGGCCACGGTCCGCGCCAGGAGCAGCCACAGCCTGGAGGCCCAGAGGGAATCTGCGTCCGGAGTGGGAGCGACTGTCTCCAGATGACCTGCGGCCCATCGCGAAAAACCTCACCAAGCGTTTTGACTTCAGTATTTGCACCAAGGAGGACCACTTCGAATCCGGTCGATTATGGTGTTGCCTAGTTTCTATGTTGTCGTTATCTACGTACTAGTTTGTAATCTTGTTGGTTGTTTCATAGTTATAAATTTAAAAAAACCTTCATCATGTAGAAGAAGATCATCTTTACAAATATATATCTCATTTTCATGTCAAATCGAATACTTTTCAAATGGAATCGAACACTCATAACATCTTTCGTATCAAAAATGAGTGTTTTACAAATTAGACTAGAGACTCTTTAAAAAGGCTAGAATCATTATTGTTTAAAGAAAATTTATTATAGCTTTCTTTAGAAATTTTAATTATAAAAAAGTGGTCACTACTATCTTTAAAGTTCTATGAAATATTTATTTTTAAGGAAAAAATGGCTTAATGGCTGCTAAGCTAATTGCAAAAAGCCGCAATTTTCAATGCTTTTCCAGAACAGATTGCACCGCGCACTCGCCCAGGACTCACCCAGGAGTTCGGTTGACAGCAATATTTTTGTTTACATGGAGCTTTATTGTGGTAAACAATACAACAAAGATAATTGGAAAGACCACACCTATCCTCAGTTCGTAGAAATGATGGTTGTCGTTTTTGCTTAAGCCTAGAGCGGCTGTGATAGAAGATAGAAGCTGTTAGGAGGATGTTTAGTTGCAATCAAAACTCTTGCGCCAGGCGGGACTCGAACCCGCATCTTCTGCTTTCCGGGCAGCGATGTTCGCCTTACACCACCGTAGGCGCGATTGCTAGGAAGATATAGTGGATGTTCTGTTCGGTCAAAACAGCGCCGGTGGTGTAAGGCGAACATCGCTGCCCGGAAAGCAGAAGATGCGGGTTCGAGTCCCGCCTGGCGCAAGAGTTTTAATTGCAACTAAACATCCTCCTAACAGCTTCTATCCTCAGTTCGATTCTTCATGTAAGGAGCGTTTACACTATCAACCAAAATCGCGACAAGCTTTTCGCATGCATGGCGCGATCTCGCCTTTTATCGCACTAAATAATTGCTGCTTTGTTGCATTTTAAAAATTACATTTATTATTTTCTCAAAAAATGAAAATTGATACAAGTACTCAGTCTAATTCGGGCACTTGAGCAAAAAAAAATCATAGAAAGATATACCAAATTTTCCTTTCCTTGAGCAAAAAATTATTCTAACCATTTTCCAGAGTCTGCTACTTAAACTCCAAAAAGCTCGCTTCGAATTGGAGGATGACCACTCCGATTTCAGAAACATCATGTTTGTTAAGAAGGGTGTCGGATTTGACGTGAAAATGGTGTATGGTAGACTAGCTGGATATTATTGATCGATATCGATTTTTTCGTAGTTTACCCTATAAGGTGGCAATCACGCGAATACTTTGGATGTTATATAGACATCCTTAAACAGCATCGAGCGGTTCTTATCATATACTGGGAGCAAACTACAGCCACCAGTGAGACCGGCCGTTAGGCGGTACATCAGTATAACTGACAAGTACTTAACAGCAGGTTAATGCGACGTCTAAACCAGCACTTCTACCGCCACTTCTAAGTCGGACATTTATAATCAGCATTACTCTGAAAGAATGAATAATCGACCAGGCAGTCTCAACAGATGGCATGCTGTCTGGGAAGCGACCGGCTCTAGTTTTCGCTCGTAATCAGTTCTCCTATGGCATGACCGTGGAGATTTCGGCAGAGAGACCTAAAATACCGCTGAAATCGCCAGAAAGATTGCCAAGAAAATAATGTCATTAGTGTGTAGTACGCCGCTTAAAAAAATTTTATCACAAAAACTAAATATATTGAACAAGCCAACTAAGGGTAAGCAGAGCCAAAGTCTATTGCAGTCTAGTCTATTGCACACCGTCGAGGGGCAGAAGAACAGGCGACGAAGCTCCGACGATGGACTGATCCTTGCGATCTTGTGCGCCTATAACTGTCACTTTCGGAGACTTATTATTGTGTGTGCATGTACATACCAACACGGCATAGGCAGCGCAATCGGAGGAGGCGCGGGAGTCACATGCACGTCGAATCGATTCTAGTTTCAGTTTCCTTTCAGAGAAACTGAGCATCCATCTCTCTTTGATGGATGAGCTGGTACTAGATGTGCCTGAAAAGGACAAAAACGCTGACTTGCTCATCGCCTCGCCACCGAAATTCGTTGTGTAAACCGAACAAAATTCAAACGACCATTCCAAATGCGGTGGAAGTTTCCGCTGTAGCTAATCCGCAATAGTCAATAGGGTAAGCAGCTAGAAAGGTTGTTCATTTTTTGATTCTCACGCTCAGCTCTTGAGGATATGGAATCATTTAGAGATATGCTTACATTCTACCGTGGGAACGTCTTCGACTCTGCACATTTCAGCCGACCGAGATGCTCGTCGTTTCCTCACGATTCTCATTAACTCCTTCAAGCTCCACAGATCCACGACTCCAGACATCTTGCTTTTCTGTTCAATACCCAGTACTTAGTAGCCAATAATAATTAGTCTTGTTTGTAACAATAATAAACTTGTATATACATACCATTCTCTGAAATTCTACGTTTGTCAAATCAAATTCAACGTTGTTCAAAACAAATTCAATGTTTTTCAAGACAAATTCAACGTTTTTCAAACTAAAGACTTATGAGTAAAATTATACGTCTTCTTTGCAAGATGCGCGTTTCAATGTTCACTTCTTCTCAACAACAAAAAAATTTGTCAAAAAAGGCTATGTAACAAAAAATCAAGAACAACTGCTAAGTTATACTCCTGTAGTAATGCGATAAAGGATAAAAAAGATAAAGGACGGCGTTATTCAATTCCCTTTGGGATGCGCCGCGCATTCCACTTCTACGGGATGTCGCGGAGGCGTGTTGAATGCGTATTTGGCCATACAATGACTTGCGGTGGCCAGACGATGTACAAGTCAGCGCTTTATGCTTCCCAGACAAGTCTGGTACCAATTCACCGACCCCGAAGGGATGGAAGGCTTGGTAGGCCCGGCCGGGAAATCCGAACCAGGAACCTGGTATCGGGTGCAGGCGACAGCCGGCGCCTCCTCCGACTGCGCTCCACGCGCCCTAGTAATGTGGTGCAAGTACAAAATAAGCAAATAAAGGGACCCAACTATGTATATACGCTACCGGTGCTAGTGGCTAAAAGCTAAAGGAACCAATAAATGCGTGGCAAATCAACTTGGCGATATAGCTGGCGATCCGCTAAAACTGCATCAAGGAGAGAGACTGAAGCCAATGCGTATTGTGTATCACTGCTACATATGTCGAAAGCTATAGGCACAGGTAATCTCTTACCTCAGCGACCTTAGCAATAGTGCGCCGTTCCCATAGCGGTCATTTTTAATGCGCGAATGCTCTGCATCTACAATTTTCAATGTGAAAAATTCGATTTTGAATGGCAGAAAAATCTTCGAATGCAATGAAACGTGACGACGGTGCTACATGTGGAATGGAACCATCACTTGAAAACCGGTATTCCACAAGGGTTCCCGTTAAATTGACGTGTGAACAAATCAAAAACAGCCGTGTTAGCACATCACTCACCAATATGTAATTGAAGGCGTGAAAGCGGCGGATACATGCATTCGCTTCACTCACCTTCAATTTAGAACTAATTCTCTTCTATAAACCACATATACGTGGACGATGTCTCGCCATTGGCTTTACCACTCTTGAGCAACTCTTCAGCATATCAATATTTATTTATTTATTACTCATGCATAATAGGGCTTCATCAAAGGATCAAAACAAGCTGAAACTTAAAAATAAACTAATAATAATAAAATAAATAATAAACTTAAACTCAATTAAATGAAACAGAAAAATCAGTGAATTAACAAGTATTCGACCGAAATCAGCTACTCATCGAGATAATGCAGAGTTTCTAAAATCTACTTTAAAAGGAGCATAAAAAACCGGATCTATCCTGACCGCGGTTTACGCATAAATTTCCAAGCTTGAGCCTCTACGATAACTTCAGCTGCCATCCCATGGTGCGAGGCCTTCAAAATCAGGGAATGGATCGAGTGGCACGGATCGACGCACGCAATTGGTACACTACGGTTGCCCCTCCCGAATAGGATAAAATGAAAAAGTAAACGTTTGAGTAAAAAATAGTGAAAAACAAAGTGAAAAGAAGCATAGACGGCTGACGCTGGGAGGAGCGTCACTACCCGTGAGCAACAACGGGATGGACACGTGATTAAGAAAATGGAATTTCGGATGTTAGATATTCCCTGCATCTAACAGTCCAGCTTCCGACCCTAATCTAGAAAGTGGCTTTAACATTACTTGTATATGTGTGATGTAACATGGCAGCAAAGAATTCGTTCCGTTGAAGAGGAATGTATCTCAGATCTACTAATACATACTTTACTTTACTTTATTAGGACGTGAACAAAAAACATAAAACGTTCACGTGTGAAATAACACAAAGGAAATCAACTAATTAGGAAACAAGCACAGGTAAAAGCCCTGATTGGGCAATATTGGCATATTTTTGAAAAGAAAAAGAACAATGAATAAAGCAGAATAAAACAGCACTAAGTAGACGACCAGTAAAAAGAAATCGGAATGAAACGAAGAAAGGTTATAAACTGAGATTGAGAATTGAAACTTAAGAAGATTGTAATCGACGGTCAAGAAGCCTCTTAAAATGGCTTATGGACATCTGTAGCGCTCCCTCCCTAATGAAGGGGCGCAACAACCGCAGAGTTCTATGGGAAAAGAAGCTCGCTCTGATCCGACTTTTTGCTACAGAGTCGGAGAGTCTTAGCCCTCCTTGCCTGGTAATTGTATCGCTAGGTGCGAAACGGAAGAAGTCCGCGATGTCAACTCTTGCTATGCCCTTGAGAATTTTGAACAACATAATAATATCGTTTTTAGTTCTTCTCCTCCTGACAGATCATCATCATTCACCTTCTGTTGCCGTACTCATAAAGCGGCAGGAACGAAAAGGTTAGCAAAATCTTCCCGCAATCGCTCATTCCTTCCCCAGTCTCGTGGAATGCGGTTGGAATTCATGTTCGCAATCGTTTCAGCTATTTCTAGCTCCCAACCCGGTCGCTTCCCGTAGAACGTTACCGCGGCGCTTGCTTTCGAGTCTAGATTAATCGCGTTTATTTCTCGCTGAACTTTAGACAATGCAGCTCCTCCCGTGGCCCTCTCCGAGGCTGCCCGGTCGACTGGAGCCAGAGCCACTACAAGTTACCGGGAACGTTCATGCATACGGAGTGTGCGCCTCCTATGCATGACAGCGAAGATGGAGGCGGACATCAGAAGGAAGCCTGAAGAAAAGAACTATACCAAACTGTACATAGTCAAATCTTCCAGTCCTCTCCAATCCTCCAATCCTTTCGTCTCGATCGGAGCACCTCAAATAGTCTGATTCGTTAGGAGGGCGAAACATACTCAAGATGTTACCCAATATTTGCGGGTACAGTGCTAGGTGGACTTATAAAAATTTCTTTACCGTTATGTTGATTAACTCAGCCAAGTTCTACCATACGTCAACGCGTGGAGTGCTCTTCACGTCAGCCGCATCATTAAACCGTCAAAATTGCCAATAAAACTGGTATTCCACCCACCAATAAACCTTGACGGACTGGTGACATCATCGAGAATGCATGAAGAGATGTATGTTGTAGAAAGCACCACACATATTGCACAGAAAAGAAAACCTATCAAATACTCAAACTGTTTCTGAGTAGGCCTAAATAGTTCGCAAAGAGGTGAAACAGGATATTAAGAGGTTGGCCGGAATGTTCGGGCAGTTCTGAATGGCCCACTTCAGTCTCTCGACGGATTCAATCAAAATAAGCATCAATCGAATCAGCGCTATTTCTTAAAGGTGATACTGTTGGCGGATTCCATCAGCAACAAAATGCTAGGTGGTCGAGCTGCGACAAATTCTGGAAAGGCTGTTTTTCCGTGGTCCTGATTTGCCAAGGTTCTACCATCGTGGAGGTCCGAACGTGCTTAAAAATGTGGTGGTCGGTTTTCTAAGTATGGCCGGCGAGGCAGAACTTCAACTCCTGGTTCAATTTTCGCATGGTGATTTGCGAAATGGTGTGTTTGGGCGTTGTCATGCAGAAGAATGGGATCTCTTCTGTTGACCAGTGCCGGCTGCAGCTCACGCCACTGTCGATGCATCTCGTCGATGTCGTGACAGTAGTGCTCTACTGTAATGGTTAGGCCTGGTTCAAGAAAGTTGTAGTGAATCACGTCCGCCGCCGACCACCACATTCTTACCATCGCCTTTTTTTCTGGTGGGATTTCGGCTTGGGAAGTGCTTCGGGGAGGGATTCTTCGACATCAACCCACTACTGATCCTCTTCGTTTATCGTACAGAACCCATTTTCATCAAATGTGATGACTCGATCCAAAAACGAGTCGGTTTGATTCCGGAGAAAAAAAGAGGAACAGATTTCGATGCGCGACAATTTCTGGCGATCACTCAAATCGAGGGGCACAAATATTTCGAGCTTTTTCACATCTCCTAACTTCCACAAAAGCCTTTAAATCACCATCCTGGATCGCTGTAGATCTGCCGCTTTGACGTGCATCTTCAACGTTGAAATCTCCAGAAGGAAATTTTTGAACCACCATTGGTTCTTTTTTCTCGAACCACCATTGTTTCGTTTCTTGTCGTTCTTTTTCGAACACTATTCGGCCACCACTGATGGCTAATTTGCCGGGATGTTTCAATGGTAGATTGGCCCAGTCTGAAATTGAGGTAAAATATCGTTAGGAATTGCTCGTTAAACATATTTCAAAAAGTCTTCGAAGTAACACAATTATTAAGATAAGTGAAACACACATTATTTCATCAGATAGGGCGAAGAAGTCCGTATTAGACGTTTTATAGAAAAATGTGAAATAAGATGCTGAATACTGATTCATAAACGAACGAAAAACGTTTGCACAAAGCCGACAGAATTTTCCGGCCAACCCAATATTATCTTTAATCTTCCAATCTCAATCACGTCCATGATAGCTAGGGCAAAACAATATAAAGCCAATCAAGTCGCGTTCAACGGCGCTAGAACTTTCGCTATTACAGAGTTTGTGCACATTGAGATCTCTTGGCCAATACATATCAGTAATTTTCAATTCAATTTTTCAGCAGAGGACCCTCTGTTGCCTGAATATCGCAGGTCTTGCGTACCGTGAAGACGAAGGCGATCGCTTAACTTGTAGTTTTTTGCGCTGCTCCCATTTCACTGAGCAATTTTTCGTTGTGGTTGGAACCTGCTGGTTCTCCTTGACGTAACGTTTTTTGCATGCGTATCCTTTCGTCTGCAAATGGACACGATAATATCGAAAACATCGCCTGCACTTAACGAGCCTTTTTGAGAAGAGGGTGTTTTTAGAGGGCAATCAAGAACAACTACGTATTTTCTCCATGAGCTGAAACTTGTTCGCAGAAGGGACGCACAGGCAAGTAGCAACATTAAAGCTGCATTCAGAAAAAGCGCTGGTCGTTAAGTTACAGGGGGCTGAGGCACGAATGAATAAGCAGGGGCTTTAAAAGATTTGAGGTCCATCCTACAACAATGCGTTCCAGTGCTTCTTCATTCCTCTACATGAGCTAGTGCACTGCACGAATGCTTCAGTGTTTTAAACGAGTGCTTCAAGTTGGCATGGACATGTCGAATGAATACGCTTCAACAACGATTAAAAATGTTGTTTTTGAATTTTTCCTAAATCACGCCCTTGCGGAATGTCTCAAGAAAATTGATTGAGTCACTTGGACGAGCACTAAATTTTTATATTTTTGATTTCGGTAATGGATTTTAGGCCTACCGCAACACCTAGAAGTTGCTCCCGATCAAACGGCGCTGATGGTGTAATGGCGTAGAGCGTCCTTGGCTGGATAGCTAGGTTTGCGGGTTCGAGTCCCGCCTGGCAGTAGACTTTTGGCCGCAAAAAAACCGTTATTGCAGCTTGCAATTTCAATTCAATTTGCAATCCCATTGAGGCTTAAAGAAAATAGCTTGACAAAGCAAGGCGTTATCCAATCCCTTTTTTTCAGGATGCACATTCTACTGCGCTACTTCTTCCTTATGCATAATACAGTGTGCGATATTTAAATCCGGACAAATTAATCCTTCTCTTTCAATCAGATTTATTAACACTTAATACGAATAAAATGAATTTGTGTTGCACACAAATAGAGGGGTAGCTCAAGAGTAAAAGTACTAAATATATCCTCAGTCACCCGCAATGGGCGCCAGAGGCCATCCTTGGCCTGAAGGGCTGGCACAACCTCTTTACAGCAGCGCTCTCCATATTTGTGAATGCTGCTTCAATAGCAATGTGAAGAGGTGTGACATTAGGGTGCCTTGTCTTTTTCGTCCAGGAGAATCATATCCTGGCTATTCGGGGGCCAGAACAACTCATATCAAAGCACGACCAACTTATCGGGCAGTTAGTTTCGAACTAAATGGCTCGTGTGAGTTGGTGTGTGAGTCGTGCTGGAGGAAGTGTGGCCTCCCTGAGGCTACAGTCACCGTCCGCGGTTTCACTCCAGTCTGCGTACTCGCAGTAAAGTTTTTTGGTGACAGTTTGTCCTTTCCTGAAGAAATGTGGCGGCCTGACTTCAACCTTACTGGGCATGGCAACTAAGACATGAGCCCTAGCCTGAGATTTTGTTCTAGCAGCAATCGGGGCGTCCTCAGGATCGAAGGCAAGTCAGCGATCATTTCTACGGTTGACCTTTGCGTCAACAGTAAACACCTTTCATCAAAAAAAGAATCTGATTCGCTCCGTCATTCCATTTCTTATGGAATCAGTAGCAGACCGAAGCGAGTTACCGTCTGGCAGCATCAGGCAGCACCTGTCGCACCTTTACTGGGTACGACTTCTACCGTACGTCCTCATCTGCAATCCGACGCTTTGTTCGCTTGCAGACACCCCGCACTGATTCCAATTTCCTAGACTATTTCCACAGGTTCTCCAGAATAAGGTTGAGCCTTTTTTATGGCTGGGGCAGTTTTTTACACAAGTGACTGCGAATGAATTTTCCTCGCCGGGTTTGTGGAACCTTCCTCAGACTCCACAAAAGCATTGCACCTGACCACACCATCGTAAAGTCTCAGGTACTCGAAAAATCGAATTATTTCAGCGCGAATACTTGCGAAAACCGCAGCTCTTCGCTTATACTCCGCAACTTGTATGCAATATCGAAACCTTTCTGAGGTTATGGCTCTTTACTACGCAAATCCCGCTGTCTAGCGGACTTACGGTATAGCAGGAAATTTGAGTCCATTGTGATGTTCAGAAAGTTGTTTCGATTTTTGAGAGTAAATTTTAGAACGCGTGTTTTAATTGGTTTTTGCTTTTGTTATCTGTTCTAATCTGATATATATATATATATATATATATATATATATATATATATATATATATATATATTGTACCTGCGTCGCTTGTATTGCTGCACTGTAATTGGATTACTTTCATCTTTATTTATGTTTTCAGGATAAACTTGAACATGGAGTCTCAGAAGAAGCATTTTCGGCAGAGCTTGCTTTTCTAGTTCCGTAGTGGCAGAAGAGCTGCTGATCCTTTCTACGATATATGTGAAACATATGGTGTCGATGCCATTTCAGAGGAGTCGTGCGAAAAGAGTTTCGCGAAATTTTGTTCTGGCAATTTTTCGTTTACCGTTTCCGCCGTCCAGTAGGCACTGATGAAGATCGTTTGATGGCATTGACCGAAGCTGATCGTCATGGCACCCTACGGGTGCTCGCCGAGAAGACTAACGCATCTACATATTGGAACAGTTCACAATCATATCAAGAAACTTGGACTGGAAAGAAGCTGCATGTTTGGGTGCATCATGAATAGAAAGTCCACCTCACGCCCGAATCAACGTCTGCGAATTGCACTTCAAACGCAATAAATGCGATCAATTTTTGAAGCGAATAGTAACTGGTGATGAAAATTGGATTGTTTTTAACAATGTCACTTGTAAAGATCATAGTCAAAACCGGGTGAACCTGCTCAAACGATGCA
This sequence comes from Heligmosomoides polygyrus polygyrus, assembly GCA_947396885.1. Taxonomy (NCBI): domain Eukaryota; kingdom Metazoa; phylum Nematoda; class Chromadorea; order Rhabditida; family Heligmosomidae; genus Heligmosomoides; species Heligmosomoides polygyrus. The sequence goes on from OX377202.1 coordinate 92,777,080, forward strand.
CAAAGTTTGTCAAAGGAAGGTCATGCTGTCAATTTGGTGGAGCTACAAAAGTGTGATATATTTCCAAGAAACCAGAATGTCAATTCGAACCTTTACGTTTATGTCAACAACTTATGGAAATTGATAAAGCAATAAAGGAAAAGCAACCAGAATTGGCGAATCGCTGAGGAGTAAGTAGTGTTCCACCAGGACAATGCTAGGCCTCAGACGTCTTTGACGACTCGGCAAAAATTATTGGAGCTCGACTGGAAATTGATGCTGCATCCACCACATAGCCCTGATCTTTCGCCATCGGACTGCCACTTGTTCCCATCGTTACGGAACCACCTGAATATGAAAACCATCCCCAAAATTAAGATGTTAAATTTTATGTGGCCCAGTTTTTAGTCGGATTTTAGCCAGCATCAGAAGTTCTAGGAGAGAGGTGCTATGAAATCACCAGAATGATGGAAAAGGTGCTTGAACAAAACGGACAATATATCATTGATTGATGTTGCTTCATTATGCGGAAATGAATTTTTTCGTGAAACGCTTAAAAATCGCAATTACTTTCTGAACAACCAATAGTTTTGTCCGGATTTTTACACCGCACCATGGGATATCGTGAAGGCGATTGGAGTATGTGTCTGGCCTATACTTGTTTTCCTAGATCAGTAGGTATATCTCACGTTGGCCTGGTGAGGCGGTAGGCTCTGGTTGTGTGGGCGGGAACCCTAAGAATGAACCATAGATCGGTTGCATTTAACTTCAACTTCGCTGCCACACGCACTTTAGAATAGAAGTAAAGATGTTGATGATGCCCAAATGTAAGGATGCCCTACTCATCAAAAGAGCGTATCAACCTTTTCTTGAGACATCCTGAAAAGGGAGTTTTTGGAAAAAGTCAACGAAGCCATAATCACCTTAAAACCTATCTATTTTGTATTAAGTGCACCTACCTTGCTTTTAAAGCTATCTACAAGCTGTAGTTTAATTTCAAGGTATCCGATTTAAAACAGTGAGGGTCGACGTTACAGTGAGAATTGCATATAATTACCAATAACTTATGTGTACTGGTTGTACTTTATCAGAAGACACATGACTGGACTTCTAGTTTGCTCACAGATCGCAAACAAAAATTTGCAACGATTCACCTGTTATCTACAGTGAGACCATCGAACTGGTCTGTGATACGGGTGAGACCGATAATTATTCAACCACCATCGGTTACAGAAGTCATTCTAGGTCCTCTAAATCTTCCACAAGACTCACTTCTTGATGTCATAAACCGCATCGTGAAGAGATCTGTTCCGGTTCCGCCAGTAAGTTGACTCAGCAAGTATGTCTAGGGCGAACGAAATGTTATCACTAGCGATTACCTCATCTTTGATGGAGCTATGGTGGCACAATAAACGGGGACAGCGCAATTGGAACAGAAGCCGGCTCTAGCAGGCACACCGATTCGATTCAATGTTCATGGTCCGGTACAGATCAACTAAGCCTTCAACTCTCTCCGGTTTTTTTGGTTAGAGTTAAAATGATTCGAAATTATTTATTAATGATTCGAAAATAGGAGACACTGTCGTATGGGCAAAGTCGTCGAAAATTAGATGGGTCGCCCGCGCAATGCGCTTTGCAGACACCCGCTGGACGAGAGCCTTTACCGACTGGATTCCGCGGGATGTCAAGAAAACCCTAGGGCGCCCACCAGTGCGTTGGTCGGAATTCTTTGTGAAAGCCCTGAACGAACAATATGACGCTCTTCGTGTCCCCTGAGCAAGGAGGATCCATTGGAGCACTCTGGCACGCGACAGGGATGAATGGAGACGCTGCTGGCGTCCGCCCCAGCAACTCAATCATCAACGGGACGACAGGTGGTACAGGTGATAGTGGCATAATAAATGGGTATAGCGCAGTTGGAAAAGAAGCCAACTCTAGCGAGCACAGCGATTGGATTCATTGTTCAAGGTCGGGCGGAGGCCAATCCAATCATGTGCCTGCCTCCATTCTTCCGAATTTTTAAGCAAACGTTAAAATAAGTAAATGTCAGTGAAATAGTGGGTTCGTTTAGCCGCTTTTCTTAAAACAAATACAATGTCATAATATCTTCCGTTGGCTGGTCACTTACGATAAATTACTAAAAAAGGATAAATTAGCGACAACCTTGTCCGGAAAGGAACATCGGCCTAGCTATTGAATGACCACAAGCCACTGAAGGAGCCAAATAGATAAAGTATATAGATGAAGGTCCGTGTTAATGAGTCCCTTTTTCGGGATGCGCCACGCATTCTACTTCTATAGGCTATCGTGGAGGCGATTTTAGTGCGTTCTTGGCCAATCCCATGACTTGGGGTGGCCAACCGATGGAGAAGTCAGTGCTCTATCTTTTTCCAAGACAAGTTTTGGTACCAATTCGTCGTTTATGGATGGATGCAGATCTAGGTTTTCCTAGGCGGGAAATCCGAACCAAGAACGTGGTATCGGATGCACACAACGTCCAATGCCTCCTGCGGCTACGCTACCACATGCTTCAAAAAGAGTGAACGGAATAGGCATTCAAATTGATCCTCCAAGGCCGAAGTTTCGCGCCACTTGAACGCCATCCTCAAAAAATCGATAATATCGATCGGTATCGATTGGTCGACTTCAGATTCGTGTTCAGCGACCTCGATTACCCCCAGGGCCGAAGTTTTGTGCCGCCGACGTGTTCGGCATGTCTACGGCTCGCCATGCGCGGTTGCCGACGTGTTCGGCACGTCTACGGCTCGCCATGCATGGTCGTCGACGTGTTCGGCACGTCTTCTGAATCCCGACGCATGTTGGACGACGTGTTCGGCACGTCTTCTGAATCCCAACGCACGTTGGACGACGTGTTCGGCACGTCTTCTGAATCCCGACGCACGTTGGACGACGTGTTCGGCACGTCTTCTGAATCCCGACGCACGTTGGACGACGTCTTCGGTACGTCTTCTGAATCCCTAAGCTCTGCACTTGATCCCCATTCTTACCCTGACGCGTTGTTCACTGAATACATCGTAAACTTGGGTGATCCGCCGCCGGGGTTTCAGTTCGCTGGCAATCGCCCATTGTTAAGCTGAAAGAAAACCCGGCTGGCATACGCCGCACTGTCCTAGGCATATCTTGGCTTCAGTCCCCCCTCCACGTGACTAACAACGAGACCGACGGATTAAGTGAATTATATGTAGTAAGATAACTAGCCAGTAATGAGTAGGTGCCGTATTATCCCTTTATTTGCTTCCCTACCATGACCTCCAGGCAACAGTGTGGCGGTCTCCCATACCTACGGCATTTCCGCCGTCGAAGACTCCTCGCTAATTTATAAGCACTCAGAGATTTCAGAAGCGATCATTGTCTTTGTTATCGAACGGCCTCATCGAAGGATTCCGAACTCAAAAACACCGCCGAAGAACGTTGAGAACGCAAATGGCGAGTTGCGCAGCATTTGTGGTTTTTGTAGACAAAAAGGCCGCTGGAAAATACTACCTTCGTTTGCATTTCAGATATTTCGGTTTTGTGGAAGTAGATTGAAATCCAAGTTTTGAGTGATTGTGCTGTACAAGGACAAATCACTGGCTTGTCTAACGGCTGGCCATCGCATGTCGTTGCATAGGCTAAATATGTATTCAAATTGACTCCACGACATCCCGCAGAGGTGGAAGGCGTGGCTCATCCCAGAAGGGATTGATTAACGACGTCCTTCACACTTTATCCTGTAGTACTGATTAGCTGATTGTTGTTGTCATTTTCCTTTAGTAATTTGGCTAAACAAGGAAGCTGTTTGGAACCACATTATTTACTAATGAAAAACGATGTTGATTCGTTCCGCAGTTCAATTGAGTTCGTTGTCTTACCTTAGACTTGTCATCTGAAGTATTGGGGAGTCCTATAATTTTCTGGGCTATTTGGACGATGAGTGCCTAGCGCGTTACAACTTCTTTATACAAGATTCAAAAGTGATGTTATCTTATCAAAACAAGGGGATTGGAATATACTTTGCAACCGCATGTAGATTCACTATATCCCTGAAATTCGGCAGTCTCTTGAAGATGAAGCAGAAATCGACGTATCGCGACTTGCTTCTTCATCACTTTCGTTCTTGACTATCTGGATACGCTGCTCACAAAGCTATCGCTGATTTGTTAGGTCCCGACGCCTGCAGCAAGACAACATGGGGAACTTGGTTCATTCGTTTCCGGAAGGGAATCTACAGCATTACTGACAAGAAGCATACTGAAAGACTGATCGGTCCGAAAAAATGGCGCTCGCAGCAGTCAGGAGGGAACCTGCCAGGAGCGTAAGGGCGATCTCAAAGGCCACTAGTATTCCACGTAGCACTGTTCATCGTTACGTCCATCTATTGTCTTGTCGTAGTCTATTGTTTGCGTTCCATTTGGTTTGATTGGATACTGTTTTATGTATAGTTGCTATATTAGACTAGTTTTATCCAGTTCCAGTACTTTCTTCCTCTTTTTGTTTTTCTTTCATTTATGCGATTCTCTGTTCTATATTTTGCTTTTCCACGTGTGCACGTCTTCGGAACGTAATAAATAAATAAACAAATAAAATAATGCAGCCAATCTCTACTACATAAAAATATACAGTTCACACCATCTATTATACGATAAAAACGATATCACTCGAGCATCCCAATAAGTGCCTCTCTTCGAGGACTTCACATGGTCACGTGGTCATTGGTAAACTTCAGCAAAAGGGTAACGTTCAATTGAGTTAGCGTTTACAAAAGCAGCTCTAATGCTGCCTTTAACTGTTCTGTACCTCCGTATACATCGCGATGGTACTTCATTCTTTGGAACACCTTTAGCTAAACCTTGTCTTACTACTGCAGCTTCGGAAACAAGAACAACTTTCGCAAGTCACATAAAGATAACTGATCTGGAAACAGGAAGGGAAAAAGAAGTAGCTCCGCAAGAAGTTATAGCTCATCCTAGCAAGTTTCACGAGCAATAGCGGAAGCGGAAGCAAACAACATTACTCTTGAAACGACGAAAAAGATCTCTGCGAACCTTAGTTGCAGAAGAGAGCAGTCTCACATAGAAACAGGTCTACCTTCCCAATATCGTTTGCATATCGTTAGCATTAATTATATGCACGAAACGCACCTATTTCCACCGCTGCAATCAACTGGGATCAGCAGTGTAGCAAAGTGGAGGACTCAACACGGAGCTTGAGTTATGTTGTGGTCTACCCTAGCCGGAAGGGGAATCATATAACTAACCATGTTTTCCATTTGGAAGCAGCCGCTTACCTATATCACTTGTCGTCCGCTGACTATCAAATTGCTCGAGCGAGTGCCAGCAGACTCTCAGTTCGTCCCTAACGCGTGCCAGAGTGTTCCAGTGGATCCTCATTGCTCAAGGGACACATAGAGCGTGACACCGTAGAGGGCTTTCACGAAGAAGTCCGACAACCACGTTGGTGGGTATCCCGGTGATCTATTGACATCCCGCAGAATCCAGTCGTTGACGACTCTCGTCCAGCGGATGTCTGCAGTACCGGGCATGTCTTTTGGTCAATTCCCGAAAAGCCGCTTTGGAGCGTTCCAAAGCGGCTTTTTCATATAACTTTCTTTAAAATCAAGCACTTGTGAAAAGAAACATATTGAGCTATATATTTGAGCTCAGCAGGCCAAGCTCTATCTTTTGTCATATAAATCAATAGAGTTGATCAATGCATATAGGCCGGACATAATCAATCGCTATGTTAACGACGCACTAAAAAAAGGCACAAAATGCAAGCTTTATTATTATTTATTATTTATTACATGGCTAAAATCCATGTGAAAAACAATATAATTAGAAACAGTATACAACGACATCCACACGACATTGGCCAACGATCAGACCAAAGTGTAATAGAATGATTAGAAAGTACATGCGATAACAAACACCCGGAGATTGAAGAATAGAAAGGAGAACAGACCAAGAGGGACTCTGCACAAGATCTCGTTATGTCCTAGAATTATTTATGAATCGACTTGCATTCGTAATAAATGGCTTCAGGTTGTACGGAATAACTGAGTTTTTGGCAAGTTTCATATAATCCGAACCTGCTCTATTGACAAAAAAAATTATGTCGAATTGAAGATTTTGCCGTGCTTAGTGAAAGCTTCTCTTCTCCACCTCGGGTTCTAGATGGACTCACCATGAAGAAATCACGGTTGTCAAGTCCACAGAAACCATGGAGAATTTTGTGTACCATTACGAGGTCGTATATTCTTCGTCTGTATGAAAGTGTCTGTAGCCCAAGTTGTTTGTTTCTTGTATCACTGCTGGGAATAGCATGGTAATCAAAGCCACATATTCTAACAAATAGTTTTCTGGTGAAGCTATTTTGGACTTTTTCAAGTCGAAGTATATTTTTCTTCTTAACTGGGTAAAAAATTGTTGTTCCATACTCAAGTATCGGCCTAACGTAAGTCTTATAGGCTTTGACAAGGACAGATGGGTTTTTTGTGGAAAGACTTCTAAAGAGATTGTGTACCACAGCTATCGCTTTATTTGCAATTTGTTCACAATGCGCGTCCAAAGCTAAATTTGCATCGAGGAGGAACCCAAGATCTGTTGTTTGATCAGTGCTTGTAATCTCATTTTCACCCAAATTGTATGTGTAACCAGGATTTCTTCTTCCTAAATGGAGCACCTTAGTTTTTTCTTTTGATAAAGGAAGCCGCCACTCGTGGGACCAGCGATCAACAGCATCTATAGCTTGCTGCAGAAGGTTTTGATTATGGATTGGTGAGCTATGGTAAATTTTCAAGTCATCAGCAAAAGCTATGCATTTCACTCCTGGGTTCGTTATTAGTGACGGTAGTTCGTGGGTATAGATATTAAATAGAATAGGTGATAGAACGCAACCTTGTGGAACGCCACTAAGAGCCAGTTGTGGTGCTGAATAATTGGAATTCACGCGTACAGTAAAAGTTCTGTGATCTAGAAACTCAACTATCCAAGAAATTATTCGAGGATGTATGCCCACCATGATCAGTTTAGCTTTTAGTCTCTTATGGCATACCCTATCAAAGGCTTTTGCAAAATCAAAATAAATCACATCAAGCCATCCTATGTTATCTACGTCATTGGTCCAGTCATTCAAGGCCTGTAGCATAGCTGTCTCAGTGGATCTTTTTCTCTGAAAACCATGTTGGTTTGTTGAGATTATGTTGTGGTGATCCAAGTGTGCAACAATTCTCTTTTTAAGAATTTTTTCGAAAAGACGGGCGAACATAGATGTGACACTAACCGGTGACACTAAGCTTCACAGTCCTAAGGCAATTTCTGAGTAGGGCGGCTGGGAATTTCCGATAAAACTCCCGAAACGGTCACTCTACAGGCTCTCGCGCCCACTCGATTGATAGGTTCGATTCTATATGCATTGTTCACTGCGTACTACAAAGACAAGCTGGACAGTCTTAAGGCAATTTCTGAGTAGGGCGGCTGGGAATTTCAATAAAATTCCCCAAACTGTCACTCTACAGACTCTCGCGCCCACTCGATTGATTATGTCCGGCCTATATGCATTGTTCAACTCTATTGATTTATATGTCAAAAGATAGAGCTTGGCCTGCTGAGCTCAAATATATGTTTCTTTTCACAAGTGCTTGAATTAAAGAAAGTTATTTAAAAAAGCCGCTTTGGAACGCTCCAAAGCGGCTTTTTCGGGAATTGACCAAAAGACATGCCCGGTACTGTAGTAGTAACAGTTAATCGCGGAAATTAGAGAAGCGGTAAAAAGTACGAAAGTTCTGGAAGGAGTCCTGCTCTACATTTGATGTGTTCCTTAATTTTTGTCCTGCTTCACGCTTTTGTTTTTGTTTTTCTTTGTCGCTAGGAGTTGAATAGAATTATTGCTGTTGTATCAGAATTTTTTAAGGCCGACTGGAGTTGGTCACTTAGTAAACGATCAATAGTGTCGTCTCGTCAATTTGTGGGATATGCCACGATACGTGCTTTAGAGAATATCGCGAAGATAGCTAAAATGCGTGTTTGGAATTTACAATGGAGTGAGTTTAGCTCACTACAAAACACACTTGTATAATCTCAAAACATTTTGCTGTTCCCACGGCAAGAAAAGGCTGCTCTGTGTTTCCTCCACCGGCGTATTCGAACAAGCCCGTTTGTAGACATTTACCTTCTGTTGACGACGTGGAGACGAAACAGTTTATTAGCCACAGAACACGACCACACTGAAAGCAAGAACCCACCCCTCCACTATGGGACAGTGGTCAAATCAGGTTGTCCCGTATACTGCACGGGAGAGATGCTAGCTCACTCTCATGACAGACGGTGAAACAGAACTTAGATAAGCAGAGAAGTGGAGAAGCAATGACAAACGTGTGTACATTAACTTCTAACTAACTAACGAACTCACATCTGACTTCTAACAAATTAATGACATTGTAAGGTGTAGTATAACTGCCCGGGAACAAGAAGGTGTAGCTTCGAGCCCCGCATGGCGTTGGAGTTTAGATCGCAACAAAACGTCCTGCAACAACAAATAGCCCGTATACCAGCCGCTCCACGCTCAAACAAATGTGCTATAGCATTGTTAACTGTATTATTTCAACACACAATAAGCCATACCGAGATCACCCATGCCTTCCCGCCTCCGGCTGGCCCGGTGCTCGTATATCGCCTTCCTGATAACCGGGTCATTATTCTGACGTTATTTTGCTGTTTGTTAGCCCACAACTTTCCTTCGTTTATTATCAAAGAAATCGATCTATCACTTGCATTAGTGAAACTGGAAATTAAAACTGTTCAAAATTAGGAAGGCATGGCTAGTGTTTAGATATCCTTTGGCCACATGTGAATACCACAATAGCTGAACGGGTCACTACAAGCATGGTTTTTTAACTCATATAAAGAAACTCGCAAATTCATTCAAACGCTGCTAGATCAATTCTAGCTCCTTAGCGGTCATCCACGTTGTTTACTCGCTGCAAAGATCCCTCAGGCCCAATAAACAATGACCAATACTATCTCCCGACACTTGACCTAGTTAGGGGTGTACATAAACCCGCGTCTCGACGCCTAGGACGTACTACAGTTCCCTGCCCTACTGATGATCTTCGGGGAGATACTATACCACTATACTCTATTGCAGTAATGTATCCTGTATAGGGCTGAGAGGTGAAACAGGATATCGTCTGCACATTCCTTGAATAAAGCAGCATGCAAGCTTATTTAGTATCATCTGTAAGTTAATTCATAGCTCCTCTTCCACTTATGCCGAACAGATCATCATTCCTTTGGCGTCGAAAGCTGATGGATGTGTCTGAAAATAGAAAACGATGACGTGCCCAATGGCTCACTGTACAGTCCAAATACGTATTCAACCTCTTCGATATCTCGCAGAACAAGAATGCGTTGCGCATCGGAAGCTGAAACTGGTTAACGCCTGACTTTATCTTTTATCTTCTTTGAAAAGTTGCAAGAGATGTGGCTATTTATGAAGGCGAAGTGTAATGAACTATACAGCAATGGCGCAGCCATCAGTGGGCGCTGTCACACTAGCACTCTATTTCATGTTCGATCCACACAATGACCAGCACTGGGTCAGCCGATGGAAAAGTCAGCGTTCGATGCTCCTTGGTTGGCTTTGGCGCTACAAGAATTTTTCATTTATTTATTTATTTATTGAAATACACTGTATAAGACAGGAGTAAGATAAAGCTGCAAAACAACAAACACAAAACTAACAACAAAAGTAGCTCCTAAACACCTACGCACAGAGAATTTTTTTGCTGCATTGAAAGAATATTTGGATTCCGGGAGTGAGGTAGCCTCACCAAGTAGTAAGTAGGCTAACCCTGCTCCAACCGTATATATTTAAAATAAATTTAATTTTAATTTAATTAATTAAATTTTTAATTAAATTAAAACTAATGTCCAAATTCGACGTTCTTGAAACCTGGGCGTTTTGTAACTATGCTTTACACTTCTTCGCCTAACAAGTTTGGATGGAATTCCTTTATTGCGACCGACGTTTCGACGAACCTTCTAAAGGTCTGAAAGAAGCTCGAAATGTTTGGTTCTGCAGAGTTCATTGTTGTATATTGGGGAAACTGAGAGGCTGCTAGGCATCCGCGTTAAGGAACATCTTTCTGGAAAGAGGAAGCAAGGCTTATTAACACCGCTTGGAAAGCAGCGAAGGGAAGCCCACTGCGGTGACGATTTAATGTGAAATGCGCAGTGATGTATCATGAAGACGAAATAGGGACCAGAAAGGCTCTTGAGACCTTCTGGAATCTATCCATGAACCTCAGGAATAAGTGCATCTCCACTATTAGTGAATTCTTGCCGTTTGTCAGTTTGTGCGGGCTGTGAGATGTCGTATACCGCTTCGCCTACACTCTCAACACCCGTGCTCGGAGCAGTACATAATATATCTGACCGGACCAGTATGTCCCACTTGCTCCATGGCGACCAGTTGAGCCGGTTTCTTGGCGCCGGTGGATCTCAGTGAATCAGTTGGAGGCAGATGTGTCTGTGTCTTTCTTCTTAACACTCTTGAGAGCATGTTGTTCGTGTAAGGGTAGACGCGACGTTTCTGACCCAATGAACTCTGCAGAACCAAACATTTCGAGCTTCTTTTAGACCTTGAGGAAGACGATTTCGTCGAAACGTCGGTCGCAATAAAGGGATTTATACCAAACCTGTCAGGCAAAGAAGAGTAAAACAGAGCTACAAGAATTTTTCAACAAAAACCTGCTTATATCAGAAGTGTACGCACATCCGGCTCGTTTTTATTCTGTGTTGTGTTGTAATACAGATCGGTCTCATATACATTTGGAATCAGGGGCGCGTGTAGCACAGTCGGAGGAGGCGCTGGCTGTCGCTTGCACCCGATACCAGGTTCCTGGTTCGGATTTTCCGCCCAGGCCAACCAAGCCTTCCATCTCCCGGAGCCGGTGAATTGGTATCAGACTTGTCTGGGAAGGATAGAGCGCTGACTTGTTCATCAGCTGGCCACCACAAGTCATTGTATGGTCAAATACGCATTCAAGTCGCCTCTACGACATCCCGTAGAAGTAGAATGCGTGGCGCATCCCAAAAAGGATTGAGTAACGCCGTCCTTTATCCTTTTTATCCTTTTACATTTGGAATCCACTTTTTAATCAGCGTTAAAGGGTCACTTTATTTTTGAAATCATGACGCATCCGTAAAGAATTGATCTATCTAGTCGTTTACCTTTAACTTTAAAGGAGTTCGAGTTGCAAGTTCGAAGCTTCGTCAACGTTCAAGGATTACGGATTCGCTTGTAAATATGTCAAGTTGTCGAAAATTAAGTGGACCAGCCACCCACACAATGCGTCTCGCACACTCCATCAGAATGAGAGCCGTCACCGAACCGATGAGACAACGATGTAGTCGTCTCGATCCTGATGAGAACGCACAGTGTCGTCAATTTTTGTGTTCGAATGGGCTCGAAGCGCGGCTGTGGCTGCTAATTTTTTGCTCATCCTTGAGAACAAAAGCGATAGCCGAAAAGATGGCATCGTTGACGTCGGAACAGCCGCTTTAAAATCTGATGGCCATCGAAACCACGCCGCGATTTTTATCAGTCACCTTGACGAAGCAGAGGGCAGGAGTTGCTCAAGCAGGCATTCGAGCCGAAACTCATCAGGCGCCTAGAACAAAACCAGTAGCGGCGCCTCCCGCCCCGTCGTTTCTCTCCGATGACCTTCGGGAAGGGTGAGAACGACGGTGAACCGAACTGCTTCTCTGCACACGCACAACGGCAAGGCCGTTCCGTATCACAAAGTGCATTAAGCATATAAAGCAACGTCTAATGTAATCACTTCTTAGGCGTCTCGAAAACTACCAGACGCAGCCAGAAACCAACGTCCAAATCGCGCTATGTGCTTGTGGCAGGGCGAGGAACTGCAGCGGTGGTTTATGGGAGAGGGGTTGAAAGACCTAGGCCTAGGCGGGGGTTTTGGATGGAAAAATTGGGAGTTTCGGACAACAGAGTCCGTACGTATGCTCCGTAGGTAATCCTATCAAAGTCGAGTATTTTAAAAGGGAATTCCTGGCATTTTACACTGCAAGACTATAGCTCTTAACGCCTCCAGAAGGGTTTCCAACCTGTTTGAGCTCTTGCTACTCGAGTTCCCAACGTTTTAATGCTGGCTTATAAAACTTATGTTAGACCGATGCTTGAATATGGCACTTTAGTGTACAACCCACATAAAAAGAAATTGATTGAGAAGATTGAATCAGTTCAAAAGAATTTCACTAGGAAAGTTCTTGTGCGTTCTATTGGTTTTCTCTATGATCATATCCCCTCTGCTGCCGACCGGAATGCTAACTTAGGGCTGGAAACACTTGAGTTCCGAAGAAGAAAGTTTGACCTCGTAATGTTGCACAAAATTTTGTACCGTCAGTGCAGCCTCATACTGGACCATTTCGTAGTAGAGAGGAGCTCATTCATCCGAGGAGGCCGCCGAAAGCTTTTATTACCTAAAGCCCGAACTCGGTTTCGACATCACTTTTTCACAATTAGAGCTGGGTCGGAACTTATCAAGCTAAGTAAAAAGGCTTCCGTACCGGTAGATTTCAAATGTTTCTTGAAGATGTTGGACTAATCTAATTTGATCGCAGTAGTTCCTAATTATGAGGATTGAATTTACTTTAGTGATCCTCGATAATTCTACTCATAAGGTTGATGGCTGTCTTTCGTCGGTTATTCGCGATTTGTTTTGTTGGTCTTTTATAAGTTGTTCATGGCATGTTTATGTGATAAATAAATAAATAAATTTAATAAATCGCTATTTAAAACGCGGCGCATATTCTCTTCAGCGGAATGCATGTTTGGCCAACGCAAACCGTTTTCAAGTCAAACTGTGCACTAAATTTAACTATTTTTTATCTTTAATTAATTTTTGGCATTTGAGAATCAAGCTGAACACATCTCAAAAGAATAGGACGATCTTCAAAATAGGATTGACTCCTTTGAAGACAGGATGAACATCTTCCAAATCAATCCGAGTTTCCTCTAGATTAATCGAGAGACTATCCAAAAAACTTTGTTTTTTAACGAAAAGCTTGTTGTGGAAAATGGGTATACCTTTTTTGAAAATGTTCAAACCTTACCTGCTTCAATAAAAATACACTGTTTGAAGTTTTAAAAGGCTTTTACTTTAAAAAATGAATTGGTTAAACTTTGTGTTTTTAAGATTATTTAACAATTCTTTAAGGCAGTCTTATAATTTCTTGTTCCTGGAAAATTTAGCTTGGCTTTATTCGAAGTTTTTCAAATCACCTGCCCCGACAAGCAAACACGCAGTCTGAAATTCTAAAAAAACATGATTTTTTAAAAAGCGATGAGTTCAAGTTTGTTTTTCTTGAGCGTGAGGTAACAACTCTCTGAGGCTATCAGAATTATTTCTTGCTTGTGAAAAATTATGTATGACTTTTCCCGCAATTTTCTAATTCACCTGACTCAACAAGTGAACACACTGTTTAAAGTTTTAAAAAGCTTTTACTTTTAAAAATCAATTGGTTAAACTTTGTTTATTAAGATTAATTAACAATTCTTCGAGACAACATTTTTCAATTCATCTGTCCCGATAAGTAAATACACAGTCAGAAATTTAAAAAAACATAACTTTAGAAAAGGTAATGAGTTCAAGTTTTTTTTTGAGCGTGAGGTAACAACTCTTTGAGACAATCAGAATAATTTCTTGCTTGTCGAAAATTATGCATGACTTTTTTCGCTGTTTTCTAATCCACCTGCCTCAACATATGAACACACTGCTTCAAGCTCTATAAAAAAAATTTTCGAGAGAAAATAATAAATTTCTTGTCTCCAAATAGCAGAGAGGCTGCAAACATCACGTGTGTTGGGCGAAGAGATCGCGCTATGCACTCGACGGGATCGTTGCGATTATCGTTCGATGATAGCAAAAATTCTGCTTGCTTGGAGTTACACAACGTTAAAACAAACAAAAAATATATATAGATATATATCTAAAAAACACACATATTTCAAGTGATCAGCATTTGCATTATCAGTCGCAGCGAGTTAGATGCGTGTTTGGTGCCATATCTTTCAGTAACACGCCAAAAATTACTGTTTTCTATACTCCACAATACGCCTTGATCCACAATTTTTCTTGAAAAATAAATACCTGTATCACCTGTCGTGACGCTAAGTGATACAGTTATGGGTCATCGACTTGCTCGAGCGGGAGCCAACAGCGTCTGCATTCGTCCCTGTCGCGTGCCAGAGTGCTCCAATGGAGCTTCCTCACTCAAAGTACACGATGAGCGTCATATCATTTGTTCAGGACTTTCACGAAGAATTTCGACAAACGCGTTGCTGGGGGTCCTGGTGTTCTCTTGACATCCCGCAAAGTCCAGTCGGTGACGGCTCTCGTCTTTCTTTTTTCTTCTAAGAAAAAAGGAAGAAAATCTTTTATAAAATTTCAAATAGAGTGTTTATGTGTTGGGGCAGATGAGGCAACACATTTCAAAAAAGTCATGCTAAATTTTCATTGAACAAAAAATTAACCCTTGGAAAGCCTTTAGTGTAACTTGGGAAGAACTCGTTCTAATTGAAGGTGCTCAGTTTGATTTCAAAAGGGTGAACCTTGCTTGCTTAGGCTTCCTAAGTGTCCAATTTGATTTCAAGAGCTTCCAATATGATTTGAAGAGTGTCTAATCTGAATCGAAGAACGATCAGTTTAATATGATAAGTGTCTAGTTTAACTCAAAAACGGTAAAGGTGGTAAAAAACGGTAAAACAGTAATGGCTAGCCAAACACGTCTAGTTTACTTACCCAAGTTTGAGGTAAGATATCCCTATACCCAAGCAGATCACTGAAATTAAGCAGTACTTGATTCTGTCAGACCAAAAATTTGCTAATTTGAGAACAAGAGCAATGCCCTCAACGTGGGCAACAACTCAGCATTTTGTCCTTGACAGGGAAGAATGTATCAATTCTACAGTCCTAAAAAGGTGGAAGACTTACGCGGCCTAGGCGGAACCCGAATCAAGAGTTTTAATTAGAGTTACGTGCGACAGTTGACGACTGTTCGGGGTGCGTTACCAAGCGCCCTGATAAAGGATAAAAAAGGGATAAAAGGCGGCGTTTTAATCCCTTTTGGGTAGCGCCAAGCATTCTCCCTCTGCGGGATGTCGTGGAGGCGATTTGAGTGCGTATTTGGCCATACAGTGATTGCGGTGGCCAGTCGATGAACAAGTCAGCGCTTTATCCAGACCTGTCTGGTAGCATATAAATCCTATGTTCGCCCTGTGCCAGAATACGGTACCACGGTATCTAGTCCCCACTTGAAGAGTAGTGTACAAATGCTTGAAGCAGTTCAAAATGATCTCACTAGAAAGCTCTGAATACGTTTATATGGCTACGAATACACGACCATACGTTCAACCTGCAATCATGACAAAATTTTCATCATATCCAGCCTGGAAAACCAGCCGCCAGCAAAATTCGTCCGTTGCGATTCACCAACGTGAGAACGTGATTGATCACCTTGACACTGACGCTTTTTAGTATGCATCGTCTTAGGAACAAGATGTTGTTCTGTTTTTGGATCTCTACAAAAATTTCGATTTTGGTGTGAAGTTGGTGGAAATTTTCTCAAACTCCACTCTCAAAGCAAGGTTAGGAAAAGCGCTGGCAGACTGAAACGTGGTCACGCGGCCATGAACAGGAATCCACGCTGACATTGAATTTGACGGGGAAGAAAATTTGACGAGTTGAAAGAGGGACTGGTTTTCAAGTTGAGGAGAGCAGGTTAGATAGGGCATCTGCTTGCTGCATTGTTATCACAGTTAGCACCACTATAATTCAAAGTTGATGTTCTGCGGGGCGCGTGTAGTGAAGACGGGAGATGTGCCGACTAACGCGGGCATCCGATACCAGGTTCCTGGTTCGGATTTTTCGCCCAGGCCAACGAAGCCTTCCATTCTTCCGGGGTAGGTGAATTGCTACCAGACTTGTTCGAGAAGGACAAAGCGCTACTTGTTTATCGGCCGGCCACCGCAAGTCATTGAATGGCAGAATACGCATTCAAATTGCTTCAATGACTTCCCCGTTGGAGAACAATGCGTGGAGCATCCCAAAAAAGATTGAGTAACTTTTCTATTTATCGTAATTTTTTTGCGGAAACAAGGAGAATACCGCTGTTCCAACAATAATCCCTAGCGGTGGATAGTCGCACTGAAACTCTCTTTTTCAGACATGTCCTATTCGATTACTAAGGTGTGCTATACTCAACGAAATAGAAAGTGGTACCTACTTCATGTGCAGTTCACTTTAATCGACTCCTGGTTGGGATCCCCTCCCAACCAACTACCCAATCTTTCAAGAGTTCGTAAATTTCTATTAGAACTGTTCGAGAAGGAGAAAACCACGGTCTGTCCATCATTTAGCACCTCTAAACAAAAAGATCCCAATTAAGGATGTCCAGGAATGTGAAATGGAGGATCTTCCTTTTTAGGCTGCGCTACTCCTACGGGAGAATAAGACGCAACTTGAATGGGTATTTGGCTTATTTTAATATTTCCCAGTCAAACTTTCCCCGTCGAAGCTGAGACTTTGTTAGGCTGGACGGGACCCGAAACAAACAACTGGAATCGGGTGCACGCGACTGCCAGCGACTCTTCCGACTGGGCTCCCACACGTCCAACGAGCCAAGCACGCATTCAAATTGCCTCCACGACATCTCGTAGAAGCAGAGTTGTCTATGCATCCTATGTACAAAGGGATTGTTTATATCGATTCCTATCGTTAGGTGTTAGGTTGTCCAGAAAGTTTTTAGAATAATGTCGGAGAGCATTGTATAGCTAATAACTTTATTAACAACCACTATCATTCAACAAAATATTCATCATTATGATCTATCACCCAATGTCATCTTTCCGAGAGAGAGCGAATACCGCGAACGAAGAACTCCGGAGACTCTGACAGCAAGAAGTTCTTGGCTTCCTCCCGATTTGCGAACTTCTTTCCAACTAACGATAAGAAAAGCTGCAGCGACCGGAAAACGTGGTAGTCACTGGGTGCAAGATAAGGTAAGTACGGCGGTTGGGGTGCCAGTTTAATCCGAGTTCCTCCAATTTCTTCTGCGTATTCTTTGCTGTGTGTGTTTGAGTCTACCATGAAACCGGTAGAAGCCAATTCCCAGAATACTGGGCCACTGATGTCCCACCAGAAGGAAAGCAACTCCTTTTTGTCGCGATCAAGACGTTTCGGTTGTGGTTAGGGCAATTCATCGAAGTCCACCCAGCGCTTGCAACGCACCAAATTGTCATAGACGCAATCATTTCATCCATCGTGACGATCGACTCGATCCAAGCAAATGTGCGGCGGCGGTTGAGGAGAGAAGTGCAGGTATCACCACGCTTCCGTTTGTACAGAGACGTCAAAGCACCGCTGGGAACAGGAGACGATATGGCACAGATGCTGCTGACTATAATTGTGCTTTTTTAAATTTTTTCGAATGAACGAATAATCGAATAACCCCATTTTTTCGGTTATTCGAATTTCCGAATAATCGAGTAACCCCATTTTTCGAAAATTCGAATGAGCGAATAATCGAATGACACCATTTTTTAGTTATTCGAATTTCCGAATAATCGAATTACCCCATTTTTCGTTTATTCGAATTTCCGAATAATCGAATATTCGAAAAAATCGAATAATCGAATAAACTTTATTATAACTTAATACACCCGGTGCAGAATAGGTTCACCCCTGGTTTGTCCATTGGTACCCGAAGATCCCGCTGCCGAGGTCCAGTAATGTTACCATCGTATTCCTCACTATGGAAAACTTCTATAGGAGAATTCTAAGCAGTTTATCTTATCAGTGTAGGATACCACAAACTTTTATTGAAAATTTATCGAATGGAGACCGGTGCAAAATATAAGTTCGCTTCATAGAAAATGTGATTAATCACAAAAGTACCTACAAACAAGGTAAGATTAGTACTTCGTCGCATCACCTTTGTTGCAACCATATCGAAAATTTTATTTGGCATACTGCTGATACGATACTGTTGATAAAGTTATCAATAACAGCTTGCTCTACATTGGGCCATGCATTAAGTACGGCGGTCTTCAGATCAGAAACCGATGTCTCAGCGGTTCCATTTTTGTACACTGTGTACAAGAATGTCCCAATAGATTTCTAGTTTTCGGGTTGAGATCTGAAGAACAGCTAGGCCACTTCAAATGTTGAGTTCTGTTGAAGTTGAGTCAACCTGTAGTTGACTGCGATACGTGTATGGATGCATTATCTTGTTCGAAAATAAGGTTGTGCTTACGAAAACTTCTGAAATATGGCAGAAGGTAATCTCCGAGCAATTTCTGGTAGTCTTCACTGTTCATCCTATGCGAGACGAACTCCAAGGCAACAAGTTCGTATCCAGAAAACGCAGCCGAAACCATGAGACTTCCACCGACAAAGTAGCACCTGTAGAATACTCGCTTCTCTCTCTCCTCAAGTCACTTGAATAGTGTCTGTACCCGTCGGGCCCATCAAGATTCCGCTTCTTTTACACTACAGGAGAGATCTGAGAAAAGAGGTCGAGTATCCTCTAGGCGCAACCTAGACGGTGAAAATCTCATGTTTGGGCTGCGTTTTCTGGATGTGGACTTGTCTCGTTCGTTTCGGAAGTTCGTCTCGTGTAGGATGAACAGTGAAGACTACCAGGAAATGCTCCGAGATCACCTTTTGCCATATTTCAGAAGATATCGTAGGCACAATCTCATTTTCCAACAAGATAATGCATCCATTCATACGTATCGCAGTCAACTGCAGATTTATTTATTTATTTATTTATTTATTTATTTATTTATTCAATACGTTCGCGATAAGCGCAAGCGGCAAAAAGTTTAACAACAACACAACAACATGAAGACACACCTAGGGCGAGTCAAACCAATGTCCTATGAGGAGAACGGGCCACCTTCAGCTTACTCCTAGGTCGACTGATAGGAAGCTTCTCAGGCTCCCCTTTTGCTTGAGGCGCACGCAGATCAAAGAATTTGGAGCCTACAAAGCGCGAACAGTGGATTAACTTATAAACCCGACAAATATCAAAGAATTTCCTGCGAGAAGCCAATGTGTGAAGACCCAGTATTTGTTCCTTATCGATGCTGTAGGTACCATAGAGTAAAGGAACCCGCCAATGCGAATAAGAACCTTGTAGTCAGTTATTCTGTACCTTTTCAACAAGGTTTATAAGAGGTTGGCTCAACTCTAATACAATTCAACTTTTGCCGTGGTCTAGTTTTCCTCCAGATCTCACCGCTGATTGAGAACTTGTAGGGCATTCTTGTACACAAAGTGTGCAAAAATGGAATCACTTACACTTAGGTTTCTGATCTGAAGAACGCCATACTTCATGCATGAGCCAATGTTGAGCGAACTGTTATTGATAACCTAATCAGTACTACGAAAAACAGAATTTTCGATATGGTTGCAACAAAGGTGATGAAGTACTAATCTTACTCTGTCTGTAGGGACTTTTGTGATTAATCAGGTTTTTTATGAAGGGAACTCATATTTTGCACCGGTCTCCATTCGTTAAATTTTCAATAAAGTTCATGGTATTCTGCACTGATGAGATAACCTGTTTAAAATTCTCTATAGAGGCTTTCGATAGTGAGGAATACGACGGTAACCGCTGAGCATAGGCAGCGGATCCTTCGGCTACTAATGGACAAATCGGTGGTATCTATAATTTTGCACCGGGTGTATTAATAAGGACGATGCGATTTTTGTGTTAGCCAATTTTGTTTGTTACCGTTTACTCACTCCAAAAGCGCATTGTGTAGGCTCAAGCAAATGTAGTAAAGTAAGTTGAACGGCAACATTCGCCAGAGACAACATAAAAGATTTGAATTCTTTAAAAAAAGCAAATAATGAAGATATTCAATATCTTCTCAGAACCGTTGACAATACTCGTTAAATGGCAAGATATGAGAACTTTTTTCCTGCAAACAAAATCCTACAAAAAAATTCCTACAGAAATACGTGTGCAAAACATCTACGCACAAGTGCAAACCTTTGCGAAAAAAAAACCGTTCACTCCATTTGTTCATTTCATTATCTCACAGGAATCGTCAGCCAATCAAATTGCAGAGTTATACGGCATTTTCAGTCGAAATTCAACGTTTTTGAAATAAATTTCAACGTTCTTCTGGAATCTTCCCCGTGTAGCAACGTTGAATTTGATTTGAAAAACTTTGAATTTCAACTGAAAATGGTATATTGTCGTGTCATAGATGCAAACTGTGAGCTTCAGTCCCGAAGTAATCGAGGTCGCTGAACACGAATCCTAATATAGTTTTTGCAGTAACGGCTACATCAAAAGATATTAATCAAATTATCGATTTTTCCCATATTCAAGTCTGAGGAGTTGGAATATGCAATAAAGTCGTGCGATTGGAATCTTCTTGAAGATTCATCAGAAGACTACGACCTCCTCTCCAAAGGACTGTTGAAATGTGCTAGCAGCTCTTGCGGAGCCACATCACCGTCTGCTTCAAGACTCAACGTACATGCGATTAAACTCTTGGAGCAAAGAAGAGCTGTAAACTGGATCCTAATGCTTCCCATCTGGAAAAAGTCACCATCTCGAAGGCCTCTCAAATTGCAGTGAAGAAGTCCATTCAAGCCTACAGAAGATTGAAGCTGTTAGAAGCCGCGGGAAAGGTTCAAGCATAAAGCGCTGCACACGAGATCTCTGCGATCAGAAGGCAATAATGTCAGCCCTTGTGGATAAGGATGGAACAACGAAAACGTCTCGAAGAGCGATGGAGGCCATCGTTCAAGAATTCTACACAGATCTGTTCCGTTCTTCCATCACTGTCCCGAAATGCTTGATGCCACCCGCTGAGGAAGTACCTCCCATTCTGGAATCAGAAGTTGCTCATGCCATCAGAAGGATGAAGCCGGGCACTACTCCCGGACGGGACGGCATTTCTGCTGATCCCCTTTGTGCGGGTGGCAGTGCCCTCTGCTCACTTCTTGCCAAGCACTTCAACCACTACCTTCGACTTGGTAGGATTCCAGACTCATGGAAGGAGTCGAAAACAGTTTAATCTTCAAAAAAGGTCAGCAGGAGGATATCAACAATTATCGACTCATCAGTCTTCTCTCGGTTGTGTACTAGATGTTCACCAAGATACTGCATAACCGCATAGAGCGTTGCTTGGATGAAAATCAGCCAGTGGAGCAAGCAAGGTTTCGCAAGGATTTCTCCTGCATGGACCATATTCAGACTGTCTCACAGCCCATCGAGAGGAGCCGCGAATACCACCTTCCACTTGTACTTGTCCTCATGGATTACCGGAAAGCGTTCGACTCTGTGGAAATCAACGCCATTCTGAACGCGCTTGTGCACGTTGGTATACCATCGCCCTACATCCGACTTCTCCACGAATGCTTCTCGAACACATCGACTACCATCCAGCTGTTCGATCGAAAGCTTAAAATTCCTATCGGAAAAGGAGTACGGCAGGGAGACACGATTTCTCCCAAGCTATTCACAGCGGCCCTCCAGGATGCCATGAAAGACTTGAACCGGGACGATAAAGGCTACCTTGTCGACGGTAAACGGATCAGCAACCTTCGCTTCTCCGACGATATTGTTCTCTTCTCTACCAGCACGGCAGAGGTCGAGGAAATGCTGAACGAGCTCAATGTGGCAGGTATGAAGATTGGATTGGACATGAATATTATACCTTTGTCCTTTTCGAATTTCGAATAGTCGAATTTCGAATAAATTCGAATTTCGAATATTCGAATATTCGACTATTCGAAAAAAGTCCAATATTCGAATTATTCGATTATTCGAATATTCGAGAAAGTCCAATATTCGAATTATTCGATTATTCGAATATTCGAGAAAGTCCAATATTCGAATTATTCGTTTATTCGAATATTCGAAAGTGGCCAATATTCGAATATTCGTTTATTCGAATATTCGAAGGCTTCGAATATCGAATATTCGAATAGTCGAATATTCGAATATTCTTTATCAATCTCTTAACAAGTTAGTGGCACTCTTTTTCGAAAACCAGGGGAGTCTGACCTTATGATAAAAAACGATGTTTGAGTTTCGTGCGTCGCTCAAAGTGCGCCGAATTGTGTGTACGTAATCTGACAAGAGAAGTCAATGAACTTCCTGTGGAGATTTCCAAAATGACCTATTGTTTGTTATAAGGGTGTGTCTAAGAAGCACCGTAGTGGTCTTCAAATGTCCTGCGGGCATCTGGGTAGGTCAAAAATTACAAAAAACTGTAGCACTTCAGTGCTGGCTGATAAGGCGAAGGTGACGCCTTGAATGGCCTCGAAATACTCAGAAATTAACATGCAGATGCTATAGAGCTTTAATTATAGTTAGATGTTAGAAATCTGACAATTTAGTAGGTCAAATGAATCATTCACTGCAGTCGGGGCATGGATAGCGGGGAGAGGTCCAGGTTCGAATCTAGGAAAGCTGTTTACGGATTGCTGTGCGTTTTGGTAAATGTAGAGCATATTCTCATTTTAACCATGTTTACGAACATGATCGAAATGTGTTGCTTCAGTCCAGCTCTGGGATGTGCTGATCAGTCTTCGGGTTCCTATAGAGAACGTTTCTCTTGTAAATTTTACTAATTTTTGCATCTCTTATAAAATGCATCATTTTTGACCCACTCCGTAGTATTGTACTCCGTAGTATTCGTAGCATTTGCATATAACACCAAATACAGGTCTAACAACTAAATTAATTAGTCACCTTCTTCACTGACGAGCCTCGGGGTGACTAATTATAAACATGTTTTGTATGAAGGCAGAGGCGAAACAAGACATGTTTAGTGTTGTTGTTACCATTGTTTTAGTTATTACTTGTTTTAGTTGTTGCTTGTTTTCCACTTGTGTTTGTTATAGTACAGAGTGATTTAGAGTTCATGTATACCCCAGGTTATTTCTAATTCTACTTCGTTGTTTAGACATTGAATTTAAAACTGTTTGAGTATTAAAATTTACATATATGATTAACTTATTCTATTGGTCTTCTTGCAGCCTATTCTTCCTCGGCCACTCTCCCGCACTGACGGGGGGGGGGGGGAGCTTTGCAAACGTAGGTACTTGTATTAATCCCCATGACTTCGTAAGTAGATAGTAAAATTTCGTACAAATGTTGTCCTGAGGGTTGACTGAGGTTCTGATCACGAAGCTGGCAAACGCGTTCGGTGTTACCGTCGACCACAATAGGCGACGGTGAGTATGTGCGAGAAAAGGTGCAGAATAACCGGCCGCGTTGTACTACTGTGACTCCATAAGTGGAGTGGAGGTCGATTTTTTTCGCCCAAACATCACCTGTACTGTTATTTTGGATGCTGAGCACGAATATGGTTTCCAATTTCGACAATTTGGCCTCTTACGATATTTCATAGTGTGTGTTCGTGAGTAAGGATGGGGTTGTCATGACCACTGATTTCGTCCTTAAATTTTCAACGACCACTTTTTAACAAAAAATTTTCGCATTAAAAAGGTAAATTCGGTAAATTCGTTAAATAAAATGTCCCTTAGCTGCATTCAGTTTTAAACCACTGGGGTGCCTTTCGGACAATCCCCCACAGCGCTCAATAGGTCACTTATAAGATTCCCACGGGAAGTTCATTGACCTCCCTTGTGAGTTGACGCGAAGTAAGCGCTGCAAGCGCGGCCCTCCGCTGCGCACCTGCTTCCTTGTAAACGGCCGTCGAGCGTGCTGTGGCCGTTCACGTGAATCGCAATTGATTAGAGTTATGCCTATACACAGATATTTTTACCTTCAGTATACTACGGGAGAATCTTCGTTTTGTATTTCTACCCCAGTTACAACAAGGGAACGATTAGAGCCGAAGGGGCTGCGGTAGGGAGGTAGAACTTTCAGGGGCCTAGAAAGCTCCTGCTTTCTGCCAGCAAAGACGTTGAAGAAGAGAGGAAGAGCAATGGCTATGGAGTACAAGAGCCAGTCATACTCTGTTTCCTATGAAAGTGAGCCATCCCCTTTTCGCTCTAACACTGTCCAAGTCGTAGTGTCTTGTCAGATTAGATTCCAACGCGGGTCCGTTTCTCTTCAACGGAGCTAGAACACAAACTGAATGCCATTCATGAGACTCCAGTGCGTCTTTTCTGCACCAGATCGCCTTTGTGTCATTTCTCCGTCCATGATAATCATTCTTTCACCACCTGGAAGCTTCGCTATAACACAAGGAAAGATAGCAACCTATAGAGAAAGACCTATAACAATCTAGCTCTGCCTACCCAAGGTGTTTCTCTCTTCTCGGTGCACGAATTCTTAGGGAAGCAAAGCAGTGCTTCATTGCCATTATACCGCTGCTATTGTCCTTTGGTCTCGTAAAGGAAATGGATGGAGCAGCCATCCATTTCCTTCACAGTGGGTAATAAAAAATAATTAAATGTCAACCACTGAGTGACGACAATAAATAATAATGTTCATTTGATTGTTCGAATATTCGACTATTCGAAATTCGATTATTCGAAATTCGACTTTTTGAAAATCGAATATTATTCGATCATTCGAAATTCGAAATTTTGAAAATCGAATATTATTCGATCATTCGAAATTCGAAATTTTGAAAATCGAATATTATTCGTCATTCGAAATTCGAAATTTTGAAAATCGAATATTATTCGATCATTCGAAATTCGAAATTTTGAAAATCGAATATTATTCGATCATTCGAAATTCGAAATTTTGAAAATCGAATATTATTCGATCATTCGAAATTCGAAATTTTTTCCCAAGGACAAAGGTATAATGAATATGTCCAAAACACAATTTATGGTCAACCAGTGGTGTGACACGGGACTCGTAAGGTTAAATGGAGTCGCTCTGCAACAGGTCGACTCCTACGTCTATCTGGGAAGAGAGCTGAACATGGATAACG
This sequence comes from Heligmosomoides polygyrus polygyrus, assembly GCA_947396885.1. Lineage (NCBI taxonomy): Eukaryota > Metazoa > Nematoda > Chromadorea > Rhabditida > Heligmosomidae > Heligmosomoides > Heligmosomoides polygyrus. The sequence continues at coordinate 92,802,025 of OX377202.1, forward strand.
ACCTCGCTCCTGAAATCGCCCGCAGGAGACGCGCAGCATGGGCAGCCTTCAGTTCGATTCGCGAAGTTACCGATCAGATCAAGGATCCCGGCCTCAGGGCCTCGAGATTCAACGCCTCTGTACTGCCTGCGATGTGTTACGCGACGGAAACCTGGCCCGACAACAAGACAATCGCCAGAGCAATGCAAACTACTCATCGTGCACTGGAGTGATGTCTTCTGAGGACAAGCCTTTGTCAGCAGTCGCAAGAAGGCCTACGAAGCTCGGAGCTACGGGAGAAGTCGCAATTATCAGACCCGCTGCAGTACATGAAGAAGTCCAAATATCGCTGTGCCGGACACCTGCTTCGACGAAAGGACGATAGATGGAGTCTCCGTGTCACAAAATGGCTCCCGAGAGACCATAAGAGACCACTGGGACGACCGCCAACGCGACGGCTAGACTCATTCTCAAGATCTTTCAGAGAGCGGAGTCTGCCTCACTGGATGCAAGCAGCCCGAGATCGAGCGGTCTGGAACAGTTGTGGTCCCCGCTGAGAAGACGTCCAGCCGACAAAAGGACCATCAAAGTATCGGTTTTTCGCAAACATCATTCAATAAGATCGAAACTTCAGGCCTGAGGTAATCGAGGTCACTGAACACGAATCTGAATTCATTTTTTAATTTTCCGTCAAAATTTGTGTTTATTGTGCGAATTCCGTATAGTATTCAAGTGTATGACATCGATGACAGTCGTGGTCGCAAAGAACGCAAATGTGAAGTTAGATTTTGAAAATATCGACGAACACCGGTCATACAATTGATACGCTTCAACGAATTCCCTATAGAAAATTAATAGGTCGATCAACTTCAAATGATAATTTCAAAAACGAACTTCAAATTTGTGTTCAGCGAGATCGACGAGACCCCAACGGCTGAAGCTTCGGACCGCAGTCGATCGCCATCAACTGCGGTCAGTATCGCCAATACGCCATTTCCCTACGCCAGTTGTGATGGACTGATGGAAACACGCACGCACACACACACTACCCTTCTATGTATAGTAGGATATTGAATGCGTTTTCGTTACGGTGAGCTCCTCGACAGTGTGCTATCGAAAACAGTCGTCACCGAAATGAACGCCGCACACAAAAATCATCATTATGCCACATTCGAAACAACCACGTATTCGAAATTCGAATATTATTTGAATTTTCGCACCTCGAATAATCGAATTCGAATAATTATTCGAATTTTCAAAACTCGAATAATCGAATTCGAATAATTATTCGAATTTGCAAAACTCGAATAATCGAATTCGACTAATTATTCGAATTTACGGAACTCGAATAATCAAATAATCGAAATTCGAATTCGAATAAATTATTCGAATAATTATTCGAATTCGATTATTCGAGCACAAGTATACTGCTGACAGTTACATATACGGGACATAAGACACAAATCTCCTTGAGTATGTGCAGGTTCTACCGTGCACCAAGAATCTCAACGTGCTTGGTTCGAATCCCGCTCAAGTCAAGCAGGCCTTCCTACGGTGAATTGATTCCGGACTTGTCTGAGAAGGATAAGGTGCTGAATTTTGCATCGGCTGGCTAGCACAAGTAATTCATTCAGTCGTTTCATTTCACATTTACGTTTTCAAATTGCTTCTACGTTACCTCACAAAAGTAGGATGCCTGGCGCGAACCACAAAGCTACCTGTATATTTGTTTACGCTGCCCCTTGTTTGTTTTTTAACAAAATAAGGATCATTGCACCCTAATGTTGCGGAAGACCTAAGGCTGTGCTGTTGCCGAAGATGTGAAGAATTTTCTTTCGCGTGGAATCATTTCATGCGTTCAACAACTGTCACACACGAGCCGCAATCACTTTGCAGGGAATCAATGAAATTTCCTCTCTATCATGTTGCTGCTTTTCTGCAAGTTTCCAACGCCAATTAATAAAAGACGGCCTTGATCGAACCCGTTTAGGATGAGCAAAACATCCAACACGCATCTACGTCACATCGTGAAAGCGTATTGAATGTTGCCATTGGCCTATGGGACGACCTCAAAGAGAAACTGCTAAAAAAGTGAGTAATTCATAGACTTCAGGGCAACATGTTAGCGGAGCGCAGTCGGATGAGGTGAGGGCTGTCACGAGGGCTGTTAGCGGAGCGCAGTCGGATGAGGTGAGGGCTGTCACTGATACCCGGCTCTTGTTTCGGATCTCCTACCCCAGCCAACCAAGTCTTCCATCTCTCGGGGTCGGAGACTAGGTACCAGACTTGTCTGGGAAGAAGAAAGCTCCGACTTGTTCATATCTGGCCACCGAAGGTCATCGTGTAGGCCAAGGTCATCGTGCACGCATTCAAACCGCCTCTACGACATTCCATAGAAATAGCATGCATGGCGCACCCGAAAAAAGATTTACCAAAACTACACTTTTTCCCTTTGTTCTTTATCCTGCTAGGAGTATTCGTAGCTGGATGAGCAGGCTGCACGGTCCGGATTCATCAACGACTTATCCGTGGGTATAAGGGGTAGAGATACCCATGATGAAGCCTGCGTCTCTGACTCTTGCATTATCTCTGTCTGACTCTTATCTTATCTCTACCCCCTATACCCCCATATCCACGGGTTTAATTGTTGATGAATCCGGCCCCAGTAATCTCGCAAATCAGTCATAGGTCGGTTCCTCGACCGGGCGAGCACAATGAGAGAACGTGGCGCATTCTAAAATAACGTGGAATCTTTTCGTTTATATTGATCTGAACACTTATGTTCAAGTGCAAGAAAACTATTTGAAATGATCTCAGGAAGATCCATACAAGTCCGACTAACGTTTCGGTAGAAATCTAGCTAGCTATGTCCACAAGAGGCGCTAGCCACACTCGAATCACTAAACGAGCTCAATTTTACTCGCTGTAAAAAAAACTCCCCATCTCTATCGCATCAGAAAACCTGAGAGTGATTATAGGGAAGCCCTTATGTGTATTTGATAGGAAATCAATACACAGACCAAACAAACATTCAAAGCGCTTCCGGACATCGCGTACAATAGTAGAATGCTCGGCGCATCCTAAGCCAAGCAACTGACTCCGAGCTGCTTACTTTGTCCTCTATCAGCCTAGAGTCATACCTGCCTAGCAGCTTGAACTGTCGACGGTCTTAACTATTGAACTGAACTGTCAATCGATACTGCTAAGTAGCCATGAAACCTGTTCTGTCACCATAACATTGACCTGATTCATACTTCAACCGATCATTCATGCGTCACTCGTCACTCATTGGACAACCGAAATCGGCTACATAATAAGAATTCCTTCCTTTGACCACTAAATCAAGCAGTTAACTATGAGGACAGCTATAAAATTGCAATAGAAACTTTTGAAAGTTTTCTGCCCGCCATTCATCTTTTGAGGAAGAAACGATAGACGCACATCTAATCTCTTCCTATTCTCCAAATCTTTAAGGCTAAGGGATAGAGGACTGCGTTAGTCAATTACTATTGGGATGCGCCACGTATTCTATTAGGTTGGTGAATAAGTCCTGCACCAAAAATTTTGAAAATTTTTCAACATTTAACGGGACTTCTATTTAACTTCTAAGGACTATTTGGTGCTACGTATAACAGTTGTAGCACAAACATTCTAGAATATTTCGCATACATGGCTATTTGCTTTTGAGGGCATATAAATACTACGTAAAAAAATACTGTAGTGAAGTGTGACTGATCCGTGACTCAGACAAGGCCTTCTCGACTGACAATCGCTCAGTCTCTCCTCGTTCTTTTCCATAATAAGCACTTTCTCGCGAATGTCGTCACGGGAGATGAATCCTGGTCTTCCTCGTTGACCATACTCGGAAGGCCCAGTGGCTCTCTCAACGAGAACCACAACCTCAAGGCGGACATCCACCAGAGGAAGGTAATGCTGTGCTTTTGATGGGATTCTCGAGGAACGCTCTATCATGAGCTCCTTGACGACGGCACCGCAGTAACAGTGAACATCTACGCTACACAGCTGCAGAAGCTGAGCGAGGCTGCAACGCAAACGGCGAGAGCGGAGGAATGTCTACCTTCTTCACGACAATGCTTGCCCCCACTTTGCAAAGTCGTTTCTCCAGGAGTTGCAGGAGCTTAGGTGGGAGGTGCTACCCCACCCACTGTATTTGCCAGATCTTCCGCATCGGACTACCACCTTCTTCTCAAGCAACATCTAAGAAATAGGTGCTTCAACGACCGAACCGAACTGGAATCCGAAGTGGAGCACTTCCTCGAGTCACAGCTGACTTCATTCTGGAAGAAAGGATTTCGTGATCTCCCCAACAGATGACAGAAGGTTGTAGATGTAAACGGTAGCTACTTTAGAGATTGAAGTCGCTCACAAAAGAAGCAATAAAATTTTGAAAAATACGCTTTGATGCAAGATTTTTTTCACCAACCTATATTAACAAAAAGGAGCAAATGCACATGTACAATGGCACAATGCGATAAAGACTACTAAAAACGAAAATCATGTTGAAAAAACAATAGCTTAAGAATGAGAAACTCATTCTTTTATTGATTTTTTATTGAATTTCATCCCTAGTATGTATGTGTATGTTGTTGTGCAAGGGCATAATGCGATAAAGACATGCGATGTGTTTCTTTGGAAGTAGCTCTGAGCTCGTCAAGCGCAGTCGAGGAGACGCCTTCTGTCGCATGCACCCGATTCCAGGTTGTTGGCTCAGATTTTCCACCCAAGTTTATCATGTCTTTCATCCTTCGAGATCTGTGAATTTGTCGTAGTGTGAAACATTGACTTGCCCATCAGCTGGACATCGCAAGTCATTGTATAGGCTAAAGACGCACTCAAATGGCATCCAGGATATTTCTTGGAAGTAGAATGCGTGGCGCGTCACCAAGGAATTGATTATCGCCGTCGTCAATCTTTACCTTTAAGCAGCTCTGACCCGCTTTTGGGTTTCGCTTGGTGGCCTTCGAATTTCATCTTCAATTGAGACCCTTCTAAACACTCAACGATGACGCTATGCAAATCGCGGTAGTGGTTGTGATCCGCACCATTCCTGACACTATTCAGAGACCCACAGTTCTCCGAAAATCAGCCGGATTGAATGTTGAAAAGCAGAACGATGATACTTGTTGGTTGTAGTCGATGGTGTTTGAAGGTGCAGCCAGCGAAGCGATTCCAGAAATGCTCGCAACGTTTTGAACACTGAAACGCTGGACGAATGAAAATTCATCGTAAAAATGCTCTCTGATGGATGTGTCTCGCTGGCACAAAATTATGGCGGCAACAACCGCGTGACGAATTGTCGACACAGATGAGAACAGTGCTTAAGATCTGACCTTGGCGATGCTCATTGACCATTTTTTGTTCGTTGATGAGATCATTTTTCAGTTACGTCAGTACTGAGCCCAGAACCTGTTAGAGTTTTAAGACAGGGATCTTCTTGAAAAGTCTCCCTTCATGTTGACAGACCTCAAAAAAATTAAGCGCTTATCGACTTCTCGACCGATTCCATTGACGGGCTCGAATGCGCACAAAACAGGTGCTAGCACTTCTTCCCGATGGACGCCTTCTAATTTGTTGATACACAAGTTTTCGGACATCAGCGAGTGTGCTGATTTAAGACGAATTTTCTTCCCACTCTGAGCAATATTCAAATGTGAAGAAAAAACAGTTTAGTGGAAAAAGTATGCCCTACAAAATCATTCTCTGTATTAATTTCAACCTAATTTTAAGCTGGTATTATACTAGATTAGCTGGAAAGGGTTTTGTATAACACAACGTCTGCTTATATCACATACCAGACGTCCAACGGCCTGCAGGCCGCCAAACGTCTGGTTGGGGCTTCGCCCCAAACCCGGAGAATAGAACCCCCCGAACATCTTCTTCTCCTCTTTAGGCCTTCTCTCATTCATTAAAAAAAACTGGTTTTGCTATATAGAATGGTATAGCGAATAGGGCAAAACAGGTCCATCACCTTCACTGGACCCCCTTTATGTCAGCCCTTTTCCGGTTCACCGTTCACTGGTCCGCTCCCCCTTCGTCGGTCCCTACTACTGCTCCCACCTTCACTGGACCTCCCTTTACTGGTCCCCTCTTCGCTGGTTATCCTATCCTTCACCGAACCTCATTACTGGTCCCACCCTCACTGGTCCTCCTTTTATTCATCAACCCTTTTCCGGTCCCTCCTTCACTGGACCCCTCCCCCATCTCACCGGTCCCCATTACTGGTCCCCTCCTCACCGATCCCCCTTCACCTCTTCACTGGTCAACATTCTACCGGTCCCCCTTCACTGGACCCCTCCCGTCCTTCACCGGTCCACCCTTCACTGGACCACTCCCCCCTCCTTCACCGGTCCCCATTACTGGTCCCTTCCTCATTGGGGCCGGATTCATCAAAATTACTGCAGTAACTTTAACGGAGAATTGTAAGAGAAAGCTCAGATAACGCGGCCTATCGTTCACCATATCGCTTGATAGGCCGCGTCATCTGAGCTTTCGCTTACAATTCTCCGTTAAAGTTACTGCAGTAACTTTGATGAATCCAACCCCAGGGGTCTCATCTTCACTGGACCCCTCCCCCTCCTTCACCGGTCCCCTTCACTGGACCCCTCTCCCCTCCTTCACCAGTTCCCCATTCACTGGATCCCCCCCCCCCTCAACGGTCCTCCATTACTGGTCCCACCTTCACTGGTAACACGTCGGTGACGTCTTCTCAAGCCGGACCTGCTTTGCGCGACATCAGTGACACGTCGTCTAAATCCGAGCACCCCTTGCGCGACATCGGTGACACCTCTTTTCAACTTGAATGTCCTTTGCGCGACATTGGTGACATGTCATCTGAACATGGACGCCTGTCGGCAACTACAACAGTCGACAACTGGCGGCAACTACAACTCCTGCCCTCCCCCCCCCCCCTTCCCCTACTTCCTCCCCACAAATTCCCTCAGCACTTCTGTGCAAATAAACACACATGCACTCACACACAGACAAACGACCGTTCTCGCTTATATATGGTAGGATAATACGGAATTCTTCGTTCTGTCTGATGGATCAATTTGTGCTTCACCTATGCTCAATAATAATGTTTCTTCGGAGAGTCATTGAAGTATGCCGAAAGAGCAATTCCGGACGACACTTTAGTTCAATTTCAAACTGGGTCAGTGCACCGTCGAAACAGCACGGCAAATCAGCCATGCCAAATAATGTTGGAGAAGCAGCGTGCAACGGTGATTCGAGAAAATTGGTTCAGGAGATTTCAACCTTGAAGGTGTACCCCGAAGCGGCAGACCTACAGCAATCCACGACGACGACTTGAAGGTCTTCGTAGAAGCTGACCCATCGCAAGCAGCCCATAAGATTGCGGAAGGTCTAGTAAAGCTGCTGTTGCGGATGCTTTGAAACACCTTGGGAAGGTGAAGAAATTCGGAAAGTGGGTGCCCCAAGTTGAGGGAGCGGCAGAAATTTTCGCGTTTCGAAATTTGTTCTTCTCTGTTTTTACGCAACAAGAGTGTCCCTTTTTGGATCGAGTCCTCACTTGAGTTGAAAAGTGGAGTCTGTACGATAACCGAGGACCATCAAAACAGTGGGTTGCTGTCGACTAACCCCCAGGAAATTCCCAAAGACGAAATTCTGTCAGAAAAGACGACGGTAGTAGTGGTGGCTGGCGACTGGCGTGATTCACTACAACTTTCTGGAATCATCACAGAAAACTCCTGCTGTGACGAAGCCGAAGAGATGTGCCGAAGATTGTGTAAAGCAGGCACTGGTCAACAGGAGAGGTCCTATCATTCTGCATGGCAATGCCTGCTCATGCGTTTCGCTAATCACCATGCGAAAAGTAAATGAACTAGGAGTCGAAGTTCTGCCTCATCCGCCATACTCACCAGACCTTGCGCCTCCGACCGCCACATTTTTGAGCACTTTAAGAGCTTCTCACTGGTAGAGCTTTCGCAAATCAGGGCCACGCAAAAATAGCCTTTCTGGAATTTGTTGTACCTCGACCATCTAGTGTTTCGCTCATGAAATTAGTGTTTTAGCATCGCGTTCGAAAAGTGCGCTGATTCGAATGGTGCTCATCTCGACTGAATCCGGCGAGTATGAAGAAGACTATGATCGTTTGAAGTCAAAATCGTCTACCGTACCTGTAAACTGTGTGGCATTCTCCTCAAGGTAAAATATATACATGATAATGGAAAGGCTTTCCGGATCAACACAAGGTTTTCTCACTGTTCTCGACGTTATTTCGGAGCCATTTAGGAGAATAGCGTCGTCTTACTATTATAGTTCCACGTTCCGAGACGCCGACCGACCCAAGAACGGGGGGCATTCACAAGGTCGGCGGCTGCCGATCATAAAGGGCTGCCGAAATGTCGTCAAAGTCGTTAAGAAGTCTGAAGACGTTTATTTTTGTTCTGCAGTGGGGGTTCCTCAAGTGTAGAGAGGGATCCTCAAATTATTTAGAGGATAATAATAATGCACTTTTACACTTTCAGGAAGGATGGTTTCAAAAAATACGGTTTTTTTCTAAGAGATTCCTTCGTGTTTGTTGTAGCGGCTCACTGCCCAAATTAAGCCTTTCGATTTTAAAGCAAAACTGTCGCTATGTTATTTTAAGTAACATTGTCCACGATTTTAAGTTAAATTCCTCAAAATGGATAAAAATGGATATTTCGGAGCCCAAGAGGCGCGTCCTAGGATGTCAAAGGCTCCTAAGAGGATTCGGTTTCGGTTGTCTCATTTTAAGGACCCACGTATGCCGCGTCTCATCAACAAAAAATTCAAAAAGTAATAAAGCAGTATGTGTTGGGAGCTAATAAGCCGAGTAGCCATGTTCGTAAGAGGCTTTTGGAGTGAGTGTGGTGGAGAGGCTAGAACTGGAACCGTCATGCCTTAATTCAGTCATTACGGCAGACAAGAGAGCCAGGTGTAACTCTCTCAAACCGAGTATTCTTTGTCACAACTGTTCCTCGAAGCAACAATGGAGCAGAATGTCGTCGTGAGTCAAAACGTATCCCTGGTACCCAAGAAGTGGACACATGTAGCGCAGCAGGAGTCGCGCCGGCTGTCGCGTGCACCCGACACCAGGTTTCTGGTTCGGATTTCCCTCCCAGGCCAACCAAGCCTTTCACTTCTCCGGCGTCGGTGAAATGGTACCAGAAGACTGTCCAAGTTCGATTTTCAATAAGTCTTGGCATATTGACTTCAGATCGATGTTGTCTTATCGAGCTGGTAGCCAAAGCTGTTATCACATTTATTTGACTCGGCTTACGTTTCGGCGACCTCGCCTTCGTCAGAGCCTGAAAAAGTCGAAAAACACTTATGAAACTGTCCTCCTAAACACCATTTCATCCTGCAGAGTACTAATCTTGAGGAGAGATAGCAACAACATCCAACATGACAGTTATGAAGGAACGACTGACCTTATCGGTGGATGCCGAGAAGGACTTCCAGACACCCGAAGATGGACTAGAACGTGGGTGAATGAGTCTATCCCGCGGGACAACCCGAATTAGACACCCCGGAAACCAGACCAGATAGATGAGAACCCGCAGAGCTCGACGAAGGGTGTCAGTCGACGAAGGGTGTCAGTTCTTGGGTTACCGCCAGACACTCCTCCTTCTGGTTGACCTGGGGATTCTTAGCCTTGATCCAGAGCGCCTCAAGGGTCTTGCTCGCCGATATATCATTCTCTTGAGCTAAAATCGACACAGACACCTGCAGCATCGCGCCCGCATGACATCGGTCTCTGTGCTCCCCCACCTTAACCCTGATACATAGGGGGTGCCCGTTTCCCCTATGTAGTCCTCACCACACTCATTGCATGACATATTGTAGACAACTCCAGAGGTCATGCAATCCCCCTCCTTCCCATTAGGACACACAACACAGGATGGAGATCAAATAAATGTGATAACAACTTTGGCTACCAGCTCAATAAGACAATATCGATACCAGAAGACTTGTCTGAGAAAGAGAAAGCGCCGACCTGTTCATCGGCTGGCCAGCGCAAGTCGTATGGCGAAATATGCATTCAAATCGTCTCCAGGACATCCCGGTACAATAGAGTGCGTGGCGAATCCCAAAAAGGATTTAGTAACGCCATCCTTTATCCTTATTCTTTACCTAGGAAGCTAATCTAAATATGCCCGTAATCTGAACAATCAAACATTTGCTAACAGACAGTAACGAAAGTTCCATGTCGCGCCTTTTCAATGCTAAAGCGACCTCAATTATAATGACTTAGTACTCGGATCGTTATTCGGATCTATTCTAGTGGAAGGAGCACTCATTCTATATGCTTTACAAAGGAGGCAACATTGGAACCGGACTACTAAACAAGTCTACGATAAAGCTGTTCTTCGCAACTTCATAGCCCAGGCAGACCAGATTGTATGCGCTTGTTTCGCTTTTCTAGAGGTGCCTGCTTCCGACTAAGATAATTATTCTTATTCTTATAGGAAAAAAGGTAAAGGACCTATTCTTCCTAGGAGTATCGACTTGTTAAGGATTATCGGCATCTTTAAATTACCCTAGCATCTTTTTCTGAAGAACGCGTGTTGCGTGTTTTTCGTAACTTAGCTAGTCAAAAACCAAGGGAGGAAGATGAAACTGGATTGGCGGCTAGAACGATGCAATGGACAATAAAAAAAGAATAAAATTTTAGTATCTAGATTGATGCGCTTCTAGAATTTTTGTGAAGACTAATGAAAAATAAATGACGGCATTATTCAGTCGTTTTTGGATGCCCCTCGCATTCGAATTCTACGAGATCGAGGAGGGAACTTGAATTCGTATCTGGCCTATGCACCCACTCGCGGAGGTCTGCCGATAGCAAGTGAGTGTTTTTTTTTCAAACAAACTTAGTACCAATTCACCATCTGCAGAGACATGAAACTCTTGGCTGACCTGGACGGAAAATCCGAAACAACAACCCACAATCGCATTTACTCGGCGGCCGGCACCTCTTCCGATTGCTCTTCACGGGCCGTTTTTTATTTAAGCCGCGAAGACCTACAGTATTTTCTTACATTTATCTTTTGTATGGTTTATTATCTGTCATAAGGAATGTTCAGCCAGTTTTCATCAGGTCACGATCTCGATAAACTTACTTACTTTAATACTTTGATGGTCATTTTGTCGGCTGGACTTCTTCTCAGCGGGGACCACAACTCGTCCAGAGCGCTCATCTCTGGCTGCTTGCATCCAGTGAGGCAGACTCCGCTCTCTGAAAGATCTTGAGAATGAGTCTGCCCATCGCGTTGGCGGTTGTCCCAGTGGTCTCTTGTGGTCCCTCGGGAGCCATTCTGTGACACGGAGACTCCATCTATCGTCCTTTCGTCGAAGCAGGTGTCCGGCACAGCGATATTTGGACTTCTTCATGTACTGCAGCGGGTCTGCTAATTGCGACTTCTCCCGTAGCTCCGAGCTTCGTAGGCCTTCTTGCCATTGCTGACGAAGGCTTGTCCTTAGAAGACATCTCTCCAGTGCACGATGCGTAGTTTGCATTGCTCTGGCGATTGTCTTGTTGTCGGGCCAGGTTTCCGTCGCGTAACACATCGCAGGCAGTACAGAGGCGTTGAATATCGCGGCCCTGAGGCCGGCATCCTTGACCTGATCGGTGACGTCGCGAATCGAACTGAAGGCTGCCCATGCTGCGCGTCTCCTGCGAGCGATTTCATGAGCGAGGTCGTTATCCATGTTCAGCTCTCTTCCCAGATAGATCTAGGAGTCGACCTGTTGTAGAGCGACTCCATTTAACCTTACCAGTCCCGTGTCGCACCACTGGTTGACCATAAATTGCGTTCTGGACATATTCATGTCCAATCCAATCTTCATACCTGCCACATTGAGCTAGTCGATAAACACCTCTTTTTAATTCCTTGAAACCAACTCAGTGTTTAACTAAAAGTTCCTTTTTTACGGTTTGTTCTTATCTAACTGCTATCGCAAGAACTTTCAGTTCTTGCGATAGCAGGTAGATAAGTTTGCTCTGAAATCTGTAGCCCGAAACAGATCATAATGCGTGAGCTGAGATAACGCAGATGCCCATAGTATGAGGAAATCATTTCGAAGAAAATTGCCTTGTAATACATATGAACTTTAGCGGTGACTACTTAACCACACAATCTCATTGTGCTACAGATTTCACAGTTTTCAAGTGCAAAACGAAGGCACTATAAAAGAACAAGACAAGCCGATTCCTACTGCAGGGCACGTTTTTAGTATTTCACGTTTTTACTTTGTTTGCGAGTTTTTTTTTTATTGTTCCTTTCTTCAATTATGTTTTTTTAGACAGTTGTTTACTTTTTGTTGTTTTTTCCGCTGTTTTTTGTCAGTACTGAATCCGTTTTTAGACTTACTTGGCGATGTGTTCTAGGATAGTTATTTATTTATTTATTCTCGCACCAGGAAAGCGCATAAAGCAACAATCTAGGAAAAAAATTGTGAAGCATTAAGAGGCAAACATACCCACAAAATTAAAGGTAAATAAACCGGTTACCATTGTGATAAGCGCACCTTTGAGTGCAATAAATAAATGAATAAATTTTACGATTTCAGAGGATAAAATGATAACGGATGAAGAACTCAATCCCTTTCGAAATGTGCCATGCATTCTGTGCTCCTAGATGTCGAGAAGATTTGAATGCGTACTCAAGGATAAAGGTCAGTGTTACCCAATCCCTTTTGGGATGCGCCACGCATTCTATATTGTAGAGGCGATTTAAATGCGTATTTGGCCATACAATGACTTGCGGTGTCCAGCCCAAGAACAATTCAGCGCTCTAGCCTTCTCGAACAAAACTGGTACCAATTCACCGACCCAGAGGGGATGGAGGACTCGGTTGACTTGTTTCTTTCCAAAAAAACATAACTGAAGAAAGGAACAAATCAAAAAGTTCTCTGACCCCGAAGGGATAGAATTCTTGATTGACCTGGCTGGGAAATGAGGAACATGGTATCGGATGCACGCGACAGCCGGCACCTCCGACTGCGCTACACGCGCCCCAGAATGCATTGTTTCCAAAAATTCAAGACAAATTTGCAATATTAGAAAAAACTAAGGAAATGTGACAAACTCACTGTAAGAAGGTCCGCTAAAAATTCCGTTAAATTTCTAAAAATTTCCATTAAGTTGTTAAGCCAGATTTTAACGAAAAATGCCGTTAATTCCTTAAATTCGTTAAATCGTTAACCGTTAAATGTGCACCCCTGGTGTGAAGTACATTCACCTCAAAACCAAAAGCGCTTGACAATAAGTGGTTACTAAGCAAATTAGGTTTGATGTGCGCTTAGCTTATATTAGGGGGGGGGGGGCAAAAGAAATGAGACACCCCATGCCGTGTCCATATATCTCGTGGCTGGAGTCTGGTTTCGTGCTTATCGTATTTGTATGTTTGTGTGCTACTTACTGAAGCCCATCTGAGAAGTTACCAGTTCCGCCCTTTCCAGAAGCATGCCAAAACTCCAATCTGTCTCACGCCGAAACCCCGGTCTGACGAGTCGACCTGTGTCGCGCAAATCTCCCCCAATTCCCAACCCCGAGCAGCCTGGGCTCAATATTCACGCAAGATGAGAAGTACGTCTTCTACCTTAACCCTGCCAAGCAGCGAGTCTGGGTGAGGCCTGGTGACCTGCTACCGACCTTCGTTCGACGAGATGTTCACGGCGAGAAGCATCCTTGGAGCTTTTGGGTCTGCGCCCATGGATCGGTTTACCGGAGGCTGTTACCCAAGAGCACTACGATGAACTACAAGGCAATGGTGAACGAAATAGAAGAGATGGGCCGGCGACTCGCTCTTATTCATTCGCAGCGCTTCAAGAAGGTTCTCCTCTTCGACAACGCCGCACCCCATCGGGAACAAGTAACCACGGATAAGCTAGGCCAGCTGGGTTACGTTCACATGCTTCACCCAACGTATTCGCTGGACATCTCCTCTCCATGCGACTAGCACTACTACTTGAGCCTACAGGACTTCCTAGTCGGAAGGGACACAAGAACCCAAGCAGTCCTTGACAACCATGTCGAGCAGTTGGTCAACACCAGGCTCAAGCAGTTCTGGAAGGATGGGATCAGGAAGTTGGCTGAGCGATGCAGCAAGGTCCTTGCCCTTAATGGCAAATACATTCCTCAGCATCGTTGAGTTGTAATTGAGTTATAGAGAGATAAAGATTTTTTCATTTTGTCTCATTACTTTTGCCCCCCCCCCCCCTAATAGAGGTGCGAACGCTGACCTATTCTTCCTTGCATTATTACTCCATGTTGATTTATTATAAATAAGTTTTCATTCTTTAGCGTTGCACATTCTTTGCAAAATTTGTTCAGCGGTGTACGATGTCCCTCTGAGGTACAGTCTGATGACGTCTTATTAAAGTTGGGTAGTCCAGAGAATGCTCTAATTTTCGTACAAATGAGATGCTTTGCAATCAGATCTGCAGGGTGTGGAGTGAATGGCTGAACAAGTAACGACTGATAATCCATCATGAATGGACAACGTTATGTGATTCAATCATTGACAGACGCTGTGATTCAGCACCATACAGTCTGATCATTGGAATTGGTCGGCCGCCTGACAACGGGAGACGTCAGACCCTAAAACCACTAATTAAGACGTCTAGACTGTCTGATTCGCAAAGGAACCTGTGCGAAGGGTAAAGTACAATGATCGATGTCAATTTCCATCTGTAGAAAGTGCTACTCAGCAAAATTCTTTGCGATCTAAGAAGCCCATTTCTTGGACGGGCGCGCGTGGATCGCAGTCGCCGGCTGTCGCCTGCATCTGATACCAGGTTCCTGGTTCGGATTTCCCGCCCAGGCCAACCAAGCCTTCCATCCCTCCGGGGTCGGTGAATTGGTACCAGACTTGTCTGGGAAGGATAAAGACTACTGACTTGTTCATCGGCTGGCCACCGCAAGTTATTGTATGGCCAAATACGCATTCAACTCGCCTCCACGACATCCCGTAGAACGACGTCCCGTAGAAGTAGAATGCGTGGCGCATCCCAAAGGAGATTGAATAACGCAGTCCTTTATCCTTTATTTCTTGGATGGACTTGTAGGCGCTCTATTAAAGGGTAGATCGGCTAAAGGCAATCACCTTTCAGTGTGTCCCACGCATTCTACTTTTACGTGCTGATCATCGACTGATTCAGAAGTTTCCGTATGAGCTCAAGAACCACTGCGAATAGAAAATCATCCTGTTGTCACTAAAACGGAGTTCGTACGGATCACATTTTTAGCTGGGCAGGCGCCTAAACCAAAAGCACAGGTAGCTGCCATTCAGGCGTTTTTATTTCGAGTAAATTTTTTAGGAACAACTCGTTCTGGTGCGCATCCACTGCATGGTTTGAAGTTGAATCTATCTTAGTCGAAGGCGGGCACCGCTAGAAAGGTGAAGCAAGCACAAACCTGGTGGCCTTTCCCAGCTAGAAAATTACTAGGCTGTAGGCAAAGTTTTTCACCACCCACTTTGACGTTTCGCCAAATTTTTGAAAAGTGTTCTGGAACCCTCTCCCAATAACGGGTATATAGGCTGACCTTCTTCTTCTTCTTCTTCTTCTTCTTCTTCTTCAGCGATTGTCCCACTTCTAGGCGGGGTCCGCTATTCTGGTGTAGTGACGCCACTTCACGCGATCAAATGCTTGATCGGGATGGATACCAGCAACCTTTAGGTCCACATGCAACGTATCAAGCCAACGCTGCTTCGGCCGCCCTTTAGGCCGTTTTCCGGGCATATCTATGTATGCTGACCTATTACCTATAATTACCACTATTGTCGTCATATTCCGTTACGGCTATGGCAGAAAAAATCGTTCTCGACTGAAAGCAAGTTCGACTGCTCTTGCCTTACGAATTCAAAAAGCAAAGCAGTGCAGCGGATAACATATGTGGAATGATGGGTCTTACCACTGCCTCCTAGGACACACCGAAAGTATGGTTCCGGTTACTCAAGAACGGAGATTTCTGCTTGGAGGACCAACCACGGTCTGGAACGCCAGTTGCAGTGAAGGAGGAGCACTTTCTGGAGCTGTTCAGTAGGATTCCCGGCGTTGCACCGTGAACTGGCAGAGGAGCTCGAGTGCAGTCAAAGCTCAACACCGTGGCTTTGGAAAGGCATGTAGATACGGTACGTGCATGCAATGAACTTAGCGGCCACCAGATACAGGTACAGGTGCGCCAGAATGCATGCATGAACTCCTGACTTTACAGCGGAATATTTCTTGGTTCAAGAAGGTGGTCATTGGCGTCGGAAAGTGGGTGGTCTACGTTAACCACACGCGAAAGCGCCAGTTGCTCAGTTGCGGCGAAGCAGGAATTCCTACGCCAGGACCAGAACTTCACTTTAAAAAAGGGTAATGATCGGTGTCTGGTGGAGCTGCAAAGGAGTCACTGGGAGTTGCTGCCTGCAGACATTGCTGTCACCAGCGATGTCTTCTGCAGGCAGTTGGATTGCGCTGAAGCAGCTCTTCGTGGGAAATAAGACCGGACCGCCTTCTTTCACGACAACGCGCGTCCACTCGTTCCAAGGGAGATTCATGGTCAGAAAAACTCCAGTGTTTCGGATGGCATGTTCTGGCCCACCCACCGTGTTCGTCGGACCTTGTTCAACGGACTACCATCTGTTTCTTTCGTTGTCGAACCATTTGCATGAGAAACAGTTTGACGACAGGAAGCAGCTAGAAAAAGGCCTCGCTGAGCTTTTTTTGTCAAAACTCCAGGAATTCTATAGAAGCGAGATCTATAAATTACCTGACGAATGACAATATGCTGTATATAATAATGATGCTTATTTATTTATTTATTTATTTATTTATTTATTTATTTATTTATTTATTTACTACGTCGCTAACTATAAAACTTGACTCAAACTACATGGAAACAATCAGGATCGAGAATAGCAAACAACTACAACTGCAACAAAAAATAAAAATAATATAGAAGAACAGAATTCGATAGTAAACCATTGAAGTACTAGAAACCAACAGAAAATGAGAATCATTCACAATCGACTGGCCAAAGAGCAGGTTTTCTTTAACAGCAGAGACCCCACTCTCCCAACAAATTCCGTATTGCTAGAGGTGAATAAGTTTCAAAGATCCAATCGACTTCAAAGATCGAAAGAAAAGTTTCAAAGATATGTTCATCATGTGTTGTATGAATGAAACGAGAGAAATAAGCTGTCACAACGACGTCTTGTTGCGATCGAAACTTCTAGCACCAGGCGGGACTCGAACCCGCACCTCCCTCTGACCGGGCGGGAATGCTCTACGCCTTTACACCACCGGCGCCGTTTGATCGAACGCAACACACACCTCGTGGGACCGATCAGCGCCACCCGTTGTGACAGCTTACAACCTCGATTCCAGCCAATTGAAGCTTAAAGAAACTGATTTGAATTGTTTCTGTCGAGAGAAATACATTTGAAAAAAATACGCAGGTGGAAGGATACAACCTAATAAAAGCACGGTCCTCTTGTAGGCTATTATACTGCAGTCTGCCACGCTGGTTGATCACCCTTTTTGACCAAGTTAGTCAATAATATGAGACAGAGCCATGTGGAGGCAGATACGACCAGCGGCGAACCTCAAACTTGGGTAATTCAACCATTTATTCTAAATTTAATAACAACAACAACAAAAGAATGAATCAACCTAATGAACAGCGGACCTCAAACTTGGATAATTAAACCATTTATTCTAAATTTAGTAACAACAACAAAAGAATGAATCAACCTGATGAAGTCGTTAAACAAACCTAAGTACATTGTGGAGAGACGAACAAAACAATACAGGGTACATACGCGTAGATGGGCAGCATTGGGAAAACGCGTCAGCGAATCAAATCACATCAAATTTGCGTGCATCTCGAGAATACTTGTACGGCCGTCACCCTGATTGACTGCGTCTATTCGCCCGATGCTCTGCTTGGTGCCCATTACTGCTCATCTTTGCGAAAGGAACCCAATATAGCAAACGACAATCATCCATATACCTGCATATCATCCACATACCTGCAAAAACAAATGCTTACACACATCCATTCTGGCATCGCGATCTCTCCGGAAAAACACATCCTTGTTGAATTCCTTAAGCGGCTTTCACACTGCCGTTGCTGCTGTTGCGCAACCGATGCCGTAATGATGAAGCATACCGCAGAGATGCAGAGGAGCAACAACGGCAACGAGGGGGTCTTTCACACTGCTGTTGCCGCAACCCCGCATCAGCAACACCGGCATCGGCTGCGCAACTGTTGCGTGGCCTCAGCAGCAAGGAATTATCGCCATCATTTCTTGCTGCTGTAGCTCGTCAAAGGAGGCATATCACAGGTCTTATCTCATTATCTTATGTCACGCGTTGCGGCTGCAGCAAGCATCGAACTCCACCCCTTTTTCGTTGCTCGCTGCTGCAACAGCGGCAACGGCAGTGTGAAAGCCGCTTTAGCTTTAGAAGACAATTTGTCGTCAGACTTGTTCTGTGTGCCGTCCTTGTAAAACAGTTCACTTCCAGTTTTGCCACATTTGTCGTAAAAACTTGGTCCTCCCCCATTAGGATAGATCCTAGAAGTATAGTGCATATGTTGCTGAAGGGTAATTGTGCTTGATTGTTTTTTACGGTATATCCCCAACGAAAAACCTTTTTTGAAAGAAAAAGTGAAAGAAAGAGAAGAACTGCGAGAACAACTGTCGATATGCTCTTCTTCAGTTTTCTTTGGATGCGAATGAAACTCTGCTTGCGATGAACCGACTGCAGCAAAGTTTATTTTTCTGCTAGCAGAACCTAAGGAATCCAATTGTTTATCGGACTTTAAGTGGCTCCTTGCTGTGCATGTTGTCCTTAATCTCTGCCGGCAAGAACAGGATGGCAGTTGAACGGCTGCGCGGGCGCGATGGCGGCCGTGAGTGGAGCATTAGCGCCTCGACACTTCTTGCCGGCTTTCCATCTATTATAGAAACGACCTCGACGTCTCGATGCAATTAATATTATTCACTGAGACGTGTCCCAACCGGATTGTCTCAGGGTTTTCTTTTTGTCGTCGTGTTCCCAAGCAATGAGGGCAGCTAGCAAACAGCGCACACCACCGATTTAGGTAATTTGGGGGTCGACACGTCGCATAGTAATAGTCTTGGTGTAAGACCTTTTCTCGTCAGTAAAACCTCTGAAACGATTGCCTGTAATGACGTGGCATCTCAATGAGTAGTATTCGTTCTCAACCTGATCCTTTCCAACATTTCTGAAAGGGCATGAGAAAAGAAACGAAAAAAAACGTCCACATTAAACTAGAACTCCTGCAAAAAGGTTAGAATAATGCTTTGTTCAAGGCACATTTTCGTCTGACTTTCTTTGGAATTTTAGTTCACCTGCTCAATAAATGAGCACACCGCTTGAAATTTTATAAAATTGTCTTTTTATAAGAAAAATCAATGGTTTAAAGATTTTTTTAGGAGCAAGAAAACTGCCATCCAGAGCGAAAGAAAACATTGCGCCATGATGTCGCAATTTTTGTTCGATAGCAAAATCTCTGTGTACTTGGAGTTTCACACCTGTACACGATATAACTAGAACAAGAACACATATTTATATCCTCACCTTCATAGTTCATGCAAATAGCATTCACCCTATCAATTGAATAAAAAACACAAAGGGATAGTAAAGTTCACAAGCGAGCTCTTCTTTTAACATATTGAATAACGCTTGCTGCTTTTGTGACGCTTAACTCTTTGAAAGATAAAAATTTTATTATATTTCAAATAGTGGATTCACTTATTGACACAGGTGAATTATAAAGATTTCAACGAAAGTTGCACTAATTTTCTTAAAACAAAATGTTCACCTAACCTGTTACAACGATGCGTACATGTCGCGAATGTGAGCAGCATTTGTAGGTGGGAGCTCGCCAACCAATAATAACCAACCAGAGCACAGACCTTACACATGCCAGCAGATAAGGGTACCGACTATACACGCTGTCTCTGAATGGCACGTCCACTCAATGCTGTCTAATTGGATAGGGCGCTCCCATCTCCCTGTGCTGCTCGTTTTCGCGACATATACCCAACGATGTTTTTTTTTGTTATCAAAACCCCAGCGCCAGGCGGACTTCAACCCAGACATCCTGCTGTCATGGCGGGAATGCTCTGCCATTACATCACCGCGCCGTTCTTCTAACCGTCTCCGGAGTCTATTGCTTATCTACAAAACGCTCGCTTTAATTTCAAAGATGTTCAGTTGATTTTAAAAGCGTTAAGATTGCCTAAGGACGAGTCTAATTTGGTTTGAAAACTGCCCAATTTGGCGTGAAAATGGTGTCAAACAAATAGGTTAATAAGACACTATTTAGAAAATCGCCGTCCATATGCAGAAGTGTGTCACACAGCCGTATGCTGAATCGTTCGCTGAAGTGACTGATGGTCAGCTCCTCAAACGGGCTTTGAATTAACCCCCGGCGAACATTCGGCACCTCGGTCTAACACAACGTTAGTACATACATCGATTTTTTCTGCCTGTATCGTTTAATAGAATCAGTTAATAATATATGTAAACTATTTAGAATTCTTAGTTCTTAAATGGTTCCAAACTCAATGCTTCAACAACTGGATAGAACTAAACAGAATCATGTGCATATATGAACTCTAAATCACACAGTATTACAACAACCAAAGTGGAAAACATGCAACCACAACACGTTTGAATTGTTTTCAAATCATTTAAATGAAAAGAACTCGAACCTACATCAATAAACAAAAAAATGATAATTTATCCTGTCTTCTCCGGATCAGGGAGCGTGGAGCGCAGTCGGAGGAAGCGATGGCTGCCGCCTGCACCCGATATCAGGTTCCTGGTTCGGATTTCGCGCCCAGGCCAACCTAGCCTTCCATCCCTCCGGGGTCGGTGAATTGGTACCAGACTTGTCGGGAAAGGATAAAGCCCTGACTTGTACATCGGCTGGCCACCGCAAGTTTGTATGGCCAAATACGCTTTTAACACGCCTCCACGACATCCCGTAGAAGTAGAATGCGTAGCGTATCCCAAAGCAGATTGATAACGCCATCCTCCATTCTTTTATCCTTATAGTTATTCATTATTTTTCAAATTCCTAACTTTGAATGTTTCATTCCGAATGTTGTGATTCAATGTTCCATCCCTCCGGGGTCGGTGAATTGGTACCAGACTTGTCTGGAAAGGATAAAGCCCTGACTTTTACATCGGCTGGCCACCACAAGCTAGTATGGCCAAATACGCTTTCAACACAACATTTCTTTTGTCGATGCCTCTCTTACAAATAATTTGATGTGCAGGCTTAATATTCCATTTGCATCCCTGCCAATGCACTGTTTAAGAATGTGGAATCTCACCGTCATCATTAGAGGTGGGGTCCATTGCACAGCAGGAACATTCGTTCTTCCATCAATTCACACCCTTATGATGAATAATGTCACCAACAATAGAAACTGATTCGGGAACCTTATTTCTGCTGAAAGTCACACATTAGTTCCAGTACATCTTCTTTTTGGTGATCTTGTTATTGTGTCGTTTAGCACGTGCTGTTCCAGAATTTTCCACAGAATAGTTCATTCTGAGTTTAGGGTACACTGCGCGGAACTTACCGGTAAGTATCAGATGTGCAGCCCCTACTGCACATCTGATACTTCATGCCATGCCTGGTGGAGCTGGCCTGAATTTCTACGCAGACCGATTGAAACATGGCCTACTACATCATATTACCTGAGCCATGAAGAGATACAATGTGCGGAGCTTGGCACTCAAGTGGTCGACGCAACGAATCCAAGTCCAGAAACCAGTCTCACCGTTCAACTTCTAAATTTGAAGAGATTCAGCACATTTAATAAGGCCAAAAGTGTGATGGCGCTAGTGCTGCTCTTCCTGAGGAAACTGCTCCGTAGATTAAGCGAAAAACGACAACGCCAAGTGTTTGAACGCGTTCCAGAGCTGAAGAGCTTTCCGGAAGACGTCAACAGTATCGGAGGAAAAGCGGTAATAGCGTAACGATCGGCAATCATCCTAAATCATCAAACCGCGCATATCACCCCGCATTATCGCAAATCCGTGGAAAACACCCTCCGTTTATTCAAGGACAACGACGGTATCTCGCGCTCAAAAGGAAGAATTGGAAACTCTTCATTAAACGCGGACGCAAAAAGCCCTATATTTATCTCTCCAAAAACGCCCTTAGCAACGCTGATCATCAACGAGGCGGAGAATATCACCAGGACATAAAACACACCATGTCGACAATTCGCATGAAGTGCTGGATACCCCGACTGAGACAGCAAGTACGACACACAATTAAAACTTGCGTTAAATGTCGACGATTCAACGGCTTACCTCACGAATATCCTGAAACAACGGATCTACCACACCGACGAGTCTTGCAAACGCGAACATTTCAACACATCGGTCTGGACTTCTTCGACCTACCACTCATTGAAGAGGGCGACAAAGACTTGAAGACGTATGGATTCATTTTTACATGCGCGTCGCTTAATTCACCTGGAGCTGGTAAAGTCCATGGCCGTTAAGATTTCTTAAACGCACTAAGATGATTTGTCGCTCGAAGAGGACGCGTGCCGGCCTCAATCACAAGCGATAACGCACCCACCTTCCTTCTCAGCGCAGAAATTCTTAATACTGACGCAAACAAACGACAGATCTGTTCCGCGGTTCAGAACGCTACCGCACTAGGCGAAATAGGATGGCGAAATATTACACCGTACGCGCCTTGGCAAGGAGGCTTTTACGAACGACTCATTAAATCTATCAAACTATACTATACAAGTCTTTAAGAGGAAAACCGCATAACTCCTTAGACAGTTTCACGACTATTTTGACAGAAGTGGAGGCTTGTCTGAACTCGAGACCGCTAACATATCAAGGCGCGGAACAAGACGACTACAGCTCAATTCGTCCTATCGACTTCATCCAACGCGACATGGACGTAATCCTTCCGCATGACTTTGGCGCCGAAGACTCTGCTGAAGATCCAGAATACGCCTTACCAGAACGCATAACTGCTCTCAAAACGAGGAAGGACGCGGAAAGTGCGCTTAAGTCATCTTGCAAGTACACGGAGCGCTTCTGGAACATTTGGCAAAACCATTACCTCACAAGTTTACGCGAAACTCACACGAAATACGTATCAACAATGCGTTATCACCCTCTGATGTCAAAAGTTGGCTCCGTTGTGCTTATAAATGATCCAGCTCTCCCAAGGAACGATTGGAAGATGGCTCGCATAACAGTACAAAGAATACGTGGCGTCTTCCTAAAATGGATGGAGCAACACTGTCCTTTACCTTTATAATACCGCCATTTAAACGACAGCTCAAAACTAAGAGCAGCAGTCAGTGTGCTAAACCGCTTAACATAGGAAGCATTATATATAGTCATACGCATTATGACTATATGACGTACGCATTATGACGCATTACTTATAGTTATATTATAGTCACGCTATAAAAGCAGTCGTAGTGAAGAGCCGAACACTCTGACGCCCTTTCTTCAAGAGCATCTCCATATGCTTCAGTCACATAAATCTTCTTGGGTATTCAACATGAATAAAGGGTGCGTAAAAAGTATTGACGCACCTACTTTTTGTTTCAGCCCCAACTTTCTCTTTCTACTTTTCAAAGTTTTTGTGTGTTATTTTGTTGTCTACATTGTGTTCAAAAATATTCTTGTAAAAACTGAAGAAACATGATACCGTCATGGTTACTCTTACTCTTTACTGGCTGTTACCGAAGGAAATGTACTTCACTAACAAGGGAATTAGGCGGTGTTCGAAACGGCCCAGTGAGGAAAGAGGTCAACAACCCAAACGTCAGCCACGGCTCTGTCATAACAGATTATGATTACAAGAAGTTCAAACACGATAACGTTCAAATCCAAAATTATCAATCTCTGACCGATAACGGCAAACAGACAACACGCGCAGATGTGGACAGATTCTCGGACGAGCACAGCTTAAACATGAATCCGCTAGATTACTCTTTTTAGGCGATTTTGGAGAACGAGGTCTGGGCTACTTTCTACAGAAGTGACCAGTCGCAGAAGGCTACCCTGTTCAAGGCACGGGACGAAATCCAAGCGAGCACTTGCGGCGCGTGCTGATGAATTTTTCCGTCGTTTTCGCTCCTGTATTCTCAGTAAAGGAGCCAATGTCGATTACGAGTTATTCTATCGTGTTTGCAAAATCATTTTCCATATTTCCCAAATATTTTCCACATTTTCCCGAATATTTTAAAAGTTACTGCGCAATACTATTTCCACAGCCGTCATTTTCTGCGTCAATACTTTTTACGCACCCTGTTGAAAACAAGTGCTGGATCAGAGTGGAAAGAAACGTGCGATTTGTTCAGCTTTCACTGGTGTCGTTAAAAAAGTGAGGATGACGAAGAATGTCTGGCTTTTGAGACTTCATCAAAAATGACACATCATTAAACGTTTATCGGGATTGAGTGAAATATTAGATACTTCACCGTTGAAAGATTTTTGTAGATCATTTACAAGAGATAAGTTAGTGGCCTCTCAGCTTGTGGCCTGTGATAACAGAGCAGTGGTTCTCGACAACGCTTCAGTCATGACAACTGTTGCAAGACGTCTTCAAGGGCTGGACGTATCTGAAAGCAAAAAATCGCTAATTTATTTGAATTGCTAAAGAAATTACAAGCTCAAATGCTTCTCCACTTAGAGGGGACTACATGGAAGATGAGTGACCTTCCACGGTAAGGCAGCAGTACTTATACGAAGGATGAAACGCAAAAAGATTTGCAGAAACGAAACTTGTTATGAACGGGGGAGGGGAAGAGGGAAGAATTTGTGGATGGATAAACACAGCTGGTTCTGAATGTGAAGAAAGTGGGCAGAATGGGAGGTGGGAGCGCGCTGAAACTATTTAACCATAGCTAACCAGGGCACCAAGCACGCGACAGCCAATGAGCATACCGATCGTCCTGGTCCCCTCTGACCGCGGGGTATCTATGAGATTTAGCTGCCATGTTTCCACCACCTTTTGCTGCTCGTAAGGATTAAGGAGGTTTAAAGAGCCAATTTTCACGCTAAACACTGTTTTGTCCCTGTATAAGAATAGCTCATACAGCAGTATCTCCCTACTTCAGACATTCGACTCCTTTCATCGGGATTACCGGGAAAACACTGCTTCGTCATGATCACTCGAACTCCTCTCGGCATTTTATCTGGAGCGGACAGTCGATGTCCAGCCAGCACCTTAAACGGGCACAAAGTACATGCACCAAGTCAGGATTACCATAAAACTGCTATTTAAAAACCAGTACACTCGCTGTGACTTCAACAGCACTCATGTCCGCATACGGTGACTGTCCATCCATGTATATCTGAAGTGTAAGAAATAAAGAATGAAGGACGACATTACTAAATCCCTTTTGAGATGCGCCACGCATTCTATTTCTACGGGATGTTGTGGAGGCGTTTTGAATGCGTATTTGGCCGGCACAATGATCTGCGGTGGCAACCAATGATTAATTAGGTTATTTATCCTTCCCAGACAAATCTGGTACCAATTCACCGACCCGGAGGGGCGGAGGGCTTGGTTGGCCTGGGCGGGAAATCCGACCCACCGAAATCCGAACCTAGTATCGCGTTCACGCGGCAGCCAGCACCTCCTCCGACTGTGCCACACGAATGAAAATATAGTTTGTGGTCCTAATACCCACGTTAGCAATGCTAGCGAGCTGTAGTAGATTGAGGCTATAAGTTTAAACATACTTGAGATTTATGAAGAAACAATATCAAACCACAACCTTAAGAAACACAAGGTAGACCCTGTCGAACACAGATTCGCGATACATGATTCACGGTATAAAGACCTACACGTTAGGCTGCTCCAGTTGTGCGATGGCGCATTGCAAGAAATCCTATCAACGCCAAGATTAACGAACGCAGGGAATTTATAAAGCTGCCACGTGAATTACGACCGCCTTTGCGCTACTCCAAACTGTGTGGTCTGTCCAGCTGGCAGGGAAGGAGAATGCGCTGTCTCAGGTACCGTTAATAGGATCACCTACCAAAGCTGTGGTGAATGGTATGTCGAAGAAACTTATCGCCCACTCCATGTGCGGTCAAAGACCATTTGGAGGGCAAGCAAAGGTAGCGGGTTTCCATTACTCCGAGTGGCCACAGCGTCAACGACCACCACGGAGAGGACTTTGGTATCACATATGAAATTTTGGCGTGTGAGCCCCAATCGTCGGCCAGGAAAGCCCTTGAGGCATCTTGGATGCAGGCTACTGACCCAAAAATCAACCAGAAGGGAGAGTGATTATATATAACCGGGGAGCTCAAGCCATACCTCCGACTAGCACTCTAATCAAGGTACGGTATTCTTTGGTACCCTCGACGAGCGCTACTGCCCTGATCGCCTGTCGATCCATGGTTAGATGAGATCAATTACTGTCTTCTCATCTTGTATACGTACAATTGGTCTCAAAATTCAGTACGATTGAGATGTTTGGACGAGTGGTTACACTTAGGTTGCTTCCTTTCAAGCTCTGATGGAGGCGATCCCGCCGAAACATAAGCCTAATGAACGCTATTATCAACCTCGCCTAGAGTTCAAGGAACAACAACAATAACGAATCCATCATCATGCCGATATTCATGGAAAGTCGGACTTTGCAAAATTAACACAGATGATTCAGAATCGGCCTACCTCCCACAACAAAACTCCGAAGGAGTAGACGTCACTTTTTTTCGTGAACGTTCCTGTACTTAGAACCTCTGGTGCTAACCATCGAATTGGTAACCGTTGTTTCATGTCCTTAACCATAGTTCAGTTTTCAGTTCGATTTTCAGATCTGAATTATCTCACCTTGAGTGTGTAGTTTTTAGCTCGATTTGACAGCTCTCGGGAAAGACCAAAATCACTGAGTTTGACTTCTCCATCGCCTACCAAGCAGTTCCTATAAGAAACATCTTTCAGCAGTAGCTTACAGATGTGAATTTCAAGACAATTTCCTAAATCCTTTAAACATCATTTTCAGCACTGCCACCTACTCGGAGTCGCTCAAGGGATGTAAGCTGTACTATCGCTGCACTACAGTGACTACACGACACCAGTAGCCAGTTGAAAACTCAATCCTACAGCTGGTTACACTAAAACTGGGTTCTCAAAAACCGATCTCATTAACCTGCCCTCATCCTTGGATATATTTGGCCTCTTACACCTGCCGGCTTCTGTGTGTGGGTAACACTATTCGGTTGAGGAAACAGTTCATGGCGTTTTTTTCGCAGTTTTATTGAAACTATTTTTTTGCTTGAGAAGTTTGTATTTAAAAGTTTGTATTTACTATAAAAGTACTTTCTCAGCTCTACAAAACACTGCAAAATATTTCAGAATAATTTAATTTTTGTTATTTTTAGGTTTAGAAATGGAATACCCAAGAAGCGAAAATCTGTATTTTTGACACCCCCTCTTCTTCGGACCGGAGAAGGTGTCATAGGCAAGTCTACAACACAGAAATGGTTTGCGAAGTTCAACAAAGCGACTTTGACCTCGACAATAGCCCCCGTAGAGGATAGCGTTAAGAATCCGATGAAAAGTGTCTCAAGGAACTTTAAAAAAGAAAGGTCGCTAAATAAGTCGTGAGTTAGCCGACGGACTGTGGAGTGCTATCAAAAGCACTTCTTAAACACTTCACTCGATGAGATTTGCTGAAAAGCCTGGATGAGCCTGGATGCACAACGACCTGGCTCAAATCAATAAGAAACAACGTCTTTAAATTGCTTTACACCTTTCGCACAATCAGCTGAAACGAGAATGGGGATGAAGACTGACTGACAACTCAGCAAGCTAGGTTACAAAGAGCTGCCGTCTCTGTGCGACCAATATGTATATTTGGTTGTCCCACGCGGAATGTCGCGTACATTGTGGCCTTCTTTTCACAGCTATTCGCATCGGTTGTGAGCTCTCTTATGGTTAGTTTTTACGACGTTTACCTTATATATTTCCTTCTTTCCCACATCCTTCCTTCATCGGTTTCTAAAATTACAGTTTTCTGACTACAATGGACCAGAAAATGACTGTGCGCGAGTGCCTGCTCAACGAGTTCAAATTGAAGAAATTCGCTGAGAGCGTTCGTTGATAGCTGCATTTGGCAAAGATGTCGTTTTCAAAAGACAATGCGAGCGGTGGTTTCAACGTTTTGCCGACGGCGACGAAAGTCTTGAAGACGAAAAACACTGAAGACAAGCGCCTATTACGGCTGCTGTTGAAACCGATCCGACAAGATCGACTTGGAAGCTTGTCTGCTTTAAATCCTACTCCATGCTCCAAATTTAAATCCAAATCGAGTTGGCACGTCCTCTACCAACTTGCTGCATGCTCATGCGAGGCCTCATATCGGCAGAAAATTGAGGAACTTGGTTGGACCGTTTCGCCTCATCTCCTGTACAGCCCTGGCATTGTCTCATCCGACTACTACATATTCTGCTCGATGCAGCACGCCTTGGATGGGAAATGCTCCCTGACTACGACGAAATCCGGATTTGGGTAGCCAACTTCCTCGATTCGCCGCCAGCTCATTTCTTTAAGGAAGGGAACCAATCTTTGCCTGTACATTGTAGAAATGTTGTTGATAATTGTGAAAGTATATTACCAAATTAAGTGTGGTTTTAATTCCTTTGTATGAATTTAACTTTTCGGATTCCGTGTAGGACACCCTAATACAGCTGTAATTAGCTGGGTTCGGGAACAACGCGCCTCCTTAGGTCTCTTTGTTCAGGCGGAAATCTTTGACAATAATTATTATGAAAGTCACGAAAACAATATTTCAATATTACTTTAAAACTATTTTTTGGCATATTGAAACTATCATGTGCCAACATTCTTAGTATTACATATCACAACATTAGTGAAGCTCCTTTTATATTTCCCCCTAATTCGATGTGTAGATGATACAGTTCTTCAAGTCGCATCATTATTTAGTTAACTGCACAACAGTAAGCCAACCACTTTCAAAATATTGAGCGTTTGTATTGGCTCAACGGTTTAGAAGTATGGCAGAAACATTAAAGAATAGTTGCCCCCACCGTGCTGCCACGTCTCTATGCAGACAGTCATTCCTATGTAAATACTCCAGACCTTTCGCGGCCCCAATCGAGTAGCGAAGCTGAAATGGAACAGTCAAAAATATGCATTTAGCATGACATGTAGAAGGTATACTGTAAAGCGCGGCGTTGTTCTGTTCCTTCTCAGGATGCGCCATGCATTTTACTTCTGTGGGTTATCGTAGAGGCAATTTCATTTGGCCTATACAGTGAACTGCAGAGGACAGCCGGTGAGGAAGTGAAAACCATCTTTCCAAGTGTAAGAGGTGACGAGGATTCTGATTGTCACGCTTAGCCAGAACACAAACGCTATCGTTCTCACGATCATTTAATGTGGTATTATGGTAGCACTCTTAGATCATTTCAGAACATTCCACTTGCTAATCCATCTCTATTTAAGGAGTACATTCACACATGTGGGGCTAGGAAGGAGAGGTCCGCCTCATCATACGATCGACCGATCCATGGCACAGCTTGCACTAAGACCTCGGGTTCCAGTGCTCTTCCCAGCTCGTGCCCTGCGACCATGACGCCATCACCGATTCTGCCGTCTGTAGTTATTCTGATTGATTGGAAAATCGTTCTAATAAACTCCATTCGGTAATCGTGCTTTCTACACTATAGTCAGTCAGGAGCGGCAACCTTAAAGTGCCTGTGTGTTCTCGACACCATGTACAACTGTGTAGGAGCTGAAGCTCTCGTACAAAACCAGGGGATAGAATGGAGATGCAAATTACTGTATGCTCCCAATTCGTGCATGTCCCAGTTAATTTTTTAGCATTCCAGTACCAATTTAGCGACGCCTGAGGAATGGACTTTTTGGTGGATCTGGGCGATTGATTCTAAACCAGAAACATCGACATAGGCTACACGTGACAGCCGGCGTCTTCTCCGACTGCGCTACCGCTCGCTTCAGAGTTAAGAATTGAACATACCCATCAATAATTCCAAAACTTTTCTAGCCTCACCCTTTTCCGTTTTGATATTTGACCAGAGTCTTTCTGTAAATGTACATCTAATGCTCCTCCTTTTACCATCTCCATTACAAGCATCACTGGCTCCTGAAGGAATTTTTGCAGTCACCTGTCGGCGCCCTTTACAAAACACAAATAATAGGAAAATTATTTAGTTCCGAAAAAATCATGCAAATTCTGCAGAATCGAGACAATACCTAAACCCTTTCTCAGATACATTTTCCGTGTGAGTTTAGGTGAAGAACGGTAGCAATAACCTTTCTACGAAATTTTGTGGGCAAATCCCTGTTAAACCTTGAGAGAGCATGAGTTGTGATAAATATATGTCATAAACTAACACGTTCAACGGCAACACCGTAGAATTTTACGACATTCGGATGACGATACCGCCGCATGATCCGTGCTTCCTTACAGATTTCTCCGATTATCTGCTTCGTTACTTCAGTAGCTTTGTTCACTTTTACGGCCACCTAAACAGATTTTATATCATTTGCCCTATCGTAAATGCCTAAATAATAGTTTGTCTTCTGGTTTATTTAACTAGAAGAATGCTCGCACCTCATACTTTCTGTTGCCGATCGTTAAAACCCCTGCGTAAACGCCTCCAAACGCTCCCTCGCCAAGCTTCCGTCCGAGCTCGATCTATAAAAACGCGTTATTTACAAAGCACTAGCATTTTAGCAAAGCATGATCACCTACCCATTCATGCTTAAATTCCCAGTCTTGTTTAGGGATAGGTGAAATAAGGATAGCTTCTGTTGTCTCACTTATTGGTTTTTGCTCCCGAACATAATATTCTATCATCTCCAGTACGCTCGGGAAGCGCTCTTTCTCGATAAAAACCTTGCCTGCAACAGCGGCTGATCACAAATAGGTATACCATTGCCTTATTATCATTTTTAGTCAAACCATAGAGAGCTGCTGAATCTATCCTAATTGAAGGGAGAACCATGTAGCAATTTTCGTCCCTATTCGCTTGTTTGAGTTTCTACGAGAGCTTTAACTGCTGGACCAAGATGTTAGGACTTTCGTTTAATTGAAGGAATATATTTCTCTTAGTGGCAAGGAATAACGTACTCAATTTTCGCTTTATCACTAACCCTCCCAACTAGGATAGGTCCGAGCCGTTTTCTACCCCACCAGCCAATGGTTTAGAAGCCAAATTTCTACCTTCTCTTTCATTAACAACAAAGTGGTTATTCCTTCCTTTCCACCGCACTGACAGTATTGTTTTCATGCCCTGTAAAGAACAGCTACAATTGAGCACAGAGAGCGGCGCATAATCTACCAACTTTCCTTTCTCCGCTGCACATTTGAATTGAACAATTATTAGGTGACCGAAGAATAATGGCAGCTTTCACTTGTGTATGCGTGTGCGCGTGTGCGCGTGAGATCTGAGCCCAGATTCATCAACGAAAGAGTTGGTGACTTGTTACCACAAATCAACCTAACTGCTCCTTACCAGAAACTTACCGGCACCTGGATTCGCTGTGAAGATGGCGCGCCGGTAAGTTGACGGAAGCAACTACACAACGCAGCGGCCGCCATAGTACTCGCACAGCGACATTCCGCACTATTTCGAAAGTTTGTTTCGAGGCCTTTCGATGCCATGATATTGCGCTGTAGTGCACTATTTCGAAATTTTCTTCTACTGGGCTTTGGACTCTTTTCGATGCCTTCTTTTTACTAATTATTGCCGGTTTCAAAAACGATAGCTCAAGTTCAGTGGGCCCAAGTGTGGTACCAATTCAGCTCCGGAGGCCTACCTTCCTGCTCTTTCATAACATAGAGGAATTGTGAAATGACATCAACGATTTTCAACAAAACCTATGTTTTTCTAGAGCATCTAGCGAAGATCACAGTGGAAACAAAAATCATGTTCGTTTAGCTACTGGCCGCTTGGTTGTGGCAAAATGGCCAAAGATTGCCGCCTAGTAAGCCCGTTTCGACTTGAAGCGTGCTCGAGCGAGGAGTGGAGACCACCGAGTTATTCCGTGTCCTAAGGAAATTCTGGCCTAATTTGCTTTAAAATTGAAAGGTGTACACGAATTCGGTTTGAAGGAGTGCTGAAAAATGACCAGCACTAGTTGCATGGCGAGCATACGTACCCCGACCTCCCATCCATAGGCTACAAGTGCTTGCCATTTTTGGACAACCCAGCGGCCCGTAGCAAAAAAGAATTTCACCCTTGTGCTCAGATGTCTTCATATAGCTCTTGTTGAGAATGGTTGGGGAAGTCACAGAAGTCCCTTGTTAGCGCTCAGTTTTTAGCAGTGCTCCAACTCCATGTTAGGATTGCGCTAGAATACTGAACTCTAGCAAGAAAAACATAGAAAAACAGATCGCCCTACAGCGACCCCAAATCAGTATTGTGCCTGAAAATGCAATGAGCTTACTTTTTAGAACATGTTTATAATAAATACGCGCCCTTACCATTCCAGGTTCCGGCTCTGATACTCTAACAAGGTAGTCACCATCTCGCGTTAGTAACCTGAACGTCCTTGAATATTTACAGATTTTGAGTATATTTTGCTGTCGAATTCTTCTATGTCACCGACTCGTAACCGCTCACTTATTGATGTCTTCTCTGGGTAAAAGTCCGTGAAACCATGCCTCTTCTTCGTGCGCATTCGATCGAGAGCTAAAACACATACTTCGAGCAAATCATGCTACTCTTCTGGCGTTTGTTCGCGCTGCGGCCACATTTTTCCTCTGGGTGAGCGATGGCGTGGATATAAGGATAAAGGATAAAGGACGACGTTATTCAATCCCTTTGGGATGCGCCACGCATTCTACTTCAACGGGATGTCGTGGAGGCGAGTTGAATGCGTATTTGGCCATACAATGACTGCCGGCCAGCCGATGAACAAGTCAGCGCCTTATCCTTGCCAGACACGTCTGGTACCAATTTACCGACCCCGTAGGGATGGAAGGCTTGGTTAGCCTGGGCCAGGAACCTGGTATCGGGTGGCAGGCGACAGCCGGCGCCTCCTCCGACTGCGTTTCACGCGCCCTATGGCGCGGATAGCAGATACAAATCGTACCGTGACCATATTAGGCGCCTTTTATACTCTCGCCGCTGCGCGATTGCAGTCAGAAGGGGAGCGTCAGCGTCGTGCGGCCACGAGCTTCTGCGCACTAAGGTCCATGCTCCATGACGAATGACGGACAAGGCGGTCCATGAGCCATTGGAGAACCAAAACAGAAAGGATTCGTCTGGCTGATCAGCGGAATGCATCTTGCCAATATTAGTAGTGAGATTCCTGGGGGAACGACGATCCTCTCTCAAGGCTCGGGTCGAAGTCGTCCGCTCAACCTACGGTTGAAACCGGTCAGTGTGGTATTGATTCGAATCCCCTGCAATGCAAATGGCACTAAACGGCCTCTTATTTTGCAAGATGTGCGGGTCTAAAACTAAAATTGCTGGAAGGCACTCATCGTCGAGAATCAGTCAGAATTCTCTCTCATATGGCCATTCCGGCTCATTGTGCCCTACACTCATCTTTAGCGTGGTAGATGAAACTTCGGGAATGTCTACAGATCTCCATTCTCTTCTTAGGTTATGCTAGTTAGGGGAAACTAAGGTCATGTTCACCGATTTCGCTCAAGCTCCGGCGTAATACAAAAAACGGATGTCGGATTCGTGATGAGCGCCTTAAGTAACCCCCCCCCCTCCTGTGCGGTGTTGGGTCGAAAAAGTTTGTCGACCTTTCCTCTTGCTCTGGAGTACTGGCGACATTATCAGACTAATACTCCGCGAGAGAGAACACGCGCAGGCCGATTGCGCGGTCTGCCACTTGAGATACGTCGCTAGCGGCGCATCATAGTAGCGCTTGTGCCCATCGCTAGCGATGCTAGCACATCACCTTCTCCTTATTTTATTTTCTCTTCTGGCATCGCTCATCGCTTTCTACGTCGCCGTCGTTCGAGGTGAGCGATGGTATAACATAGCCCTTTGGCCTATGTCATACCACCGCTCACCCCGAGCGAAGCCTAACTCACATATCAGGGGTGCACATTTAACGGTTAACGATTTAACGAATTTAACGAATTAACGGCACTTTCCGTTAAAATCCAGCTTAACGACTTAACGGAAATTTTTAGAAATTTAACGGAATTTTTAACGGACCTTTTTTCTCAGTAAGTTTATCAATTTTCCCTCTGTTTTCACTAATATCGCAGGCCTCATCCTCCCAATTAGGACTATTCCTGAATAGCTATTGAAGTCAGGAAGAATATTTTCATGTTTTTATGCCATTCTCATGCCATCTATGGCGCATTTGGATTTTTGGAAATAATACAATTGCAGCTAGAAATGTTCTTCATCGAGCCGCCAAGCACGTCAATAAATCCACAAAGTTAGCGGTCTGACCTCATCGTAGGATACGCTTATCCTCACTTGGCGCTGCTTATCCCAGAATGCTTGCTCGCCACCTAAAGCAGTCGAGACGGAGAGAATGTTTCCAGTCGGCGGAGGTATTTTAAATGATTTGAGAAAAACGCTAGTGATGTAATAAAGAACGCCGTCACTCAATGTCTTTTGGGATGCGTCACGCATCCTACTTCTATATGATGTCCTGGAGACGATTTGGATGCGTAGTCGGCCATGCAGTAAATCAGTTATGATGGTCAGCCGATGAAGAAGTCAGCTGTTTATCCTTCCCAGACAAGTCTGATACCAATTCACCGACCAAAAATTCACCGGGGGTGGAAGGCTTAGTTGGCTGATCGGGAAATCCGAACCAGGAACTTGGTATAGGATTGCATGCAAAAACCGGCGCCCCCTCCGACTGTTCTACACGCGCCCTAATAACAAAAATTCGGAAAGCTACTTTCCTGAACATTAACACGTCAACAACCGTGTCGCACCCATTCGGCTGAGGGGAAGCGTGTGACATGATGTCGTGTAAAAAATCAATTGGTCTCACGCACAGGGCACGCGAAAATCGTACGTTCGTCAATGTGTTAACATTCCACTAATAGGCTTTCAGTTGTATTTTTGTTAGCTCTTTCGGTACTTAGTGAGCTGGTTCCCACATCGAGATTGTAGACGTCCGTATAACAGTCACACAAAACGGTTTCGTAAAGACCAGGAAAGGGGGAGAAACTTCGGGGTCTGCCTGATCTTACATTTTAAGTTGCCCTGTCAAAGCGGGCTTCAGCCCACCAAGTACCGTTCACTTGATTGATAATCCTATACCTGGTGTATTCCACACCATGAAGATAATTTGCTGCCGTAGGTTTGTTTACTTTACTGTCCACACCTTGTTGGTAATGACTTGTGTAAGCCACATTGTAGTGTTACACTCCGTTCCTTGAACTTTAGTTGTTGATCAGCTGAAGTTGGATGGAACATATAACATTTTCCTTGGTTTTTGAATTGAAATAACAGTTCGCAGCTAATTGTATTTCTTTACCGAAATTTAACGATTTACCGGAAATTTAACGAAAATTTTCCGTTAAAAAATTTCGTTAAAATAATTTAACGCGCAGAACTTCGTGTGCACCCCTGTCACATATCTCACATATCGATCGCGCGAAGCGATGAATCGATATGGGAACTATCACTAGGCTTTGCTCGGGGTGAGCGGTGGTATGACATAGGCCTCAGGGGTCGTTTAGTGTGCGCGTGACGCGCGAAGCGTTGCATGTGTACTGTCCAAATTGATCGAGCGACGCTATTGATCAATTCGGCCACTACACATGGCATCGCGTCGTGCGCCGCGCGCGGACTAAACGACCGCTTAGACAACAGGGAGGGGACCAGGGATGGGCGGAATTTCTGTTTCCTGTTTTCTGTTTCCTGATTTTCTGGCCATTTTGGGCAAATTTTTTCTGTTTTCTGTTTTCTGGGAAAATGGCCAAAAATTAGCTAGAAAACAGAAAATAGAATTGCGAACAAAATTTTATCACAGAAATAAAATGAAAAGAATCGGAAAAAGTGTCATAGAATAGTGAGCTTCATTCCAAAATAGTGTTTCTAAAGTATCCCAAATAGCAAGCATGTGGCGTTTTTGGATGTGCTCATGTAGTAATTGCGCCATATACTCATGAACTTGCCGCTTTGTTTGCTTGATTGATTGCGTAAGTTCTGCTGGCAAGGAGTTCCTTCATAGGACATTTTTCGATTTTCAAGATTTGGCTTCGTATTTTTTCGATACTAACAGTAGTTTGGACCATCTACGTTCACTAAAAATTTTGTATTAAAACTACAAAACTAGTATTCTGAGGGTATTAGATTATGCATTAACTAACCACTTGTCCTAGAGTTACTGTGGGTAGGGTTATACTCCACCTCCGGTTTAAATATTGAATATTGTTGGCCGGTCATCCCCAATAACGATTTCTGCAGAGCATTTGTCAAAGCTTCTTTTCTAACTCTGAAGATTGCTCAGCTTTTGGTGTCACAAATTAGTAAGAGATAGAAAAGTTTTTTTCGATTTCGCTGCTGTAGTGACACAATAGTGATACACGAAATTTCTCATTTATCACGTATATCATCTGTCGTCCGATTATCATCGAGTTGTTTGAGCGGGCACCAGCAGCGTCTCAATACGTCCATGCCGCGTGCCAGGGTGCTCCATTGGATCCCCTCGCTCGAAAGACACGAAGAGCGTCATATCGGTCGTTCAGGGCTTTCACGAAGAAGTCCAAGCAACACATTGTTGGGCGTCCTGGTGTTCGCTTGACATCCCGCTGAATCCAGTTGGTGACGGCTAACGTCCAGTCGGTGTCTGCGAAGCGCATTACGCGGCCCACCTAATCTTCGACGACTTGGCCCATGCGACAACGTCTCTGATCTGCGAACGTCGGCGAAGCTCGGAAGTCTCGAGGCCTTCTCTCACTTGCTTGAGTCGTGTCACTCCGAGCATTGTCCTCTCGATTCCACGCTGCGCGACACTGATCGCTTGTTCATCCTGCTTTCGTAGAGCCCAGGTCTCTGATGCGTATAGCAGGGCAGGAAGAACAGTGAAGTTGAAAAGGTAGGTACGGAGCCGGACGTTCTTCGTCTTCTCCACGACTCTTTCGACACTCTTGACAGCTCCTCAAGCCTCTCGCTTCCTCCTGCCCAGCTCCAGCACTAGTTAGTTGGTCATATTGACTTCGCGACCCAGATGCACGTATCTGGAGCATTCGAAGATGTTCGTTCCGTTGAGCGAGGACGAGGCATCAGAAACTCGTCCGTTCCTCATGAGCATCACCTTCGTAAGATTCAGCTGCAGTCCAACGTTCCTACATACACGGTCGAAGTCCGCCAGCATCTGCTCCGCCTGGCTAGCGCTCGGTGTTAGATGGTGTAGCTGCCGTCCGTCGTCCTTCACTCCCATGTCTTCCCATTCTAGTTCGCGAATGACGTTTTCGAGTGTGGCGCTGAAGAGAACCGGGGACATGGTAGACTCTCATAGACCTCTCTGTTCACGTTGGCAACGACGTCGTTGTAGAGTGACGAGACCTTTGTCGTGAACCCACTGCACAGCTGCCGAAGGACTCTGATGTACAGAGTAGGAACGCTCTGAGTGAGCACGGCTTGGAGGACCCCTTCAGTCTCGACGGAGTCGAATACCCTCTTCAGGTCGATGAAAACAGGCAGATCGGGAGGTAGTTGCCAATGTCGTGCACGTCTCCCTTCTTGTACAGCAAGGCGGTTCTGCAGGTCTTCCACTGAGATGTAATATGATATGTAAATATGAGGAGAAATAATAATATCCCTAATAATAACAATAATGTGATGGGTATATGCTCGGTCTTCATTATATGGTGTCTACGCATTCAAGAAAGCACCTTCACCCAAGTTCTGTTGTGCTGACAACCCCTTCAGTCGCAACCTCGTGTTATTCTGTGAAATATCAAGCCAATACACAGCATTTTTAGTCTGCTAAGTAGTAACTAGGTGCTGTTAAGAGCATCGGTAAGTTGGCCTGAAAACTTTCAGCTACG
Organism: Heligmosomoides polygyrus polygyrus; assembly: GCA_947396885.1. Taxonomy (NCBI): domain Eukaryota; kingdom Metazoa; phylum Nematoda; class Chromadorea; order Rhabditida; family Heligmosomidae; genus Heligmosomoides; species Heligmosomoides polygyrus. The sequence goes on from OX377202.1 coordinate 92,840,028, forward strand.
CGGAAACTAGTACACTTACAAGGAAAGGTATTCTCGATGAACAAGACGAATTAGGAAAATAGATTCTGGCTCAGCCAGTATTACTCAAAGAACCTCTGCACAGCTTTAGAGTATGTTGCGGGAGTATGTCTACAAACTCAAGCAATTGAGCTGAAACATGCAAACAGTGATCACTGAGCCTTCATCGTGTTCGGTGCTCTAAAAGAACAGTTTCTTACTAGTGCGACCATTATCTAATTGAGGCGTTGGCGGTGAAACGAAGCTGATGAGTAATGTCGTATACTTCAAGTGTCGAGATTCCTACGATCTATTAGTCAGGATTTACAACTTGCTGATTGCAATACTCTGGAGTGTACTAGAAATTTTTATAAACGCTTGCAAATTAAAACGCTGGTCTAAGACTACATTTCTTGTCGTACAATAGTATTTGCTACTGGAAATATGGATCTTTGGGTAAAATAATTAGGTCGTTTGATAATTTCGAAATATTCTGTTTTCTGTTTTCTGATTTTCTGGCGTTTTTGGCTTTTTTGTTTCCTGATTTCTGTTTTCTGACGAAAGCGATTTTCTGTTTTCTGTTTTCTGGGAAAATTTTCAAAACTTCCGCCCATCCCTGGAGGGGACGTTCACAGATCCATCACGATGCGACGCGACGTAATGGTAATCAAGATATAAGAAGATAATCTTCAATATTGATGACTCGCTGACCTACGTCACGGCGATTCTCTCCAGAGCGGTCGGCTGCATCCGCAGCAGCTGCCTATTAAGCACTTCAACTTCACTTCAGCGGTTGTCTGAGCTTATCTCTCCCGCTTATCTCTAATCTGTCGCTGCAGCGATCACCACGTGTGCGATAACCGCAGGAACGATAGTCGCTGCGCTCAAATCACACCCGCTACAGTCGCTGGAGCGACGAGGAAGTATGCCAGATGCCATAAAGTAGGACGGCAAAGCTGAGGATGAGTGCCTCCTGCGCGGCAGTTTTGCCGTGTTCCGCGTCGCCGCAAAAGTGTGCGGAGGCCTTTAAAAATAGAGCCACCGCGTCGCCGCTAATGTGCGGAAGCCATAACTCTGCATGTGCCCTACTGCGAGCGTTACTGGGTTGTGTTTTTCGGTTCGAACTTCTCCGGCTGTTGTTTTTACATTTTTTAGTCCGCCTAAGGCCTATGTTATACTTCGACGACGCGTCGCCGGCGACGTCACCGAGAGCTCCGCAGGGGGTGTTATACTTCCGCCGCCGACGTCGCCACAGACTGGCCGAAGACGTCAGCGTCGCCGACATCGGTGACAGCGCGTTGCCGTGCTGTGCACGACGTCGCCGACGTCATCCAAGGGTGGCAGAAAATGCGCTCCGATGCTCTCTTGTCAACGACGTCCCCGACACCGCCACAGAATCTGTTGACGACGTCGCCGACGTCGACCACGCGTCTGTGGCGACGTCGGTGGTGACGTCAGCGTCGGCGATGTCGGTGACGGGCTGTCGGTGACGGGTCGCAGCGTCGGCGACGAGTCGCCGAAGTATAAGAGCGAAGGTGCGCCATACCATAGTTGGATCAATCGAAAGCTCCGCATCCTCCCCTTTCCATAGTAGGATTGCACCCTGTAATCTTACCCAACTCGTCATCTCATTCCTTCCCCTTTGCGAAATAGAAACGCTTATAACTAGTTTATTTATTTATTTATTTATTTATTTATTTATTTATCAGACATGAACATAGTCATGCATTACATAAGTAATGACATAGTCATGCATTACATAAGTAATGACAGAAAAACAAATACTAAATCACACATACTACAACAAACATAAAACTAAACACAGCACGTTTAACATAACTTTTTACGTACCATTAAGGACTTGAATGAACTCACGGACATGTTTATGATATTCTCATCCTCACCTAATAATAAATTCAAGTCCTTAAGATTTCTGTAAGTGAGGAAGTTTGATCTCGCCTGCGATTTTGGAACAGGAAGGTAAAGCCTTAGGTTCCCTCTCCTATTCGTAGTCAGAGGTGCACCAAAAAATAGCGTGGGATCTATTGAAATTCTATTTGTAAGAATCTTAAACATGGTCATGTCGATCATCTTCCTTCGACTGCGGAGGCAAGGTAACTTAAGCTGTTTGGCCCTGTCTGGACCTCTAGGTATGTTGTCATAGTTGGTTCCAAAACATCTTAAAAATAATTTTTGGGTGAAGTTGTTCTGGACGCTTTCCAGAAAAGCAATGTCTTTCTTTTTGAACGGATTGAACACTGAAGTACCGCTCTCTAAAACAGGCCTAATATACGTCTTATATGCACGAACAAGTGCAAGAGAATCATTGGTTTTGAGCTGTTTGAACAAGTTGCAAATACGATAATTTGCCTTTTTAACACTTGCCTTATAATGGGAGTCGAAGCTTAGATCACTAGATATATGGAAACCCAAATCTCGGGTGTTTTCTACGTGCTTTAAATCTGTGTCCATGAGCTTATAAGTTGGTGAATTGTGCTGATGCTTTGACTGAATGACAAGACAATGCGATTTTTTGCGGCCAAAGGAAGTTCCCAAGTTGTAGCCCATTTCTCAATAAAATTAATTGCGGCTTGGATTTCATGAGAAGGTTCTTCTCCGTTTACTTCAGCATAAACTTTCACATCGTCAGCATACATTTTGCAGCTGACTCCTAGGCTGGTGATAGCTTCAGGAAGTTCGTAGGTATACAGGAGAAATAGTAAAGGTGACAAGACACTCCCCTGTGGAACACCACTGGGAGAAGAAAAAACCGCGGAGAACACTGTCTCTAACCTAACTTGGTATGTTCTTCCGGAGAGAAAACATTTAGTCCAGGACACTATCATTGGATGGATACCAATTCTTTCCATCTTGTATAGCAACTTATTAATCGGAACTTTGTCGAACGCTTTAGAAAAGTCAAAAAAGATAACATCTAACATTTCTCTTATCCATAGCTGTTGACCAGTCGTTTAGAGAGCTAAGAACTGAGGTTTCTACCGAACGCCGTTTCATAAAACCAAATTGGTCCTTTGAAATGATATTATGATCTTCAATATGGGTTAGAATGTGCTTCTTAACAATCTTTTCAAATGCTCTTGCGAAGACTGACGTTATACTTATTGGCCGATAATTTTTTGGGTCACTGAAAGGGGCCTTTTTTGGAATCGGAGTGATAAATGCATGCTTCCATCTACGAGGCACTTCAGCTCTCATGTAACTTAGATTAAAAATCATTTCTAAAGGATAGGCAATACAATCTGCTACATTTTTTATAAATAGTAATGGTATGAAGTCCGGAGAAGTAGAATAAGATTTTGGCCATTTGCTTAGGATTTCAAAGATTTCTTCTTTACTAAACCAAAGAGTAGGAATCATTTGTGGGAAACAAGGTAAGGTGTTTTCCTCAGAAAATGATAGGTCAGTGATAGAGTCCGAAGAGTTATTAAAAACCTTGTAAAATTCTCTTGCAAAAAGATTTGCTTCATCATTTGTCGATGAAATGCATAAATCATTCTCGTTCTTAAGCTTGGAATGTAACTATTATTTTCAGAGCGGGCTCTGATGTATCTATAGAAGGTCTTACTTAGATCTAACCAGATTCTCCTGATGTCGCGTCATATCGACGTGGCCATTTTCGATATCCACCGACACCATGGTCAGTCGATATGGAGGAGGGTCGTTGAGCGGTCGGTGGCGGATCGCGGCTCTTCCACCGCCGCTACAGGAGTGCACTGGGAGACGGGAGCAGTTCCTGCACGAGCACCTTGGACGCACTACACCCTGGAGTCCCTTCCCTAGCCGAGTTGTGCGCTCGAAGAGCGCACAACCCATCTCCGATGTCCCCCTCAGCGACGAAAGCATTCTTGGCACGAGCCGCCTGGATGGCCCACACTCCGGAGTCCCTTCCCTAGCCGAGTTGTGCGCTCGAAGAGCGCACAACCCATCTCCGATGTCCTCCTCAGCGACGAAAGCAGTCTCGGCACGGATTGATGTGCAAGTTTGCGTGGTACTCCAGCAGTAGCTGGCATATTGCCAGCGGAGCAAGTGGTTAGTTCTAATGGCTATCTCTATAGAAAGCGGATTTATCTCTGGAGAAAATACTTTTCTTTTCTAGGTAAAGGTTGTAACGGTTAAGGGCTCTGTCCAGTTTTTTGTTGAAGGTCTGATAATTAGCCCAATCTTCAGTGTTGCCGGATGAAGATGCTCTGTTCCATAAATTGATCTGTCGTGTTTTCATTCTTGTGAGATAGTCTGGGTATCTCATTAGGTCAGAACCTGTTTTTCTGGTGGGGATGTAGAGATCAATAACGTGATAAAGAATGATAATCAGAGTTTCATACATTTCATCGACAGATTTTAACGCGCACAGTGTTCCAACCCAGTCAATGTTAACCAAGTGATCTCTTATTTTATCATAGTCGCCATTTTTGAAATCCTTTATCCATTTAGTCCCTTTGGAATGTCTATGATTCGAGTAGTACTCTAATTCAAAGGTTATTGAGGCGTGATCACTATTGCCTAAAGGTGGACCCACTTTCACATTACAAATTAAATTTGGAGAATTACAGAACACGAGATCAAGTAAGGAATTTCCTCTCGTCGGTTTCTTTACAAATTGATGGAATTCATGGGCACTCAGAATGTTCCAGTTCTGAGAGGCGGTGACAACATTAGCTACAAACATGGGTGAGTATACACCCAAAACACGGTTCGGCAGGCTGAGGCACTTTACTAGCTACGAGTAGTTCGTTGGAGTATGCTGAAAGAACATACGAAGTTGACTTATCGTTCCCATCGTGGTTCATCGCAGAGCTAGAAATGAGACTCACTGCTGAACGGCTCACATATCCTACTGTATATAAGCGAGAACGGTCGTTTGTCTGTGGGTGAGTGAGTGTGTTTGTATGTGTGTTTGTTTGCACAGAAGTGCTGAAGGAGTGTGTTGGGAGGAAGTATGGGGAAGGGGAGGGGGGGGGGGTTGTAGTTGTCACCAGTTGTCAACTGTTGTAGTTGTCGACAGGCGTCCATGTTCAGATGACATGTCCCCAATGTCGCGCAAAGGACGTTCAGGTTGAGAAGAGGTGTCACCGATGTCGCGCCAGGGTTCCGGATTCACATGACGTGTCAACGATGTCACGCAAAGCACGTCCGGCTTGAGAAGACATGTCACCGACGTCGCTCACCAGGTGCCTGGATTCAGAAGAGGTGTCACCAATATCGCGAAAGGCCTTCCAGATTCAGACGACGTGTCACCGACCTTGTTCAACAGTTGTCCGTGTTTAGAAGAGGTGTCCTCGATGTCGCGCCAGTGTTCCGGATTCACACGACGTGCTACCAGTGAAGGTGGGACCAGTAATGGGGACCGGTGAGGGGGGGGGGGGGGTCCAGTGAAGGGGGACCGGAAAAGGGTTGATGAATAACCAGTAATGGGGACCGGTGAGGGGGGGGGGAGAAGTCCAGTGAACATGGGACCAGTGAAGGGGGGGGGGGTCCAGTGAAGGGGGACAGGAAAAGGGCTGATGAATAACCAGTAATGGGGACCGGTGAAGGAGGGGGAGGGGTCCAGCGAAGGGGGGGGGGGGGACCGGTAGAATGTTGACCAGTGAAGAGGGGACCAGGTGAAGGGGGACCGGTGAGGAAGGGAACAGTAATGGAGACCGGTGAATGAACGGGGAAGGGGTCCAGTGAAGTGGGACCGGAAAAGGGTTGATGAATAAAAAGGGGGGCAGTGAGGGTGGGACCAATAATGGGGATCGGTGAAGGATAGGAAGACCAGCGAAGAGGGGACCAGTAAAGGGAGGTCCAGTGAAGGTGGGAGCAGTAGTAGGGACCGACGAAGGGGGAGGGGGCAGTGAAGAGTGAACCGGAAAAGAGCTGACAATAAAGGGGAACCAGTGATAAGGGACCAGTTAAGGGGAGGGGGGAGGGGGTCCAGTGAAGGTGATGGACCTGTTTTGCCCTATTCCGCTATACCATTCTATATAGCAAAACCAGTTTTTTAATGAATGAGAGGTCTAGAGGACAAGAAGACGTTGGGGTGTACTATTCTCCGGGTTTGGGGTGAAGACGTTTGGCGGCCGGCAGGCCGTTGAACGTCTGGTAATGTGAATAGCTTTTAACCTATCAGTCGATATCACAACAACAGTTCTGCTTTGGCTGAGTGCAACTCACAGTCGTCAGAATCGGACTTGAATGGAATAGCGGTGTAATTCTAGTCCGTTGAGAAGGGTATGGGTAACCGTCCTCAATCTCTTCGATAATGATGGTATATATTTTTTTACTACACAAAATGTGGCCATAAATAATAAACAAAACAAATACTGTAGATTAAGTCAAACCACATACATGACATATGTTCAGTTTGAGTGTTTTTCAATCCATTGGTGAATGTGGGAACTCCAATTTGAAATTGGATAAATTGAGATCGTTGTGAGTTCATTGCCTGGTTCATTGTTAATGGAAAAAGAGGTTTGCCGAAGAGTAGTCCGCCTTGATTCTTACAATGGAAGAAAAAAAAATAACCTGCAAAGGCTGTTGAAAATAGTAAAAAGAACATAAAGCGTTGATAAAATTCTTTTCGCGAGGACGTCTAGCATGCAAATTATAAGATGCGCAAAGTCTTCGACCTTCTACGTACACGACCCCAAGGCGGGCCCTGCATCTCAAAGGCCTCTTTAAACTGGTACGCACCTCAGGCGGTAGCATAGAAGGGAGTTGCGCATATTCAAACGCACGAACGAAAGACGTCGGTACGGAGAATAAGATTCGTTTAAGTTGAACAAAAACAAGAAAAAGAAAATGTATAAAGAATATTAAATGCAACCCGGGACTACTCTTGCTGACGCCGCCTTTACATAGATATATACATATACATCACCCATAAGACAATGAACTCGCCTACGATCTGAGAATTATTATGTTGGTTAGAAAAACACTCATTGTAATTAGCAGTCATGATTGAGAACTGTATTCTTAAAGACCTACTGCTTCATTGGACTGCTGTATCTTCCTGAAGACTGGACTGCGAAATGAAGAGCGGGGCCGGCAGATTGTTTCTGACAAACCATGGCAAGGATAAAGGTGAAATTTGGCTGCAATCAAAGACATCATCGTTAGACATTATTATTTCCTAGAATTTGCAAAAGATCAAGCTTTTCCAACCTTGCTTTGAAGATGTGGCTATTTTCGGAACAAAAAATTTCTGCTGGAATGCGCTAGAACCATCTGGCAACTCGACAAAATAGTGAGTTAAAGATTTTTCCACGACATTTAGTTGTTGGATGTTTACAGTGAATGGTGAAACTACCAATTCTCTCGCTGCATGGTCTATAAACCCAGTACTTATTGGGGTTAAGACGAGTCTCTCTGCGAAGTACTCGAAAACAAAAAGAGATCAGCAATCGCCCTTCTGCATTGTAAATTTTGCAGGTTTAGTATTCTTAGTCGGTCAGAATAACATGGTATGTTAACATGTCCAGAGTATTTACTAATTCTGCGGAAAACTATTTTTGTAAAGGTTTTCTGGACATTTTTCAAGTAGGAGAATGTATTTTTTGCGAAGGGATTCCATACTGGAGAGTTGTAGTCAAGACGTGGCAAAACCTAGGTTTTGAACAGACGAACGAGCTGTGTTGGATCTTTAACATGAACATTACGAAGAAGAGAAAAAAGCGCTGCATAAGCTTTTTTTACAGTGTAGTAGATATGCTCTGAAAACCTTAGATTTGTATCCATCAAAACACCCAGGTCTTTGGCGATTTCAGATTTCGTAAGTATGACTCCGTTCATACAGTATTCATTACAAGACCCTTTTCCTATGTGAAATACAGAGCATTTGTTCAGATTTACTGTGAGGTCCCATTGTACTGAATATTCGTTTAGAAGTTGCATATATTTTTTAGAACAGAACGTACTTCATCACAGTTCCCTTCATCATAAACCCCATAGATTTTGACATCGTCAGCGTATATCTGGACTTTTACATGTGTTGAAATCGCGAGCACCTTAGGTGGATCGATTATGTAGACAATAAAAAGTGAAGGTGAAATTACTCCGCCTTGAGGTACGCCACTAGTGCAGTGATGTCTTTCATAGCATTCCTTACCAAGCTTAACCGCTATGTATCGATCGCAAAGGTATGAAATAATCCACTTTAACAGATTATCCGGAATCTTTAGGAGCTTCAGCTTGTGAATAAGTTTGTTGTGGTTTACCTTGTCAAATGCTTTAGTTATGTCAATAAAAATCACATCAACCGATTTTCCTCTACTCAGAGCTGATGTCCACCAAATTTGTTGTAGTGGAAGCTCCACTTAGGAAGCCATGCTGCTCAGAGGGGAACGGATGGAATTTATGGATCCATGACAAGAGCCGTTCTTTAATAATCTTTTCCATGACTTTGATAGGTGTCGGTGTGATATTTATCGGCCGGTATTCAGATACTAGTTTGGCGTTATTAACTTTCGGTATGGCTGTAACCAGAGCCTCCTTCCAAATTTTCGGGCACTTCTCCTAACATGAACGAAACATTGGAAATAGATTCAAGTGGTTTAGAAATGGACTGAGCGCATTTTTTGAATACTATAGGTGGTATACCATCATAAGGTTCCGTCACGAAAATTTTCATATGCTTAAGTATTCGAGTGATAGCAGAAGGATGGATGTATAGATTTTCTTGATTACATGTGGCAGTTACTCAATGAAAGGTAGGCTTAGGATGTTCATTAGATTCAAGAGATTCAGTTGAAAACACATTTGAAAAGAAACTTCCAAGAGCACTTGCTTTGGAAGAATCGGAAATGCACATTGAGCCATCTCTGTCTATAAGGACAGGAACTTGTTGGTGACCTTTAATTTTCTTTCTAATATATAGGTGAAGGCTTTTCATGGATGGACGAGATGCTAAACGTCGCTCTTTGTTATCAAAAACCTTCTTAGCTGGTAGTCAATATCGGAGCATACTTTTTTGTATAATGGATGTTGCATAGGGTTAATAGAATTGGAAAAGATGTTCTGTTTCTGTGCTAGTAGATTGAGTATGTGCTGCGGAAGTTTCAATGAGAAGGGTTGTCTGATTTTAAATGGTACAAATTTTTCCATCAAGTCATAGAGTACAGTACAGAACCTTCTGTAGAGATCAGATGTTGATTCATACGCATCGAATAATCTAAGCCAGTCAACTCTTTCAAAACATCCGTTAAGTGAACGGAAATCAGTGTGGAGAAAATCTGGCAGTGGTAACAGTGTGGAGAAACACGAGGGGAGCTTATTTTGAAACCTACAACGCTATGGTCAGAATTAGATAGAGAAGGAAGAATCTTGATGTTTGATATGTTATCAGAGGTGGAAAGAATGACATCGAGTGTGTTTCCTTCGTGTGTCGGTTGATTGACGAGTTGCTTTAGCCCGCAGCTATTAAAAAAGCTTAAATATCGGGAGGCGATAGAGTCAAGCGGTCGACAATCTTGCCAACTAACCTTTAGGTTGAAGTCACCAAGTAAAACAGTATCCACAACAGGCGAGCAAAGAGCACAGAGTTCATCGAGTAAAGAGCCATCATCGCTGCTATGTGAATTAGGTGGGCGGTAGACAAGTATAAATCGTGTGAAATTTGACGTAGCTGGACATAGCATATCAACACACAAAACATCAGCTCTTAAACAAGAATTTTTTTAAGAAGTTCAATTTTTTGTGCACAAAGGTTACTAGAAAATAACATACAAACTCCACCCCCTCTCTTCGCTGGACGATCGAATCGATAAATGGTAAGGAAAATCAGCAGCCACTTCGGAGTCTTTGATTTTTGGAGATAACCAGGTTTCTGTTACAAAAACTACGGCAGGCTTAATATTTGAGAGAAAGGAATGAAAATGATGTAGTTTATTAGAGAGACTACGGGCATTCATAAGACAACAGAAAAAAGGGGGCCAATTACCGTGCAAGCTTATACGTTTCCTGATTGTCTGTTAGGCAATTCCGAAACATGTTTGAGTTCGCTGCGATAAACTACCTACTCACGCCGCCCTTTGTTGGCATTCCTTTCCTTAGCCATTTGTCTCAGCTCATAATCACGTTTACGCTTTTCTGTTGTCATGGTACGCCTAATGTACACGTGCTCCATTCCATTTATGCCACGGAAAAGTCGTGCGTTTGCAAGTGCTTGTCGCCAGTGTCGGGTAGTACAGAAATGACCGCAAAACTGGAAGAGGCGGAGTTGTCTGCTGCTTTGTAAGGACGTTCTCTGCAATAGGCAATCCCTTTCTCATTCAGGAACTTAGTTTAATAGTTTGCTCTTGGATCTGTTGAGCCTTGACTTTGCTAGTACCACGAGATTCATTCTTATCTACAGACCACCGAGCTGTACCAGGGATGACATTGATGAACTTATGGAGTTTTTGAATAATAGTACATGCTCCAATAAAGTTCATATAGTCCTTCTTGGTGATTTCAGCTTAGACAATGCGTCGCGACCGCGATCGCTTAGCTTGCCGATTTTCGGGCGCCATCGATCGGCCTGGGAGAATGGGAAAGTGGTGACGTGTCACCATCGATCGGCGCGCGCCGCCTCCTCTCGACAGGAGCGTGGCCTCATTCGACATCCTGCGCTCCCGCGACGAGGTTTGCCGACCTCTAGCCTGCTACCTTAATCCGGATGGCTACCGCGGGGCCTCGTCCCTGCAATGTACGTTGCTGACACTACGTAAGGAAGCACCAGGAAAGGACCGCAGGCCTGGTGAGCATCACGCTCACCCCGCGACCTCAGGAGTCTCAACTACGATGGCCACGGAGGACGCCTGACTATTTTCTACTCTCATCGCTGTATTGTGAATATTCTATTGGTTGCGGAATGTCAATGAATCTCATGGCTTATACTGTGTGCTTGGGGAGGAATCGGCTGAGTCCCTTCATATAAGGGCATTGGTTATATATGGCATGTATCATGTGTTGCCTTGTGGGTTCCCTCGGGATTGGGTCGTCCCCTGAGGCGGAGTGGAAGGTGAGGGCCCGGGTGGCTCGAGGCCAAGAGGAGAGGCCAGTCGCAATAGCTGGAGTTCCAACAATACGTAGCAGGCAATACGTTCGACAGTGGCAATATGCGGGGTGTTCTGTGGGGTTAGATAAGATCGGGGAACCCACCGCTGCCCTTGAAACGACACGGAGCCACAAAGGCGCAAAGGAACACCTCAGCCTGTGGGGCCACCGATCGCAACATTATGACTTTAATGCAAGGTGTTCTGTTAGCCCATCCTCTGCGAAATTCTTCCGTATTTTCAGTGACTTCAACTTACAAAATATAGTACTTGAGCCCACTCGTTTTGGCAGGGTCTTGGATTTGATTTTGTACTCCACACAAATCGTTGCGGATGTGCAGCACCTGCCTCCTTTTCACACATCTGATCATATGACACTTAAGTTTCGGTGCTCCTTCCCAGCTTTACCTCCTGTAATGCTTCCACCTACCCCCCCCCCCTAATTTTTACAAAGCAGACTACATTGCTCTCAAGCAACACTTAGCTTCCATTAACTGGTGGCAGGTTTTCCAAAACTACCAATCTGTAGATGACCTATACAAGAGATTTTGCTTAGTCATGTATGAGGGTTTCAAAAACTTTGTTCCCTTTAGCTCTTGATATAAAGCACCACCGAAATATCCACGGCACATTCTCAATCTTTTACAACAACAATCAAGAATTTCTTTTGACTCTTCTAGTGCACTTTACAGAAAGGTTTGTTTTGATATAAACTTCCATATTAAGGAGTTCCATGCATAATACGAAAGAAAATTAAAGAAAAATCGTCCAGTAGACATTTTTTGAATACATTCGGCACAAAATGAGGGGGAGTGCGAAGCTTCCTGTTTTGGAGAGCAGTGCCGGTAATCTCTTGATTACCAATCAACAGAAAGCGGAAGCATTTGCAGTGTACTTTTTCTAGTATAATTTTCCGCAAGCCACGTGACTGATGTGATGCCTTCTATATCTTTCAGTGATCTGCCACACCACCGATTGAGCAGTATCATTTTCGACCACAATGATGTAATGAAATACTTGCAAGCCGTAAAGGAATCTTCTTCCATTTCCTTCGATGGAATACCGCAAATTGTTTTTAAGGAATGCGCCAAAAACCTCTGTAAGCCCCTGTCAATGATTTTCAACATATCCTTTATGTTTCTTACAGTGCCCTCCATGTGGAAAGAAGCACTTGTCACACCAATACCAAAAGTTGCGAATTCGAACATACTGTTAAACTATAGACAGATTAGTATCACCCCTGCACAGATAAAGATAATGGAGAAGGTTATACGTGAAAAACTCATGAATTGGTTAGACCGTTATAAGTTTCTGCCGTCCGAAGAGCATGGGTTCCTCAGAGGTGCTTCGACTACTACTCAGTTACTGGACAGTACCTCTGATTGGTATTGGGCTTTGAATCGAAATCTTTCTGTGGACATCATACACTTTGATCTTTCAAAAACGTTTGACAGAGTTAACTACGTTAAACTCATCCGTAGGTTGAAAAAGATCAGAATTTTGTCCTCTCCTAAAGTGATTTGAGTCGAACTTATCAGATCGACACCTGCGGGTCATAATAAATGACTGCCTCTCGAGTCGTTACCCTTGCTTGGGCGGGGTCCCTCAGGGTGGAGTACTATCACCCCTGCTTTTCATCATCTATTGTTTCGACCTTCGTGATTTTCTGAAAACTCATCCATCGATAAAGATGCAGCTTTTTGCGGATAATATGAAGGTGTGTGGTGTCTATGGGAAGGAGGACAAACATGTCATTCATACTGCCTTGACCGTGTCTATTTGTAAGCTGATGAAATGGACTGAATTATGGGATATGCCCGTCAACCTCTCAATTACTTATGTATTGCACATGGGGCAAGATCATAATATGCAGTATAAGCGCTCCGACGCTGTGATCCAAAACTCACATCGTTCGTAAAGCTTTTAGTAGTCTGTTCTCTCTTTTTAGAAATACATATTCAAACGACGTGAGCATTTTTCTGCGACTCTACAAAGCTTATGTGCTCCCACAATTGGAGTACTGTTGAAGCAGACTCAAAAAATTGATATTTTCTCTTTACTAAATATTCAGGATTTTTACAGTCCAATGTGAATTTTCAGGTCCTACTGAAAACCCCGCGTGCTACGCCGTAAGTCGTATAGATTGTAGTTCTAGCACTTTTCTGCCTCTAGTCCTCATAGCTGCCACGATGACACAGTGTGTTTTCTTGCAGGCTTCTCACAGGAATTTCGAGCCATTCTAGTCTTGCGACGGATTCCTAGATTAGCCAGTGCCAGATAGAAAATGTTGTCTCATCGCGTCACCAGGACCCTTGAGTTTTTCGAATCCATAAATAGGCGTGTGCATTCGTCCTCCCATCAACTCTATTCTGTGAAATTAATAATACTTTCTTTGCGTTTCTGTAGTGATTCGTGTTCCAAAAACTTATTCCCTGTTCTTATTCTTCGTCTCCATTTTGTTCACTAAGCCATTGTGTCTGTTTCTTTCTGACTGCCAAAATTTCTGATGTTAGTTTCCTTTCTGAACTGGGGCGGTCCTGAAATTGGATGCTTTCTTTCTTTCTTCCATTCACTTTGTTCACTGAGTTTGTTCTTTGAGTCATTATGCCTGGTATGACTCTTTTTTCTGATGCTAGTGGCTGCCCAGATGCTAGATATAGAGGAGCCCATGTAACCACCAGATATTCTTATTCTCAATCTAATATTTATTGTTCTTTCCGAGTCAATCGCATACGTCTCTACAATCCAACAGTGTCTTATTGCAAGATCAGTTAGGCCAACTCAGTCCCTATGGAAGCAGCATTGTAGAGAAGCGTAATGATGGCCTAGGTATGACCGAAATTTAGACCGTACCCCTAGGCGCTTCGTTCTTTTTAATTGCTCCAAAGCGATCTCCTCATTCCTTCGAAATCACGCCATAGGGCATACTGATCGACTAGCCTGAGACTTGCATTGCTACACAACTATAAATCTATCTGTTTGATTTAATTATAACAAACGAAATGGATTTATTGCTTTTATTTTTATTGTTTTATAACTTCATATCGTTCAGGCTCCTTGCATTCAGCTTTTTCGTTTTCTTTTTCTATGGCTGCACATTACCGAGAAATTCGAAATTGCAGTGCATAATGATACTATGCTTTTACTTTTTTGATCTGCGTTATCGACCGTATTTGTGCGGATTGCTCTGTTTTGTGTTTTTACGCAGTTTTTTATGAGCGCACTCAAGGTGCAATATATATATATATATATATATATATATATATATATATAAGATTAGATAGATAGATAGATAGATAGATAGATAGATAGATAGATAGATAGATAGATAGATAGATAGATAGATAGATTAGATAGATAGATAGATAGATAGATAGATAGATAGATAGATAGATAGATAGATAGATAGATAGATAGATAGATAGATAGATAGATAGATAGATAGATAGATAGATAGATAGATAGATAGATAGATAGATAGATAGATAGATAGATAGATAGATAGATAGATAGATAGATAGATAGATAGATAGATAGATAGATAGATAGATAGATAGATAGATAGATAGATAGATATACTCAGGCAGCGGGAGAGGTCACCTGCAGGTAGAAATGACATATTTGACGTGACAGATGACCAGTAGGAGCTATTTTGAGTTCGTTCCAGTGAGTGGTCTACTTCCCGTTATTTCTTTTTGGGTATTTTGATTCCTTCACAGCGCCCAGCATTTCCCTAAAAACGTGAATAGCACTGCTTCCATGGTATGTGTCGCGCAGGTGAGCAGCATTGGTGGGTGGCAACCCCTAAACCAATCAGACCGCATTGAATGGGCATGTCATTCAGAGAGAGCATGTGTTGGTACACTTATAGGCTGGCATGTGTTCGGTCTGTGCTCTGCTTGGTTATCATTGGCTGGCGCGCTCCCATCTATCAATGCTGCTCACCTACGCGACATGTACCACCCTCCATTTTAAACAGATCTGAAAATTCTATTCCTCTGAGGTCGATGAATTGATGCCAGATTTTTCTAAGAAAAAACAAAAATAAATAAAATACTGACTTGTCTAGTGGCTCACCAAGGCAGGCCATAGACCCATGCGCATGCGAGCTTCCTACACAAAATTATGAGAAACGAAGTGGATTGCGTGTCTTTTTTATTTTATTTAACCTGCCCCAAACTCTGGACACTCTTTAAAATCCTCAATTTTTCGGAAAAATAGCGTTTTAACACCAATCTTCAAGTGCAGAAAAGACGAGAGAGGGAGCAACATTTTGGAGTGTTAGGAGTTAGGAGAGATCGCGCCACGCATTTGACTAGCACGTTGCGATTTAATTTGATCGATAGTGTAAATGCTGCATATCTGAGACAGTGATGTGGAGGTATGCTTTTTTTTGCAAATGCTTTCGATCGCGACGTCCTGAATGAGTGCATGGTGTAATACCTTTTCAACAAGAAAAACTGCTGCGTTCCTGATTCTTATAACAGACTTGAAAGCAATATTTTCCCCAAGAGCAGGAAATTCAAATTTCAATTTGTGTTTCATAAACTTAAGGGAAGATCAAAACAACAATTTCAAAGAACGCCGTAATAAATTTTCTTGAACAAAAAATTGTTGTAAGCGCGTGGGAGAGTCCTTAATCTAAGCTTGTAGGCGTTCATCTTGATTTAGAAGATGCCTAGTTTGATTTTAAAAGAGTTAAACTTGCATGGAAGAATTTGCAGTTTTATTTGAAAAGCGTCCGACCGGTGAATAGTATTTTATATATATATATATGCTTGCTTAATAATGTCTACCTTAGAAGTGAGAAGGGTACAAAATGTAACAGTAACTCTAAAAGCCTTTCTCTTTCCCTAACTGCTTCACGTCAACGAACTTGCCTATACACTGTGGAGAAAGTCTAGCATTAGAATAGCTCAAAGTGCAAGGGCTTGAACTGAGAATGCATGAGAAAGATAGCCATGGCTCACATTTGACAGCACTTCAAAGGCGCAGCAGATTGAAAAAAACATAACAAATGACCTGAAAAAGGACAGCCTAAGCCTCTTCAGCACATCTGACATCATGTTTGACGATATATTGGCGCGTTTTTGCGCGAACTTTCACTGTGCACTAAAGATCTGAAGTGTGCTCGTTTTGAGTCAGCGCTTCTATAGCCGAACTGCCCACTAAAAATGGCAATCTGCTTGCAAGGAGTGCAGTCGAACTGGCGTAAATCAGCACGAACTGGAATTCATCGACCAGAGGAACCTTTTTGGACCATCATACCTATGAGCCATCAAGGTACCCCATGCTCCCGCTCGCATTCTAGAAGACGTTTTCAGACCCTTTGCTGGATTCCAAAACTCTATATTTACCATCGGCAGATAATAGAGTTGACTGCCTCCTTTTACTCTGGCCGCTACTTCAATCCATGAGGATGGATGGATTAAAGTGTTCAAAAATTATAAAAAACTAACAGTAAATTGAATATATTGGAAAATTAAGAATATTTGCTTTTCAATTAAGTGGAACGTTATAACAGTTTCTGTACTGAAGATAGATAGTTGCTTTATAACATAGAGCAAAATCTACTTTTAGTGACATTATTTTATCCAGGTTTTATTTTGGGGAACTCACACAAGGTCTTTCCCAGGTGGCTGAATGCACATAGTTTGCAGAGCCTCGTTACCTATGTTAGCCATAAACAACTCCTTCAAATGCCGCAAAAGTCGACAAAGCTGTGAGGCACTGAAAGGAACTAAACTTATGATGAAAAATAAAAGGGGAACAACTCCTGGTTCTGACAGTACAACAGGAATCTGGTGAGACCACCACACGTGTTCGACAGAGCTTCAAGGTCCTGAGGATGCTGAGCTCAATTCCTAATAAACTCAAAGCATTAAGCTGAAAGTAGATGAAACCAGGATATCTCGGCGAAGATGTTCCTTACCAAGAAATGGTTTCAACCTCTTGGGGAACTTTGAAACGAGACCTATATGTATACAGTGGCGGCAAAATATTTACGGACGCCTACCTCTGCGGCGTTTTGCAGTCGCAACTTTGTAATCAAGAAGTCCAGAGAAAAGCAGAGTCGGTTTTTAGAAATCACTAACAATTCTCTACAACACACAGCCAAATATTACCTTGGCGACACCACATTTACAGAGAAATTTGAGTGAAAGAAGAATGGTCACGAGGTAATGGATGGCAAACACCTCTACAAAATCACACTGCATTACAGTAGATCATAACGATAAACGTTAAAATCAATCAATCGCGCGGGAACAACAGCTTTACGTAGTGTTAATTGATTACTCTCCTCTTCAGCTCCAAACAGCCCTCCTGAAGATGGCGAAAGGCAAGTGGCTCACCGCAGCCCAGCGGGCTCAAGTTGTGCTTCTTCGAAACGAAACTTGAAATGGTCCTACGCCGGAAAAAAGCTCATGTTGTCGAGATCTACTGTTTTCAAGCGTACAATAATGTGCAGACGAACGGAGTAGAATTTAGAAGGAAGAGAAAGCAACGAACGTGTGAAACGACACTCCGGCACCATCGTCATCGCCTCGCATTGAAAGATCGTTACAGAACGGCTGGTGATGTCCACGGAGAAGTATCAGGAAGCGGAACTATAAGACTTTCCGGATCTAACCATTTGGAATCGTTTAGCTGACCATGAGTTTGGATTGATTGGACGTGTATCCCTGTGAAAGCCGTCAGTCTCGTGTGGAATCGGATAGCACGCATCAGATTCGCAAGAGGACATCTGGAGTAGGAGCCGAAGATTGGGAAAAGGTGCTATTTTCAAACGAATCGATGTTGAACTGGCTCGGAGCCGACGGAATGTGATATGATCGTCGATGAAGAATTCAATACTGACTGCACACAACGCACTGTCAAAGGAGGAGGTTCGGTTATGGTATGGCAATGAGCAGACGCGGGCAATGGCTAATACATCGAATCCTCGGAACTATGGTTCAACACCTGTATGCGAACATTCTGGAAAATGTTGTGTATCCATAGGCTCGCAAGAAAATGGAAAGAGGCCTTATTTTCCAGCACGACTACGGTTTTAAGCATACCAGTAGGAAGGGGAACCAACGGCTTGAGGCGAGAAGAATCAAGTTTTTGAAGTGGCCTGCGTACTCCCCCGATTTAAGCCCTAATGATCGTTTTCGGAACAACCTGTACAAAGTGGTCAAGCTCTTAAGACCGAGCAATCTGGATGAATTGGAAGCAGTCATCAAGTAGCGTGGCAGCCGGAACGCGTACAAATGATACACGAGACGCGACAATAAACCTTTTTTCACCTTTGCGACACATCAGAATGTCTAGTCCTAAAGTCTAAAATTTTTCATGGCTCCCGGACGGAATCGAAACCATCAGTTCCAATCAATACACCCAAGTGCGCCCGCAATGCCTTCAAACAGCCTCTTATTTATCAAATAATGTCGTCACAAAACGTAATAAATTAGAAACGTTTTTTCCTCCAAATGAACAGGGTCGCGAATCAAGAGGTGAAATGGGGGTAAGACCTCTCCGCTCTGTTGTTTCACACAGCCGCTCAATTGTCGAAGGATTCGTTGTTATCAGCCGCCTTGTTCCATTCATCTCTTTCTCATTACAGTTTTTTGTATGAAGAAATCTTCCGGCATCAAAAAGATAGGCGTTTTTCCCTTTTCCCTGTTAAAACAATGTTTTCACTTTTTCTTCGTCATCATAGTGCTTTTATACGCTTATAACTTACTATTTTTCATTTTATTCATCGGCTAGTGCTGAGCAGTTGTTTGTGGACTAGATACAAGATGTTCAAAATATATTTTTATGGTCACAAAATTCTTAACCTATTATTTATATCTTCTTTAACTTCTAAAAATTCAATGAACAGTTTTAAAATGCACATATTTTCTGAACACGCGAGCTTGTGCTTGTTAAGTGCTTAATATTTGTGGGAATCATGCAAAAAACGAGTCTATTGCAAATTGTGGCACCAGAAAACTCACGGCACCTCCAGATTTTAACAGATTTGTCTCTGGTCATCGTTGCTCTCATATCTTCTGCCCCGCTCGCAGATTCTTGAAATAGCTACTGCGAAACGGAAATTTTACGAAAATACCCCTAGCAGTCTCCTTGTTTCTGTTTTTTATTGTGTTGTAAGGGAAGTGTCCCGCCACATTTTTTCGAATTTGTTCCTCTCATTCCATAAATAGAAAAACCAACAAAACTATCTGCCATTATTAGCTGCGACATACTGCCATTTGTCAGACAATTCGTGGATCCCGCTTCTATAGAATTCCTGGATTTTTGACAAAAAAAAAAACTCGGCGAGGCATTTTTCCAGTTGCTCCCTGCTGTGAAACTGTTTTTCCTGCAGTTGATTCGAAAACGGAAGAATCAAATGACAGTCCGTTGGAGCAGGGTCCGATAAATAGGGTTGATTAACCAGAACATGCCATCCGAAACACTGGAGTTTCTTCCGAGCATCCACTGCAACGCGTGGACGCGCCTTGTCGTAAAGGAGATAGATCTTGTCCTGCTTCCCGCGAAGAGCTGCTTCAACGCCATCCAACTGCCTGCGGTAGACACCGCTAGTGAGAGTAGCCTCTGCAGGCAGCAGCTCCCAGTAAATGACTCCTTTGAGATCCCACCAGACACCGAGCATGTCCTTTTTGGCTGAAGTTCCGGTCTTGGTAATTCCTACTTCGTCGCTACAGAGCCACTGGCTATCCACTCTTCGTCACCAGTGGCCAAGTTTTCGAGCCAAGAAAAATTCCATCGTAAAGTCAAGAAGTTCATGCACGCATCCTCGCGCACCTGCAGCTGATGTCCACTAAGTTTATGCGGTATCCATGCACCATATCTACATGTCTTCCCAAATCCACGCAGGTGTTGAGGTATTATGGCGTGACTGCACTCGAGATCCTCTGCCAGTTCGCGGGTGCAACGCCGGGAATCCTCCTTAAGCAGCTCCAGAAGGGGCTCACCACCAATAGCACCTGGCCTTCCAGACCGTGGTTAGTCCTCTAAGCAAAACTCTCCGTACTTGAACATCTGGAGTCACATATTCGCTGTGTCGAAGGAGGATAGAAACCAGCGATGAACGGATTAACCGTTATCCGGTTTCCGGTGGGTTTTGACTTGTCCGTTTTGTTGTTTGTTATCCGGGGATTTTTCGCCCGATAACGAACAATAAAATGTGGCAAGCTTGTGATTAGTTAGTTGAATATAAGAACAATTTTTTAAAAAAATCGTCCTGTGTTTTTTCCACTGGCCGTCGAGTACGATTGCAATGCCAGGTCGGTGTCCTCTCGGAGTTCTCTATGCTATAATTAGACTAGACTATCTAATTGCTTTTAGCGCGTTTTGAAATGCTGAACACTGCCTTGCTCATTTCTATTTGTGGGGTTTTTATCAAAATTCCTTCTGGCATTATGTACGATCTGGAAAAAACCAGTCAATCAGTGGAGAAAAGGAAAAACGGCCACACCAATCACTTCGTTTTAAGGATGTGCCAGATACTCCGCATCTACACGATCTTTTAGCGCTCTTTGAAACTATGTTTGACCCCAGCAGCAATTTACAATTTACCATTTCCATAGCAATAGAGAGAGCTTTATTCGATCTGGGCAAGAAATAGTGTTAAATTTTATTGCAGAGTAAACAAAATGCGACTCTGTTTAACGAATGCCCGACCCAAGCCTAGAAATTCCGTTGGATTTATCCATAGTAACTTCATCGCAGCTGAAAAACATGAATAAAGGATATAAGGAGACGGTAGTGCCAGACGCGACACACATTCTACTCCTACGTGATATGCTGGAGGCACCTTGAATGCGTATTTGGCCAATACAATGAGTTGCGGTGGTCAGCCGATGGACAATTCAGTGCATTATCCTGCCCGTACAAGGCTGGTACCCATACATCGAGCCCGAAAGGATGGAAGGCTTGGTTCACCTGGAGGTGAAATCCAAACCAAGAACGTTGAGTCGGAGAGGCGGCACTTCCCACTGCACTACCACGTGCCTTGATGAAAAAATACCAACAACCATGTAAAAAGTTGCTTATTTGACATATCACATGGACTGCGTTACAATTATCGACTTACCATTGGAGAAGGAATGGTTTAAAGGTAGTTTTAATTTATGTTGTTTGTTCGTCATCCGTTTTTTCCGTTATCCGGCCATTTTTAGGAAAAATTATCCGCTATCCGTTATCCGGGTTTCAAAATTTTATTATTCGCTCATCTCTGGTAGAAACCATTGTCCTATATATGCTATCCACCGCGACTCTTGCACTGCCTTGGTTTTTGAAGTCGTAAAGCAAAAGCAGTCGAATTTGCTTGCGGTCGAGAACGATTTTCTCTGTCATAGTCGCAACGCAATATGGCAACAATGTTGAAAAACGTAGGTCATAGGTCAGCCTATATACGCGTTATTGAGGGAAGGTTCTAGAACATTTGTCAAAAATCTGCGACAACTCCAAGTTTAATGACGGGAAACTTTCCTTACAACCGTAGAATCAACAGTTTCCCACAAACGGGAAGTTGCTGTGCTTGATACTCTATGGATGCAGAAGCTGTTATGCCACGGCTATTCTCTGCTTTCTGCAAAAACTTTGAATGCGTATGCTGCGCAGTTGGAGGCTGCGGCAGCTCTAACGTGCACATCGAATGGATCCGTGACTCGAGTCCTGCCCAGACTCAAGAGTCCCTCCATCACTCAGTGGTCTGATATGTGAACGGATTCGTTTTTGAGCGATGAAGTACTGACAATTATTCCTCATCTGGGCCTGATAAGGAATAAATATCGGCTTTAATCTGAACCGTTGTTGAATCTGTCACGTCTTCTGCTTCTATCACCGAAAATGAGGGCGTGGTAGCGCAGCCGGTGGAGGTGCATGCTGTCGCAAGCACTCCAAATTCAACTCTTTGTTCGGCTCCCGCCCAGGTCAACCAAGCCTTCCATCCACCCGAAATGGTAGCATTGGTACCAGACTTGGACCGAGATAAACCCCCGACATATTCAACGGCTGCCCACCGTATGGCGTTGGATAGGCCAACTACGCAACAAACTGTCTCCCATAGAAGTAGAATGTGTGATGCGTCCTAAAGAGATTGAAAACCGGCGTCCTTTATCCCTTTATCCTTTATTTTTAAACTTCCTTTATCAGTTTGCTATAGCAAGCCCTGCACTTTGAAGCAGTACATACACCATATACTCTTAGAAAGTTTGCAACCTTCACACTATAGAGAGCTGAAAACAAAATCCTAAATCTTACACGGGCTTGTTCACTTAGATTCAAATAAATGCTTTCCTGTGCGAAATTCCATTACAAGAGGAGCCAGGAATAAACTATTAGGTTGTCCCATACGTCTTCGCCGTTTTTTTTTTTCAACGATTCACTGCAGATTTCGCCGGCGGTCTCCTGCATAGCGCTGCATAGTTTTCGAAAGAGAATGATTTGCTCTATCAGAACATGTATTGCATTTCTTTTTTCATCATGAATTTTGTCAATTTTTAGGTTGTTAAAGTGAAAAGTGAAAAAGTAGCCATTTGCGCACTTGTTCTCTCCGTTTAGGTTTGCAGTTTTTTGCGCAGTTTTTTCGAGCATTTGGGAGACAATGTTCTGTACTACAAGAATATGTGTTAGTGCTATTTGCCCATTTGTCCTTTATTGATTTTTAGGTCATCAAATTGGGACGTCCGAAGGAATGCTTATTTTTGGCGACAGCTCCTGCTCTGTGGTTGGAGTTTTTGGGTTGGTGTTATGTGTCATTCGAAAGAGAATGTCTTGCTCTATAAAATTACCTGTTGCGTTTATTGATTTCTTTTGAATATCTCAAAATGCCAAAAAAGAGAAAAATCGTCTTCACCAACAACTCCTTCTCCTTCTTCAGATGTTGATGTTCGACAGAAATCAGCGTGAGCCAATAAACGTTACACAAATTCTTACTGACCAAGACATCCTTTCCCAAACGACATATAACACCAAGCAAAAAAGCCCAACCATAGAACCGGAGTTTTGATAAAAATTCGGACGGAAAAGTCGGAATTCCCAATTTGATTCACTAAAAATCAATAAAGGGCAAGTGAGAAAATAGGAGCAACACATATTCTTGTAGTACAGAACATTGCCTTCCAAACATTGCCTGCTATGAAAAACTGCGCAAAAAATTACAAACCTAAGCGGAGAGAACAAGGGCGCAAATGGCTACTTTTTCGCTTTTTCACTTTTCACTTCAACGACCTGAAAAATGACAAAATTCATGATGAAAAAATAAATACAATACATGCTCTGATAGAGCAAATCATTCTGTTTCGAATGCTATGCAGCGCTATGCAAGATGCCGCCGGCGAAATCTGCAGTGAATCGTTGAATAAAACGGCGGGGACTTATGGGACAACCTAACATATATCTAGCTCGTATCACTGCTTCGGTGGGCCAACTTCTCCGTATATCATGCGGGCTCAGAATGTGCTAGAATGGCCAAGCGTTTTCCTCCATCTCGAACTCTCTCCTCTTCAAGAGCGCCTTGGACAAGTTTTCGCGACCTGCTCCATACCGTTCCCTAAACTCCCACTGCGTCTGCTCACCACCATTGATAAACTCGTGTTTGCAGAGGTTTTAATATTGCACTTACCTGTGCGTTTTCTCGTTTTATTTGCATTATTTTACCACCTTTCAGAAGTTTTCCTTTCAGAAGTTTAGAAATTCCATGTTGTTTTTCATACATTTCCCTACTACATTTCCATGAATACATGCTTACATGGTACAAAAAATAAATAAGCAGTGTGGAGTAATGCGCCATTAGTTTTAGACCAACTTAGTAATTCGGGGGGGGGGGCGTTAGCTAGAAAGCTATTGCTAGAAAAAGTAGTAATTGCCGACTATAATTTTTGGTGCGCTCCCCTATTCATGTCCTCTTCACAGTTTCAACTGCGTTCACTTTGAATGTAGTTCACTACTCTCGCCTGCTTCCATATCTGCTTCTTTATAGAGAATACGTCTTGCTTTTTCCTTAGCATTGAAACGTCTATAAGAGGGCTTTAAAAATTTATAATGATCTTAATTTTAGGTTGATCGAAAAGTCTTGCAACTCCAGCACAAAGATATTCAAATTTGTCCCTATTTGCTGAAACAAAAACTCATTCCAGGATATATTCCCCATTCAAGTCTAAGATCCCGCACTATCTTTCAGGCAGACTTTCAATTCCTTTCCGCCAGAATTCGGAGTGCTGTGAGGAAAAGAATTTAGAAGCCTCCATTTCCAGTCGACGTCGATCATCGAACTCTCTACCTCGAAGATGCTGCTTTTAGAGCACTGAACAGGTGGTAGTTAGAACGAGCCAGGTCTTGAAAGTACGGTGAGTACGGTGGATGGAGCAGAACTTCTCAGCCTAACTCCTGGATTTTCTCGCGACTCACTTTTACTTTTTTCATGAGGGCGCGCGTTGTCGTGCAGCAGGTAGACATTTTCCCGTTCTGGACGTTTTTGGCGCATGATGTCGGCCAAGCTCTAGAGCTGGGTAGCGTACGGCCTCACCATCCAGCAACTGTAAAGCATGCCTTCTGAGCCCCACCAGCAACACAGAAAAACCTTCTTCTCGTGGTGTCCACGCTTCGGTTGTCATGGAGCCGGTTCTCCGAGCCATGGGAGCCATTGGTTCTTGGGGGCGTGATTAACATAAAAGACCCACCTTTTATCACCAGTAACACTGTCCTTCAGAAGGCCCTTTCTATGCGGGCGAAGAAGCAGACTCAGCAACACTGATTCGGCATGCCTTGTCAGAGTCCCGCAGCTCATGTGGTACCCAAGGTTCTCCAGCTACCTCAGGACGGTGCTTTGCGTGCACCCAAGTGTCGCCGCCAATTCGCGAGTGGTGGTTGCATTTGGCTTCACCTTGAAGGCTTCGCGCAAGCTGTCTTCTTAAACAACAGAGGGGCGTCCGGAACGAGGTCGATCTTTGAGACAGAGCCTTGAAGCGCTGATGTCAAGGGGCCCCTGTGGAATAGTAAATGACTTCCTCCTTGAATGCAGCACAGATGTTGGAGGCTGCACTTCAGAAGTTCGTAGTAGACGATACGTCGTAGGGCACTGCTGCTTATCGTTGGCATAGTTGCTGTATTCGTACTCGACGAGGCCTCATATAGTATGCTTGAGGAAGCTTGACGTCAACACACAAGATCGAAACTGTATGAGCTTTAACAAATTTAACAGCTAGTAGTGTAAAATGTTGCAAGACTTTTCGATCAACCCATTATACCGCCTCAATATACAGTATTTGTATTACGATGAAGTAAAAATATTTGATTTTTTCGGAAAGGATTTCGTTTTAGCTGCTGTAAAAATGACACGGTATGTTTCAAGCTTTTTTATTGCCTTCCTGCACCTCCCCCCCCCTCCCAATTTCATCCTATTAAGAACACAAAAATATCGGCAGGTATCCATCGTGGCTCCCTCTTCGAAGCGGAGCCTGGTCTCCTCGCCGGGCTGCTTCGCGGGTTTACCCAGTGTCAGCGGTTCGGTGACAGAGTGTTGTCCACTTGAGCTCGGTCTATCAGCGTACACGGTAAATGTGCCGAGCGGTTCGCTTCGGGTCTTGTTTGTATCGCCAGTATAGTCGTTGGACATGTCTTTTATTCATATAGACTGGGCAGGAGGGCTTTCATCACTGAAAACCATAGCCTTCTCCAGTTCTACAAGTGCCCCATCAGACAAACTGCTTTCGTCAGAAAGCGAACCAGACTGTGAACGTACAGAATTCCGAGGCGGATCCGATTCGAGCCAGAGATCCCTCCTCGATTGTTGCCACAGACGAGACCGCAGAACTGCTCGCAGTTTGCTGATAGCTGAAAAAAACTCAAGAAACGAGGACGCGCTCGTGAACGATGACGACCTCATCGGAATACACCAGATGCACGTTGCACGTTGGTCTGTGACCGCTATACTATACTATAGACCAGCACCTCCGCCGATCTCCTTCCTACCCGTTTCACGCCTCAGCCAGCTTCTCATTCAGCATGTGCTTAGCATTGATAACGAGTATTAGAAGATACTTCAGCGTGAGTGATATCCACGTGTCTGCATAGTTTTTTTGCCGCTGCTACTCATAGACTCATTTGGCATTTACATGACTGGAAATTCTCACTAATTTTTACCCTGACATCAGTAAAAATGATCAGGAGAATGATACACTCAATATGAGACGGAAAAATCTGACTAGATTCGATTATAACGCTCGGAGAAATATGAATCCTAGTTCGTAAAGTAGAGGATCACGGGAAGCGCACATTTAATGGTTAACGATCTAATAATTTTAAGGAATTAAAGGCATTTCCGCAAAAATCTGATTTAACGACTTGACGGGATTTTTCGGACAACATTTAGCGATTTTTTTTTGGGTGCGGGTAGCGCAGTTCGAGGAGGTGGCGGCTGTCACGTGCAGCCGATATCAGGTTCTTGATTCGGATTTCCCGCCTAGGCCAACCAAGCCCTCCATCCTTCCGGAGTCAGTAAATTGGTAGAACTCTTGTCTGGGAAGGATTTTCCTTCTGATCCATGCTGCTGTATAGGCCAAAAACGAATTCAAATCGCCTTCATGACATCCCATAGAATTAGAATGCGTGGCGCATCATTCATCATTTTTTGGAAATTAAACGTTTCTGAAACACTTACGTTAGGACAAAATAAGGCGGGCTTGAAGGTGAAGCGAAGGGTCCCATCCCCACGCTCCACTTCTCCCCTCCTGAATTTACCCGAGTACAATCACATATATTTAAGCAGCCGCCGGAGATTTCGAGTGCCCGAAAAGGGTGAGAGCTGCATTCTCAATTTTACAAAAAAAAACGGTTTCAATTGTTTATTAAAGTGAATAAAAGCAGCAATTTTTAGAGCATTACAGGTGGAGATCGCGCCATGCAGTCGTCCGCGATTTGCATTTGATTGATAATTAAATATTGCTTTTTGATAATATGTTCTGGATGATAGTATGTTTGTTTTCTAAGTTTTCTGTTCTAATGTTCTCCAACAACAAAACAAAACAAACAGCATTTTGGCTATCGATAAATTGAAAATTGTACTGCGCTATGCATTCTTCTGTTACGACACAACAAAACCAGAAGCCGTTCTTATTTGTGTGTGAAATAAAAGATAAAGGACAAATGATCGTGTCAATCGATCCGTTTTGGGCCGCACATTCCACAGGCTGTCGTGGAGGCCATTTGAATGAGTAATTGGCCATACAATGACTTGCGGTGGCCAACCGATGGACAAGTCAGTGTTTTGTCCTTCCCAGTTCATCCTGGTACCGATTCGCCATCCTCAAAAGGATGAAGATATTGCTTAACTTGGGCTGGACGACCGAAACAAGAACCTGAAGTTGGCTATGGCTCTCTTACGCCCGAAATCGTGTGCATAGAAAATCGTAGACCTAGCGCATTTTATAGTTAAGGAACATTGTGCCTTTACGGCAAGATCTTTCGTTTATGTAAGCTTATGATATTTTTATCTTTTTATTATTTTATTTTCATTTTTACGTTGTTTTCTGGTTTTTCATCCACAAATTATTACTTTTCAATAAAACAAAAAATGCTGGCCTACTTTTTGGCACAGCAAAATCCACTTATATCCCTTATATTTACCCTCCCCTCCTAAACCCTTATATGTATTGGAAATTTTTAAGGGGCTTCCGCAGTATTAAGAAAATATGTGGTCAGTGATTTTATCAGGGTGCATCTTTGTTCTTTTTTATCAGTGTATATATTAGGTTGGAAAAAAGTCTTTTTATTTTTACAAAGATTTATTACTTCACAACTACAAAGTCAAATCAATTGAAATAATCTCCATTTTGTCCCACTATACTGCTCCAAAGACTGGGTACTTCTCTAATTCCTCTCGCTTAAAGGACTGCAGTTCTGGAGTCGAACCATTGCTGAGTCCAATCTTTAAGGTCTTCATCCGTTTCAGAATATTTCTCTCCAATTTCTCGCTTGAGGGCGCGGAAGAGATCGAAGTCGGTAGGGGCGAGGTCAGGGCTATACGGAAAATGTGGCATTACGTCCCAGCTCTTTTATTGTTTCTCCTGTGAGTCTTGCAACATACGGTTTTGCAATGTCATGCAGGATCATCACCTTTGACTTCTCAGACCTCTTTTCTTGGAGAGCTGCGGCGACTTTGTGGAGTTGGCCACTGAATGTGGCAGCAGTAAGTGTTTCTCCACTCCTGAGAGTTTTCCAGTACATCACTTCTGTGATATCCACCAAACACTCAAGAGAATCGTCCTTTCGTGAACGTTGGGCTTGGGATCACGCTTAGGGTTCTCTCCTTTTTGTTCCCATTGCCTTTTTCTTCGGAAGTTGGCATACAGAACCCGGGACTCATCGCCTGTCGCAATCCGCGGCAGAAACGATTTTCTCTCGTATCTGGACAGAAGAGAAACAGCGATAGAGGGCGTTGACCTTTCTGAGTGTCTGACAGGGCTTATGGAATCCGAGCTCCAAGTTTCCATGCAAAGCCAAGATTCTTCAGATGATTCCCACTATCCTATGAGACGCTTTGAGCTTCTCTGCCAGTTGACGTGTCCTCTGCCCACTATCGGTACGAAGAAGATGGAGTAGTTCAGTGTAGTCCAACTCAGTTGGCCTTCCTGAGCTTGCTTTGTCCTCGAGTGAATAATCTCCCTTTAAAAACTTTCCGAACCATTCATAACAGTCGCGATGAGTAGTAGATCCCAAGCCATATATATGGTTAATTTGGTCGGCTGCCTGAGGTGCTGCAGATCCTTTAATGTATTCATGAAGAATGTCGTGCCGAAAATGGCCACGAAGTAGATCTGGCATTGCGTCCGGAAGATTGGATGGATAACGAAGTACAAGAAGGGTCTTGACCTATGTCTGTATGCGGACGGCAAACAAGTGTGATAGGATTACGAAATCAGCTATCAGTATTGGCTACTGTGTTTACAAGGAGAATGGTAAAAAAATTTCGAAGTGTGAAGAGACTTTTTTCCAACCTAATACTTCTCTCTCGTTAACCAACAGAAGTAACTTCCCTTTGAAAATCTCCTACTTTAAGCTCGTTGTCTATCTTTAAGTTTTTCCATATTTATTAATATATTATAGTATATTTTTTATTTCAAATATTGTTATATAATTATTTTTATTTCCACTATTATTATTTTATTTTAGTATTTTAATAAATATTTCGTTTTTTTCACTGCTTTTAAGGAAAATTCTTCCCACCAAGGTCGTTTTAACAAACTTGTTTCTAATCGATCTTGGTATTTGACACGTTTCTGATCGTGATTTGCTGCTTTACATGTGCTCACCACTCCATTGTGCAATAAATAAACAAATAAATAAATAAAACTGCAGCTGTAAAGCGAGCAGACACTCCTATGTTGCCCTCTTAATAGAAAGAGGCTGAAGTGACCTGAAGTCGACGTTTTCGTACTAAACTTCCATAGAAACAGTCGGAGCACGACCATGTCCTGCATACCACGTTACAACAGCCTTTCCGTTACTGTAGCCATATCGCGTACAGGAAGGTAACAGCGGGTGACACCGGCACAGCATCTGTGGTTCGCATTCGCCCGACCGTGGGAAACACTGAATACGCTTTTGTGGGTGAGAAACACACCGCGAGCATGATTTCGCGACACCGGATACGAACCTTCGCAACACTTGGTCGTCTTACAGCCCTCTCATCTCTTTCGAGTTATTTTGTCGCTAAGAACAGGTTCAGATTGGCGAGTAATCTGCACACTGTGAAGATGGGGATTCTCGGTGCTAGAGTGGATTTAGTTGAAATTCAGATCTCATTCATTGGAAATATTTTTTAGCTGTTTGTATTGAGTATTCTGAATAATCTGCAAAGACAGTTCTCCCATTCGCCTGTTAGTTCCCCATTCACAGTGTTATCCAAGTGGCTTTCACGATTTCGTTGCTGCTGTTTCAAGCTAGACATTGTTATTTGTCACTGCGTTTTCTTTCTTTTTTTTTGATCGGTTTCTAAGGCGAACTTCAAGTGCAATAATAAAAAAATAACCAAATAAATAAGTTTCGCTCCAGAAATATCCTAATTTTCGCTAGGATTGTTGTTTTCCTGTTTTTTACTCTTTTAGTTCAACCATTTTTTGGACGGTTTTCTATATGACCATTTTAGTTCCCAGATATTTTGACCGTCGAATTTTTCATTCATTGTTTATTTTTCAAGTTCTCGCTTTACACAGTTCATGATTATGTTGTACTTCACATGGATTTTTAGCCGTTTAATAAATATTATACAATGGATAACTAATATGGATAATAATCATGTCATATTATAACGAGCTGGGCGCGTGTAGCGCAGTCGGAGTAGGCGCTGACGATCGCACCCGAGACCAGGTTCCTGGTTCGGATTTTCCGCCCAGGCCAACCAAGCCTTCCATCCCTCCGGGGTAGGTGAATTGGTACCACACTTGTCTGGGAAGGATAAAGCGCTGACGTGTTCATCGGCTGGCCACCGCAATTCATTCTATGGCCAAATACCATTCAAGTCGCCTCCACGACATCCCATAGAAGTAGAATGCGTGGCGCATCCCAAAAGGGATTGAGTAACGCCGTCCTTTATCCTTATCCTTTTCCTTATAATAACGCGCTATGAGCTGAGTCATAGTATCGATGGGCGCCGCCGCAGAAATTAGTCGCAAAATAGGGAGGAAAATTAGTCATAAAATCACCTGTATCACCTGTCGTCCCGTTGATCATCGAATTGCTCGAGCGGGTGCCAGCAGCGTCTCCATTCGTCCCTGTCGCGTGCCAGAGTGGTCCAATGGATCCTTCTCGCTCGAGGGACACGAAGAGCGTCATATCGGTCGTTCAGGGCTTTAACGAAGAAGTCCGACCAACGCGTTGGTGTTCTTTTGACATCCCGCGGAATCCAGTCGGTGACGGCTCTCGTCCAGCGGGTGTCTGCGAAGCGCATTACGTGGCCGGCCCACCTAATTTTCGTCAACTTGACCCACACGACTGCGTCTCTGATCTTCGAACGTCGGCGAAGCTCGGAACTCCGGAGGCCTTGTCTCACTTGCGTGAGTCGTGTCACTCCGAGCATTGTTCTCTCGATTCCACGCTGCGCGACGCTGATCGCGTGTTCATCCTGCCTTCGTATAGCCTAGGTCTCTGAGGCGTATGTTAGGGCAGGAAGAACAGTGGAGTTGAAAAGGTAGGTACGGAGTCGGACGCTCTTCGTCTTCTCCACGACTCTTTCGACACTCTTGAAAGCTCCCCAAGCCGCTCGTTTCCTCCTGCTCAGCTCTGGTGCTAGGTCGTTGGCCATGTTGACTTCGCGACCCAGATACACATAGCTGGAGCATTCGGAGATGTTCGTTCCGTTGAGCGAGAATGGGGCATTAGAAACCATCCGTTCCTCATGAACATCGTCTTCGTAAGATTCAGCTGCAGTCCAACGTTCCCACATACACGATCGAAGTCAGCCAGGATTCGCTCCGCCTGGCTGATGCTCGGTGTTATGAGCACGATGTCGTCAGCGAAGCGAAGATGATGTAGTTGCCGGCCGTCGATCTTCACTCCCATGTCTTCCCATTCTAGTTCGCGCATGACGTTTTCGAAGGTGGCGCTGAAGAGCTTCGGGGATATGGTATCCCCTTGCCGAACCCCTCTCTTCACGTCGATGACGACGTCGTTGTAGAGTGGTGAGATCTTGGTCGTGAATCCACTGTACGCTATCGAAGGACTCTGATGTACTGAGTAGGAACGCCCTGAGTGAGCAGGGCTTCGATGACCGCTTCAGTTTCGACAGAGTCGAATGCCTTCTTCAGGTCGATGAACGTAAGGTCAGTCATAAAATAGCAAGAAATATTCAGACGCCTTCTACGTGTCTGGGGACTCAAAAGACGTGCCAAGCACGTCGCCCAACGTGCCTGGGGATTCAGAAGACTGCCAAAGACGTCATCCGGTCACTGAAGCCGTCCGAAGCTTCAATGCTGAAGGTAGTCGAGGTCATACTATGTATATAATAATTAGATAATTTCTATCGATCGGCAAAAATAGGGAGACAAATAGGGTGGACGGAAATTCCGGAAAGCGAAAATAGTTGAAAATACCCAAAGGTCTTCTAGGTGTTAGTGGATTCAGAATACTGCCGAACACGCCACCCAACGTGCCTTAGGGTTCGGAAGACGTGCCGAAGACATCGTCCAACGTTCCTGAGGATTCAGATGATTCGGCGGAAGGCCTTCACAGCAGGGGAAGGCAATCAATACCGGTCGATATTATCGATTTTCTTTCAGATTCAACCGATCAGAGCGGAAGTTAAGTGATTATGATCGACGGAGTACTTGTAGTAATATATACTGATATAATGCTGATAAGAATAAAGAGTAATAAGAAAAGGAATATTAATAAGGTGTACTAATATCTTCTTCGGTCATATTTGTTTCAAAATAAGGCATAGTTTCTATCTTTTTGTTCTTGCTTTTCTTTTTTTTAATTTCCTCGTTTCTAAAAAAGGTAGAAAAAAGAAAAGTGAAACAAAGCGAGAAAGGAAAAGTAAAGATCTGCTGATAAATAATCACTGACTCAATCCAAATTCTATAGGAACATAGGTATATGTCTGCTTCTTTTAGCTATACTACAATATACTTTTGTATGGCGCTTTTGTGTTGTGTTAGTAGTGTGTTTTGGTTTGGTTAACGTAAAATAAATAAATAAATAAATAAATAAATATCCCTCTGCACAAGTTCACGTGCAGTGTTCGAGTAGAAGATCAGTTTTCCAAGGGAGCCAGTGAAAACAATGGTAAGTGCAAAGGCGCCGATTATAATGGTTCTGCGCCCGTGTTTGTTGTATCTCGTGTCGTCGTCGTCAGCGCATCACATCTTGCTCCAGCCGCTGTTTTCTTCATTATTTACCAAATAACGTTGGTATGAGTGAAGCTAATTTCTTTTACAAACCATCAGCAAACTGGTAAACATTGTGCTGAGGAAATGTTATTGTTCTAGTCCTCTCATAGTCAATATTACTGAGATTTCAAATTGAATGCCATAGAATTTTTTAGAATCGACTTTACAAACCTCCTATTTATCTAAAGAACTCATAAAGTCAGCGTACGACGATATTAGCTAGTTGCTTCTGTTGGAAACTACCACGTTCAGAATTTTTTTTAATTACAGACCATATTCACATCTATTATAGTATCGGCGCATGGTAGCGCAGTCAGAAGAGGCGCCGATCGTCGCTCACACCTAAAATTTTATTTTTATTAATTTCGTGGCGTGAATCACAGCAGAAATACACGCATATAATGGATGTAAACGAGCGAAACCACCCTTAAGGAATCAAAAACAAACAAGTGAGAACGGGATAACCTAAAAAAGCTCATTCCGAACGAGCAGATGCTTAAATTGAGGGATACAAAGGTTTAGCTCGCTAAGGCCCCTGTAAGTGAGGAAGTTAGCCCTAACTTGCAACCTTGCAACTGCGGTATGTAATCTAAGTCTACCTGTTTTACTAATCGTGGGTGGTACTCCAAAGAACTCACAGGATCTAAAGACAGTTTCCTAGTGAGGATTTTGAACAACATGATTAGATCTGCCCTTTTTCTTCTACTTAAACTGGGTATGCCGAGCAGCTTAGCCCGCGTCAAACCGCTAGGGATGTCTTCGTAACACACTTTGTAGCACCTCTTGAACAACGTACGTGTGTAGTTATTCTGAACACTTTCGAGGAGGTCGATATCCATCTTTTGACAAGGGTTAGAAGTCGAAGTGCCAAACTCCATAATGGGTCTGACGTACGTGTGTAGTTATTCTGAACACTTTCGAGGAGGTCGATATCCATCTTTTGACAAGGGTTAGAAGTCGAAGTGCCAAACTCCATAATGGGTCTGACGTACGTGTGTAGTTATTCTGAACACTTTCGAGGAGGTCGATATCCATCTTTTGACAAGGGTTAGAAGTCGAAGTGCCAAACTCCATAATGGGTCTTAATAGCATTCGTAGGCACGCAAGAGAGCGCGAGGATCATTTGTTTTTAGCACCTTGAATAAATTGTACGTCCTGAAGTTGGCCTTCTTAACAAGTAATTTATAATGAAGGTCAAATCTTAAATTACATACTCGTTATAAGGAAGCCTAAGTCTCTAACGTCAGGAGCCTGCTTCAAGTCCACGCTGTTGAGTCTATAGAGTGGAGAGTAGATTTGTTGCCTTGATTTTATTACAAGACAGTGCGACTTTTCGGCTGCAAGTGGAGGTTCCCAGTCTTCTGTCCAATTTCCAATGAAATCAATAACATCTTGAACAGCACCAGAGCTTTCATCTTTATTGACTTCTTTGTAGATTTTCACGTCATCGATGTTCTTGGTTCGGTCACCAGCCGGACCAACCAAGTCGTCCCTCTCTTCTGGGGTCGTTAATTGGTAGTGGTATGTAGAGTTGTTTAGAGAGATGAACCACTGGCCTGTCCCTGCTGGACAACTAAATCGCGTTAAACTTATCTTAACTTACAGTAGCATTAGAATCTTAAAGTTATGTTCATTCTGATTAATCCACGAGCATTTTGAGTCGCAAAGTTATTATCCCGGGTCTCTTTACGTTAGCGGGAGGAACGTAGAGTTGAATAGGTGGGCACGGAGTCGGACGTTCTTCATCTTCTTCGCGACTTCTTCGAGGAACTTGAATGCTCCGCAGGCCGCTCGTTTCCCCCTGCTCAGCTATGGCGCTAGGTCGTTGGCAATATTGACTGCACGACCCAGATACACGTAGCTGGAGCATTCGGAGATGTTCGTTCCGTTGAGCGAGGATGGAGCATTAGAAACTTGGAGGTCCGTGGGTTTTGTCGTTGATGAATCCGGCCTCAAAAGTGTGTTCTTCTTAAAAGTTCGAATAACGCCAAACCGCCTATTATTATCCATAACTGTGGTCATCAACAGGCGCGTAATAGAGCATTCTGACGGAGGGGAGGGGAGGGCGGGGGGCGGGGGGAGGCGGGGAGTTGTCACGTGCACCCTTCCAAAGTCTGGATTCAGATTTCCTGCCTAAGCCAAATAATCACTCCATCCCTCCACGGTCAGCTACATAAGTGGTGCCAGACTTCTATGGGAAGGATAAAACACTGACAACTTTCTGAGCTCCTGAGTTAACAACGGAAATTCAAAAAGTTCCTGAGTTAACAACGGAAATTCAAAAAGTACCTGAGTTAGCAACGGAAATTAACTATGCATTCAAATTGCCCCTATAACATCCCGTAGAAGTAGAATTCGTGGCGCATCCCAAAGAGCATTGATTAACTAAGTCCTTTATCCTTTATCTATACCTTGAGTCGTCCTATCGACATGCTCAGCTTGACTAACCAGGATACTATCTCAACGGTAGGTCGGAATGACCCAAGTGTTGTATATGGGTAGAATCGCCTCTCTCTG
Source organism: Heligmosomoides polygyrus polygyrus (assembly GCA_947396885.1). NCBI lineage: Eukaryota > Metazoa > Nematoda > Chromadorea > Rhabditida > Heligmosomidae > Heligmosomoides > Heligmosomoides polygyrus. The sequence continues at coordinate 92,875,456 of OX377202.1, forward strand.
GGAAACAGCAAAATGCAAATATCTCGACCGCAATACAACTCTGCGCAGAGCTAGGGACGACTGAAGCTGGGCCGTTGGCGACGTTAGCCCTCTTCCTGCGCGCGAAGGGCGGCTCAAGTTGACTGGAAACAGTGATGACGAAAGAGCGGCGGTGGTGCAGTGGGTAGAAGGACGGCGTCATCCCTGCGGTTACTGCTTCCATCCAAGCCGCCCTTCGCGCGCAGACAGAGGGCTAACGCCGCCAACGGCTCAGCTTCCGTCGTTTCCAACTCTGTGCAGAGTTATATTGGGGCGAGATACTCGCATTTTGTTGTTCCCAGAGAGAGGCGATTCTGCCCATATACAACACTTGGGTCGTTCCGTCTTACCATTGAGATATTCTCCTGGTAAATCTCAGTTTATCGATGAAGGTGCATGCAGTTCACGAAAAAGTCAAAAAGCATCGCAGGACGAGAATTACTTTGAAATTTTGAGGTTCTTTGACACCCGTTCTTCCACTGGCCGATACGACATCTCGCAGAAGTAGAATGCGTGGCGTGTTCCAAAGACGATTGATGAACGCCGTCCTTCATTCTTTCTACCTTTTACTGTGGTCAGTGCGCTAAACTATTTGTTAAAGCCTATAAGCTCATCATGCCTCAATCGTGGGCTATGAATTCTCCCGAAATGGTTCTAAGCTGATGTGTCATGCGCGCCGACGAGAGTTTTTCAGCGGCTCGTTCTGGATGAAAAACTCTCTCGAAAAGTACATTCGCGTGGACAACAAGGGGCGCCCGCGCAATAGGAAGGACCGTTCGTGTCATGACAGGCTATTGGCAGCCGCCGACTCATCACTTGCCAATGATGGGAACCAGATTTGGAACTCTATTGCGTCTTCTTCGAGGTGCGTGAGCGGCGCCTCGAAGAAGACGCAGACGCAGATGCTTTGGTTGTTTTTACGGCCATTGCACCTTTTAAAGCACTATTGCGCTGCTCTACACCTGCCGTTCTTCTTCTCAATAATCCTGAATTGTCGTCAGAAGAATTCGTGCGATGAGGGGAATGTAACGGCGGACGTTTCTAGGTTTCCTTTTCTCGCCCTATCGCCATTTCTCCTTCTAATGCTGCCCATTGGTCCCTTGCGCTCATCAAATAATTCGCTGTATGAGAAGCACGGAGCACTACTCTTATGTCAGATCTCTGGAGACTGACATAGTGTTCTGTCTGATTACTATGTTTCGGGCGGCATCGCAGCAAGCCTCTGAAGTGGTCCGCAAGGCGTCCAAAGTGACAGCAAGTCATACCAGATATGAGCTCCAGAAGAACTCGAGCGTCAAGCTTCAGTTTGAGGTAGCCAAAACTCTATCAAAGGATCTACTCACTTTCATCTTCTTATGTATTTCTGGCATTCTCTTCAGGTTTAGGTGAGCATAACCTATTACCTTTACTACCGACTCATCACTTGCCAATGATGGGAACCAGATTTGGAACTCTATTGCGTCTTCTTCGAGGTGCGTGAGCGGCGCCTCGAAGAAGACGCAGACGCAGATGCTTTGGTTGTTTTTACGGCCATTGCACCTTTTAAAGCACTATTGCGCTGCTCTACACCTGCCGTTCTTCTTCTCAATAATCCTGAATTGTCGTCAGAAGAATTCGTGCGATGAGGGGAATGTAACGGCGGACGTTTCTAGGTTTCCTTTTCTCGCCCTATCGCCATTTCTCCTTCTAATGCTGTCCATTGGTCCCTTGCGTTCATCAAATAATTCGCTGTATGAGAAGCACGGAGCACTACTCTTATGTCAGATCTCTGGAGACTGACATAGTGTTCTGTCTGATTACTATGTTTCGGGCGGCATCGCAGCAAGCCTCTGAAGTGGTCCGCAAGGCGTCCAAAGTGACAGCAAGTCATACCAGATATGAGCTCCAGAAGAACTCGAGCGTCAAGCTTCAGTTTGAGGTAGCCAAAACTCTATCAAAGGATCTACTCACTTTCATCTTCTTATGTATTTCTGGCATTCTCTTCAGGTTTAGGTGAGCATAACCTATTACCTTTACTACCGTTAAAGCTTTATTTATACCATTTTCACGTCGCGTTTGACAGTTTTCAGGGGGTCGAGCGTTATACCCCCTCGTCTCCCTGGTCCGCTCACCCCAACCCCTGGGCTTGCTCGAGAGTCGAGTGACTGCCTTACGAAGTAGTGGAGAAGCAGACATTCGCCACGCCTCTGTTTAAAGGGCGGGGGGGGGGGGTGGGGGGTAGAACGCCACTCCGCTCAGTTTTCATATCAAATGGGACACTCTTCTAAGCTAGGATAGAACTTCTGAAATTCATGCGAATTCTTCCAAATCGAAATAAACACTATCCAAAAAGGTAAGAATAATTTTGAGTTCAAGGAAAATTTTAGTATGACTTTCTTTGAAGTTTCAATTCGTCTACCTAACAAGTGAACACATTGTTTGGAACTATAATATTTTTATTTTCAAGGGAACGTAATTGTTTGCAGCTTGTTTCAGGGAGTCGGCTTTTTTTAGGAAAAAATAGATTGCGCCATGTCTCCGTTGAAGAGGTTGATTTATTTTTTGTTCGACCGATAGCAGAATTTCTGTTTGCATCGAGTTCGATACCTGTTAACAATAAGACAAAATCAAAATTTTGTAGAATAATCAGGATAAAATATAGCTCTCAAATCCAAATCCTACTGTTTTTTCGTGATTGAATTTAACGCGAGATATTTGGAGTTTGCCATTGGATGGCAGGAACAATTTAGTCATCAGGGCAGTACAGACTTGCATCAGGTTTTCATAGTTTGTTTACAGATTCTCATCCGCATATTCTGCTGTCGAGTAGAATAGACATTTCAAATCTGGATCTTCAATCTTCTAAACAAGATAAACGCTCTTGCAAAAAAGTGGAAAGAAAAATGCGGAGGCGAAACTTAACTTTTTCTAAATCAAAGAACTCTCTTTCAGAGTAAACGTATTGCTTGAAACACCAAAATCGATGTACGTTTTTTACAATTTTTTGTTGTACTTCCGACATTTTTGGCACTCCGCGATAATAGAATTTTCACTACCATTCAAATGAAAATCACGATGTTATAAACGGGTGCATGGCGCAATCCTTTCTTAGTAGTAGAAGGGCCACGTTTTGCACTTTTAAACAAACCATTGTTTCAAGGTGCAAAACCATTGCATAAGCCACTGCTTTAAAGTTCAAAGCCTCACAAAATCCCTGGCAATCTGTTTACAAATTGGGACAGGTGAATTAACGGATTTCAGAAAAAGTGAAACAAAATTTCCTCAAACAGAAATCGGTCCAAGCTTCTCGTAGGCTTCAGATGGTGTTCGATTCGATGCCAAAAGCATAAGCTCACTTAGAATGTCTACTTTGATTTGGAAAATGTCGAGTTTGGTTTGTAAAAGGTCAATGTAATTTTAAGTGTCCAATTTCGTTTAAGTTTTGTGTATTTTATATGTGTCTAAAACTACATGGAACATAACTCCTGTCACGCTGTGAAGTATAAAACTTAAACCAACACGGGAAAATTTAAATCACGAAAACAAGGGAGCTTTCGGTCTGACTTACTGCCTTAATTTCTGGTGCAAGACGTACAATCTCATTCGGTCTGAAGGTCCTTCAGTCGTCGTCAGATGGACGTTGATGCTAACAAACTCCTGTTTCAACTGAGGTATAATAACCTCAGCAAGGACTTCGAAGCTATTCTGAGATGAACTAGCCGAAGCGTGCTCTGTTTGATACAGGTTGGTTCACCACCTAGCTGAGTTGGGAATGTGTCATCGCTGACACATTTCTGCGTTTTTGTTCAGTTCGCTAACAGCAAGGAATGGTAGTCTGCCATTAAGAAAAGAAGATACTTCCTTTCTCCATAGCGGGCCAGTCGACGAGCTGTACGGGTCGAGCGCGCTCACCGGATTTTCACCTTCTGTTTCTCATTCACATTCATTAATGTGTTGGATTATTAAATCGGCTCCCCACCTCCTATAATCTCCAAGATTTGTAGGGGAACAGTTTATTTACTTATCTATTTATTTTCACATAATTTTGTGCTGAAACGAGTAATGAAACACTGGGCACGATTTATCGAAAACCAGAAGTCATTGAATAGAAAGAAGAAAGGAAATCTCAGCAGATCCGTTGAATGGTTCGAACTTGATTATAGTGAAACTATCATAATATATATATAGTAAGATTATTCACTTACCTGATGGGAGGGCTACATACGAGCAATCACACGCTTAGAGCAAGCTAGACACAAAAAATTCCTATAAAAAATGCTTTGACTGAGGCACAGACATGTTACCAAAACCTCCGGTTCCTCCAATAAGCGGATTGAGGTCCTCAACAATGTGGGTATTGAGGAAGTTAGATTTACCCAGTGTACCTTGAAACTCTGTGGTACAACCTAAGTCGTTTTCGTCTTCTCGATAGTGGAACAAGGAAAAGTCCACAGTTGGATTGGAATATACTCGAAAAGTGCGCTTTTGTGAATATTCGAATGCGAATACGTTCAAAAACGGCGATTTTCTGAATATTCGAATTTATTTGAGAAACGCGATTTTTTTGAATATTCGAATTCGAACACGCCTGAAAAACGCTTTTTTTTTGAAAAAATGAACAACTTTTCAATTAAAATCGTTCAAATACCTATTCGAAAGAAAAATCATGAAAATGTAAAAAAAATCATGAAAAATTTATTTATTTATTTATGGACGCGCGGAAGTGCGTTTGAAACAGTTAGTTCTCCTAGTAAGTAATACGGAAATAGATCACGACCCCTAAGGACAATCAAAAAGCATTCGAATACCTATTCGAATAGGTCATTCGATCACAACTACACTCACAGATCAATGGAAAGTCACTTTTTAAGGAATTCGGAAAACATGACTGTGTCTGCCCTCTTTCTTCTGTTCCGCAACCAAGGTAATTCGAGTGGATCTGCCCCTCCGACCCAGTTTTGAATGTGAATGTGAATCCTAGTTCAAGGCACCCCATAAATATTTACTTATGTAGTTATCTGAAACGGTTTCGAGGAAATGAGTTTATGAAATTAAAGAAGGCCATCAGCTTTGTAGCTTGCACCGTCTCCATTACGTTCGATTTATTTTACTCTTCTGAAAAATTCTTGACGTCGAATTGTCCGATCGGCTCTCACGCCTGGCCGATGTTGTGCCGGTTCATGGTGAGTGATGTGTTTTCACAGGGGTGGTGCGGTCACTCTGATCGCGCCCACTTAATCACCGCATTTCTACCTCACACCAACCGCAAATAGCCGGACACCTGTTGCGGAAATTGACGCGGCTACCTCATGTGATGTGCGGTGAGGATCTGCCCCGAAAAATTCCACTTTTTACTAATTATAGCATTAAAGGTTTTTATCGTATTTAGTTCGCATATGGCTATGAAGGAATTTAACGTCAAAATGTCGTTTTTGATCACGATAGCCTTCTCAAAATGTTGAGAGTTGGGGAGAAGACCCCCATAGGACGATATTCTGCTACCACTACTCATCAGAGTCCTTCGGGAGCGGTACAGTGAATTCACGAGCAAGAATTCTACAGATTCTACAATGACGTCGTCGTCAACATTGAGAGAGGAATTCTGTGAGGGGATACCATATCCCCGAAGCACTTTGGGTAAAATTTCCACTCCTAGGGTAATTATTTTAAAAAAGGCTCATCTATGTACATACATACACAGGGTGTCACAAAAAATGTATTTGAAAGGTGCTGGCGTTGCTCAGAGTGATGATACTGTAGAATAATAAAAAATATTAAAATGTAAAATTAAAGAATACCTAAGATACGAACCTTTTTTTTATAATGTGGCACCTTCCCTGTGGCTCATCAGGGAAGAAGGGGAGATGCTACAAACCAAATAGATATTGACCTGAACTCACGTTTGGATTGTTTTGCTTGCATTATTATTTTGATTTCTACAAATTAACGGCTCACATGAAAACTTTGAAAAACAGAAATTTTTGAAATGTGAGCGGTATTGCTTTGCTGTATTGCTCCATACGCTCGTCTGAAACCTTGCTTTTCAGGCGCGATTGATTGTTTTTCGCTGGAATACGTGTTACAATTTTTCCACAAAGTGGTCTATCGATTGATTTGTGCTTCTTTTGAGGTTCAAAACTAAAAAGCAAGCTACGGCTTGCTGCAAAAAATGCAGGGTATCCTAAAAATGCAGATACTGTTTTAAAGGTTCTAACAGTTCTGATGAACCTTCAGAAGATGTTTCAGACTCAATTTAAAACACAGAGTAACGCATTTTCGTGGCGTGTAAATATTTAATAGTGAAGATTGCGCTATGCCCCGCCCGAAACTTTGCATTTTAGACTCGATTGACTGTGCATGTTCTGAATACTTGTTACATTCTTGTTACTACTTGGCCACATTAACCTGTGCTGCGCTTATTTTAACGTTTAGAACGTGACAGTGTCCCACAACCTGTTCCAAATGTGGGGTATCCCAAAAACGTAAGCACTATATGCAACGCCGTACTATTGCTGCTGTGAAGTTTCCAGAGATGTTATGAATTCACATGACGTCCTAGTGTACTGTCAAGTTTAAAAGGTTAAAAGGAGTGCAGTACAGGTTAATCCGTCCAATTAGTAGGCTGTAAGATGCATTCAGTCCATGCACAATCAATCGAGTCTTGAATGCAGGGTTTCAAGCGAGAGCATGGCGTAATCTTGACTACTTGCAGGTCACAGAGGTCTTGTTGTCCTTTACTTTTATACGAGTCTTAAATATTTTTATAAGCTTCTCCAACAACAATGTTAGAACCTTTCAAATGGGACCTGCATTTTTTAGGATACCCTGCATTTTTCGCAAGCCGTAGAGTGTTTTTAAGTTTTAAACCTTTAACAAGCACAAATCAGTCGATACGGCAATTGTGAAAAAATAATAGCAGCCGCTCAAGCAAGACACAATCAATCGAGTATAAAATGCAATGTATCAGACGAGTGCATGTTGCAATCCATATCACTCATACATATGTCAGAAAATTTATATTTTCTTATGCTTCCATAATAGTACTTAACCTTTTCAGTTCTCTTACTATGAGCAAAATTATCACTTTTCAAGCAGTGTATACATTTTTTGAGACACCCTGTATGAAAGTGACTGCTCAAGCAGAGTACAACATCTTTGCGGACGGGGGACAGTCGTACACATGCACAACACTGAAATTTCACACTCGCTTTCTTCTGCGTGTTACATCATATTTCACGAGGGTTGTGAGCCTTCTATACATAAAACAGAGCTATACATCACTGCCGGCCAGCTACTACGTATGCGGCTGCTCAAGAAAAAGTCAGCATATTTTAAGCCTTATTGCATTGAAATACACTGTAGCCGCACTCCTTGAGGTTGTGAGGTGACGCGCTGTGTGTCGGCGTTTTTCTGTTGTCTGCTTAAGACGCTGATAGCACAGCTGAAAGACTCGGTACGACTCTCGCTTGCACCAGTGATCAAGGTTTGAGGTTCAAGTCGCGCTCCGGCCCAATCAAGCCTTCCATCCCTCCTGGGACGTTGAATTGAGACCAGACTTACTTGATAAAGAAGTTTACATCGGTTGCCCATCGTAATTCTTTGTAGAGGCCAAATTCCTTTTCAAGCCACCTCCCACAATATCCAGCAGAAATAGAACCTATGGATAAAGGATAAGAGGATAAAGGGCGGCGTTACTCAATCCCTTTTGGGATGCGCCACGCATTCTACTTCTACGGGATGTCGTGGAGGCGATATGAAAGCGTATTTGGTCTGCACAATGATCGGCGGTGGCCAACCGATGAACGGGTCAGCGCTTTATCCTTCCAAGTCTGGTAGCAATTCACCGACCGAGGAGAGATGGAAGGCTTGGTTGGCCTGGACGAGAAATCCGAACCAGAAACTTGGTATTGGGTGCACGCGACAGCCGGCGCCTCCTCCCACTGCGCTACACGCGCTCTCAGAACCTATGATGCATCCCAAATAGGAGTGATTAAAGCTGGCTTGACTCCGTTGAGACCTATCTCCTCTCGTATTCAATGCTTCACCGATTAGGTACCCATTCAGTGTACCAGAGGTGAACATAAATGACCGACAGGATATCGCGTAGCGCTAGCGCTGTAGTGGAACTCCTCGCTCATTTCCGTCTCACTGACCGATTGTCCTTTGAATTTCACCTTGCTGCCTGTGCAAACGGCAAGCGGCGGACAATCGTTTTTCCTCGAGAACAAGTGCTCAACGATAAATCATTGTGGAGTGATTTTTACTTCCAGCCGCACACTCTTTTCTTCGCGGTTGGCCTGCTGTCCATTTCCTGGATCTTTTTCGAAGACAGTACGGCAGACTTCTTCAACGAGAAGTTGCCTGAGACCACCACGTTTTCGCTAGTCACCTTCATCGCAATTTGTTTCGCTTCTTAAAGTCTCTTTAACACTCTAGGCTCTTTTGTTCATCTGAAAAACCAGAATTTGCATATCAATCATCTGTGAAAAGCAATTGTCATTTCTTCCACTCCCGTACTGCCGGTGTCTTCGCATTTGCACCACAGAGCGGCTCGTAGACAAGTTGTTGGTTAAGCCTTTCAGTCTTTCTTTCAGTTTCCATGCTGCAGCAACAAAATGTTTCTTTTTCTTCACCTTTCCTTCTATTTTGAATGGCTTGGGCGTGGTGCACTTTAACACATCTTGACAAAGCTGCTGAAGAACCATTTCTTATAGTCTAACTCCGTGTAGGCGCGTGTAGCGGAGTCCGAGGAGGTGCCGACTGTTGCGTGCACCCGATACCAGGTTCCTGGTTCGGATTTCCCACCTAGGCCAACCAACCTTCCATCCCTCGGTGTATTGGTACCAGACTTGTCTGGGAAGGATAGAGCGCTGAATTGTTCATCGGCTGGCCACCGCAAGTCATTGTATGGCTAAATACGCATTCAAATCGCCTCCACGATATCCCGTAAAAGTAGAATGCGTGACGTATGTATCCCAAAGGGATTGAGTAATGCCATCCTTTACCCTTTAACTCTGTGTACTGATGTGTTGTGAGTGACCGCTTCCGCAGTAGGATCCAGCAACGTGGCTGCAGTCAGCTTACTATGGTCAACACCCCATTCAGTTACATTTAGTTCGGCACTGATTAAGCCAGAGATCTCCAGTTCTTTGTAAGCTGCTACTGATCAATGTATATTTTGCCACACGAGGTTTTCAGGTGGCTATTTAATAAACAAGTCGTATGCGTAAGTCACTGTATAAACCAAATATGCATTCGAATTGTCTCCACAATATCTCGTAGAAGTACACAGAATGCGTGGTGCATTTCAAAAAGAAACTGAATATGCCGAGTGTTATCCTATTTCATCTTTGTTTATTTATATATTAGTTTGTAACGAATTAAATGACACTGGCTCGCGCCATTTTTGCGCGTCTTTACGCGTTTGATCAAGAACAAACCGTAACATGTGGCATATCGTTTAGAAGCGCAAACTTTGCTCTACCGGAGAGTACCAAATTTTCTATGTAAAAGTGGGGAAACTTTAGAGTTCTATTGACTTTTTTGCAGATGGACAAAAGGGTAATCCGAGGCATTTACTTGTATGAATTCAAGCTGGGCACTACAGCTAAGGAGGCGGACAAGATGATCAACGCCGCATTCGGTCAAGGATGTTCCACAATTCGGACGGCGTATCGTTGGTATCAGAAGTTCCGGAATGGAGATGAGAGCTTGGAAGAACATGAAGGTCGTGGGAGGCATAGAGATGTTGATGAGGACAAGCTGAGAGATGTGGTAGAGGAGGATCCACACAAAGGTACCAGGGAGATAGCGAAGGTTCTTGGCGTCAGTCACAACACAGCTGCCCGGCATCTGAAGGAAATTGGAAAGACCAAAAAGCTGGAAAGATGGGTGCCTCACGAGCTGTCTGAGGAGCAAGGAAACCGACGATATGAGATCTCGTCCGCACTGCTTCTACGGAACGACACGGACCCATTCCTTGATCGCATCGTAACCTGTGACGAGAAATGGATAATGTACGACAACAGGCGACGATCGGCACAGTGGGTGGACAGCGATGAGAGCCCCAAGGTTTTTGCGAAGCCGGAATTGCACCAAAAGAAGGTAATGGTGACAGTATGGTGGTGTTCGCTGGGAATTATTCACCACAGCTTCCTCCCTCCCGGTGAATCCATCACGGCAGAGAGGTACTGCATTGAAATTGAAGAAATGGTGAAAAAGTTGAAGGATATCCGGCCGGCCTTGGTAAACCGAAGGCGAGTTCTCCTTCTGCACGACATTGCTCGCCCCCCATGTAGCGCGAATGACGTTGCAGAAATTGAATGAGCTGAGCATTGAAACTCTACCACATCCTCCGTTTTCTCCCAACCTCTCCCCAACAGACTACCATTTCTTCAAGCATCTTGGCGACTTCTTGGTAGGGAAAATATTCAAATACCAACAGGATGCCGAAAGTGCCTTCGAGGATTTCGTCAATTCCAGAACTTCTGATTTTTATGCTACTGGGATAAAAAAGCTTGCGTCACGTTGGCAAAGATGTGTAGAATCAGACGGTTTTTATTTCGATTAATAAACTTGCCTACAAGCCGAGATATTAACTGTTTAAATTTACAGTGGTTCAGTGCCATTTATTTCGTTACAACCTAATATTATTACAAAAGGGGGATATAAGGAAAAATATAGGATAGATTACGACGTTACTCAATCGCTCGCGATGCGCCGCGCATTGTGCTTCTATGCGATGTCATGGAGCCCATTCAAAATATGTGAAAATTTGAAAAATAAAAATTTTTAGAATTTTTTATTTGAAAAAATTTGAATTTTGAAATATATGCGTATTTGTACTTACAATGACTTGCGGTGGGCAGCCGGTGAACAAGTCAGCGCTTTGTCTTTCAAAGAGAAATTCGGTACCAATTCACAGACAGCGGAGGGATGTAGGGCTTGGTTCCCTGGGCGGGAAATTCGAATCAGGAATCTGACATCGGGTGCACGTCACAGCCGTCACCATCTCCCACTGCACTACACGCGCCCATAATTAAGGTTAACTCTTTTGAAATTCTACTGAGCAACTTCTAAATCAAAATAAGCGTCTTTCACATTGAACCGTACACCCTACAAGGTAAGAACAATTTTTGGCTCAAGGAAAATTCAGTACGGGTTTCTTCGCACTTTTTCAAATCACTTGCACCACCAAATGAACAGATTGTTTAGAATTTCAAAAAATTCGTAATTTTCAAAAAAAGTGGTTTAATACCTAATTCAGAAAGCAAGAAGGCAGCCATCTTTCATTGCTAAAAGAAGGAATCGCGCCATGCTTGTTGCGACTTTTATTCGATTGATAGTAAAATTTATTTTCGCATCGAGTTTCACGAGTTTCATATCTGTAAACGATAGAGCTGAAACAATTGTAAAGAATACGCATATCCTCACCTTAAGGCTTCATGCAAGCAGCTTTTGCACTATGAAGCGAATAAAATCGCGACGTGCTTTTCGAATGCATGGCGCGATCTCGTCCTTTAACACACTAAATAATTCCCTTTTTTTGCGCTTTAAACATAATTTAACACCTTGTGTTTTTTTCGCGTACCCTGGGCTCCGCATGCCTCACCCGGCCGGCTAAATTTAAGAAAATCGATAATGTCGATCGATAATGATCGCCTCCCCTGCTGTGAAGGTCTTCCTTTCATGATCATCTGAAACTTCAAGGACGGTCGACGACGTCTCAAGCAAGTCTACTGAACCCCCACACACATTGGACGACGCCTTCGATCTTTCTCTCTTTTAAGTCTTTTGAATACCCACTCACGTTGAGCGACGTGTTCGGAACAATTTAACTCGTGTGCTATTGCTGGGTTTTGCCAAGTTTCATATAATCCGAGCCTGCTCTTTTAACAAAAATATATACCGAACTGAAGATTTTGTTGTATTATTTAATGAAAGTTTATGTCCTCCACCTCGGGTTCCATGTGCATGGTTTCACCGTAAAGAAGTCACTTTTATTAGGTCCACAGAATCCACGGAGAATATCGTGAACGTTTTGAGGTCGTATATTCTTCGTCTGTATGGAAGCGTCTGTAGTCCACGGTGTTTATTTCGTAATCCACCATAGGGAGTAGTATGGTAATCAAACCCACATTTCCTTCTAGTGAAGCTTTCTTGGACTTTTTCAAGTCTAAGTAGATTTCACCTTACCTGGACAAAATACTGTTGTTCCATTCTCAGCACCATAACCTATGTCTTATAGGCTATGACGAGGGCAGTGAGTTTTTAGTGGAGACTGCTGAAGAGATTGTGTAGAAATTAACTCTGCGATATCCCGTGGAAGTAGAATTCATGGCTCATCCCGCAAACGGATTGATTAACTCCGGAGTTCTTACCACGTAGTTTTCGCCTACGTGAACTGCATACGGAAAAAGTTGAGTGACAATTGACAGACTGGGTCATGCTCGAAGACTGACGCGCGTAGTTCGAACGAAGTCGTCATTTACTCGCGGTACTCAATCTTTTGGACAGTCTTTCTTCATACTGCGAATAACCTGCTACTATTAATATTTTCTGGCTGAAAAAGAAGGTATTGCTCTATGTACATAAACTTAAGGGCTCCGGCGCCTTATCTATTTGTTTGGATGAAAAGTGTGAGCATATAGGTAACGTTGCAGATTTGGGCTCAAAAACTTGCTCTAACTCTTCTTTTCACTGACATCAACATACGACATCCTCGTATTTTAATATTCTCTGCAACGAAGTCGTGCGTTGCCGTTCCTCAAGACTTCTGCTGCATGAGCATCGTTCAGTTTTGCATGGGCCTTTTGTTCACAATGACATTGGTCGCGTGGAGCCATTCGTTTTTAGCAGTTCATCACATCTAACTGGCACTTTTAAGGAGCAAATCAATTACTCTTCCAGCGATCGTTCCTTCTCCCTACTGTGAATATTGCAGCACGTTTTGAGGGTGGAGCAAGCTTGGTAAAGTAGAAGAGAAGACCATTACAGTTCATCCTTTTGGAAGAGTGCTGCATGATGTCAGATTGGATCACTTACAATCCATTATTGGTTATAGAACTAACGTCCTATAGTAAGAATAAATTCCACTGAATGGAAACTAGTAATAAGTGGAAAATCCACAAATGAGTTATAGCGTTTGGCAGTGTCTTGTCAATCACGTGAAACCCTGAGGTTTTATTATTATTTATTACACAACCCAATCCTTTGCGATCATAGTGGTATCAACGATTAGAAAAATAATAATAACCAGGATGTAACCAACAAATATACGTGTAACACTTTGTAAAAAAATCAATCATGAATATGTGTGTAGATGTCAGATACCTATTATATTCATGAGAACTCTGAATTTCACAATGTTTAAATCTAGAGGTATACTGTGTATTCTTATCAGCTTCTCAAGCTCGATCCAAGCTCGATTAGCAAAAATCTCTTCCTGATGATCCACTTTGTTCTTCTGATATGCAGTTTACAAGATTGACGCTGTGGACTCCTTGTGCTTGACGCTCTCAGTTGAAGTATGTATCATATGTGACTTCATACAGAATTCTGTATAGCATGATAAAGTCAAACTTTTTCCTTCTGCAGGTTAAGATCTCAATTCCTAAATTGAAATTACGAATTGTTTTTAATGAGCGCTGTGAGAAAATGATGATAGAATAGGAATATAATATTGAGGATAGTGACGATCCGTCAAGAGGGAACCTAACTTGCGCCGTTCTCCCCTTTTCTTTTGACTGTCAGTGGAGTGAGATTTACTTTGACGTCAAAATCTTTTCCCGACAGGACGGCTGCTTCGAAAAAACTCACGGTTTTTTGCAGCGTAACTCGACATGTAGAAATGGGTCGGACTCAGGTCCGAGATGCACTGCTCGACGACTCACTGCGAGAGAACGATTAAACATCAATACAACTTTTTCAGACTCTTTTTTCGACCTTAAGAATTTTCGCTGTCTTCTCCTCGGTCCCAACCCACGTTCAGGTTGGCTTGTATAAATCTAATACCAGAACGAGGTCAGAAAATCAGATGGACTCCCGATGCGTTTCGCTGACATAAATGGACTAGAACGGGACCATGTCCATTGCACCACTATGGCACCCGACAGGGGAGAATAGAAACATTGTTGGCATCCGGTAAAGCAATCCCATGACAAGTAGGACGATAGGTGGAGCGGAAGAGTTGATGCTTCTCAGTCAAAACTGGTACCAATTGCACTTCAAGGAGGTTCTTCTATGTTCCTTCTGTGACTCGAAAGGAATGCTGTACTTCGAGCTGCTCCCGCAAAGGCACACCGCCACCGCAGTCGTTTACGCCACTCAGCTCCAGAAACTCGCAGAAGCTGTTCGGGAAGAGCGTCCGAGACGACCTTCATTGCATCTTCTTCACGATAAGGCCACACCCCATGTAACTAAAACGAGTGACCCACCAACGAATCTAGGAGCTGGCAGCGCCTCATACTTCAGCCGCCATACTCCCTTGACAAAACTCTTTCACACTGCCACCTGTTCCGCTCCTTAAACGCTTTCTTGGCTTGTAAAAGCTTCACAAAGTTTGAAGACATAAGTCGGGCAGTCGCCGGCCGGCCTCTTCAACTCCAGGTCTCCCCAGTCCTGGGAAGGGGGATCGTTGACCTTCCCAGTGGGTGTATCACGGCTGACTATGACTTATAATGGTGATCATATTTTTGGTTGATTTGCACCGTCCGCTGAATGAAGAAATAAGGTAGAAAATTGGAAACACTATCAGACTTTTCGGTCAACCTTGTAGAAGCACTTCATACCTTATTAAGCCGATAAAAATGGAGTGATTTGTTGACCTGAGTAGGACAAACCTGTCGCCACGGCCGTGAAACCGGAGCTTCCTGCCTGTTGCGCTACCTGCGCCCATGCTCGTTCCCATTAACATTTCAGTATTGTTCAGTTCACGAATAGGATCCTATCAATCTAGTATTCTAGCCTTAGCAATGTATGGCTAAGTTCATGTTTACAATGTGAAGTCCATTCCAACCGCAACCAAGACCAAGACCCAGTGGACCTGCACCTCCTCATCCATCCCTAATGCTCTTAAAAACATCCAGTTAACCTTCTGCTCCATCGAACAGCTCTAGACCATCCCTAATGACACCCTTGGCTTGCGGTCAGTCCTGACCGCTCGGCCAGCCGCCCTTCACCCATAGAGGGTGGGCGGGTCAAGAGACTCCAAAGTGGGCGGTGCCAGCGGCCGTTGCATGCGGCCGGCTCCGGCTGCTGCTCCTGCTGGCACTAAGAACTCCCTCTTCGACGCCGTGTTTGCCGTCTTCTTCACCCCACTATTCACTCTGTTTCTGTTCCTCGGGCCCTTCAGCTGATTTGTGGTAGTTGTCCTAATCCGTGTGGGGACGAATTTACAGCCACTTGTGGATGTCGCCCGTTCCGCAACGTCTCAGCCGGGACGTGAGTGCTCATTTACGACTCTTTGTGTGCTCCATGTCGTTTCGGTGATAATCTATTTGCAATTGAAATAACCCTATTCATCTCTGTCTCTCGGCTCGCGTCCACGGTATTTCATCGCTCGGGCGTGTGTGCAGATGTGTAGCGACGTCTGGGGCGACAACCAATTAAACAATATGTCAAGGGCGAACGGTTCTTCTTCAGCTTCTTAATCAACCCTCTATTGTTGGCGCGTTTGTTTCTTTCTACCGGCCGCTGTTTTAATGTGACCTTCGGGAGATGAGCACTACACTTTTGTCATTTGAAGCACTTTGGAACTGTCTTTTTTTCTGGAATTCTCATCAGTTCATTAGAGACAGTTCGTTTCAAGAACAGTTAGCAGTGGTATTCTGTGGACAATTGAGTGGATCCAACGCCTGTGTGGTCCCAATCAGGGATGGGCGGAAATTTTGAAAATTTTCCCAGAAAACAGAAAACAGAAAATCGCCTTCGTCAGAAAACAGAAATCAGAAAACAGAAAAGCCAAAAACGCCAGAAAATCAGAAAACAGAAAACAGAAAATTTCGAAATTATCACACGACCTAATTATTTTACCTAAAGATCCATATTTCCAGTAGCAAATGCTTTTGTAGGACCAGAAATGTAGTCGTAGACCAGCGTTTTAATTTGCAAGCGTTTATAAAAATTTCTATTAAACTCCAGCTACTGCAATCAGCATGTTGTAAATCTTGACTGATAGATCCTAGGAATCTCGACACTTGAAGTATACTACATTACTCATCAGCTCCGTTTCACCGCTAACGCCTCAACTAGAGAACGGTCCCACTATTAAGAAACTGGCTTTTTAGAATACCGAACACGATGAAGGCTCAGTAATCACTGTTTGCATGTTTCAACACAATTGCTTGAGTTTGTAGACACATTCTCGCAACATACTCTAAAGCTGTGCAGAGGGTCTTTGAGTAATACTGGCTGCGCCAGAATCTATTTTCCTAATTCGTCTTGTTCATCAAGAATACCTTTCCTTGTAAGTGTCCTAGTTTCCGTGCAGCTGAAAGTTTTCAGGCTAACTTACCAATGCTCTTAACAGCACCTAGTTACTACTTAGCCAACTAAAAATTTTGTGTATTGGCTTGATATTTCACAGAACAACACGAGATTGCGACTGAAGGGCTGTCAGCATAGCAGATCTTGTGTGAAGGTGCTTCCTTGAATGCGAAGACACCACATAATAAAGACCGAGCATGTACCCTCTCCATCACATTATTATTATTATTTCTCCTCAGATCTACATATCATATAACATCTCAGTGGAAGGCCAGCAGAACACCTTGCTGTACAGGAGTGCACGACATTAGCAACTATCGCCCGCTCTGTCTGCTGTCCGTAGTCTAGAAGCTGTTCACTCGAGTGATCCTGAATAGGATTAGCAGAACGCTGAACGAAGGACAGCCATGCGAACAAGCAGGGCTTCGGAGAGGAAGCGGCACGATTGACCACATACACATCATTACGAATCTCATCGAAGTATCGTGAGAGTGCAAGCTGTCGCTGTCCATTACGTTCATCGACCTGAAGAAGGCATTCGACTCCGTCGAGACTGAAGCGGTCATCGACGCCCTGCTCACTCAGGGTGTTCCTACTCAGTACATCAGAGTCCTTCGAGAGCTGTACAGTGGATTCACGACCAGGATCTCACCATTCTACAACGACGTTCTCATCGACGTGAAGAGAGGGGGTCGGCAGTGGAATACCATATCTTCGAAGCTCTTCAGCTCGGAAACGCCATGCGCGAACTAGAATGGGAAGACATGGAGTGAAGGTCGACGGCCGGCAACTGACCATCTTCGGTTTGCTGATGACATCGTTCCCATAACACCGAGCGCTAGCCAGGCGGAGCAGATGCTTGTTGGCTTCGACCGTGTATGCACCGGCACCGAGTGGACGTCACCGACTGCATTCCGCGGGATGTCAAGAGAACAGCAGGAACTGCCCACCAACGCGTTGGTCGGGCTTCTTCGTCAAAGCCCTGAACAATGACGCTCTTCGTGTCCCTCGAGCGAAAATGATCCACTGGAGCACCCTGGCACGCGGCACGGACGTATGGAGACGCTGATGGCGTCCGCTTGAACAATAATGGGACGACAGATGATATACGTGATAAATGAGAAATTTTCTGCATCACTACCCTATCACCAGCTAAATCAAAGGTAACTAAAAACTTTTCTGTCTCTTACTAATTTGTGACACCAAAAGCTGAGCAATCTTCAGAGTTAGAAAAGCAGCTTCGACAAAGGCTCTGCAGAAAACGATATTGGGGATGACCGGGCAACAATGTTCAATTTTTAAAGCGCTGGTGGAGAATAACCCTACCCACAATAACTCTAAGAAATGTGGTTAGTTAATACATAATTTAGTACCCCTCAAAATACTAGTCTTATAGTTTTTATATAAGACTTTTAGTGATCGTAGATGGTCCAAACTACTGTTAATATGGAAAAGAATACAAAGCCAAATTATGAAAGTCGAAAAATGTCCTATGAAGAAACTCCTTGCCAGCAGCACTTACACAATCAATCAAGCAAACATGTGGGATAGTTCATGAGTATATGGCGCAATTGCTACATGAGCACATCCAAAAACGCTACATGCTTGCCATTTAAGATACCCTAGAAACACTATTTTGGAATGAAGCTCACTATTTTATGATACTTTTGAATTTTTCTAATTGGATTTCTGTGATAAAATTTTGTTCGCGACACTATTTTCTGTTTTCTGGCCAATTTTTGGCCATTTTCCCAGAAAACAGAAAACAGAAAAAATTTGCCCAAAATGGCCAGAAAATCAGAAAACAGAAAACAGAAAACAGAAATTCCGCCCATCCCTGGTCCCAATATTTTTTGATTTTTAAACGGCCGACTAAATATGGTTTTTGATAGTATCCGAACCCTCATTTCTTGAAAGGAGTGGTAGTGCAATTGGACGAGAAGCCGGTTGTCACGTATCATCGATTTACTCTTCTTGGTTTGGTTCCTCTCAAGCTAATCGAGTCCTCTTTTCTTCTCTTAGGGTGTGTATAAAGCTCCATCGCAGCGCGAAGCTACAGTGGCGGCAAAATATTTACGGACACCTACCTTTGCGGGATTTTTCGATCGTAACTTTCGAAACAGGGATCCCAGAAGAAATATGGGTAGATTTTTAGAATCCTCCGTAATTTCTCTGAAAAACACATCCAAATTTTGCCTTGGCTCGACTAAATTTAAAGAAAAATTCAATCGGAAGGAAAATGTATTACATTATCATTACAATATATCACAAAATATTACAGTAGATCATAAAGGTGAATGCTAAAATCGATAATTTGCGCGGACAAACAGCTTCATAGTGTTAATCGATTATAGTCCTCGCTATTGAATACCTTTGAAGCAACGTGAACAAAGTGGCAAAGCGCTCAAGACCGAAGAATCTTGATGAATTGAAAGCAGTTATCAAGGTAGCTCGGAGTGCTATGTCGGTGGAGCGGTGCATGAAGTTGGTCGACTGAATACGGAACTCATGTCTGACCATGACTAAGTATTGATCGGTCCTTCGATGATAAATGTGTTTTAATGACCTGGTACTGTGTGATTTTTAGGAGGAGAAAATTGCAGACGATTCTAAGAACCTACCCACTTTTTCTCTCGATTTTTGGTTCCAACGTTACGATCGGAAAACACCGCAGAGGTTGGTGTCCGTAAATATTTTGCCGCGACTGTATATATACAATTTTGACGTCAAACTGGACACTCTTCTAAGGAAACTTTATGCTTCTGAAGGCAAAGTGAATATCTTCCCAATCGAAACGAGCTTCCTAGAGGTTCAACTGCACACTATCCAAGATAGAAAAAAATTTTGTTCAAGGAAAATTTGGAATAACTTTCTTTAAAATGTTTTTAGTTTGGCCGCCCGAATGTGTGTGATAAATTTATAAAAATTTAAAATCTGCTTCAAAACTGAACTAGGCAGCAATCATTGAGTGCATTAAAACAAGCGGTCCCGCCACGCACTTCTCTAGCCCAGAGAAATCTTTTCTTGAAAGAAATGATGAGCTAAACTAACATAGCATAACATACTAAGAACTAACTAAACTTGAGAAAATAATAAACAAAACTTTGACCTAAAAAACGTTAAGCAGACAATTTTATAGCGCCTTAAAAAATCTGATCGCGCCAAACACTCGACGAGCACGTCACAGTTTTGATTTGATTGATAGTATAAACGCTGCTCTAGTGCATCAAAATGAGGGGAAAGACATATGTGTGTGTTCTTTACAACCGAATTTGTTGTATCGCTCAGAGGTGGGGAAACTCCATACAAACATAAATTTTGATATCATTCGAATAAAAATCGCGATGTTTTGGACGAGGACATGGGGCAATTTCTTTCTTTGACAATGAAACACAGCTGCCTTCCTGGTCTTTGAAACAAGCTTTGAACCATTCTCTTTCCTTGAACAATGATAATTTTATAATATTTTAAATAACGTGTTAACTCATTGGGTGAGTGAATTAAAGCTAATCTAAGCTAATCAGTCAATTAAAGAATGTTTTAATTACATTTTCCTCAAACAACACTTTGAGTCATTATTTTTAAATTTTTGGAAGGTTTATTTGATGTGGAAGGAGCCCTTTTTAATTTAAAGATGCCCTGTTTGATTTCAAAAGCGTTAGGTTTGAGAGACGAGCGTCCAGGATCTATCCTAATCGGAGGGGGAGGCATATAGTGATTTGCGTCTCCAATCCCTTGCTTAGGTTTCTAGGACAGCTTCAGCAGTTGTCCATGATACGGGGCTTTCCTGGAAAATCAGGGGATATGGTTGTGTGGCATGGGATGACGTCCGCATATGACACTTTAAGGTTGCCCCCTCCCGACTAGGACAGATACGGGCTTCCAATTCGATATATTTATAAGCTGGTATCTATATCGATTGAATCTCGTGAGGAATCGATATGGGAGATTATCATTACGTCACGTCGCGCTGCTACCAAGATCTGAAAATCCTCCTGTTTTTTATCCATTTTTTGACCCCAACTCAGCGCACTATTGTATTCGACCCTTGCCGTTCCACTGTAGTAAACTGCCATCGGCCTAGCATTTTCTGTGGTTGAACTCAACCCCATTCACCGAAGAGCCCCATCACGTCCTCAGGCCCATCCACTTACTTTTTGCCAATTCACGGAGAGAGGCCGCTCCCAACCCATTCACATCGAAATTCCCACCTTTGCCCGTTAACGGGCGAGTTTCCGTTTGCCGACCGACAACGAGGACGAGTTTTCTGCTTCTTCTGTCGAGCAGTCAGCGTATGATCCACATTTCGCATCAGCTTCTTCTGCCTTCCTCGTTAGCCGTCATCTTTGCTATTGTACACGGCTGAATGGCAGGAAAAAGCTACGGCCATTGCTGCTTTCAGGACACTACAGCGACGTTTTCTGGCGATGTGCGACTGCGACGTTTAGACAGACACACCACTAGCTCAACATGTACTTTAACAGTATTTGCCTGCTATTACTGCTCGCCGCTGGTCCGCCGATCGTCAGCAATCAGATCGTCGACGTCGAAGTGCAGGAGCTGAGGCTTGGACAGTGAGTTTTTTACGTGGCACTTCGGTCCATGTCGCGAGGTGGGCAGCGTTGAGAAGTAGGAACACGCCAGCCAATCAGGCTACATCGAATGGGCGTACCATCCAGGGCGTATCGTTATAATTGGTCTGATTCTGATTGGTTCTGATTAGCTGGTGCGCTCCCGCCCCCCAACGCTGCCCATTTTCGCGACATAGACCGCTTCTCCTTTCGTTCCTTGTTTTACCAATTTCTTTTGCCCTAATTTTCCTTCTGACCCCGGCTGTTGCTCTATACTCCAACCTCTAATGCAGCTATTGTCTCTACTTGGCTCTTAAATATGGAAGAAAAAATTATTTCACAAATGTTTCAAATGTTTTTCCGGTCGCTATAAAAGCCATTTGCTTAGTGCTTCGCCGTTCGCAAAGCTATTGCACCAAGCAGGACTCGAACCCGCACTCTCGCTTTCTGGTAAGGTTGATACGCCGTTACATCTACGGACTGTTTGCTATTCTCTTTTCAAGGGGTCAGCTCCTCGTCATTGTCGCGCTAGGTTAAACAGCACTCGTGGTGTAATAGGTAGCAACCCGCCCGGAAAGCCGGGATGCGGGTTCAACTTCCGTCTGGCATAAGAATTTCTATTGCATCTAGATTTCCATATAACGCCTCTCATACAGATTTTCGGCTGCAAGTCTATAGATAACGGCTCACCATGTCTTTTCACATTTCCTAGATTTACTCTAGCCAAGGCAGGCAGGCTATCCTCCTACAGTTATTCCACCCATGTTTCCAAATTTCGCTCCTTTATTTTAAAATTTAATTTTTTCGGATAAGTTTCACGGATTTTACGGAAAAATGGAGGTAAACCACTTCCAAACTTGCGTCGATTTTCGTTCAGCAATTGAATTCGCTGGGTCGCTTGTAAAAACGTTAACTGGCACAAGATACAGGAACGACTTTTGACGTTAAAGAGCCATTTTGAGTAATCTTCATAAAAACTGACATTTAAAAGTGGAGACTACGAGTTCTTATCAATAAGGGAACGAAACCAGTTTCAAACAAGATTTTCTACTCATTACGTCTCGTCGTGCTTCCTTCTTGTTTTTCATTGCGTTTTTCTTCGCTTTCGTTTTCGTTTCTGTTCTTCAGCATTTGAATGGCATTCAGGAAATACCTTCCCTTCACAGTGGAAATATTTCATGGCTGCCTGCGGTTTTCCTGACGTCATCATGGAAAATATCAACCCTATAGGCGTCATCATCTTCACCAAACGGTCCTCCATATGTCGTTCCAAGGGCCGTTTCTTCAACCTCCAATTATCTAGCAGATAACGAGGTTAACTGGTGGGATGACGGAACGAAGCGGTCCTGCAATCCTCAGGCTGTGATTAGGGTCTTTCAATTACAGTTCAATTTGCAGTTGCTGAGAAGAGAATTAAGAAAGGCAGAAAAAAGAGATTAGAAGCAGCGTAGCGGATGTTCTAGGAGCCCACAGTGGAAGTGCATCTAATGAATCCGATAAAAAAAACTTTGCAATTCCTGCTTCCAAACCTATTGAATTTTCACATCCTCGAGGTCTTGAGGAACCTTTTTACTACGATTCTTGAACTCTTGTTTTTTAAAAAGCCTTAAAATGTTCTTTGCAGTTGGTTTGTTGGGGAAAGGTCTTCAAGAAGGGAAGCGTACACATATTCGGATTGGATAAGGTCGCCTGTACGTCAAATCGCTGCTTTTAATTTCTGTGTTTATTTAACGGTAGCTGGAACGCTTCGCGCAGTACGGACTCAGCTAATCTCTTACTTCTCTGACATGAGAAAGGGCTTCAAAAGGAAAATTAGATAGATCCGTTTCTGCAAACTTCTTATCATCTCTTCATGTTCTTTTTGAAATATTTTTTAAAAATTTTAAAGATTTTCATCATATTATAAATATTTTTATGTTGGAATATCGAAGCGCTGTATTAGGAATGCTTTGAATATCCTTATAGTACAGTCACTTCTATTTTTTACTCCTTCAAGAACACCTTTGAGTTCAGCGAAGTTTATTACATGTACAACGAAATTGGGATCTCTGGTCAGTTTTAAAGAATGAGAATCCCGGTCAGTTTGGAAGGGAAAATCAAAAATGTTTGAACCTATATTGTAAAGTAGAGTGTCTTGATTTTTTTTTAAATTTTGTTACTTTGCATTTTTAACGCTTACAACCATGACGGCGGATCTATCCTAGTAGAGAGGCGGCACCCGTTAAGTGTCAGTGTCGTATGTCATTAAATCCATACACCCACGTCCTCTAAATTTAAATGGAAACCCCTGCATCATGAGAAAGCAGCTGAATCTCTCGTAGAAACTCAAGCAAGGAATTGGAGATGCAAATCAATACATGTGCCCCTCCGATTGGGATAGATCTAGGACACCAGTATGGCACTACTTGTTCAATATAGGGAACTTTATCCAGTGCTTCCGACGACTACTTTTTCCCAACGCCGTCGGAGTCATGGAACTCCACCCTCGAATTCGAGTTTCACCAACGGCCGTATTGACGAGACGGCCGCCGCTGATTCTGTGCTGTTCTATAGAAATGCACTCGGCAGGGGGTCAGTGCGAAGGCATTTCGCCGCCGTCGAGTACCCATGTGCGCACACTCTCATCTATACTTTATGTACGACGACGACGACGACGATGACGATGACGACGATCATCGGACGGCGAAGACCGGTGTCTGGGTGACTGACATGGCTTGATAGACGCCGTCCGACTTCTATCTTTTGTCCGCCGGGCCGGACGTCAGTGTCCTTATGGATCCGAAGCACGAGGAATACGTTCCTAGCACTTCGAGGAGGCATCGGATCGGCGCTTCTTGAAAGACGTTTCACCACTATCAGACGATCTCTTCCTGACCGATCATGCCTGGATCGTTTGTTTATTCAGACTCAGGCTACGAGAGCATGAAACGATCGTATAGTACATACATCCTGAGCCCTACTTAACAGTGACTATGAAAAACGATACGATTGAAACAATCCATTTTCACTGCCGCCCAAGCCAACCAAGCCTTCTATCCCTCTGGGGTCGGTGAATTGGTACCAGACTTGTCTCGGAAGGATAAAGGGCTGTCTTGTTCATCGACTGGCTACCGCAAGTCATCGTTTGGCCAAATACGCATTCAAATCCCTCCACGACATCCCGTAGAAGTAGAATGCGTGGCGCATCCCAAAGGGGATTGAGTAACGTCGTCCTTTATCCTTAAATTTGAATGCATATCGTATTTCCTCTAGCAGATCTTCGCTGTTGTCCACTGCGAGCGCACACAGTGAGTGTGAGAAATACTTTCAAAACTATTGGAAAACCTTACAAAAGAACCACACATAGAGAGCATCTAACGAGAGCTCCACATCAAGGGAAGCATGGTTTAATGGCCAGCGGCGTGTCTCTAATTGACGAAAGCTAGTTTGGTCCACTACAAGGGGTTAAAATGAGGTTGAAAAGCGAACACGGTACCCTGCCGAGACCAAAATGCACTCTACATTGATAAGAATGCAAAAGTCGTCTCTAGCAATGCATAAACCCACCCCGGAATCGATCCCTTGACCAATCTCCTGCAAGTCCGCTGCGCTACCCGCTCAGCCGCCCGGCACCTTTTAGCCTCTCACTGGATCGGCTACCCTCCCTGAATGGCTACTGTCAGGAATTTGCCAGATCTCATGTTCTAGCAATGATTGGTACTCGAATCCTTTCGCAACATTATTTCTGAACACGACAAGGGTATTCCGGCCGTCATTTTTTTGCGTTGTCTGTCCGCACTGAAGCGCTACAGTTTTTTGCCATTTTTGCACGAAATTTGGAAACCTCTACGGTGCTTCCCAGACAACATCCTACATTCCTATATATTTGGAGAGCATTAAGAATCTCTACGGTCCCTTCATTCATCTTCCTCGTCATTTGTGACTGATTGACGTCTGAGTTCATAGCCGTGTGAGTTAGTATTATGTTTTAAAATAACGAAAATTGAAAAGTGTAGGTAAAATTTGTTTTCGAGGATTACATATGTTTCAAGGGCAGAGTGGAATGGCTCTAATTTTGCAAGGCACTGATTCTACTGTCCATATGCGGCTTTCAGTGAACCTTGGCATGGAGATCTTAAGCTATTTCGATGCCTTCTTAAGCTGTCAACTAAGATTGATATCGGCTTTATTGAGCCCAACGTTTCGGCGTCTGCGCCTTCTTCAGAGCTTAGAAGAGTCAAAATCGTTTACGGTACTACTCCCTCAATCACCATTTCATCTTACAGGGTACTTTTCCTGTTTCTGTTATAACAATTCTTTCCTTCCCGTAGAGCTACATGGATAGGAGAACGGATAAAGGTCGTCCTAAACCAATTCTTAACAGTAAGTGTGCTTGAATATCTGTAGTGATAACTTTTGATGTTCACGAATTCTTAAATGAACTCGCTGTATGCACAGGAAAATCAACAACAGTTGAGCATTTAGTGTGTTTGGTTTTACTGGCAAATTTAAACGCATGGCGCAATCCAGGCCATGGATTGCTTTCGTGACGATGGTAATCTAGGCACTGGATTCATCAACGGTTTAACCCGGGGTATACAGGGTAGGAAGGAGAAACATAGTACGATGATAGATCCATCGTACACCTTAACAAACCACTCGGGCGTATACTACTAGGTGGAGAACACTCGATGATCCGCGTGGGTATCTCCATCTAGTCAGGTGGGTTCCTGTACAGAGAATGTTGAATCCGTCCCCTGGGTTTGCCGGAGGACTATGAGAAGCATTGCAGACGTTCCAAAGAGGGACACTGAGAAAGATCCCGAGCTTCCGCTCTTCTAGCCACGAGGCTCATCTGAATTACCTCCTGTCACCAAAAGAAACGGGCCAGTTCTGCCAGACAGTGCCTTTTTCTGCCGAAGCAGCTTCCGTTCGACGAAACTTGTCGGCGATTTCTCCTACTTCGGCATCAGAGAGCGCCATGGAAAAAACGTCGGCTGCACGTACAGTCTGTCCGGCTGTGTGCTGCGTGATGGAATGAAGAATAGCATGACTTCTCCCAAGGCTAGCTAGCGCGCGCTCTACAGTATCCACAAGGAGTTGAGTTCCGCCACGATGATGACGTGACTCCTGAACACCTACCTTCTTCTGCACTTTTTAGCCGGCGAATCTTTGCTGTCCATCAAGTGGACATGTGGAGAAGACGATAAGGTAGACAAGAGTGATTCATACTACCAGCTCCAGCTCAAGCCGGCATGCAGAGCACCGGGTAGAGAGGCACGCGGGCACCTAGCAAAAACTTTGCCCTTTTTCCCCTTTTGAAAAAGTGCTTGAGCTGGAGAAGAATGGAGGCGAATACTGCGATGTTTTAGGCATTTCAACTACTTGGGGGTGAGCTCCGATTATCGCGAGAGAAAGTTTTTTGTAAGGATGGAGGAAAAAATTGTGATTTTCAACAAAAGCAGCGACTTGCTCTTCTAAAAGTGCACTGTTTGCGATGTAGATTTTGCTCAAAATGCTTGCAGAAGAAGCCGAATCTTATAGTCTTATAGATACTTCTGAGGGTTGAACCAGGAATTTCGCTTGAAAGTCCTATTCCAATGTACTGAGATCTGTGAATTTTCTCAAAATGTTGGCGGAAAAGGCTGAGTATCAGCTTTACACTTCCTTCTGGCGTTTTGACCAAGAATTTCACACAAAAATCCTAATAAAATGAAACGAAATCTTGATTACTATGTAGCACGTAATTCACTTGGCAGCGCCTCTCGCCACTACGCCATAATATCCTCCTGCTTCTTGACTTGCTCGAAGAAGCCTAGCTCTGCTCTTACGTACACCAACACTTTCCACGAAAAGAAACCATTCTTCTTTTGACTTCATGTTAATTCTTCTACTGTGGCACTTAATTACAGCATAAAGGACCGCGCTATTCAATTTCTTTGCGGGATGCGCCGCGAATTTTGCTTGTACGGGATAATATGGAGGCAATTTGTATTCAGCCTATACAATTATTTGCGATAGCCTGCTGATTGAAAAGCCAGAGGTTTATCCTTCCAAGACCAGCCCCTGAAACCACTCACACTCACTGACCCCGGAGCAGTGGCAGGGAAGTCCGAACGGAGAACCTGGAAGGCACACGACAGCTGCTGCATCCTCCGACTGCACCCTGGGCACTTGAAGTCGAAAGGTTCTGGTCAAGCTTTCATACATAACTCTAGGGCATATCGATGCGTGTAGCGCAGTACGAGGAGGCGCAAGTCACGGTACCGTCAAGGAAAACCGTGCTTTCTATTCCTCCGCGGTCGCTGAACTGGCACTAGACTTGCCTATCAGTTGGCCTCGTCATTGTAGACCAAATACACAAATTGCCCCAATCCATTCCGCATTCAAGCGTGTAAAGTGCATGGCGGATCCTAGAAAGGGCTTGATCAAAGCGCCTGCTGTTAGTGTTAACCTGATTTTTTGATAGAGCTGAAAAAGGGGCGCCGCTCTCAACCTCCAGCAAGAATAAATCATCCAAAGCTGCGGAGTTTATTTATTTATTTATTTATTTATTCATTCATTTATTTGGCTATCTGTTTATAACTTTACCTTAAGTGCGCTCATAAAACAGGCTAAAAACAAACACAACAATCGTGAATCAGTTAACACACACAAGTCAACAAAATGAGGCACAATGTCATTATTCCCTGCAACTTCGTTTTATTCTTTATTACAGTGTTACCAGAACTTTACGGAAAGAGCAAATGCTGACCTCTTTTCAGCACGCTCTCATTACGAGTAAAACTTGAAGTGTGTGGCACATCCCATACATGCCCTCAACCTATACCATTTATCCATATGGTGTCTAAGGTTCGAGTCGTTTCAGAAATAACCCAAGAGATTAACCCACTTTAGGCATGAAACTGCTCTCAGTGGAATAATTATTATTATTACAGTTTATTTGATTATGCACGCCAAGGTGCGCTCACAAATGGGGAAATTGCGATGAATCCGCCGGCGATTGATTAAAGTACCGCGATTCATACCGTCTTTGCTGCGTAAATAACCAATCAAGAAAAGTCCGGCGTTCATGTTCTAATGTTTGCTCTCGAAAAACTCCACTTCTCGATCGCACCCCAAAATTTTCACTACAGTGGGGTTCATGATTAAACAGTTGTTGGCGAATGATGAAGGATGATTTTCTCGCTTTCCTTCGAGATATAAAATCTGAATTGTCGCATCCACACATAGACAGCTGTAATTGCTTAAAAAAGAAGAAATAAACGTCTGTTCATAAATAAAGCGACTATATCAACATTTAAGCTGCAGCACTGTACATTACTAGATTAATCTCATGTTAAAAAGGAAACGCATGCTAGAGAAGACGTACACAATTAGGTTCCAAATAATACTTTAAGAACAGAACGCAAGCAGATTAATGACGTTGTGGCGTGAAGGACGAAAAAATATGCAGTGACGCCAGGCTAAATCTAGCTAAAGGCACGGGAATTCGTTTCGGCAGCCTCTGTGTATCTGGGACCATCAAATTTTATTTACTTATCGAATTCCACTTTAAAAATCGTCGTCAAAACTAGAGAAAACAGTGCAACGCAATTTGTTTTATTTACTTATTTATTTATTGTACTCGTTGGTCGACCGAAACGAAATTTATAACAGTAACAAAAAATACAATGTAATGCTTCTCGATCTTTTTTGTCGATTTAGTAAAAAACTAAAAATTTAAATCAAATATATTATTTTCACGTTGAACTTGTTGAACTGGGCAGTTTTCAAATCAAATTGGGCACATTTCAATTCAAGTTGGACACTCTTCTAACAAAGCGCGACTCTTTTGAAATGAAGCTGAACATCTTCCAAGATAAAATTAGCGTTTTCCGATTAAACTTGAGAATACTAGATGGCTAGAATAGTTTTTGCCAGGAAAAACTTACCATGTCTTTCTTTGAAACTTTTATCTATGAAAATTTTTATAGTTAAGTGAAAAATAATTATGCATAGTTTGTTTTAAACTGCAAAAAAGCTACGTTGTTAAGGCTAAAAAAGAAATTGCGCTATGCACCCGACCTGTCGTCCTGATTTTTCCTTGATTGATAGCAAAATTCAGTATGCGTGAAGTTACGCATTTGTGAACAGTACAACAAAAAACAGTGTTAGAAAACACATATCTTATCTTTACTGTTTCAGTGAAGCTAATAATCAAATAGAATTTGCGACGAGGTGAACGAGTGCATGGCACGATCCCTTCCTTTATTACGCTTAAATGTTCTGCTTTTCTTTACTTCAAGACAAGTTTTAATTTATTATTTTTCCTAAAAAAATAAAATTTTATACAATTCTAAACAGTGTGCTCAATTTTTGGGGCATGTGAAATAAAAAAGAAGCCGTACTGAATTTTCCTTCCACAATAAATTATTCGAAACTTCTTGGAGAGTCATTATTTTATTTAATATCGAAGCCTCTCGTTTTGATTTGGATCATGTACAGCCTGTTATCAGGGGCGTCGAGCTTGCCTAGGAGAGTGTCCATTTTGATTTGAAAAGTGCCCAACTTCACGTAAAAAGACGGTATGGAGGCATTTTCGTGGGGCCAATTTTAATCAGAAAATTAGCTAGTGATACGAATTTCGGTAGCGCTCAGACAACCTGTGCCTTCCAGGTTTTTACGGGAAACCTTTGTAGCTGCCGCCGTTCCAGGTAATTGGTTTTCATAAGAGATGAAGAAAGAAGAAGACTGAAGAAAGGTAGTTTCTGCTGTTCCACCTGTTCGATGAAGGTCACCTCCACCTTCTTAAAAACCTGTGCAGATTAAGGAAAGAAGTTGAATCGGGTTTTGATAACGGTAGTCTTGGATATAGAGCAGAAGAAGGATGTCGATTCGCCACGATCACCGCTTGTTCGGTGCCTTTCCTGTTCCTCCACATTAATCTCGAGAAGCGTCTATACCATTTTCACGTCGAATTGGACACTTTTCGCGTCAAATTGGACACTCTTATAAGATAACCTAAGACTTTTTAAACCAAAGAGAACTCTTCCAGATCAAAATGAGCTTTTTCTACATTGAACTAGAAACTCTCCAAAAATGTTACAATAATTGTTTGTTTAAGGAAAATTTCGGATCTATCCTAGTCCGGGGGGGCCACATAACTAGAAATTATGTTACAAAATGAATTGAAACTTACCGAGCGGCTCCTAGCGAACAAGCTGCAACCTAAAATAAACCGAAAACGAGCGGACAAACGAAAAAAAAATAAAAAAATTGCCACGGTTTACAACCGTGTCGGCGGACAAAGAGCGGCGGAATGGAGGCATGCCGCGGGCTATCCCCCGGCTGACATGTTATAACAAGGATCTAACATGATGGGGAGGGCGCATGAAGCCGCATGCCGCGTGCCACCGCCGCGTGACATGTTATAACCAGTATTTAACATGGTGAGGAGGGCACACAATTTTGCCTGCTTATGTAATTTTTTCGTTTTTTTTTTCTTCACTTTCTTTTCTTGTTTAGGTCCCATGTTGTCGGTAGGACCGCACGGTAAGTCTCAGGTGGATTTGTTACATATAATACCTTTTAGTTATGTGGCCCCCCCCGGACTAGGATAGATCCAAAATTTCTGTATAGCTCTCTTTTAAGTTTCAATTTACTTCCCAGTGAGAAAACCCGTAGTTTCCCATAGTTTAAAATTTATAAGATTTTTATTTTTAAGGAAAAACAATGAATTAAAGCCTGTTTTAAAGAGCAGAAAGGCGGCCATTTTATATTGCCGAAAGAGACAGGGATTGCGCCATGCCCCTTTCCGAAACTTCAACTTTTTGACTGCATGGCGCGACCCAGTCTTTTGATGCAGGACATGGTGCTGCCTTGTTGCGCCTAAACACAACATTTAATTTATTATTCTGTTATTATTATTTATTTCAAAAAATAAAAAATTTATGAAATTATTTCACTCATTAGGCAGCTGAAGTAAAAAAATCAAAAAAAAAAGGTTATTCTAAGGGTTCCTTGAACAAAAAATTATTTTAACCATCTTGGAGAGTCTTTAGTTCAACAGTAGGAAGCTCGTCTTGAGTTAGAAGACGTTCAATTTGATTTCAAAGTTCATAGGCCAGCTTAGAAGTGTGTCCAATTTGACGTGAAAAGAGTCCAATTTGACGTGCAAAGTGTCCAATTTTATTTGAAAAGTGTCCAATTCGACGAGAAAATGGTATAAGTTAGTTTCCCCAAACAAATGTCTATCCATGGACCCCTACTAGCAATTCGGATGGTTTGAGAAGCCGTTGAATCCACCAGAGTACTGTAGTGCAGTACTTCGCCATTATGAGCACAAAAATGTGTTTAAAAAGCTATTTAGAGGTCGAATGCACCGCATTCGTTTTTCCTTCATCGCTTCTAAATCACTTGCGGTAGATCTCGGCAAGCGGTGCGACTGTTCAGCGAGAAAGTGCGACCGACGGATCTGTTCTCGAGTATTCGTCGTGAGCAGGGTGATTTATTCAAACCCATTCGCCGAGTGCACGCACTTCTGTGGAAGGTTTGAGGTCGGCTAATTCATTGACGAATGGTTCCATCTTTCGTGCAAGTGGCACTACACGTAGGATAAAATCACGCAAATGTGGATGTGCGTCTTGATCATTTCTGATTTTAGAGCTTCTCGAATTCTGGGGTAGATCGAGGGGGAGGGAGGGGGGCAGGCTTAGGTTAGGAATGTTACCTTGCGTTTTTTAACTAACAGTTTTTTGTGGCACAGCTTGTACGAGTCCGGGGGAACGTATCGTGTTCTCATTTCTGAAAAAACGATAAAGCGCTACACAAATGTTAAGAATAAAAAAGGATAAAGGACGGCGTTAAATAATTCCTTTTGGGATGCACCACGTACAATACCGCTCGCGTCGCACGGTCAAAAGTGGGCGAAAAAACGCAAAATAGCGTCGCATGCTCATAACTCCTTCAGTTTTCGGTTTTTTGAAAAAAAAGATTGGCAACATTCGACTCGCCTCTTCAAGATCTACACAAACATGTACACAACTTTGTCGGAACACCCATATTTTCGCCGTGGGTGGTACAAAATTGACTGGAGCGGGCTTTTGCGATTAGAGCAGCTTATTTCCGAGGACAGCGTGCCTTCGGAGTATCTCAAGCATGACGTACGTTTCCAGTGCTCTGTCATGCCAGGAATGCCCCGAGAGGGCGCCGTGCACAATGCACACAGAACCGAACCTGTCAATCGACTGGGCGAGCGCATGTCCACTGCGCTTCTATCTTTCTTACTGGAAAATGCGAAATCCTCAAGAATATTCAGCCACCCCACTCAGGATTAGCTCCAATCTGTCCAGCGAAACTTTGGTGTGGGCTGTGTACAAAGAAGAGAGCGTACAGAGAAGAACCTTTCAATCGAGGAGGGGGGAGACTGCTTGTACATAGACTGAGCGTTTGGGTGGTTTTGTCAGAAATTTTTCGCCGCCTTACTAAGGAGTTGCTCTAAGGCTGTCCAGATAGCCTTTGGAGCACGCCGTGACCAATGCATACAGAATCGAACCTTTCAATCGAGGGGGGGGACAGCTTGTAGACTGTATTCTTCTTCTACGGAATGTCGTGTCGTTGTCGTTGAATGGGGATAGGTCCTATCCTTCTCAGACAATAATGGCAGTAATTCACCCAATTCACCGATTCCTCAGGGAAGGAATTCTTGATTTGCCTGGAAGGGGGGAGGGTGAATTCCGAACTAAGAACTTGGAATCGGACAGCCACTTCCTCGTCCGACCATGCCACCACGCATAAATATTGAACATAGAACGATTACTTAGCCAAAAAAGTGATACAAAATCGGTTCACCACAAAATGTTACACCAAGTGTTGGCTTTTTGGAAAACAAAAAACAAAAGCAGAACGTAGAGCTTTGTTGCGTCAAAAAACCATAAAACTCTAACCTTTTCGCTTAGGAACCCTCCTCAGATGGAAATCATTCAAAACATTCATGTCTGCCTTCCTGTACTAAAATTGAACGACCACCGTGAAAGTGAAAAAAGCGACTTTAAAAAATCCCTCGCTGACCCAAATTCACCGGTTTTGCGCTCATTTAAATTGAAGTGTCTATATGTCTTGCACACCCTGTATGCTGGAAGCGTGTAGTGTAGTCGGAGGAACCCTGGCAATCTACCCAAGGCTCGGCGGTTTCTGCCAAGAAAACCAAGATTACGATTCAATCCCTCTTGTGTCTTTGAATTGATGCCAGACTTGTCGGGAAAGGATAGAACACTGTTTTCCATAGGATTGCTACTGCAAGTAATTATATAGGCCAAATACGCATTCAAATTGACTCTACAACTTCCTTTAGAAATATGTAGGATTCGTGGTGCATCCCACATAGCTCCAATCTTTAGTCAATAGAAGAATTAGGAATGACCTTTAATGTTGTATAAAATCATATACTGCCCGACCGAATGTAAAGTTATTGAACTATTTAACTTAATGCCATCACGTGCGCGAGGAGGAACTTTAAAAGTATTTGTACCCAAGGCCAAGAAGAACATAAGGAAATTTTTTTCGTGAACAGAGCAGACACAGAATTTGGTGAATTCAGTAAAAAGCAGAAGGTTGCATTATGCATTCGCGCATTCAAGAAGCAGCTGGAAGAATTAAATAACAAATGATTGATGTCAGCCTCAGTTTAAGGCCACCTATTTGCCTATTTTTTCTTGTTGTAATTTTCGATTTTAATATCACTCCGAATACTTTTAGACTTGATGTGTTGTGTTATGTTTTCGTTACTCGGGCATTTTTCTACATGGTCACCCATGTAATAATCATACATACATAGGGACTAATCGATGCAGTCCTCTATCCCGTATCCATATCAGCGCTGCCATTGAGTGACGTTAAGGAATTCCCTGATCACTCCTCTGTACTGAGTTCAAATAAGAAGCCGTCCGAATGGTCAGAAAAGGTAGCCGAACCTCCTAGTTTTCGAAGAGACTACACTCCAACCATCTGCAGTCCATCGACGCTTTTCTCAGCCTTAACACCTTACGCATGGAAGTAACTGGAACATGTAGCGAAGTGGCTAAGCTGTCGTTCAAAACCGGTATCTAACTGGCAATTACGGCACAACTTCCATCAGAGAATTGGAGTTCGTGAGATTCTTGGCAAGCTTTCATTACACACACCATCAAAGCTATTCATAACTGCGGCATCCGATCCTAAAGACTAACTCCAGAAGTTCAAGTAATGGACTTGGTGGAGCGATTATGGCAAAACATCCTCAGCCAGTGAACTTTGATTTTTGCCATTTAGGCAGGCATTTCCTACAGCTTCCTGCTCTTCTATAAAAGCAGATAAGACAAATCTTCGTCGGAAATTATGTTGTGTTTGCTTCCATTTCCCGTAGCATACTGAAAAATGCTGGAAAAGAGGGAAGGTCGACGTTCCCCAATTCCAAAAATATGCTGCTACATACGTATCCAACCCATTCTTGCTATGGGAAACATCTGTATCGCAATCCATTGCGATCAACTATGAAAACAAGACGAGCTACATAGTGCCGGATTCAATAAAATGAAATGCTGATTAATTGAACCTGGACAGGTAAAAAATAGAAACTCCAGCGTCAGCTATTAGCCACAGTATGTCAACTCTAAGTTTACAAATGAAGCCATAAATAATGCTATTAATTATCAGTGGGCCTATTTTAATTACCTTTAATACTTGCGAAATAGTATTTATCTAAACTAATCAAGAGTGGTCTAATTACCCAAGTTTGAGAAATCTCCTCACACTGCGATCACCCATATACATATGGTCTTCAAGACTTAGAACAACATCTGTAAGCATAAAGACCTGAGCCTGCTCTACCTTTGCATTCGTTTTATGCGTTACATAAGGCCAAAGGAAAGAAGTTTTCGCCATCAAAAAGGGTTGGATCGTGAGTGGCGCAGTCGTTAGCTGTCCTGAAGTTCCTTGGCGCCGCGAATCGCGATCATTGGTTCGTCCCACGCGCAGGAGATCTAATTCTTTCGTCCTTCCGGTGTCGGTGAAATGGTACTGGAGGGAAACATAAGATACTGACAAACCACTGACCTTCCATTCGCTGTCCTCCGAAAGTCGTTCTGTAGTCTAAATATGCATTCAAATACATTTGCCTCTACGATATCAAGCAGAAGTAGAATGCGCGGCGCATGCTTAACAGGAACTGATTAACAATAATTACCGATAAAACGTTGACTTATTTTTTGGTTAGGCATTGCAAAGTCATTCTAAAACCCAAAAACGCATTCACATTCTACGATACCTCGTAGAAGAAGGATGTGTGGCGCATCCCAAACAGAGACTGGTTATCGAAAATTGTTATGCTTAAACAGCTATGATTATCAAAAGAAAATTGACTACTGGAATGTACTAAGGCTCTTTCATTTCGTGTGCTTACTGCCTTTTTCAAAAATTTCTTCTTTGTGATTTTGATTTTAGTCGAAAAGTCTCAATGTCATCATACCTTCTAAAGTATACCTACGGCATGTTGTGAAAATCTCAATCATTTATTTATGGATTAATTTTGAGTCATATTTCTTGCTTAGCACATCTTTGCCCACTACATTCTGAAAAGTCGTAGGAAATGTCACGAATTCATCCTCCTTCCTCTTGCTTTTTCGGGTTTTTCTATTTCCTTCCTATGCTGCCTGGCCTCCTTATCGATGACGCTGTTCTACTTCAGCTTTCTTACTGCAAATTACTCCATTAATTCCAATGTTCAGCTCGTCTCCACTAACACTCTCCCGTTAATGAGAACTAGCCTGCCTACATTAGCAATACGAGCTGACGGGGTTCAGATACCAAAGGGACGGCCAGTTAATCAGCAGTGGTCGGCGGTCAGCTGCCTGGCTGGCGCTAATTATCTGAACACCATCGAATACTCGCTGCTAAAATAGCGTGAGTATCTGGAGAACATCAACACTCCGACGACAGACAGACAGACCGACAGACCCATCATATCTTCGCCGCCACGCATACACCCACAGCCTGTCATCAGCCACTAATTACCTTCGCCGACCTTTACTTCGGCGCGTTTTTTCCCACGCAGCCCTTTGCCATGGCCGGGGCCGTCGGACTGACTCCCAAGGCTGGAATCGTTCTGACATCGCAACCGAGTCAGACAGAGGAAGGAGCCTTCGGCGACCTTTAGGCGATCGCGTGCACTGTTAACCTTCGCAACAAATTAGATATCTGGGACTTTTTGAGTCAGCTGCTGCCAGCGCGACCGAACAAAGCCTAAGGGCATCTCTATTGTGTCATAGTTTAGGCGGTGAGTCAGCCGTGCGGCTCTAAACTGCAGGGAAAAGAAGACTATTAGGGATTCGGCTGCGAATGAGAGCAGAATAGGATTCAGATTTCTTCTTCAGAAACTAATTCTAGACACTTATCCGTTTCCGTTTTGGGAGTGCTTCTTCTAAGTGTCTTAAGGTATGTCCTTCACTTCCTAAGAACAGAGCCAGAAGAGGGCGAGTTCTCGGCGGGCGGAAGTGAGGAGGAAGTTTCCTTTAAACTGAAGTTTTTCGCTTGTCCTCGGCCATTATCACAAAAAAGGGGATCAAACCTAGAGAGGGGGATTTCTCATAGCTTTTGGGGTGGTGCTGAAATAATGCCCGTTTTAAAGCAACTGCTCTGAAATACTGCACATAACTCGCTCCAAAGAGGAGCTTCTCAATTGAAATAACAGCTAAAAGTATCAAAGCATTTCAGAAATCAGCCAAGGAGAAGCTAGCTTAGATATTAAGCAGCGCAAGGTTTTTGAGCTCCGGATGCGACGAAATCGACGAACGACTTTTTTGAATCATCTTGGTTTCGGAACATTTAACGGATAAAGGACGGTGACACTCAACACCTTTTTGGATGCGCCACGAATTCTACTTCTACAGGATGTCGTGGAGGCTACTTCATTGCGTATTTGGCCATACACTGGTGAATTGTGGTGGACAGCCGATGAACAAGCCAGCGCGTTATTCTTCCCAGACAAGTCTGCTACCAATTCACCAACCCGGGACTGAAGGGAGGCTTAGTTGGCCTAGGCGAGAAATCCGAACAAGGAACCTGGTATCTGATGCACGCGACAGCCGGCACTCCTCCGACTGCGCCTCGAAAAGCTTTCTCGGAACCATTTAGCGTGAGAAAATGTTGGGATGCTTGAAAAAGTAGTAGTAGGATAGTGATAGTTTATAGGAGAAAGCGAGTACGGAGGATGGTCCAGAGTTTCATTTCTTATTCACCTTTACAAAAATAGAGTATAGTAAAAGTAATAAAGTGTTTTCCATCCTGCAAGATACGCCATACGTTTAATAAATTGGCTTCGTGACGTTCACTAGTGGACCTTCATGTGGCATAAGAAGCTTTATCCGACTGGCGCCGCACTTCTGTGCATTCCTGTCACCAGTGAAACGTGCGGTATTTCGTATTAATAGATTAATTTCCAAGAAATATAATGAATACTAATAATTTTGTACGGCAGCGCAAAAAATTGATTTCTAAAGATGTGAGACATGGCCTAATTCACATAAGGTTTTGTTTAGTTATCAACAGTGGGGGGCGCGTGTAGCGCAGTCGGAGGAGGCGCGACTGCCGCGTGCACCCGATACCAGGTTCCTGGTTCGGATTTCCCGCCCAGGCCAACCAAGCCTTCCATCCCTCCTGGGTCAGTGAATTGGTGCCAGGCTTGTCTGAGAAGGATAAAGCGCTGACTTGTTCATCGGCTGGCCACCGCAAGTCATTGTATGGCCAAATACGCATTCATGTCGCCTCCACGCAATCCCGTAGAAGTGGAATGCGCTGGCGCATCCCAGAAGGCATTGAGTAACGCCGTCCTTTATCCTTTTTTTATTTTTTATCAACAGTGGAACATAACAGCAGGTACGAAAACGGCCATTATTTTTGCACGAACCTATTTTATAGTATGTTAGGCAAAAAAGCCTTAGATTTACAGCTACAGTTAAAATCTCAATGTTGACGTTCATAACGTTATCAAATTAAAAGATTTCAAACAAAGTTCCCGAACTCCATTGACAAATTCGATTTTGCCCCATTCTTTAATTCTAAAAATCAGCACTTAATTTTTGCCTTATGTCGAAAGATTTCGCTGCTTCTGCTTTTTTTTCTAGCAAATTTTTTGCTCTTCTGCAAAGAATACATCACGCCGTTATTGGTTGAAATTTCTTGTGTGTTTTAGAATTGTACACACAATGATATGCAAATAAATAAACAAAACTGGTGGTGGAAGAACTCTTCTAGGCTTGTACGAAAAAAGATAAAGCGAAAAAGCTTATGTCTGTGGTATAGAAGGACTTCTTTACCAAAGACCTCTGCTTCGCTTCCTTCGTTTCCATCCGCTAACTTCGAAAGACAGGTGAGCATGGCAGCAGAGCGCCAGCTATCGTGCCGGGAACATTGGAGCAATCAGTTAGGGAGCGGCGAAAAAGTTGCTAGAGATTTGCATGAAACAGCCTCAAGCCGAGGCTATTCGCCTTGAAATCGCTGTTCTTTCCTCGTCGCACTTACGAGCGACACATGCACATCGGAAGTCCGTGAAAAACCTCTACGATCTGAT
Organism: Heligmosomoides polygyrus polygyrus; assembly: GCA_947396885.1. Classification (NCBI taxonomy): domain Eukaryota; kingdom Metazoa; phylum Nematoda; class Chromadorea; order Rhabditida; family Heligmosomidae; genus Heligmosomoides; species Heligmosomoides polygyrus. The sequence continues at coordinate 92,914,072 of OX377202.1, forward strand.
GACTCCATGATTGATCGCAGCACGTCGAGGTGGTCGTTGAGTCCGTTGGAGATATGAACAGTAATTATTAGCACATATCTGGGCTGTAGACAGTTAAGAGAAAATTTATGAAAATCCATATTAGCGCATTGCGCCCATTGGGGGCGAAGTGATCAACACAAATCTTCCTCTTAATGAGAGGATAAAATTCGAAAAAATCGAAGATTTTAAGAAAAGAATTAAATTTTTGTAAAAAACGCATCCTGAAGTGTTTGTTTCATTACGTATTACTGCAAGAAGACTAAAGAAAATTTATGTTATCTGGATTCATGCTAGCCGGAGGGGCTCTGTGTATTAAAAAAAACTGAACTAACACGAACGCGATGGACTGTCCCGGCAAGGAATTCTTAAGGAAAGTTCTTCCCGTCCTGATCAGAGTGTCTAATGTTGTAAAATAATTCACTTTCAATTTGTTTCAATTTGAACGCCGTTTTGCAGCATATCTACGGCTTTCCACCTTAATATACATGTATAGTCCTTCGTTTCTTGTCTAGAATTCACTTCCAATTCATTCCTAGCCTCACTGATCTACCCGAGCTTTTTATCATAAAACATTAAGCTGATATTACCGGTTTTCTTTTTCAATTCGAACCCGATCAATGACGTAATTTTGGGGATTGCTCAGCTTTCAGGATACTTTTAAAAAGTCATACGAGAAGTTTTAGATCTATCCTAGTCGGCAGGGACGCAGATCTAAAAGTTGTGTAACCAGTATACTTCAGGCTCACAGAGCCGCCTCAACGGGACAAAATGGAACCCAAAAACAATCAAACAAACAACAAATCGGCGGGGTTGCAAAGACGTCTCAGCGGGCAAAGCGCATTCATACACAGGTGAAAAACCGCTTGAACATGATATAATCCGGATCTACCACACCGAAGGGGCACAAAACTTTGTCTGTTTAAGCCGCTGCGAAACCGACTGTAATTTTCTGCGAAATTTGTGAATTTTGTCAGTTCAGGTCCGATTTTGTCCTCTGTCCTCTAAAGAAGCTGCTGCAATCTATGTTCTCCTCTCCTTCTTATCATTGAATTCATCCTGCTGCATTAATGTTTCTCACTTCATTAAGAGATTTCTTCTGTTATCGGCTTCATACCTACACTCTGCCTCGGATCTATCCTAATCGGGAGGGGCCAGCGCCATGGTGACAGTTGCGTCCAGAATCACACTATACGACACCACATTTCTTGAGTTTTCGTGAGTGTCATCGTGTCGATTCGCGGTAGCTGAAGCTCTGGAACACCTTTGAGCGAGAGATGAAGAGGTGAAACACCGTATGCCCTCTCTGATTAGGATAGCTATCTCTGCTTCTCCGTTGTCCGCTTCCTTTCGCCTCATCTCTTCTCCCTCTCCTTCTCTTCGCAGCGCGCTCATTACCATAGGCCGGTGCTCATGTTCGCGCACCCACGTGTCGCCCACTTCCTATTTGTCTTCGCTCCAGCAATTCTGCCACCTTCCTGTCCGGTGTGTACCGAACGGCTCAGCCCCCACCGTCATCACCACATAATGTGCGGCAATCAATTTGCATACAACGGGTGTGTATGACCTGATGGACAATGGTAGACCGTACGACACAGAAGGGCGCTGCTGAACTGGGTGCAGGTGTTGAGGAATGATTATTGCCACGATCAGCCGGCGGTGGCCCACCCGGACGGGTCGTGCGACAGGTGTCGGGCGGTGCGCATATCAGATGGGTCGGAATTTCACCAGAACGCATTATGATTCCTATCGCACCAGCTTAGCACTTAATCGCCGATCTGAGGAAGCTAATCCTTTGGCTTTACTGGTATTCTGGTGTTAGGTCGCCTAGCTAGAGCATGGCAATTAAGGCTTAGGGCATCCTAAAGTTTGGTAAAACAGGTGGCTCGCGAAGATAGGCAGCATTGGAAATTGATGACGCTCCAGCCAATCACAACCAAACAGAGCAACGACCGAACACACGCCAGCCAATCAGAAAGCGCTCCCTAAATGATTTTGATGCGATCTGGTTTGGTTGGCTCCCACTCTCCAATGCTGCCCATTTCGCGACAAGTACCACTCAACTTAAACAATCAGTTAAAATTATTTTCCAATAAGACGTATAATTATTTTCTTAATTATTTTTAGTACTATTTTGAATACTATTTAGATTATTTCATGTAAACCTAGCAAAAGGTCAATACCAACCTTGGTCTACAGATAAGAGCAACATACGGAAAATTATTTTTCGTTACTTTTGGATTTTCTTATTCTATTTTTGCTTTTCCTATGCAATAAATAAAGGGGTTCATTTACACTAAGACATCCTTACCACACGAGCTATATTTACCTTATATTACTGCATTGAGCAGGTGAGTGCTCGAAGCGCCACGTTAAACTGACGTAAATGCCGAATACGTGGCGCATCCTAGATCTCATCTTTACTCACTATTCATTCGTGCCATCTTTTATAGCATATGTAGGTGTCAGTACGCGAATAGAAGTTCTTGTCTTTGTTCTAACTCAACCATACCAACAACTATTGCCTAGTTAGTGTATTTAAGAACTTTAAAAAATGTTTATAATAATAAAACGCGACATAGGGCTGGAGTATTTCTGTGGAACCCATCGCTTTATTTATGGCAGCTGTTTCTGCTTAATAGCCCCACATTGGTGTGCTCAGTAAAACCTCTCGAAAGTTTCGTTGCGATAACCACAAGAAAACTTCCTGATATTGTTTTGAAACCACGGCGAGGGATAGTGCAATTGGAGGTGTCACCTGTTTTGCGCGCTCAGAATTGAGGTCCTTGGCTCGAGTACAGTCGAGTCCAACCAAGCCTGCGCAATCCTTCCGAGTTGGTGAATTGGTGCCAGACTTGTCTGAGACGCAGAAAACACACAGATTTCTCCGTCACCTGCTTAGCCAAAACTCATATCCTAATGGTTTCAGCACTTTGAACAGAAAAAAAAACGAAAAAACGTGAGAGGATGTCATCGTCAACAGCTAGAATTTCCTGTTTCAGTTGGCTTTCAAATACCCGAGAGCGTGGGGACCAATCGAATTGTTCAGAGTTCGACGTCGCAAGGGCGCGTTATGTCTGTCCCTGGAGTGAGCCATGCTTTCTCGGTTTGGGCAATCCGTCCGAGTTGGTGAATTGGTGCCAGAGTTGTCTGAGACGCAGAAAACACACAGATTTCTCCGTTACCTGCTTAGCCAAAACTCATATCCTAATGGTTTCAGCACTTTGAACAGAAAAAAAAACGAAAAACGTGAGAGGATGTCATCGTCAACAGCTAGAATTTCCTGTTTCAGTTGGCTTTCAAATACTCGAGAGCGTGGGGCTTGATCTAATTGGCCAATGTTCGACAGCGCAATGCGCGTTATGTCCATCCCTGGAGTGAGCCATGCATATTCGGTTTGGTGGATACCGTGAAAACCATTTGGATATGAATCTTGGCTAAGCAATGATCTGCAGGTGACGGAGAAATCAGTGTTTTCTCAGACAAGTCTGGCACCAATTCACCAACTCGGAGGGAATGTGCAGGCTTGATTGGGCTTGGCTGTACTCGAGCTAAGAACCTAAGAACCTCAAGAACTAAACTTCTATTGACAAAGGGATACACGAAAAACAAAAGAGAATCACCATTGGAAAATTTCAGGGCGCATATTGAAATATTAAATCAAAACAAATGCTTCAGCAACAAAAGCATGTCTCAATTTCCATAAAGAAGATTCCTCAATATCTAGAGTCAGAGGATTGAAAACACTTAAAGCATACAGGGTTAAATCGGACAAACTAAACTTCATTTTTTCGAACAAATTTTTAACACAAAATTCAAATGGAATAAAAAGAAATTTGGTTCTTAGCGGGCTGGCGTCCACTCCTAGATTGTACATGGTCGTCGAGTCGAACACTCTCATCAACATGGCTTCAGAGATCTTTGCCGCTGACGAACTAGGCAAGTGAAGGAACTCAGAGGTATGGCTGATTTAGGGTACCTTGCCGGTGTACAGCGGTCATCAGCCCGCTTAGGGCACAAAATTCTTTTACACGCAAATAGAGGGATATCTCAAGAGCGAAATTACTCAGTGTGTCCTCCTTTTGGGCGCGTGGAGCACAGTCGGTGGAGGTGCCCATGTTCCTGGTTCGGATTTCCCGCCCAGGCCAACCAAGCGTTCCATCTCGTCGGGGTCGGTGAATTGGTACCAGACTTTCCTGGTAAGGATAAAGCGCCGACTTGTTCATCGGCTGGCCGCCACAAGTCATGGTATGGCCAAATACGTATTCACCTCACTTCCACGACATCCGTAGATGTGGAATGCGTGGCGCATCCCAAAGGGGATTGAACAACGCCGCCCTTATCCATATCCTTTATATCCTCCGTCCCACCTGCGTCTCTGGGCAGTACACGTATTTGGTTCGCGATTCGTTCGCCTATCCAAGGAATTACTGTTTGGCGGTAAATTTGAATCTAAATTTGTCCGAATTAAGCGCCGCACCTCGTATGTTTTCTATTTTGCCTTTATCGTTCTCCGTTTAAGGCGCATCGTTTGAGCAATAAATGAAATGAAAAGAATAAGCAATATTTTATCGAAACACAGCATTTAGCTTCTCCTAATTTTGCTTCCGGATTAGTTTTACTGACTGGGTTGCGGCGTTGCGCGGAAAGCTCAAAGCTATACGAAACATCGTAAACGCGTGGATTTTGCACTTGTCACTTCGGTTCGTCTTTATCTGGCCACGCGATCGCCTTCCGCAGTGCGTGATGATGGATTAGGCTTACGCCTTATGGTGTGTGAGGCTCTCGCTCTCGGCGGCCAACGCGCAACCGTAGACGTCGGTCGGCGACGAGCCTCCCGTCCGTCGTGTTCGTTGTGCAACGTGGGCCGAGAGCGGGACGGTTTTAGGGACAGGGCGAGTGGCAGAGGGAGTAGTGCTGAGGCTTCAAGTGCTTTACTTTCATTCACTAGGCCTTAGCATTTAATGTATACCTTCATAGCATACTTCGGGAACAAGATCATAAACAGTATCGCCTGTTCCACGCTTAAATTGACGCATTAAATTACAAGGTTTATTTATTTATTTATTTATTTATTTATTTATTTATTATTGCACTTGTTTGTGAGCTTTGCAAAAACAAACATAATGAAGCACTGACATAACATTCAACGGACTTAGAGGATAAAAAGGATAAAGCATTCTACTTCTACTTCGAGATGTCATGAAGACATATTAAATGCGTATTAGGTGTATAGAATAACTTAAGGTGAATAAGCCCATCCGAAGAGCCACTATTTTATCCTTTATTCTGCATCTGGCCGCTATTTGCTAGCATTGAAAGGATGGAGGAGTGGAATGGAGTGGAAGATACCCGAACCAGAAGCTTCGAATCGAGTTCGCGCGACAACCAGCACCTCTTCTGACTGCGTTATCACGCGTTCTAGCAGCAGCACAAACACGAACACCTCATATTTTACAAAATTCTTCGTAACAAATTTGAATAAGGCTTCACTTGTCCCTCCAACCAGGAGAGCCTTCTGAGCTACTCTGGCACGCAATACGAATTAACAAAGCGGTTTTGGCTCTCGCTCAAATGGGTCGACAATTTAATGGACAACATGTTACAAGAAGATGCCAGAATAAGTGCATTGTCATATGAAGCAATTAAATTCATAGATCTCTGTTGAAAATTTTGGGCGCCACTTGCTCCCACTTCATATGGATTTCATACTTTTGTAGTATGTATAGCCGAACGCAGGTTATGTCGCGTGGAAGCGCAGTCGTCGGAGGCGTTGATTGTCGCGTGCACATCGATTCAAAGTTCTTGGTTCGGATTCCACCCAGGGTAACTTTCCACCCTCCGCGGTTGTTGAATTATTACCAGACTTTTTTGACAAGTATATAACACAGACTTGTCCATCGACTGGCCACCGTAAGTCACTGCATAGGCCAAGTGCGTTCCGCCAACCGCTATCATTTAACCTTTTGATCTGTCAGCAGATGTGCTACGTGAATGTTCAGAAATAACTCCTTAATTATTTATTTCTGGGTACGTACTATGTACGATGATTTCGCACAAGATGCAATAAATAAAGTAAAAATACGCAGTGAAGCTGCATCCACGATATTCAGTAGGAGTAGAATGCGCGGCGCGTCTTCCAAAGGGTAGACTACCCTCTGTTAAGTAATGAGTGGATAGGACTGAGTATTATTTTTTGAGAAAAATCTAAAAGGTTGCAGCATACGTATTCCCCATAGCAGGAAGCGCCACATTTCTTGCAAAGACCCATCATTCCGAAGCTCCTTCGCAGAAAATATACCAGGATCGTTTGAAATGTATGCGCGGATGGTGCAAGGGTTCTTTCGCTGGCTCATCGGAGAGTGCCGGCGATGATGAATGAAAACTCGTCGGCAAAAGAACGAAGCGTATTGGCGTTTGTTCAATTCTAAATCGAATATGCCCTGCACAAAGTTCTGTCGAACAAATTCACTTGTCTAGAAATGCAGTGTACACAAATGGCCTGGACGAATATAAAAGGTGTCTCAAAAAAAGTATACACTATTTGAAAGGTTATAACTTTGCCGCTAGTTAAGGTACTAGAGAAGTTAAGAGCCGAAAGCGCAAGAAATTGAGCATTTTCTGACATATGGACGTATCTAGGCGTGAAGTGGATTGCGCCACGCACTCGCCTGAATTCTTACATTTTACACTACATTGATTGTGCTTCTTTGAATACTGGTTATAGTTTCTCCAAGAAATGGCCATATCGATTGATTTGTAATTCTTTTGAAGTTTAATACCTAAAACACTACGGCTAGCGAAACTGCAGGTTCTATTTGAAAGGGTCTAACATTCCTGCCAGTGAAGCATTTGAAGATGTTTGAGACTCATATGAAACACATGCTAGCCAAAATTCTGTGAAGTGCAAACGGTCAAGATTGCGCCACGCACCCGTCTGAGTTATTGCTTTTTAGACTCGATTGATTGGGTTGTGAGCATGGACTGGATACTTACTACATACACACTTGTTACTAAATGACCACATTAACGTGTTCTGTGCTTCTTTTAAGTCTAGAACTTAACAGTGCATTACAACTTGTTTCATAATGTCCTAAAAACATAAGCGCTTTGTTAAACGCCATACTGTAGAATGTGTGAGGAGTAGAAACCCAGGATTCGTAGTATTAAGAAGATATGTGGTCACTGACTCTATCAAAATGTATTATTGTTCCTTTTTGTCACTACCTTTAGTTGTTTCTCACTAAACATTCAAGATAATCTGCTGGGCAAAATCATCTAATTTAAGCTCGTTGTTTATGTGTTAGTTTTTCTCTTTTTTCTCTGAGAAACGCTTTTAGCCACGGCAGTTTCAGCCAAATTATTTCCAATTTTTCTTGTATTTTCACATTTTTATCATGATTTTCCTTGTACGGACACCAACGCGCAATAAATAAATAAATAACGTCAGGTTAGGAGTTGAGTGGCTTAGATGGCCTTCATTTCCTGCTTTTCAAACGATTGTGAATTTAGTTATCAGTGAACTCATCCTTTCCGATTGGATGTTCTTCACTAATTTTATACGAAATTTTTAAGTGCCCTATTCTATATTCTTACAGAAGTGATATTAACGGCGCGCAATATTAAGATGAAGATTCCAGAATACAAACTCCTTGCCGATATTCAGCTATAAAACTTGAACTAGCTGACGTTCTACCGTCCAATCCTAATTTTGACTTGCAAAAATCCCAGCCAAATGTTTCCCAGGAGAGCGGAACCGAACGCACTTTATCACCGCAAATCTTTGCTCCCCTTGGGATGCCGACGCACGGATTCCTCATTCCTTTGCCGCGTTTCGGCTGCAGTTCGTCGGCGTCTAAGCCTTTCGCATTACTCACAGGGGTTTTAGTGATCGCACTCAGCGCCGATGTTTCAAGTAAGACAGCGCTGTACTGGTCGGTGGCTACTCCGAGAACAAATGTGGGACCTGCTCCGTCGTGACGGAGCGGCCATTAGAAGCTCTCGACGCGATATTTCAGAAGTCTTCAGGACGTGGTGGGAGTAAGGGACTGCGAGCTACAGTAAGCGCAATGCTAGCTGTACGCTGGCCTACTGCTATTACAACGTAGGTTGAAGCCGTGAGCTTTGAGAGCAAAAAGCTGAGGCATTGCAGATGCAAAATCATTTTCGAAAGTGAATTAGTATCACAGTGAAAGAACCTGTAGTCATGAAATGATCCTCGAAAATTTGGAGCCTTATTGCACTCTAGATTAGTCTTTAAACATTATTTTCTTCTTGAAAAATAGAAATTTCATAAAAGTTTAAAGATTGTATTCAATTATTGAGTTATACATGAAGGATAAAGGATGGCGTTACTCAATCTCTTTTGGAACGCGCCACGCATTCTTATTCTAAGAATGTCGTGGAGGCGATTTCAATGCGTATTTGGCCATACAACGACTAGCGGTGGCCAGCCGATGGACAAGTCAGCGCTTCATCCTTCCCAGCCAAGTCTGGTCCCTGGAGGGATTGAAGGCTTGATTGGCCTGGGCGGGAACTCCGAACCAGTAGCCTGGTATCGTGTGCACGTGAAAGGTTGCACCTCCTCTGACTGCGCTACACACGCCCTTCAAGAGAAGGGTCGCTAGTTCTGATTCGGAAGATGTTAAGTTTGACTTGAAGAGCGTCAAGCTTGCTTAGAAGTGTCCAATTTGATTTGACAAGTGTCAGGTTTGATGGAACTTGAATTTAATGTTAACATTTTCGAGAAAATCTGAGGAAAATAGGACAGAACCCGCAAAGAAAAGGTAAGAGGCGAAGTTATAAAAGGAAAGAAAGTTAGTGTTATTAATGACGTGAATCTCGTCACTGGATGCGCCACATGTTTTACTTTGGCGGAACACTGTGAAGGCATGTTGAATGCATGTTTGGCGCATTACTGACTCTGGAGACGTGGAAAACTTGAAATGGTGAACGGGGGCTTGAACCAAGAACCTCGTTTCGTTGTGCACGCGATAGCCGTTGCCTCCTACTGCTGAGCAACCACGTGCTCCAGGGCAAGTTGTGTTGAAGTGAAACGCTGTATCCTTGCGAGAAATTCGTGCACGATGCGGCTTTTTATTTTCGAAACTTTCATTCATCTATGCGTGAACGAATCGTGGATAGCGCAGTCGGAGGAAGCGCGAACTCTTGTATGCGCCCTAAATCTATGTTGACGGTTCCGGTCTCAACCAAGTCAGCCGAGGCTTACATCCATACACGCTGACATACTTATCGCCTTGTACCGCAACTATAGTCCAACTACATATTGCTTCCAAAATATCCCGTAGAAGTACATAGAATGCGTGGCGCATTCCACAAACGGAGAGATTATGTATCACTCTGTCCTTGTGCTTTCTCCCTATCCTTTACCGGGGAAGCAGTGTTTGATGGGACAAGCGATGGTCGAGGTATTGCAGTTTTTGGTGCCCGAAATAATGACTTCTGGGGTAATCTAATGCTAATCTTCAAGTTTTTCGAGTGTTTGTGGAGTGAGTATGGATAAAAATTGGACACAATCATTTCTTTCTGGGATGCGCCGTGGATTCTACTTTTCCATGATATCGTCCATGACTCCCCAGCTGACCTGCAGCAGGAGTTAAAGTGGTGAACTGCTGGACAATTCCGCGTTCTATGCTGTTCGGGCAAGAAGCATTAAGTTAAGCGCTTTGAAAGGATGGAGACATTGGCTGCCCTGAGCGCGAATCGAACCTAAAATCGATTCTAAACGCGCGTGGGAAACCGGAACTCTTGTCAAGTGCGCCATATTACGGGAGAGATGTGAGAACAGTGGAGTACATATAAGTGCGGCGCCAATCAGATATAGCATTTTATGTCACGTAAAGGTCCACCAGTGCCTGTCCTCAAACTCAATTTTCTGAACGTATGGCTTATCCTGTATGGTGAAAAACACTTCATTCTTAATAACTACCACTTCCTTTGTTTAGTTTGACTCCACATTTCTGACCAGTTTTTAATTAAGTGTAGATGCAATTTTTAAAAGTATTGCTTGGCAAATTTCAAATCACTGAAGTTCACTGGTCGCTTCACTGGCTCTAAGATGCTGCTGCGCCAAACTGAAGGTTGTATACACTCGTTGAGACGACAATATATCACGGCTATCAAGGCAGTGTTTAACCAATTTACGGCCGCCTAGATCAACAATTGAATCAGGGGTGCCGTCGTCGTGTCGTCGTTCACTGCCGCGACAAACAAACACTTCCACTGAATCTGAAGGGGGTGATATGGTGGTGCTCTTATTTGGACCTAGCAATGAGGGCCTGGAACGTCCTCAAATTCTGCCAACCGAGCCGTGTTCTATAGACCAGAAGCTGATCTTGGATTGAAGAGTCTATTTCCGGATCAAGGAGAATGCTACTTAATTACTCTCCAAAGTCCAGTGAGTCCTCAGATGTCCTATGAAGTGGAAGACATAATCGATGCGGCGATGCGACGATGTATCACCTCCGTGCTGATGACCCTCAGAAGCGAGTGATTTGCGCAATGGACTGCAGGAGTTGTCCCGTCCACATCCATAAGGTGTTAGTGCCATTAGTGAAGATAAAAGGCCGAGCGCAATGAACCGCACCGGCTCAGTCGACTGTGAGGAATCAAAGGATGGGGTCTTTGTAACGTCGCGGAATGATTACAGTATTCACTTGCCGATGACGTCAGCTGGCCATGGAGATGAGTCCCACTATCTGGAAGAGAACGTGATGCTCAGGTTCTCTCTACTAGGCTCTAAATCCTTTTTCAAAGTCCATGTTTCTATGAATCAGCTGGTCACTGCGGAGAGATGAATATTCCTAGATAGTAACAAACATCGACGCTCTTCATCTACATCTCCTTGTTAGCAAGTTTCTGATGTTTTCCAGTAACAAACCATCCTTGTAGAAGTTTCACTATCCCAATCCAGGAATATTTACTGGTTCTTACAATATAAAATTCAAGTAGAGTCAAATCTCTGGAATCGTCCAACTCTATATGGAAGTCGTGTACTTCTAGGAATCTACGTCGCCCAGGAATTTCCCTTTCAAAAATCTCGCTCAAGATTTGGGATTATCTGTCGCATTGCCTACCCTGTCATAGCACTTGACTGTACAGAAGTGATGACGAAATAGGACAGAGATCGGCGTTCATGTCAATTTCTTTTGTGGGATGCGCCACGAATTCTGCTCCCACCACATATCGTAGAGGTCGTAGAGGCAATGTGGATATGTTCATAAAATGCAAGGCGCAGTCGGAGGAGGCGCCAGCTGTCGCGTGCATCCGATTCCATCTTCCTGGTTCGGATTTCTCGCCTAGGCCAATCAAGTTTCCAACCCTCAGGGCTAGTGAATTCATGGTAGTGAAGGACAAAGCGCCGACTTCTTCATCGGCTGGCCACCGCAAGTAACAGTGTAGGTCAAATACGCTTTCAAATAGCCTCCACGACATCTGGAAGAAACAGAATGTGTGTTTCTCATAAGCGAATAGTTAGTGGAGTCCTCTGCCCTCTTATATGGCCTTGACAATCCATTGTGGCGATCAGCCATTGGAGAAATGATTTGTCTCTCGCATCCAATCTAGGAGCAAGCCATGGACAGAAGATGAAAGGCTTTATCAGTTTGGGCAAAACCCAAACCATGAATATGATTCTGTGTGAACACTAGAGTAGGCGCCTCCTTCGACCCTGCTATGAGCGCCCTTCATAGAAACTAGAAGTAAAAACCAAACAGAAGCAAAAAGAGGAGAATAACGAAGCCAAGAAACTCGGTCTATTCCTCTTTTAATCCAAAGCTGCCTGAATTACATTTATATATATATATATATATATATATATATATATATATATATATATATATATATATATATAAGGCAACAAGCAAAAGTTGACATTTGTCAACATTTTGGTGGAATACGCCATGCATTTTACTTCAGTAAAAGATTATGTATTCAGTTTAAACGCGACTATAGGCTAAACAGTGCCCAATGCAACCCAGCGTGTCATATTTTTAGACGCAAGTGGCGCGTATTTACCGGCCGATTCTAAAGGGATTGATGCCTTGGGTGGTCTAAGCGGTACCCGAACCTTAAAACGGTTTGGTATGCACTTCAGGTCGAGGCTTCTGTCGATTGCGTCACGTACGCTAAACTATTTCACTGAGAAACGAAATTAGAGATCCCTTCTGATCGTTCATCTGGACCTGGAACTCTTTTCCTTCGCTTTCAAGGATTCCTGTTTAGCTGCTTCCGCACAAACCGCAAGCAGGATTTCTCTTTAATTTAGTAATTTCTTGTCTTTACTCTTGTCTGTCGTGTTCACTGACTGTGCTAAAACTATATAAATTATAACTTTCTTTGCACCCTTTCGCGTTTTCATATTAAGTTTTCAAAGCTACGTCTTTGTTTAAATTTCTTCCTTTTATTCTACTTAACCTCACAACAAAGGCGAGTAGCGCATTTGGAAGAGGCGCCGGCTGTCGCGTGCACCCGATACCAGGTTCCTGGTTCGGATTTCCCGCCTAGGCCAACCAAGCCTTCCATCCCTTCGCTGTCGATGAAATGGTACCAGACCTGTCTGGAAAGGATAAAGCGCTGACTTGCTCAACGGCTGGCCACCGCAAGTCATTGTATGGCCATATACGCATTCATGTCGCCTCCACGACATTCCGTAGAAGTACATAGAATGCGTGGCGCATCCCAAAAGGAATTGAATAACGCCGTCCGTTTTCCTTTATCCCTAACCGCACAGCCACCGTTACCAATCTTTCTATCCTTTTTGAGGACCGCCTTTTTAAAGGAATCCTCGCAGTTCTAACTGTATCGCTACTGAATTGCCGCCGACGCGAATTATTCGCGCATCTTCCCATGGTTATCTTATTATGGTAGCGGTGCCGCTGTTGACACAGCGGTCACATGGAATTTTAATGGGTTCCGTAGAAACTGGCCGACGAGTGCTACGGGTGCAACAGTGCTCGGCCATGCCTAATGACCTTCTGGAAGCCACTGATAACTCTTATCATCCAGCCACCGGTGTTGCGCAAGGTTCATCAGACAGGGGTTCGTACTAAGCCGACGGTAAAACAATTCCTAGGGGCTTAGCGAGGTCAATGATGTTAGACAAAATGGAAGACACGAGGGTATGCATTCTTTTTCTTGAGCTATTGTTGCCCAGGAAGCAGTTGTTTTTGTTTCCAATTAAGACCTGTTCAGTTGATTTCTAAGTTCATTTTTATTTATTGTTTCTTTTCCAGGTGTAAAATGTGGTGAATTTTTGAGATGTAGCATGAAGAGATTGCGATTTTAACAGTAGAAGTTGGTTTACCTAAGAAGTTGGTCCTAAAACATTGAAGAAAAAAGCTTTGAAGGAAATAAGACTGTTTAAGAATGGTAGCTTAGCACCTATTCGCAGGAACTTCCAGACCTGAAATCTGAAAATCGGCATTTATGGCAGTCAATATTTTACAAATATTTCAATACATAGCGCACTAATTTTGCCGAGAAAGTGGTAGTTTCTTTTTTGATTGGGACCTGTCCAGTAAATTTCTAAGAGATTTTTCAAAGTGTAGAATGTGGTGAATTTATGAAGATGTAGCATGAAAGGACCGCACATTTAATAGTAGAAATTGGTGTCTCTTAAAACTCAAGGTTGAAACGACATCCACGATTTCGTTGCTTAGATATATTTCAACAATATGAAGAAGTAAAAGCAAACTTCTATGGTTCGTTTCGAAATCTTTCTTTAGACGAACCTTAATCATTCTATAAAAGCAAACGTTAACCACTGCCAACTGTTCAAGCCAAAGTCGTTACATTCATAGAAGATCAAAATCATTTTAAAAACTTTTAAAACAACAAATAACTATCTACCAAAAGTATGGCTTAGATAGTAGTAAGAAAGATGAAGAAACAGTACTGAAGACAAAGGGTTGAATGGAAATAGGATTGTTTGAAAATGGTAAGCTAGCCACCCACTTCCAGAAACTTCCAGATCTGAAACTGGAAAATCGTCAGTTAAGGCAGTATATATTTTTACAAAAATTTCAATACATACACGGCGCATTATTCATAGCTATTCAAAAGCCTCTATCCTTAGAAAACCTTCTAAGGGACCGAAATTTCGTTCTAGGACCACCGTCTTCTTCTTCCTGTTTCAAGCAGTTTACTAAACTCCCGTCTCCTTTACCAGCAGTTTTTTCAACTCCACCACCTTTCAGAAGGAATGTGTGTCCTCATGAAGAAGTGGAAATCGTGACGGTCAAGCAGCCATGCGTCGAGCGATACACGAAGTATGTGAGAACACGAAAACCCGGATGCAATGGCCAGTTCAGGAGCTGCTCAGTTCGGGAACCGAAGTAGGTCTCTTGAACGAGATCGTTATTCTCTGCACCAAATTAGATTCAATTTACTATTTCAACCGTGCACCGTACCTTTCTGTCTTCCCTATGGATGTCCAATTATATTGGAGAAGATAGGACTCCATATAGCGTCTGCTGCTTCTCCTGCCTTACCCGAATTTTGCTGCAACTGAAACGTTTTGCCACGTTGGATTAGAACATTTTTCTATCTCCTTTACTAGCTCTATACTTGTGAAATAACTTGTGAAATAAACGTCGAAATCTTTGGTATGCACCCTTGTAGTGCTCCTCATTAATGCCGGAAATTTCATAACTGTAAATAGTACGATTTTCCGCTGTCGAAGCTGAACCGTTAGGTAGGAACCTCTCTTGGCATGTGCTGCTGAAAAAAGAGTTGAAGACGCCACTCAGCGTCTGCAGTTCCAACTAAACAACAACATACTCACGGTTCAATATTTTCACTTATGAATCAGTTTTCCAAACTCGTTTTGATTCCGAAGAGTCAGCTATAGTGAGGTCGTAAGCGTCTTCTGGTGGACGGTTCTTGATCCGTCACCCCATAGCACACCATGAAGTTCCCCCCTCCTAGGCTCTTTCCCGGCGCATAGGAGAAGGTGACTGGGGGATTCAGAAGGATGTGGGATTAGTAGAGTACATAGAGAAAGCGATACCCGAGTGAAGTTTCCGGTATAACGGTATCACTGTGTTGTTTCATCGTCCCATTGCTTTGCATAAGCCTCCAAACTTTAAGAAATTCTTTCAAGAACGACTTCCCACATAAGGATCTAAACTTCCTGGCGCGCGAGTTCGAGTCAAGCCTAGTGCCAGAGTTTTGATCGTAGCAATACACCCACATCGACTCGCGTAGACTCCATCACAGTTTATAAGTTAGAATTAAATAATACGGAAATTCTTCTTCTCTAAGCACTTCGGACTTTCGCGAAATAAGGAAAATGGATAGAGGTCGGCATGATTCAACCTCTTTGAGCCACACATTCTTCTTCTACGGGATATTGTGGAGGCAATTGAAGTGCTTATTTGGTCTGTACAATGACTTGCGGTGGCCAGCCGATGGACAAGCAGTGTCTTTTCCTACTAAAGAAATCTAATAAAGACAAGTCTAAGTCACGGACCTTCATGGAGAGATGCAGGGCTTGGCTGGCTTCGACGAAATTCGAAACCACGAACTTTGAACCGGAATGCATACAACAGCCAGCGCCTCCTCCGACTGCGCTACCTCGCGTCGTCACTTTAATTTCGTGCTACAGAACGTACCACATTAGACAAGACATCGTTATGACAGCTTGCCATCTCAGTACCAGCCACTTCAGGCTTAAAGGAACTGACTTGAATCATAACTCATTGGGTTTCCGGTGCAAATCTAAAAGGTGGACCTTGTCCTAGTGCGCCATGCAGTCTATTTCCAGTGGAGATCGTGGAGGAAATTTGAGTGGCGCATCCGACTTATTCAGAGATCGTGGTAACGAGCCAGTGGACACGTCCGTGCACAACCAAACACTTCAGTATAATCACCGTCACTTTCATGCTGAAGCCATTGTTTATCCCCTTATGTTTGCAACAATCCATCAGAATCACCTTCTCAACAATTACCCAGCAATCTATGAGCTGCGCTCTACCCGGACCGTAATGACCTTCGGTGTCAGTGAACCGTTACGTCATAGCTTGCACACCTTATAATTAACCTACTCCCGAGCGGTGCACCGAAGGCGAAGACGATCAGCTCCGGTGATGCGTGAGAACGCCGTGGTCGGGGACGGTGATGACTCGAGGGATGAACGACAGGGTTTTTTCTTCGCTGTGGAGAAAAACCAGAGAACGTAAGAAGCCAGCCGAAGCGCTGATTTATGGCCGTGCGACATCTCTGCGAGTGTCATCTGCACAGGCAGCAGACGTTGAACAACGGGTTGTGCCGTTTTTTCAAGCTCTGACAAATTGAAAGGAATTCGAACGGCCTAGACGCGCGTTCTTCTTAAGCACAATCACTTGCCGCAAATTACAAGCAGATGCATTTGCGGCGAGGTTAGTTTCCTGATGGTCGAAAGGAAGATAAATGAGGGTACCCAACTTACTCGTCCCTCTTCGACAATCCATGGAGACGTCGTAAATTCACTGGCTGTCAATCTTAGAACGAACTTAATTGCGAATAATATTTTACATTTACTATTGTTCTTTGGGCGTGTAGCGCACTCGGAAGAGGTGCCGGCGCTTGCACCCGTTGCCTGGTTCCTGGCTCAGGTCTCCCGCCCAAGCCAACAAAGCCCTCCATCCCTTCGAGGTTGGTGAAATGGTACCAGACTTCTCTGGGAACGATTGAACACTAACACGTCTGCTGGCCACCGAAAGTTGTGCATAGTACGGCCAGGTACTTCATCAGTCCCACAGACGTCGAATGTCCAAATACGGCCAAATACGCCGTCATCCCGTAGAAATAGACTGCGTGGGGCGCATCCCAAAAGTGATTGGGTAACGCCGTCCTTCATCTTTTATCCTCATCCTCATTGTTCTCAATCCGAAGCGTTCTACAAGTTAAAAATTAAGGTCAACAAATTTTTGGTAAGGATTCGGCTGGTCTAAGAGCAAGTCTTTCTGTAGGTGTATGCAAAAACCACTATATTTACCATGCGCTTTACCTTATGCCTACTAAAAACTGCAATTTCAGGACGGTCTACTTTCACACGTACAAGAAAGTAAACCGAACAAGGCGACATACGGTCGCCGACTGCTGTCCAGGATGGGTGCATCTGCCTGGCATGGAAGGATGTCAACGAGGTGGATTTTCTTTTCTTTACCCACATTTTGCTATAGAACCTGATCAACTCAAATTTTTGCCAGTTTTGCCAACTTTCCTTGCGGTCGTACTGTAGCTTTTGTCTCGAGCTATCCCACAAACTGCCAGCTTAGCGCGCGATTTCTCACTGCTCGTAAATCACCGCCATCACCCACCCATTCACGCCCGTATAAGCACACCTGTGCGCTGTTTGTTGTCACATTACCAGTGCCCCTCGGAATTACGGTGACAATGGGGAGGGAATGAGTGCCGGTGGGGGGTGTGTGTGCGTGAGGTACTTTGTAGCCGGTCATCTATCATTCATAACTCGTTGGTCGTCTCGCTGACCAGCGACGGATCGGGACAATTATCGCTGCATACGTTAGCAGGGACCGCCGACGCAGATGAGACCTGTTCGGTGGCAGTTGCGGGACTTTCGAGCTCAGGGTTTAATGGGATAACGGAGCAAAAAGACCATTGCGATTGCTTTCTGGCTAAATAGCATAGTAGGTCCTTCTAGTTGCACATAACTACGCAAAGTCGGCTCAGATCACTGATAGCTTGCGGGTTTTAGAAAGGCATACCTTTCCTGAGACTGTTCCTAGGGCACTATTATTCTGTTCTGGGAAAATACACTTGAAGAGATTTCGGGTGTTAACCTACGGTAGCGTCAAGAACGATGGAATTTTCCTCTGTATGGAGCGTACCAATCTTTTTTAAGTCCGTGTTTCCTCCTCTGGAGCGAGCGAAGCGGCGCTTGACTAGTACTTCCATGGCACACTACCAATGCACTATTGATGTTTCATACAGTGCCCATGGCGGCAGCTTCTAGACGTCGTTTATACAAGATGATGGCTTGAAGGTTGACTTCTGGAAATGGCCTCGTGGTCACTGCTGTGGAAGGCAGCATGGCTATATATACCATTTTCACGTCGAACTGGTCTCTTTTCAAATCAAATTGGACACTTCTCACGTCAAATTGGACACTCTTCTGAGCTAAGCTAAGACTTTTCAAATCAAAGTGAACTCTTCCAAATTAAAATGAGCTTCTTCCGCTTCAAGCTAAACACTCTTAAAAAAAGTTAGAATATTTTTTGTTCAAGGAAAATTTTAGTAAAACTTTTTTTGAAGTTTTACTTCACTTCTCAGTAAAAGAACACATAGTTTGAAATTTTAAAAAATTCTATTTTTTGAGAAAAACAATGACTTAAAGTTTATCCTAAAGAGCAGAAAGGCGGCTATTTTATATTGCCAAAACAGAGATTGCGTCATGCCTCTGTCCGATACTTCGCGACTTTTCTATTCGATTGATAGCAAATTTCTGCTTGCATGCAGTTTTACACCAGCAAAGGGTGCTGCAATCACTAGTAAAAAACACGCTTATCTTGACTTTCTTGCTGCATGAAAGCAGTATTTACACTATCAATGAGATATACATTGTGACTTGCTTGCCTAGTGCATGGCGCGATCTAGACTTTGCACTACATGGTTGTTGCCTTGCTGTGCTTTAAAACAAAGTTTAATTTATTATTTTTTAAATAAAAATTGTATAAAGTTATTACACTCATTCGGGCAGCTAATGTAAAAAGACGTGAAGAGTGCCCAATATGACGTGAAAAGTTATTCTAAATTTTCCTTAAACAAAAAAGTATTCTTACCACCTTGAAAAGCTTTGGACAGCAGTTTAACTTGTAAGTAGCTCGTTTCAATTCGGAAGACTTTAGTTTGATTTCAAAGTTCATAGCCAGCATAGAAGAGTGTCCAATTTAGCATGAAGAGTGCCCAATATGACGTGAAAAGTTCATAGTTGATAGTTACCATATTCCAATTTGATTTGAAAAGTGTCCAATTCGACGTGAAAATGGTATATACGCATCACGGAAAGGCTTCGAAAATGACCTACAACCACCACGTGGTAAAAGTTGTCTACCGATCAAAAGTAAAACGTTCTGTCCTTCAGGAAATGGGCTCAAGTCTTTCTGACCGATCCAGCTGAACATCGAATATTCGATATTTTTAGAATTTCGAATACTTCGAATTCGAACACCAAAAGAAATATTTGAGTAAAATTATTCGATAATCGAGTAATTTTATTCAAATATGGAATAAGCGTCAAATCTCTAAGCACAGAACCAGATTCGAACTACTTGTTCACCTATTCGATTAATCGAATAAACGAAAAATGGAGCTAATTCGATTTTCGAGCATTCGAAAAAAGTTGAAGAACGAATAAATTTGATCGTTCATTCGCTCGAAATTTTTCGACGTCGAATAAATTTTTCATTCATTCGTGCAAGAATTTTCGATATCGAGTTTACTCGTTCGATAAAATTTATCAAAAGCACAACTATAATCCCATCAGTTTCAATTCTGAGTTCGGGTATTTTCTAGCATAATGAACCCTTCGTGAAATCAACTTGCTAGTGATTTTTCCTAATTTGAATGAATTACAACTAAAATACTAAACATTTCTCAAAAAGCACCACCAACTGTGATCCAAACATCGATTCAATTCTGAGTTCGGGAATTCTCCAACATTTTGAACCTTTTATGAGATCAACTTGTTCATAAATTCCTTGAAAATTTTTCATCAAGCAAATTCTGAAGTAAGTTGGCTGGACCATATTGATCTACACATAAATGAATGAATTAAATGCGATTTTTTCCAAAACCGAGATTTAATCGGCGGTGTTGAATCAACTGCTATTGTTCTACTACGATTTCTATTAGGTTGGAAAAAAAGTCTCTTCACACTTCGAAATTTTTTTTACCCTTCCCCTTGTAAACGCACTAGCCAATGTTGATTGCTGATTTCGTAATCCTATCACACTTGTCTACCGTTCGCACGCAGACACAGGTTAAGACTCTTCTTGTAATTCGTTATCCATCCAATCTTCCGAACTCAATGCCAGATCTACCTCATGGCCGTTTTCAGCACGGCATTCTTCAAGAATTCATTAAAGAATCCACAGCACGTCAGGCAGCAGACCAAATTAACCACATATATGGCTTGGGATCTACTACTCATCGCGCCTGTTATGAGTGGTTCGGAAAGTCTTTAAAGGGAAATTATTCACTGAGGGCAAAGCATGGTCAGGAAGGCCAACTGGATTGGACGACAGTGAACAACACCATCTTCTTCGTACCGATAGTTGGCAGAGGACACGTCAGCTGGCAGAGAAGCTCGAAGTGTCTCATAGGATAGTGGAGATCCATCTGAAGAATCTTGGCTTTCATGGAAATTTGGAGCTTGGATTCCACATGCCCTGTCAGACACTCAGAAAGGTCGACGGCTCTCCATCGCTGCTTCTCTTCTGTCCAGATAAGGAAGAAAATCGTTTCTTCCGCGGATTGTGACAGGCGAAGACTCCTGGGTTCTGTGTGCCAACTTCCGAGGAAAAGGCAATGGGTACAAAAGGGAGAGAGCAATAAGTCTGATCTCAAGCCCAATGTTCACGAACGGAAGATTCTCTTGAGTGTTTGGTGGATATCAGAGGAGTGATTTATCGGCAAACTCTCAGAAGTGGAGAGACACTTACTGCTGCCACATACAGTGGCCAACTCCACAAAGTCGCCGCAGCTTTCCAAGAAAAGAGGCCTGAGAAGTCGAAGGTGATGATCCTGCATGACAACGCAAAGCGACATGCTGCAAGACTCACAAGAGAAACAATAAAGAACCTGGGCTGGGAGGTAATGCCACATCTACCGTATAGCCCTGACCTCGGCCCTCCCGAATGCTATTTCTTCCACGCTCTCAAGCAAGAAATTGGAGAGAAATATTTTGAAACGGACGAGGACCTCAAAAATTGGATTCAGCGGTGATTCGACTTCAGAACTGCAGTCTTTTACGCGAGAGGAATTAGAAAAATTACCACGCTTTGGAGAAGTGTAGTAGAACAAAATAGAGTTTATCTCAATTGATTTGACTTTGTAGTTGTGAAGTAATAAATCTTTGAAGAAAATGAAAAGACTTTTTTTCCAACCTAATATATGAATGACGAGGAAGCAGAACTTAAATTAAATTCTTAAAAAATTTACTATATTTATCTACTATATGAATGGGCGCGTGTAGCGCAGTTGAAGGTTTTGGCGGCTGTCGCGTGCACCCGGTACCAGGTTGATGGTTCGCATTTTCCGCCAGGGCCAAGCAGCCCTTCTGGTTAGGATAGTTGGCAGCAGACATGTCTGGGAACGATAAAGCGCTGACTTGTTCATCGGCTGGCCACCGCAAGTCATTTTAATGACTACTAAGTACGCATTAAAATCCAAGACCACGGTATCCCGTAGAAGTAGAACGCGTGACGTATCCCAAAAGGGATTGAGTAACACCGTCCTTCATCCTCATCCTGTATCAACTATATGAATAAGCGCACTTTAAAAATTTGAAGGGATTTTTTGGCCGTTGGCAAATACTTTCAAAAATCGCACAAAAATCTTGTGGTCTATGTGCAGATCCGGATCAGTAATTATCCAGAGTTTCTTTGTCTTCCAACGACATCGCAGCGCAGTCCATAACGCTGACCTATGGGCGCGTATCGTTCTGCTACCAAATGTCGTATGTCATGCATGCACGTCGTAAAGAGTGACGCGGTGCCTTTGAGAAGTCTCGCGGCCGGCGGTACACGTTATGATCTGGCGCGCTCGTAACGCGCGGACGGCGGAAAAACGCGATGAGGTCGTTGTTCGACGATGAAGAGGATCGCGGGATTATCCGGTCTCTTCGTGGCTTTCGAGAAGACCCTTTCAACTCGACAATCTCCCGATTAGCTCTGGAGAAACAATTTATTGAAAAGCGGCACAGTGTGGATGACTATCGGAGTGCGCCGTGCTCCTGATTTCCCGCGTAATTAATGGCGGTACTAGATACGAACGTTGGCAGCAGTGGAAGGTGAGAACCCGCCAGCCAATCAAGTCGCGTCGAATGTTTGTTATTCGCGTAAAGTCGATACGCTGATTGGCTGGTGCATGTTCGGTCGTTGCTGTAATTGACTGTGAATGGCTGGTGCGCTCACACTTCCCGATGCTGCCTACATTCGCAACACGCACCTTAATGGATTCCTTACAAGAAAAGGTTCCCAACTCATGATGAGCTTTTGCGATCCTACTTTGACAGGATGTAGGGCCGTATGAGCGGAGTTCAAATTCAGTTACTTTTGCTGAACGCTTTCTCAAGGTCACAGTAGTCAATTTTGGGCCTGTACTGTAAGATGCTGCTGGTTTGACAAACGCTTGTGTTTTACTTGTTTCTTAGTTTGTACCATAGCTTTTGACTAAAAAGGAAGAGCAATAAGACTTTTTATTTCCTGAGAAATGATATGGTGGAGACACGCATCGTTGAAAAACTAGTGCATATGAAGGCGCAAATAGAATAAATAAATAAACGAGTAGACAGCCTTGGTTTGTTGTAAGCATTTATGACCTAAAATTGACTCCTGTTGTCATGAGAAAGCGTACTAACAACAAACTAATATGTGGAAAAGTATTGGCAGTGCACGGACTCGAACTCAAAGCTCGCTGGTGTCCTTCTATTAAGCGACACTCCTATTGAGTGCACCTCCGAAGCACATAATATGGGGTGTCTTAGGGGTTCGTGATTGTTGCGCACACGTTTTGGCACCTCTTTTCTCGGCCTTTAAAAAAGCGTTCTGCAAGTCTAACTCTAATTCTGGCATGTCGCGAATGTAGACAGCATCAGAAAGCGTGCTCCAGTCCATAGTAATGCGCATGATTACCCCGTAAGCTCGAGAAAGTTAAATGTTGCTGGGAGGTTAGATCTTCTGAAGAAGCGCACACGTTGAGAGTGTCAAGATGAAACTCAAACCCCGGACCCTGGTCTGCGTCTTGCGTTAGGACTTTTACCAGCATTCATTGACTCCGAGGTATCTTAAGTCCGGTCAGAGGCATCTTTCCTCCCAATAGGTCGTTGCAACGCGGAGTTCTGAGCTCTTGAGCACCCGGAAACTGAGCGGGGGTATTGTCGCTCGGAACGCGCCATAATATGTCTGATGTCAGACGAGAGCCGTGTGTGTTTGCACCGGCAATTGACACACAAGTCGCGTAATCGCGCTGCCGTAAGAGCTTACGAACTGGTCACAAATGGTCACACTTGTATGGAAGGGACCATTGAAATTTAAATTAATGTGGTTTTGCAGGAAGTGTTATTCAATTATTTATAGGTGGTTCTAGAGTTCTTGGATTAGGGGAACTGAGTATTCCCGAGTCGAAGCTGCTGCAGTTCCTCAGTAGTAGTCAAAAAATGTTGCGAAGACTTTTATAATTTTTTCATTCAAAGCTTTCATGACTATTTCACCTGCTTCATTTCTGCAGTTAATGAACTATTCCACACTCCTGCGAAATTTCGCGGAAGCAGCTAGAATGCGTATTTGCTCTATTCAGTGACTTTCGCTGGCCAGCCGATGAATGAATTACTGTTTTTCCTGACTCTCTAAGCTGGCCTTTGACGGAATTCGAACCAGTAACGCTAACTTCGAGTGCACGCGACAGCCTGCACGTCATCCTCTTGAAAGCTCTCCGTGCCGCTCGTTTTCCACTGCTCAGCTCCGGCATTAGGTCTTCGTTGGCCGTGTTGACTTCGCGACCCAGATACACATAGCTGGAGCATTCGGGAATGTTCGTTCCATTGAGCGAGAATGGAGCATCAGAAATTCGTCCGTTTCTTATGAACATCGTCCTCGTAAGATTAAACTGTAGTTCAACATCGAAGTCTTGGCTAATGCATGGTGTTATGAGCACGATGTCGTCAGCCCAGTCTAACTAAACCTTTCATCTCTCCTGCGGTCCTGTGATCTGTATTGATTTGTCTGAGAAGGATACAGCACTGACATGGTTGTCACTGGGCATTGCAATCATAGTGTAGGGCAAATACGCATTTACAATTAGGTTGCTGAGGCGAAACGTAAGTAGAGTGCGTGGTGCGACCAATAAAAGGGTTGGTTAGTGCTGATTAATCCTTCGTCGGCAGTGAGTCGAACACATAGTCACAGAGCGAGTCGTTTTTCGTTCGGTTCGCAAAAAATCCCGTTTCAGATTCAGTATTAATAGTCGTGGATGCAGGCATTGGGTTAGATTCTGTATAGGTGTCTGTCTGTCCTTGACCAATAGCAGTAGAAGGTGAGAGAAAGCGAAGGTGGTTGGGGCTCTTCGTTACAAAGTTGGAGGTGACACTCGTTGTCAGATGCGCCCACCTTCAGGTACTTGGTGCGGATTTCACTCTTCCCCGCTCTCATTCTCTCATTCCTACGAAATACGAACGATCGGTTTCTTCTGCTGTTGCGTTTCAGAGCGCTCGGGATAATGTTGTTAATGAAATCTCGTACGACACAGATGAAGGGGTTAGAAGACAAGGACGCCGGTGCGCCATGCACTGAACTTCCACTTGATACTGTAAAAGCCTTATAATTGTGGTATTTTTAACTTTCTGAGCGACTATTGCCTCGAGGATAAGCATTGTCGGACGTTTTACTGTAAGCACTGAAATAATAAAAATAAGGCAACTTCAGCAACGTTCCAGCCACAATTTTAAGCAATGGTAGTGTCTTTGGGGAATTGTCTCAAAAATACAAAAAATTTCGAAAAGGCATTCATTCATTTGCGCTGTTTTTTAACGTCTGATAAATTCAAATGTAAATCATATATTACTATAATTAAACTTTAATTTGGGCTTCATTAAGTTCAGAGCACGACAGGGCCATTCCAGATGTCACTTTTGCCCTATCAGCCCGCCCTGAAGCGGCACCATTTTTTGCCATTTTCGGACAACCCAGCGACCCGTAGCAAAAACGTTCTGTGATCCTCTGGTCCGATACCCTACAAGACAATATATCTCCTTGAGAATCTATCCCCTTATTAATTATATGGCTGTTGAAAGAAATTACTAATAATAAGTTATATTATTATTTGTGTACAATATTCGTTTTGCCTCTGTATCTTAATTTGGTCACATTTCAACTGCTTACTTGACTTAGTAGTTGTTTACCATTAGATAGGCGATGCAGCGCAATTGAAAAACGCGCCAGCTCTCGAGCGTTCCAGTGTTGATTTGAGCATCGGGTCTCGCTCAGTCTAGCGAAGCCTCCACCCAGCTACGGGGCCACCAAACTGAACAAAACTGGTCTGTAGAGGATAAAACATTGAGTTCTTCATACGGTGGCATCTGCGGATTAATTACATACGCTTTGTCCTTAATCCTCCCTTTGTTGTAAAATAAGCTTCTCCCCGAAAATTAATTTAAAATCTGCTTCAGCGAACTGTACCGCAGACCTGTGCCACAATGGAGGGACGTGCATTCCATTTCGTAACGGAACGGAAGACATCTGCGAATGTGCTCCAGGATTCACCGGCGCCAAATGCCAATATGGTGAGCGCAATCTGTTAGTCGAATAAGTGAGAGAAATTGCTTGAAAACATTAAAAAGCGTTGGAAAACCACGGCGAAAGTATTAGGCTGGTTCATAAGTTCTCGGACATTTGATCCCTCCTGAATTGGAAGCGCATTTTCCCGCCAAATTTCTCACATGTATCAAGGCGTAAATGATCGATCGATAGAGAAAGGAAAGGGCTACAAAACTGTTCCTAACATTTACTTCTGCGTTGGAAACGTCAGCTATTATGGCTAAGCAATTCATCCCAACTGAGACGCATATTCGGCACGTCATGTTATTCCTGCACCTCAATGCCAACGAATCGTATGGTCGCCTGAAGGATGTTTACAACGAGAGCGCTCCTGCTCGAAGTACTGTGTACCAGTGGTTCTCGAAATTTGCAATTGGTGAATTCTCCGTTGAAGGTAATGAACGAGAAGGGCGCCCGATGACACTGGATTTGGATGGCCTCCGAAGTAGAGTGGAAGCGGACCCATACCAAACCACTCGCGAACTATCAAGCGCTCTTAGTGTTAGTCACTCAACAGTCGTTCGAGGATTGAAGTCGATTGGCAAGGTGCAAAAATTGGGTCGCTGGGTACCTCACGACTTGACACAACATGACATGGATCGCAGAGCCGATGTCGCTCTGTCTCTCCTTACCCTCAGACGTACCCACGGATGGCTGGACAACCTTGTCACCGGGGATGAGAAGTGGATACTCTACCCTAATTATCACCGGCGTGCACAGTGGGTTGACGCAACTGGAGAGGCAGAGGACGTTCCGAAACCCGACCTTCACGTGAAAAAGGTGATGCTATGCATTTGGTGGAGCGTTCTTGGCGTAGAGTACTGGGAGGTGCTGGACGAAGGGATAACAGTGACGGCAGAGGTTACGTCAACCAACTGAGGAAGTTGACGGTCCACCTTCAAACCAGTCGAGGAGAGCAAGTGAAGGTATATTTTCAACACGACGACGCTAGACCGCATATTGCTAGAGCGACGGCGGCTGAGCTGGCGGACTACGGATGGACCGTTCTTCCACATCCGCCTTACTCGCCAGATCTTGCTCCTTCTGATTATCATTTGGTTTCAAGCCTTCAACGCTATTTGGACGGCCAGCAATTTAGGAACTGAGAGGATGTCAAGGAGGCACCGCTCACGTTCTTCGAACCACAACCGGCCACGTTTTGGAGAAAAGGCATCCATGACTTATCAGCACGTTGGCGAAAGACAATTGATGTAAAAAGTGGTTACTTCAAATGATTTGATATTATTGTTCGTATATTGGGATGATAAATATTTCATGCCCCAAATGTCCGAGAACTTATGCACCAACCTAATAATTTAGAGCATATTTCTGCGTATTGTATTGTATGGCATACAATATCGTGTTATTCAAGGTCTTCGATGCAGTCCGAATGGTTTAGAAATCGGACCGGACACTTGCGCTTAACTTATGTGAATACCTTTCCAGACATCAACGAATGCATAGTCGATAACGGAGGCTGCCATCATGACTGTGTGAACACGATTGGAACGTTCTACTGTCGATGTTGGACCGGCTTCGAATTGGAAGAAAACGGAAAGCATTGCAAAGGTCAGCAAAAGAATTCGTTTAATTCATTCAAAATCTGCAGCTTCTGCGTGCTTATTTCACTGAGAATTTCCACTTTGAAGGCGCTGTAGAAAACCTTTCTGACCGGAGTGCCAAGCGTTTCGCTGGTTCATAACCTTAGGTGGGAATGCATTCTATCACTGCACTCTACTGCTTTGTTTGCAGATATCGACGAATGTGCGGTGTTGAATGGAGGCTGCTCGCATCGCTGTGTGAACTCACCAGGTGGACATCGATGTGAATGCCCACCTGGAATGCAGGTCAATTCGGGAGGCAGAAAATGCGTTGGTGAGTGCGATTGCATAACAGTATGTGAGCAATGGGCATTTCGGACGTCGCAGAACTTCCGCGGCATCATAAATATCATGGAAAGTGGTCACGTGTGCACAAAAAATCTGAAAGTTAGCTGTCAGGCTGGCAAAGTACGATTTCGTTGCGAACTGCTCGTTTCCTTTCTAGCAATGATGTCTTTCTCAATTCTATCAATTTTGAAGAATTCTTGCGGAGGTTGGAACTGTTTTGAATCCGCGTGGTGTAATAGTTAAGAAACGCGGACCCTTCGCGCTCCTTAGATCGATTTATGTTCGGTTTCGCCAAGATCGTTTTTTGTCCGTCTGGGTGCCTCACTGCTGACGGCCACCTCTGAAAACGAAGAAGCTCTGGCTTCTTCATGGGTAGTCACGCGCAAGTCCAATGTATCCTTCAACCACTGACCATGAGATGGAGTACGTTGCGCAACCCAAAAACGACTCGAGTAATGGTGACATACATCGTCTAAACTGAAGTCGGTAAACGATCAAAGCGTTTAGCTGGATCGAAGACGAAGTGCTAGAATTAATGGTGAGGAACAAAAGTCGGCTTGAATTAGTCCACGTTTGGGATATGCCACGCATTCAGTTTCCGTTAGTTCTTTTGAATGAAGGTTGTATGCTTGTTAGAAATTACAAATTTATTATACCAGCCCTAGAAACGATCAACAGAACAATACTTTGGCTATCGATAAGGGGGGGGGGGAAATGCTTCTAGGGGAGAATCTATCAGGTACTGCATACAAAGAGCGCGTATAGCGTAGTCGGAGGAGGCGCCGACTTTCGGCTGCACCCGATACCAGGTTCCTGGTTCGGATTTCTCGCCCAGGCCAACCAAGCCTTCCATCCCTCCGGGGTCGGTGAATCGGTACCAGACTTGTCTGGGAAGGATAAAGCACTGACTTGTTCATCGGCTGGCCACCGCAAGTCATTGTATGGCCTAATAAGCATTCAAAGCACTTCCACTACATCCCGTAGAAGTAGAATGCGTGGCGCATCTCAAAAGAGATTGAGTAACGCCGTCTCTTATCCTTATCCTTTTACTACATGCAAATACATAAACACCTTAATGTCTGGACCTTAAAAGGACTTAGGTGGACAGGTGAGGGAGAACTGTGTACATACTACTCATCACAAGTCTCACATTCACCATGCACCCTCAAGTAGAAGCGGTATGGACGCCTCAGATGACTTGTGTGCGACTTAAGATTTGTTTGTGTTTTGTTCGAGACCGAGCGCGCCCTACAAGATGCACCGGCTTCTTGCTCATCTGTACATTAGGAAAAGAATGAAGAATAGAGGTCAGCGCCCCGAAGAGGTGGAAGGCTTGGTTATCCTGCACGGACCTGAACTAAGAACTTTGGAGTGAGACGCAAACGTCAGCCTCCGTTTCCTCCGACTGTTCTATTAGGAGCCCATCCATGGGTTACTTTATGTGATCCTTATAGTTCTCAATGCATAATTGAACTCCTAAACATTATACAACCACTAACATCTTGATCGCTTCGATAATCCTTTCAGTGTTGGCACAGAAGTATTTCAATTAGCTGACGGTCTAAGAAGTCCTATCTTGAGAAACCCATGGCGTTGTCCACTTGCACACACAACTGCTACCTAACAGCCTAAATACAGGGTTATAATTCCAAAGCAATTGATGCCATGAGGGCCGCGTAGTTCGTAAAACTGATTTTTCTTTTAACTTCTCTTCCATGATCTCGATTTATTCCATCTCATATCCACTCTTCGAAACTCAGTCTTTAGTTATTAGACTTACTTCCTTCGCATTCAAGACGAACTGTATCAGCACCTGGTCGTTTTGTTTGCGCATTGGCGGGTTTAGCAAGTGCTTGACCCGTTCGATTCATCGTCAGTTCTCTCTCAGCGAGTGGTAACTCGAGAACAGTGGGGAGCAAATACTGTAGCGAACACTACGTGTCTCTTGCCACATACATGTGCTTGAACAGGGGTGTTAGCCCTTGAGCGTACTGGAAGCAGAAGGAGCATACGCGTCTTATTCCTTAACTGCGTAAAAAATCTTCAAATGGGTCGTTTGATAACTCTTAACCAAGCTACGGCTTTTTCTCTCACTGGAAAGAAGGAGGATGAGGATTGTTCCTTGGTTCTGAGGAAATGCGAGCTTCGAAGGGCATGAACAGGAGTGAAGTAGAATGGGCATAGCAGCGGAATAGTAACCGCTAAAAGTTGCGTAAAATAAGGGTAAAAGACCGTACATTACCTGACGGTGACCTTCGAGGGCCGTTCCGTATACTGAAGAAATTGAAGGAGGGCACGCGTTGTCTTGAAACTTCCTGTCATGATAAGTATAAAAAGGATAAAGGACGGCCTTATTCAATCCTCTTTAGGATGTGCCAACGCATTCTACTTCTACGGGATGTCGTGGAGGCGACATGAATGCGTATTTGGCCATACAATGACTTGCGGTGGCCAGCCGATGAACAAGTCATCGCTTTTTCCTTCCCAGACACGTCTGTTACCAATTCCCCGACTCCGGAGGGATGGAAGGCTTGGTTGTCCTGGCGGGAAATCCGAACCACGAACCTGGTATCGGGTGCAGGCGGCAGTCGGCGCCTCCTCCGACTGCGCTTCACTCGCCCTCCCTTCATAATACAGTCAAGTAATGCATCCAGTTAGCCTTTATGCTAGGTCACCCTTATGTCACCCGCATTTTGTGCGTTTATATCTCGAATTTTTTCGAATCTCAACCTTCATCCAAGCAAAACAGCTTTCTCTGTTTTTGTCGTCTATCAGTTGTGCAGCATCTGGGTCCTGTAGAGTAAAATGGTTCGTTTAGAGCTTATGTACGAGACCTGCGTGGCGCACTCCTTTTTGGATTTATTTGCCGTGACATGGAGTACTTCTCCTAAAACGATTGATCGTGATTAATTTTTATGTATTAGCATGAGAATAAGCATAAGAACAAAGGACGGCGTTTCTCAATCCCTTCTGAAATGCGCCGCTCATCTACTTCTGCGGGATGTCGAGGAGACCATTTAAATGCGTATTCGGTCATACAATGACTTGCGGTGGCCAGCGATGAACAAGTCAGCGCTCTATCCTTCCCAGACAAGTCCGGTAGTCTAAGTCTTTTAAATACACTGATTAGTATTAGAGACATCAGCGATGATTTCTAAGCCGCATCCTGCTCGCCTCGGCATCATCGCTTTTGACGCATAGGCTCGGTAACATCGTCCTGCTCACATAATAGGCTGCGGAGATAGGCAGCTCCTTCACAATTGTAAAGGCGCCCGTTTCGTGGGTGAATCACCGACGCACCTCATTGGTATCCGCTATAGTTTACAGCAAGACCACAACGGGAGTTTTAGGGAAGGTGAAACTGAGGCACTGAATGGAAACGAGCATAAAGAATGAAGGTCGAGACTAGTCAACCCCTTTGCGGGATGAGCTACGCACTCTCCTTTAATGGGGTACGGGTACGAGCACTGAACACTGTCTCTCGCGTTTTTGATGAAGGTTAGGCCCTTCTCCTAGGGCTGCATGTCGTTTTGATTTCGTAGTAGTTACATCACAAGTCCTCTGTATGTCCGTTTCGGTGACTATTACATACTAGACGTTAATGTGGACTGCGGAGGCGGTAATGCGCTAGCCAGCCACAACCAGAAGCGTAAATCTGGATGGGAAATCCGTCTAATGCAGCCTGATTTGTCCGGCGCGTCCATCCCTCCACATGTTGGTCGCATAAAGGACTAGTACCGATTTTTGTATCGCTGTTGCTCTTTCAAAGGTTTGCTTTATGCAAAAGTATTAAGCTTAATATAAAAGGATAAAGGATGAAGGATGGCGTTACTCAATCCCTTTTGGGATGCGCCACGCATTCTACTTCTACGGGATGTTGTGGAGGCGATTTGAATGCGTATTTGGCCATGCAATCACTTGCGGTGGCTAGCCGATGAACAAGTCAGCGCTTTATCTTTCCCAGACCAATTCACGGACCCCGGAGGGATCGAAGGCTTGGTTAGCCTGGGCGGGAAATCCGAACCAGGAACCTGGTATCGGGTGCACGCGACAGCCAGCGCCTTCTCAGACTGCGCTACACGCGCCCACAAGCTTAATATCCAATACATAAACAATGCCGAAGAAGATAACAGCGCTTTACTCCCCCATAACCACATATTCCGACCGACTGTAACGCAACCCAAATTGAGGCAATCCCTGCTTTGACCGCGCTGAATGAACCACTGTTCCAAAAGTTCGGCTCTTCTAGATCGCGATCTGTACCACTCAAGTAATCCTTAGCTTATTCAGATGCAAACAGCTGCGCCGCGGACAACGGCGGTTGCGACCACGTCTGTGAAGAGAAGCTCGGCAGATTCTACAGGTGCAAGTGCAAGCATGGCTATCGTCTGGGCGATGACAAGAAGAAGTGCCACCGTGGGTAGTCACTTCTTGCAATTATATCTCTAGATAGTGTCCTCAGAGCTTAAACATGCGGTGTACAGCACTAGCCCATTCGGTGCTATGTCCGTCTCCAGAGCGTTTTTCAGTGGAAGGTAAGAACGTTTGCTAGTCACGCCTAGATAGATAGGTCAGATAGGTATCTCCAGCTAGGATGGCTAGTGGGCATTTCCAACTGCAAAAGGGCCCGAAGAAGGCCATAAGGTCGAAGCGTATGACGGACTAAAACTGCTACCGATCTTGGCAAACAGCTTGAACTAGCCTCGTATCATTAGAACTTACGATGCCGGGGATGATTTATGGAAGTCGATCCCGTATAAGTCCATCAATTTTCCACATATTAAGGAGCGGAAATCTCTCTGCATTGTCCGAATTTTAGTATATGTTAACGAATGAGCATATAAATATAAAAATATCGTAACTAAATAAATATCCATAATCCTAATTCGATAGCGAACTCAATAGTGAACTGCGCAACATGAGAAGCGAAGCAGAAACCTTCTATAGAAAGCTTTAACCGTTCGAAATGGGTGTATAAACCAAGTCTTCTTTCAGCTTGGTAAAGCAGGGCAATTTGTCTAGAATCTGAACGCAATTTTACGTGCGCTAGAAGTATTTTTCTCAAAAAAGAAAACGAAGAGCGAAGTAGACTTTAAGATGTTCAAGCCATCCAGGTTCTGCTGCAACCTATACGAGACGAAAGCTGTGAAGTTCAACGGTTTTTTTTCTGACGTTGATTTGTGAGATGCATGATCTAGAGAAAATCACGGAAAAACGACTTGCTAGAAAATGAAGTGGAGTTCCCCCAGAATTGTTATTGTAGTTCAAGGGTATAGGTGTTGGTTACTAAAAGCATCAAGAATTTATACAAACCCTTGGATGCACGGTCTTTTCTAATCGAGTCCGTTCCTTACCTTGCCATACCGTTACGTGTCAGACATGGACCATCGAAGTGGCTCCGTGGATCACTGGTCGCCTTGCGAAAGTTATAGGAATTCACCATCGATTTGCTCGAGCGAGCGCCAGCAGCATTCTATTCGTCCCTGTCGCGTGCCAGAGTGCTCCAATGGATCCTCCCCACTCAAGGGACACGAAGAGCGTCTTATCATTTGTTCAGGGTTTTTACGAAGAAGTTCGTCCATCGCGTTGATGGCCGTCTTGGTGTTCTTCTGACATCCCGCTGAATCTACTCGGTGACGGCTCTCGTCCAGGAGGTGTCTGCGATGCATATTACGTGGCCGACCCACCTAATTTTCGACGACTTGGCCCATGCGACAGCGTCTCTGATCGTCTAATAGAAATTAGTTATAGAAATTGGATTGCGAACTGAATAACTTGGATAAGAATAAAAGGATAAATGGCGGCGTCATTCAGCATTGTTTGCGATACGCCATGCATTCTGCTTCTATGGGGTGTAGCAGAGAAGGTT
This sequence comes from Heligmosomoides polygyrus polygyrus, assembly GCA_947396885.1. Classification (NCBI taxonomy): domain Eukaryota; kingdom Metazoa; phylum Nematoda; class Chromadorea; order Rhabditida; family Heligmosomidae; genus Heligmosomoides; species Heligmosomoides polygyrus. Next base: position 92,947,404 of record OX377202.1, read on the forward strand.
TGAATGCGTATTTGGCCTACACAATGATTTGCGGTGACCAGCCGATGAGCATGTCGGCGATTCAGTCTTCCCAGACAAGTCTGTTACCAATTTACAGACTCCGAAAGAACGGAAGGGTTGGTTGGTCTGGGCGGAAAATCCGAACCAGGAACCTGGTATCGATTGGAGCCGGCACCATCTCGACTGCGCTCCATGCACTGAATAACTATGACTCCCTTAAACAAAGATCACATGATAAAGCACGACGGTAATCGCTTTCAAGTTGTCTCCATGGCGTCGAGACAAGCCTTCAGCCCTCTCGTCTACGGGAGCACATCCTCGTCTTAACCTTAGAGATGACTGACCAGGAAGCTATCTCAACGGTAGGTCGGAACGGCCTAAGTATTGTATATGGGCAGAATCGCCTCTCTCTGGGAAACAAGGAAATGTAAATATCTCGACCCCAATACAACTCTGCGCAGAGTTAGGGACGACAGAAGTAGGCCGTTGGCGGTGTTAGCCCTATGCCTGCACGTGGAGGGCAAGCCCAAGTTGGTTGGAAACGGCGATTATGGGGATTACGCCGCCCCTCTACGCACTGTGCCACCATCGCTCGCTCGTCATCGCTGTTTCCTGCCAACTTGAGCCCGCCCTCCGCCTCCAGGCATAGTTCTAACGCCGCCAACGGCCCAACTTCCGTCGTCCCTAACTCTGTGCAGAGTTGTATTGGGGTCGAGATATTTGCGTTTTGTTGTTTCCTAGAGAGAGGCGATTCTGCCCATACACAACGCTTAGGCCGTTCCGACCTACCGTTGAGATAGTTTCCTGGTGAGACCTTGACGAAGTCATGCCCTGTTCGTTTGTAACTAAACGTCATTCTTCCTCAATCCTCCTTCTAATTACCTAGGCAGACGTGCTTCGAGAGGAAGCGCACTGTCTGTCTGTCTGTTCGACCATCGTCGTCGTCGTTTATTCTATTATGAGCTCTCGAGCATATGTCATGTTCTCTGCGGTAATTAGCCGTGCTTATGAATGCAAATCACCACGCCGCTTAACAATAGAACCCTGTGTTCTGGCCGGGGGACCGGCGTTGCGGTCAGGTTGGCAGGGGCAAACGGCGACGGAACGGAAGCGGCGTATTGACTTCTCAAGGGAGCAGGAAACGACGACGGTTTGGAGAAATCACCAGGAATGTTGCCTACATGCTACAAATACTTTCCATATGTACTAGCAAGGGGACTGCTGAACAGCTCTCGATGTATTCTGCAAGTTGAATTCGCATGCGATTCACAAAGGACTGCTTATCAATTATGAGACATTATAGCTCCTGCACTTTTTATTGAAAAACTTATTTTGTCGTGATCGAAATTTCTTTTCCTAGGTTGGCTTTTACCTAAAGGTACAGAGGTTACCTCAACGGCATTCCAATTTGCACCTTGCGATTATCAGAGCGCTTTGTGATAAGATTTAAACTACCGTGCTGATGAACTGATCGCGATGAATACTATACAAGCTACAAGGTTGTCATTAAAAAGATGGAGACTAGAGAGGAGTTCGCTTTTGAGTACGAAAAACTAGTTTCAATAGAGGTATTTTCGAAAACAGCTTCACAAATTTTGAACCTTTGCTCTTAATGGTTGTCATGAATTCAGTTTTTTTTTTCAAATATACCACACGTCTTATCGCTAGATAGGGATTTCAGCGATTTTGAAGTTTTTCTGTTCATTTTTCGACCATTGTGCTCTTTCCTGTAGGAGGCTCTAGTTATTGGCTACAAACTCAAATTTCGTCGTTGATTTTTCAGCGATCGATCCTTGTCAAGAGAAGAAAGGTGGATGTCAACATCACTGTGTGAATGAGAACGGGCGAGCTAGGTGTCAGTGCTTTGCTGGATATCGGCTGGCTTATGATAGAAAGACTTGTGTCGGTAAGGATATTTTCATTTTCATGGAGAAATTTAGGAACTAATGCACCAATCTCCATTGATGATGATGAGAACACTGTCCCTGTCTGGGCAACTCTCAGCTGAATGCAGCTTCGAAGTTTGCTATAGTTCAGAATTTAACGACGCTCGAAAGATTACTCGCTCGCAGAAGTGCGGGAACGGGTTCTTGCGCCTACCGTAACCGCGGCAGCCAATCAGGCATCGGCTCAGCCGTAAGGCACGGCATATGATTGATTACGGTAGGAGCAACGAAGCGTACCCGTACCCCCACGATACGACTTCGCGACATGTACCGATTACTATTTTTGATTCCGCATTCATTTTTATTTATTAAATTGACAAAATCAAAAGGTGTTTGCTGTATAACTATTCTTTCTACGCAGTTGTTCCTTATGGTCTTTTATACGAGCTGTAAAACTGTTCCTGTTTATTTCATGCCCATAATGGTGTACTTGATACAGCTCGATGTCAAACACTGGGAGGATAGTCATAAAGCACGCATGAAGATGCTGTGAAGGGATGCTAAGTAAGCCTCAATCTGCAGGAACGTTTTCGCTAAAAAAGACAGTAGCAAGTGAAGGCGATAGTCGAAAGCTCGGTTGCTCGCCAAACCGAAACAGTGCTACGCGGAGGAAGTGACTCGCATTCGAGAACGCCTTCAAAATTTAGCGTTGATCGTTTATTCAGAAGACCGGCTAAAATCAGACAAAAATGGAAAGAAAAAATGAGAGCGCTAGATGAAAGGCTTGTATACAATGGTGAGCCACTGAAAAACGGGTCCGGTACGGCTTGGTCTCTCTTTTTATATTGAACGTACGACCGTCCTCTAATCTCCAGCTTCCGTCAGCGCCAAGAAGCATGACAACATGCTGGGTGCTAGCCCAAATTACTAGGGTATTCTGAAGATGAAAATAATGATGAGGACAAGGAATAGTTTTGGCTAAAAAATAAAAAACTTAGAAACTCTATACTCGATGAACTGGCTGTTGTCCTCGACGACTCTATTGTCATCAAGGAAAACGAAGAGCCTTGTATTGAAGCCTGAAACATTTCTTTACATCATCGAATAATATTGCAAGTTAAATATCTTGTAAGAAATTTTTACATCCGTCAAATTGTTTTTAAAAAATATCACGCTCTGAGCAACGTTTTTCGGAGTCTGTAACCTTCCTGATGCGTTACGTTGGAAAAGCTCTACCTTTACAGGCTATAGCCCTCTATGTTATCAAGGATTTTTGATGGTTGTTTCTACTCTCCTACTTCAATATTTGGCAAAAAAATTCGCTTTTGAGATTGATAAAATTACGGCGAGGAACTACTATATAGTTGGTTTTCGTGGATCGTGCAACATGGTGACAACGCAAAAAAGTAAAGGAATAGGAGAATGACCACGTAAAGCGATCATTACTTTCGCGATAAACCTATGTATCTTACCACTAATTTTATTTGGAGTATCGATTGACCTTTAGTTGTTATCTTCCAATGTTAAATTATTCAGACATCGACGAGTGCCAGGTTCAGAACGGTGGAGGATGTCAACATGAATGCGTCAATACATATGGATCATACAGGTAAGCATAACTGTATTACTTTCATCCTTTTTGTTACCAATATTCAGCTTGTGTAGCTTAATAATATCGCAACTTTATTTATTTTTAGTTGCTTATTTATTCATGACGTGGACCGAGGCCACACGAGAAAAAGCAATGTCAGAATAAAATACAAACGACTTTAATTAAAACAAATACTAATAAAGACATTCATTGTATACGTAAAAGTAGTTTCTTGAAACTATACAAAGATAACCTACGACTTTCTGATTTGCGCTCAAAATGTGGTTGAGCTCCCTCTAATTTTCTGTAGGTGAAAAAGCGTTCTCAGCTCACATTTTGCCACCGAAACCAAGTCTGACGTTTCCGCATATGTTCTTTGTCAGTCTAGAGCCGAAAAAGATGAGTGGGTTTTATAGAAACCCTATCTGTGAGTATTTTAAACATCATGAGAAGGACAGATCTTTTCCTTCCAAGGAAAAGGCTTGGTATCGAAGCTTCCAATGAAAAGGCTTGGTATCGAAGTCCACCACGCTGGTTGCTCGCCCTTGTTGACCACGGTAACGAATAATAGCAGATAGAGCCATGCGGAGCTGAAAACCGACTAACAGCGGACCTCAAACTTGGGCAACTAAACCATTTATCCTAAATTTTAAAACAGCGACTATAAAAGAATAAATCAACCGACGATGAAGAGAAGCCGTTAAACAAACCTAAAGACAATGCAGAGACGGCCAAAACAAAATAAAAGAATGACTATCGCCTCACTCTTGCATATTTATGCAAGAAGTAATGTTTGCAGACACTCCAAGCGTTTAATCTGCCATCGCAATCTGTCTGCAAGAACATACCCTATTGATTATTGAATTACTTAGCTTTAGGGGATGAATTGTCGTCACTTGGTAAATCTAATATTTCTGCTCCCTCAGCACCATTTTGGTATCTGATAATATAATAGTTATTCCCGAAGCCCCAATCAGCTTACGAGTGAAATTTTGAGCAGTTTTCATTGAGAAACCTAGAGGTTTACCGGCTTTTGGATGGCGTAGCATGGTCCGATTTTGCAGGGTGCATTCTGGAGCCTACCAGTCTCCCTCACTTCTAATATAGCTAGAGAAGTGCTACATGCCGACCAGAATCCATATGTTGGGCTGTCTAGCTTCGGCGAAGTACTGTCTACCCTAAAGGAACTACTGTTAGTATAAGGCGCCGTTGTATTCAGATGTCGTTGCCGATCCGGATTCACGCTGGCGCAGGACGGTCGCTCCTGTGATGAGCACCTCACCGGCTGTCAGGTGGCGAACGGTGGTTGTCAGCACGACTGCTACGATCAGCCGGATGGCGGCCACGTCTGCAAGTGTCGTGATGGCTACGATCTAGGAGCCGATGGGAAGAGCTGCGTCGGTAAGCTGCTCTGCTTTAAGCCGTGCACTTCTGATTCTACAGATTCTGATCCTTGATTACCTGTGAAGGACACTGATGTGAGATTTTGGAGCTCTATAGGTTACAGAGGACGAGCTCAACCTCTTAGAATCGAATCATCACATAGTTCCTTTTCTCCCTTAAGATAATGGGTATCCGATCAATGACAGAACATCATTGGCTGGTCACTCCCACTTCCCCAACCAGATTCAACAACACCAGAGGGTCACCGCGGGCATTCTCTCACTAAGTACCGATCGTTTTTAGATTCATGCCATGTATACTATTTTCACAGCAAAACTTACAGCGAGTCAGGCTGAAAGCTCTTCTTCGAAATCGTGACGTTTTCGATATCAAACCGAACATCTTCCAAATGAAAACGAGCATTCTCAGAGTTAAAGTAGAAACTCGCCGAAAAGGTCAAAAAATTTTGTTCAAGGAAAATTTAATATAGCTTTCTTGGAAAAAGTTTTCAAATCACCTACCTCAATAAGTGAACACGTTGTTTGAAATTTTACGAAAAATTTACTTTTTTCAAAGAATGGGTTTAAGCTTCTTTAAAATTCAGGAAAGCAGAAATTTTTTAGTGTTAAAGGAAGAGATTGCGCGACGTGCTAATTAAGCGCTTTTCATCTGGTTAACAGCAAAATTCTGTTTGCGGGCAATTACCCACTTTTTAGCGGTACATCGAAAACAATTGTAAAAAAGAAACCCGCATATCCTTACATACTTTGCTCTTTCAAGTAAGTTGCATTTACACTACCAGTCAAATTAGAGTCGCGAAGAGCTGGACTGGTGCATGGCGCAACCTCGTTCATCAACATACTAAAAAATGGATGCCTTCTTGTACTCTTGAGTGAGCTTTAAAAAAGAGGAAAACGGAAGGCTGAAGAATGTTATGAAGCCATTTAAAAACCTAAGAAGACCAAGCCAAACAAAACAAAGAAGTAGTAAGCCAGTCATTATTTTTCTTGAAAAATAAAAATTTCATAAAATTCCAAGAGGGTTTGGTTCGCTTATCCACTTGGAGCAAGTGTCATTAAAAAGTTTAAATAAATACAGATTTTCCTTGAACAAAAAATAGCCTAATCTTCTCAGATAGACCAGTGGTAATGTGGAAGAAACTCGTGCTAATTTGGAGGATGTAAAGTTTGACTTAAAAACGTTCAGGTTTTGCATAGAAACAATTCAAATCAGTTTCTTTAAGCCTCAATTGGCTGGTATCGAGTTTGTAAGCTGTCACAGCGATGTTTTGTTGCGATCAAAACTTCTAGCGCCAGGCGGGACTCGAACCCGCACCTCCCTCTGACCGGGCGGGAATGCTCTACGCCATTACACCAACGGCGCCGTTTGATCGAACGCAACATCCACACCTCGTGGGATCGATCAGCACCCACCCGTATCCGGGATGAGCTGGCCGCTGATATCAGCATGGGACCAGTTAAGCTGATGGTCTTGATAGAAACAATTCAATTCGATCAAACGGCGCCGTTGGTGTAATGGCGTAGAGCATTCCCGCCCGGTCAGAGGGAGGTGCGGGTTCGAGTCCCGCCTGGCGCTAGAAGTTTTGATCGCAACAAAACATCGTTGTGACAGCTTACAACCTCGATACCAGCCACCTGAGGCTTAATGAAACTGATTTGAATCGTTGTGACAGTTCAGGTTTTTGTTTTATTTACATAGAGGAGTGTCCAGTTCATTTCAAAAAGTGTTCAGTTTGACGTGAAAATTTTGTAAAAGAGGAAAAGTAAATTTCATATATATATGGACTAAACCTTTCTTCTGCTCTAAAGCGCAGATGAGATTTGTATTCTACAGTTTTTCGTAAGGCCCACAACTAGGACCCGAATATGCATCCTTTCTCCTCTATGATTGGAATGCCATCTTCACGGGAATGGGGATGTTCTGAAGGATATTCATCCTACTTCCCTCCAAGTAACTTCTCTTCTGTTTCCGAAGTTCTTAAGAAAGACATACTCTGTATTCCTTGTCAAACCAGAAGCTTAATCCGAGCATCTTAATCGATTTTAGGTTCTCGTCAAGCCGCTACAGCCAGCGAAGCAGGTTATTAGGAGTTTATGGTGACACATTAACACCCAGCACTCTGCAGAGGCAACTTACGTACAGTCCGGTTCAGAGAATGTCCATTTTCCCCGCCGGCAGTCGTCGTTTTATCTGTCGGACGCCTACGAGCACACGTCATGCCTACGGAATCAGGGCGCGTGTCACCGCCTCTGCATGGACTACCGATCCAATGAGATCCAGTGCTACTGTAATGCCGGCTATCTCCTGAACGAGGTCGACCGGCACTCTTGCCAGGGTTAGGTCTGGGCGTTGAATGTGTGCATAGTCGGAATTCACTGCACTGCCACCACATGTGTGTTTAGGTAGGCGTCTTTGGTAAGGCACTCACTTAAATTCTTCTATGTGTTATGGACCCACGGTTTTTGTGTCTCTTTGGCACTTTGAATGCAACTAAAGTAATATAATTCACTTAAAAAAGAATTTAACATTCATTTCATCCATGTGCAATCAATCGAGCCTGGAATGCGAAATTTCGAACGAGCGCATGACGCAATCCTTGCCATGCGCTCACGTATCGCTTCACTGAGAGTAAAGTTATGGCCTCTGAGACAGTGTTTACATTTACGCGACATCAAGCAGGAATACACAGATGTATATCGTGCCCCGCAAAAGTCTGCACCGTTGGTGGAACCTTATGTGGCTCACCCACACGCTGCTCAACTACGCCCTACTGCGAAAGGATGCCGAGATTGTTATGAGTGCTTTATTCGGCTTACATTTCGGCGTAACCCTCCCCCCCCCCCCTTCAGAGCCTGGAAAAGACAAGAGTTTGAGAAATTACTCGACTAGGGTTATTTCAAGCTACAGGAAGTTCTAAACTTAATGAGAGAATGAAACGAATAGGGAATAAGGTGCGAAACCAGCCTTTCAACTGTTTCCATAAGGTCAGTCGGGTTGTCTTACTTTCTATTCGTTTCATTCTCTTACTAACTTTCGAGACTCTTGCAACCTGAAATGATTCCTGGACGAGTATTTTCTCAAGCTCCTTCTGTCTTTTCCAGGCTCTGAGGAAGGCGGTTACGTCGAAGCGTAAGCCGAATAAAGCTTCCATAGCAATCTTGGCATGGAGCATCTTACGCGATGAGTAGGCCCTTTTTGTCCCGACTCAAGTCATACCTTAGAACAATGCGGATAGACTTTAGCAACCTTGAGCTCCATGCCTCTATTCTGGGCCTCTGCGCCCTACACTCCATCTCCACCTCACTAAAATGGTGCTGTCATACTGAACTTCAGTCCATGACCTCATGCCGTGATGCACACGATCAGTAAGCCTTCGTCTCAACGCTGCCCTAACACTGCACTACATACAGGATTCATATATAACCTTATACAAATACAATACCAACAGAAAATAGGAAGACGAATCCAAAGACTGGAAGGCTGTGCTCCGCCCTATTCACATAAGGGTGTCGCCGAGCACAACCCACAGTACTTACATGGCTGCTCAGGAGCGTATGCTAACGTAAGCGGTACCCAGGTAGCGCCGCTGAGGCTGCCTCCATGATACCATGTGACGGTCCTGGTCGAAGTCCTCATCATTGCGAAGTCGTAGTAATTGCTATTCAAAGTAATTGTATGAGTTAACTACGACTAGTAGACACGACTGCACTGGAAATAGAACCGCCTGTACATGACGGCGGTAACAACCGAAGATGACGACTAGTGGGAAGAACTAGCACCTGCAGGGAAATCGTTCAGAGTGCACGGCGGAGGGCACGTCGGGACCCAACGACCGTGCATCTGTCGCTTCAGAACCGATCGACTGCTTCTACAGTCTCCTTCAAAGCGACAAGGAAAAGTATGATAGGGCTGAATTTATTACATACAGGAGTTAAGAACAAAGCGATTCGATTTCTTCTTGCCATGGAGATGGCCGCCAAAAAGAGTGCACCTAGAAGCTCTACTATGTCATTTGTGTGGTTAGAATAATGAAAGCGTCTTGTGCGCGCACCTGTATAAGTATACACAGCGAGAGTCGCGAATGTGGGCAGCATTCGAACGGAATGCGCCTGCCAATCCATACCCATCAGAGTACCTACAGTACACACGTCAACTATAATACTGTACTTATAGTACCACCACTATCCACCCTCGTGGCCTGATTGGCTGGCGCGATGCCACCTCCCAATGTTGCCCTTATTCGCGACTAGGATATACATACCATGTGCGTCCATCCACTGATGCAGTAGAACTAGTTAGAGCACGTGTAGAAATAGCGAACCGAATACGTGTCCTCTGCAGGCTCATCGCTTCTTTCCAGACATCAACGAGTGCACTGTGGGAAATGCAGGTTGCTCACAACTCTGCGTCAATCTTCCGGGCTCTTTCGAATGTCAGTGCAAGCCTGGATATATCATGACCTACGATAGTAGGACTTGTGAGGGTAAGTGAACAGCGCAATTCTTCTACCATTAGAAAGTTCTACTATCACCTAGACGTACGAACTTAGGCGAAAGTTTGTCAGAATGTACTGACTCTTCGTATGCTACTCTTCAGGAGGTTCTATTATTGCAATGGCTGAAAGGCTGTAAAAGTTATGTATGGAAAGACCAACGTATAGCGCACAGCAATCGCAGATCAGTAAAGCTATTTATTAGGAAAGCAAAGCACAATCTGACCGAGCAAATAGCTATACAACGAGGCAACGGCCGAAAAAAAAACAAAGGAAAACTAAGGAAGACGTCGACCGGCTGCGGCCTCCGCCCACTGCCTCAGTTCGCTACTACTGCTGTCGCCTCCCAAAAACCCGCCACTAATTGTAAGATTCCGGGGCCTGCAGCAACGTCTCCTATGGTGCCGCATTCTTGAATGGCGCGCGCTCGATATTCTATCACCAAAAATAGACAAAATCATTTTTGGAGCACACTTGCACTCGTCATTCCTACCTATAATACGTAGCATTCAGGAATTCTCTCCATTGCTCCTTACGTTATCCAATGCAGCTCCTCATAAAACAATAACTCTGTATTTGTTCGAACACTTCAAAATTGTACAAGAGTAAAAATACTAGGTGAATAAGCATCAAAATAAACATAGCGGAACTGAAGTTTAGGCACTGTCCTTATCAAAGATTCCTCTATGAAACTGTGAGAGCGCAATCGGATGGCGGAGGCACTCCTTTTGAATATTCTTGGTTCGAGTTTCTCATCCAAGCCAGCTAAACTTCCCATCCTTTACCAGCCAAACTTCCCATCCTTTCGTGGCCGGTGAATTGGTGCTATACTTGTCGAGGAACGACACAGCACTAATTTCTTCACCTCGTTACCGCAAATCATTGGCCAAATACGCATTCAAACTATATCCGGTCTACAAATTAGTAGTAGAATTCATGCCACATCCCGAAAAGAGATTGACTAACGCCGATCTTTGCCCTATAGTCTATCGCACATGTGAGGAAACATTAGCAAATTGGAAATATTAAATTTCAAAAAAAGATCTGTCCGCTTTCTCGAGCTCATGATATAAAAGCATACTAAATTTTTACCCCAATCGCCAACTTAATGCTTTCTTCACGTTAGAAAGTAGACGAGCTGCTCTTTTCAAATATGCGTGTTTCCAAAGAATCCCTATCGTTTTCGAATTACTATAAATTCTTTTTCGAAACGTACGGTTCGTGGTTTTTCGCACATTCAAAATTTATGGGTTATTACTTAGCTGAAAATCAAGAGAGGTATGCAACAGTAGCAAGACCGCTGTAGAGAAAACTTCTTGCTAAGTAGGCTAGCGTTTCTTGAATTAATAGGGATTAGGTCGATCAGGGGACAAATGAAAACCTTACAGATCCATATTAGTTGAGCATACAATAAAACACGAAAGGGTAAAAGGCGGCGTTAATCGATTCTTTCTGCGGATGCGCCACGCACTGTACTTCTACGGGATGTCGTGGAGACGATTTGAACGCGTATATGGACTATACAACGACTTTCGGTGGTTAGCCGATGAACAGGTCAGCGCTTTATTCTTCACAGAGAAGTCTGGTACCAATTCACCGACCACAGACAGAGGAGGAATTGGGAAGAAGTTGCCATGGATGGAAAAACCAAAAAAACCAAAACCCTAGTGTCAGGTGCACGCCACAGCTGGCACCTTCAACTACGCTCCACGTCCCCATAATTTGCAATTTACTCCCTGAAATACGTCTCACATCCATCTCACCCCGAGTTGAGTAGCGGCTCATATTTCATGAAAAGCACTTACAGTTAAATGCACGTTGTACAGCATTAGGCACAGGATAGAAGGGCTATGGATTGTGATCTCAATGCACCACTCTAAAAGCTAACCAGGTGCCAACGCATCATCAAAATATTTCAGAAGGGCTTAAGAAAACCTGCTTGTTTTTGTAAGTTGTCAGTTTCAGATATCAACGAATGTGTGGCGAACAACGGCGGATGCCAGCATTCATGCGCAAACATGCCGGGAAGCTACGAGTGCTCCTGCGAGGAAGGATACCGATTAGCTGAAGATGGGCACTCCTGCTACGGTGTGTAGAGCTTCTACTCCTCAGAGCTACAGTGGAAATTAATGCTACACGTTCAGATGTGAATGAGTGTCTTGTGAACAACGGCGGATGCAGTCAGCTGTGTCGAAATGAAGAGGGTGGTCGACACTGTGAGTGCTTTGGTGGATATGTCCTTGGAAAGGACGAGAAGACCTGCATGGGTGAGTTGAAATGATTTTTGGTTTTCAACTGGATTCGCATCTTCGATCTCGTCATTCTTTTCCGTAGCTCTTCTGGAATCGAGTCAGCCATCTCGTGCTTATTATTGTTATTGTTAGTGCAATCATAGGAAGGGTAATTTGCTATAGGAAATCTTCTGTCTAAAATTTTATCGAAATGTTTCAGCTGAGGGCAACAACATCCTTTTGTTTACATGGACATCACTTTCATCAATGTTCGGTTTATTCACTAATGATGCATAACGTTCTTGTGCTCTTTCGATTTTGAATTCTTCTTTTTTTCAAGTTTTCTTTTTTTGTCTAAAACTTTCATGTTAGGAACAAACCGGGTAACGAACTAGGCAAGAATTAACAATCAGTACTTTCGTTCCCAATAAGAACAGCTGACAGGGGTTCTCTATGCATTCCGTTGTGCCTTTCTGTACCTAGCACCTTGTACGCTGCAAATGAAATTGAGGGCAGACGCTGAGGAAGCAGCGGTTGTCTGAAGAATTCCAGGATTTCATAGAGCACCTATGTGATCCTTCAGATTAAGGCAGACCCACGCTTCCCGTTTGTCGCCTTTCCTCTGTTCTTTCCCTTCTATTTTATATGTATCTCTATATATCCTTCATCTCTACGTTATTTGTATTTAGCTGCTCTTTCCGCCTCGCTACCACTTATGGCATCGCGTAAGTGGAATTTTTTTCAGAATTTTGCTCACTAATTTACAGACGTTTGCGCGTGTGGCTTTGAAGCTTTGAAGTAGAAGTGTTGTGAAGCAAGCGTATGGCAGTTTATTTCTGCGGTTTTAATGTTAGAAGTGCATGATGAAATTAAGAGTATGCCGTTAGTGATAGAGCACACATTGTTGCTTCATATTTTTTATTCTAAACTTTTCGATATCCGCATTCGTTTGCACGATAACCTTTCGATAGGGAAGTAGGACCGCTTCCAATGACCTCTCGCTATGTATAGCCTTTTTTACTACCCACCATTTTCTAGTAGGAAAAGCTACAAACGCTATAATTTTGAAAATATTGCGTTGACGATGTGCTGTTTCAAAGTTAGTATGAGGTCGTTAAGTATGAAATCGCCGATTTCGTCGCTGTTAAGATTCAGGGTTCATATTTCGGTTAAAAGCATTTCACGGTGAGACGAGCCTTACACTCTTCATTGCTTCAAGACGAGCCCTTACACTCTTCATTGTTGTTTTGCTCTTTAACATCTTTCACAGTGTCGGTTCCAGAGCAATTTTTCGAAACCATGGAAGAGCCGAAAATTCGTGTTGTCTTCGAATAGGCAATATGAGTTCCGCCGTGGGAGCAAGGCATCGCACGCGCTCCGAACATTAATGAGGTTTTCGGCGAGGATGTTGCTAGCGAACGCACTTTACGTCGATGGTTCGAGAAGTTTCGATCTTGCGATTTTAATCTTGAAAATGAGCCGCGTGAGAGGCCTGTGTCCAAGGTGGATAACAATGAATATTGAAAGCTATAGTGGAAGGCGATACATCTCAAATTACGCGTGAATTAGCAACAAGGTTCAAACTCTCCAGCCCTACAGTATTGCACCACTTGAAGCAAATCGGCAAAGTAAAGAAGCTGGATCAATGAGTACCGCACGAGTTAAGCGAGCAGCAGAAGTGGTGTCGTTTCGACGCTGGTCTTTCCTTGCTCTTCTTCTTCTTCTTCTTCTTCTTCTTCAGCGTTTGTCCCGCTTCGAGGCGGGGTCCGCTATTCTGATGTGGTGACGCCACTTTACGCGATCAAATGCTTGATCGGGATGGATACCAGCAACCTTTAGGTCCACATGCAACGTATCAAGCCATCGCTGCTTCGGCCGCCCTTTAGGCCGTTTTCCGGGCACATCTATGTTAAGGCCAATCTTCCTAACAGTGTCACCACTAGCTCGAAGAACGTGGCCATACCACCGAAGGCGAGCTTCACGTAACTTGTCAGCAATTGGAGCGACACCAAACCTCTGGCGTATTTCATCGTTGCGAATACGGTCCAGACGCGTAACACCAGCCGTACATCGCAGCATTTTCGTTTCCATTACGCTGAGGCGAGTCTCAACCTCCTTGGTTGCAGGCCAGCACTCAGCTCCATACATCGCTACTGGTCGGACGATGGTTCTATAGATCTTCGATTTAAGGCGTTCCGGTATCTTCCTGTCTCATAAAACGCCTGTCATCGAGCGCCATTTGGACCACGCTGCGCTCACGCGCGAGTTTACCTCGAACGTCAGACTACCTTCAGACGCAATTGCAGATCCAAGGTACTTGAAGTTTGTCGTTCGTACTAGCGCAGTGCCATTGATCTCAATGGACCCGGCTTCGTTTACGTCTGTCGTCAAGTACTCAGATTTTTTGACGTTTAGCTTGAGCCCGAACATCGCCAAGCGGTCGTACCAAGCTTGCGCTTGTCGCTCGAGTTCACTCTTCTCTTCGCTTGCAAGCATTACGTCATCTGCATACAGCAGCGTCCAGGGGGCAGGCTTATGAAGGTCTCTCGAAATGGCATCCATTACGACAATGAATAGGAGCGGGGAAAGCGCAGAGCCCTGGTGAACACCAACGGAGATAGGAAACTCCGCCGATGTGCCGGCTGGCGCTCGCACACTACTCTTTGGTCAAGAGTAAAGTATGCGCACCCACTCAATAAGCTCTTCGGGAACACGGTGTTGTCGTAAGGCGTACCATATAACCTCACGCGGAACACGATCAAATGCTTTCTCTAAGTCGAGAAAAGCTAGGTGCAGCGGTTTCTGCTTTTCGCGATGTCTCTCTACCAGAAGACGAGCACCATGTATGGCATCGATGGTGCCACTGCCCGCTACGAAGCCACATTGATTGGTGGAAAGTTGGACGATATCGCGAATACGTCCGTCTACAATTCGCTCGAAGATTTTCATGCTGTGCGAGAGCAAGCGAATTGGACGGTAATTCGTGCAGTCCGCAGGACTGCCCTTCTTCTTCCATATCGGGATCGTCGTGCTTTCCTACCAACTACCAGGTACCTTCTTTTCCGTAACAACCTGGTTGAAAAACTTCGTTAGCCACTCAGCAGGATTCCAGCACCTCAACTTCCATAGGTCGGCCGCTATATCATCGGGGCCCGTTGCTTTGCCTGGCTTCATCTTCTTCAAAGCCGCTTCCGTCTCCTCTACAGTGATTTTCTGCACAGGACCGTGCGTAGGAGGGACGCAAGGGATGGGCGAATGGGCAAACTCTTCTGTCGAAATTCTCTCGAAGTAGTCATGCCATCGTTTCATAGCCCTCTTGCGGTTCGTCAGTAGATGGCCATTCTCATCGTTGATGCCCAAGAATTTCTCGATGTCCTCGGCCTAACGATGGCGTGCCTTGGCAAGTCGATAAAGATGTCGTTCACCATCGCGCGTCTCGAGTTTATCGCTGAGATCATCATAATGGACGGCTTTTGCAACGGCTACGGCCTTCTTTGCCGCTTTTTTCGTCTCCTGGTACATACGCCATTTGTCTGCAGTCTTGTCGCGCAGGAACGCGTGATATAATTTTTTCTTCTCTCGGACTTTTTCTCTTACGTCGTTAGTCCACAGCCACGCCAGCTTCTCGATCTTGCGGCGTCCAGGCTTAGTCATGCCTAATTCAGAGCATGCAACTTGTAAAATCGTATCGGTTGCATCTTTCCATGTTTTTTTTCAACGGTTGTCACCGTCGGTAACCGAATACGAGAAACAAAAGCTGCAGCGTTTTCCTTCAATCGCCACCACTTGATTCTCGGTGGACCGCATCGCTCGACATGCCTCAGCCTCGGAGGGGCGAACTTAAGAGTGCATATCAGCGGACGGTGCTGTGTGGCGACAGTCTCGTACGGCACCACCTTCGCATCTGTAACCAGCTTTCGATCGCGATGCTTCACAAGGATGAAGTCGATCTGTGTCTTGGTGCTCCCGCTATAGAACGACACCAGATGGGAGTCACGCTTTCGAAATACGGTGTTCGCGATGATGAGGTTATGCGAGTCCGCATACTCAAGGATTCGCTCACCATCAGCGTTACGTGCTCCATATCCGAAACCGCCGTGACAGCTGCGACCATCTTTCGCAGTCCCCACATGACCGTTGAGGTCACCTGCGATAACGACAGCGTCCTCTGACGGTACCTCTGCTGTCTTTTCATCAAGTAGGGTCCAAAACTCATCCTTGGCTCTCTCAGAGCAGCCTGCCTGCGGAGCGTATGCAGAGAAGAAATGATACATACGCTGTTCAGCAGGGACTACGACCTTCATCAAACGGTCATTAAAACGTTCCACGCTTATAATCGCGTCTCGGAAACGCTCGGAGACGATCAGACCGACACCACTGGTGGTCCTGGGACTGCCGCACAGAATGGCCTTGAAGCCTCGGCCTATGTCCCTCGACTTACAACAGGACCACCTCGTCTCCTGTACCGCACATAAGTCGATTCGTCTTCGCTCCAGTGCTTCTGCCAACTCGCACGAGCGGCCCGTCAACGTACCCACATTCAGCGTAGCTACGCGGGTCTTGCCTACGTTACGGGACTTTCGGACTAGCTCAGTTTCCCCCCGATGCCGTCCTCGCATCAGGGACCCTCGCATACTTCTCACACTCGCCGGGCTCTGCGAGTGCGCGTCGGCTCCCGCGGACGCCGTAGCATTATCTCGATACTCTCTTAACGTCATCAACCATGTGATGTGACAAGGGATCTCCATAGGCCGGCCTGTCACTAGGGCCTGTCGCCTGTACTCGAATGTCCGTGATTAGCTTAGCTCGCAGAGGCGAACAGTTTCCAGTGGCACCACGTGGAGGAACGGACATCGCCACCGCTGGTCTTTCCTTGCTCTCACGGCAAAAATCCGAACCATTTTTAGTCGCACGATTACCTGTGATGAAAAATGGATTCTATACGACGTAAGCATTTGGCACGATGGTTGGATAAAGATGAAGTCCCGAAATACAGGCCGAAACCCAACATCCACCTGTTGATGGTGTCTGTTTGGTGGTCTACCTAGGGGATCATCTAATACAGCTTCATGAGATCTGGTGAAGCGGTATCAGAGGACGTCTGATATAACCAGCTTGACGACGACGAGGAAGCTTGCAATTAAGCACCCACGATTGGTCAAAAGAGATAGACCAATACTCTTGCAAGACAATGCGCGACCAGACGTTGCACAAACAGCGTTGCTGAAAGTGCAGTAGTTGGAAGTGGAACTTCTCCGTCACCCACACCATATTCACCGGATCTCGCACCAACTGACTACCACCACATCTTCCAAGCACTTCTCACAGGATAAAAACTTCAATTCTCAGGTGGATACGAGGAACGCCTTCTGGAATTTCGTCTCTTCTCGCCCTCCATGCTTCACGCTTCCGGCATGAACAAGCTACCATTAAGATGGCATGTTAATTATTTAGGCGCCTATTCTGATTGATTACATTGACTGTTGTTTGAGAAATAATAGATCAAAGCTTTAACTCGAAGTCGGTTATTTCATAAATAATGACCTCACATATAGTGCAAACCAGCTGGAAAATGCCTGCTAATAAAGTCGCCAAATCGTATTGCAATAATTTCGGAAGTCCCTGAGAAGCACACATTCGCCATAACTATACTCCCTTCGTTCTCTTTACTCATGTTACAGAAGTGTGGAAATTTCCAGAGTTAAGATGCCCTGTCTGTCCTTTTTCCCTCATGGACGTCCTTCAAATCAGTCCCTAAGCCCCTTATCTAACCTCTGTATTGCGGTGAAATAACAGCACTCTGCTCAATCCCGAATTCGCCTCTCCTCTCAGTGCTGCCCTCTCCCAGCTTTCGCTTAGCGAATTGTGGTCGTGTCGTGATTTCAGACGTCGTTACACACCGCAAGCAGCTTGATGACACGCTCGACATCGACAGCAACTCGATTGATCGCCTCATCGACAGCATCGAGAACTATCCGGGCGACGGTACCGTCCGCCCGGTGACCGGCTATAGTTTCGCGTTCAGCCGTCTGCGCAAAGGTAGAGCAATGTGACCGTTATCCGTGTAGTTGTGTGCTTTTGTCAGGCTTCAGCTCATCCAACTAGGTAGTCAATCGGTAGTTTTATGTGGAAGTGTGGTTTGCTGAAGTGGACTGCATGGTGTTGTTTGTCACTCTTTAGACTGGTAGCAATAGCTGTTACATTTTATGAGAAAATATTGTCTTTAATATACCGTTTTTGGAATCAGAGAATTTGTTTCAGCTTGTAAACAGGGACAGTTCGGCTCTCATTGTCAGTACACATGCGACGACTGCAAAAATGGAGGTTCGTTATTGCACATAAACCTGGACTTTATCTTCAAGACCTACCAGATTTGCTTCCTAGTGGGCTGAGAATTTACGAGCCATTCTTTGCTAAGAACCTGGACCTTGAGCGTTAACAAACGAAGAAGATCCCTTTTCCCAAGTGATCCCCTTCGGCTAACGCTTCTGAAAATTGCCTCCTCAAGAGGAGAAGGGGATCGGACGAATTTATATTTAACTATCATAATGAGCGTCCTCCCAGGTCTACTTGTCAGTAGTGAGCAGCTCGATTTGAAGAAAGGCATTGAGGAGCACAGAGTAGATATGCCATTTTCTCGTCGAGTTGGAAACTTAATAAACAAAAAAATTAAAATTGCACCCTCTTCTGTACTCTCCTCCTAATCAGGAGCGCGTGTAGCACAGCCGGAGGAGGTGCGGCTGTCGCGTGCACCCGATATCAGGTTCCTGATTCGGATTTCCCGTCCAGGCCAACCAAGTCTTCAGTTCCACCAGACTGAGTGATTTAGTTCGAGACTTGCCTGGGAAGGGCAAAGCGCTAACTTGTTCATCGGCTATCCACCGCAAGTCATTGTAAAAGTTATGTACGCGTTAAAATTGCCTCCACGATATCCCGTAGAAGTACAGGCTACACCAAAATAACGTGACAACATTTTTATCATAATTGTAAAGCAACCAACAATTTGAGAAAACAACAACTAAATTACAATAATACAAACAACTACAATAATAAGGTAGATCATGTTCAAGTGGTTTCGTAGTGGTCTTCCTTGGAGTGGATGCATAGGCCAAACGCTTCGCGAGGTTTGGGGGCGATGGGCCGCAGGTCATCAGGAAACAATCGCTCCCACTCATGGCGTTAGGATTCCTTCAGGGACTGGAGGCTGCAGTGGCGCTTGACGCCGACCCTATTCTTGAAAATGCCCACACTATAGTCCATCGGATTCAAATCCGGAGAATACGCGGCCATTCCGAAGGCGTGATGGAATCGGGGAAATTGGCCTTGCACCACGCCTGCGTACCCTTCGCCCTATGTTCGGGTGCACAGTCCTGTTGGAGCGTCCTATGGGCATCGCCGAAGAGCTACTGGACCCACGGAAGAACTACGGACTCGAGAATGTCTCGCTGGTGCACATCTTTTTCGATTTTCACTCCTTTATACATGAAAACCAGAGGGGTCCTGCCAGAGGGATGATTCCGCCCCAAACCATGGCCGATTGTGGGTTCTGGCGGTGTTCGACGATAGCAGAGCTGCTTGGAGCCTCTGTAGACCAGATCTTATCATTTTGGCGCCTGCTCCACGGTGAACAGCTTCGCATCTGTGAACAGAATCTGTTCCCAGCGACGACCTGCAGTCCATCGCCCCCAAACTTCGCGAAACGTTTGGCTGTTTGCATCCGCTCCAAGGGAGGCCACTTCGAAACCACTTCAAGATGGCTTAATGTCTGTGTTGTTGTAAATTAGTCGTCATTTTTTCGAATTGTTGGTTGTTTTGTAATTATGACAAAAAATCTTGTCCACGTTATTTTGGTGCACCCTGTGGAATGTGTATCGCATCCAAAAAGGACTAACTTTTTGTGGCTTGTGGTGTATTTTTTACCCTTTTTTGACTTTTTTTGTTTTTGAAGAAGTTAAAGTGTTGCGATGTGTAAGGCGAAGATCTGATTCGATTAACAATGAAAACTCTTATTGAATAAAGCTATTCAGAGAAGAGTTTTCAGACGTTTTTAGAAGTTCCTCTCCAAGGCTATTTCCATTTAAAGTTAATTTATATGTAAATTTATGTAAGCAGAGCTTTGTGTAGTTAGTTTAAATAGACGATGCATCGAGGTACAAGAAGAGCGAAGGCATGAATATTCTTCAGTAGTTTCATGACTAAGGTTTGGGTATTCAAGGGCACCACAGTGTGGGACCAATTTTGCACATCAGGAAGAAGAATAAATTCGCATATCAGCAGCAAAGAATAACAACAGAAAATTTACATGGATGTCATTTATGGAAGCTCCTATTTATGAAAGCTTTGGATTTCACAACATTTATACGCAGAAATATATTGTGTGCTCTTCCTAACTTTCTAATCTTGATCACGGTCCTAAAGGCGAACTAATCGTCCTGACAGGTTGCTTTGATCTTCTAATATACCTATAACTGACTAACTTCATCCCTTGTATTTGACTCGCCCAGGGAGCTCTTAGAAATTAAGAACAAGTTTGACCCATTCAATCTTTTTATCCTGAGCAATGTAATCGCTTTGTTAACCTAAGACTTTTCAGGATTCTGCTCATCGGATAACAGCAGCTGTGAATGCCTACCAGGTTTCACGGGCGAAATCTGTGACGACATGTGTCCTGATGGAAGATGGGGAGCCGGCTGTAATCAGGTAATGATCAGCTAGACTACACGCATTGCACTACGGCATGTCTAAGGCTTTAATTCTAGATCTGTGGCTGTGAGGGAAAGAGCTGCGATCCCATTACCGGCTCGTGTCGATGCATAACACCAGAGGAATGTCCTCAGGGACCGTGCCCACCTGGTAAGGGATTTCAAGGCAATCTTGGGGTATGTCTGAATGTGTATGACCTCTTTCATCTTCAGGATACTATGGCCCCATGTGTGAGTTGAAGTGTCGCATGGATTGTCACGATGGTCGGTGTGATCCTCTTTACGGTTATTGCGTCTGTGACGAAGGATTCTACGGGGACAACTGTGACAAGTGAGTTCCTCCACTTCCAAGTTAACATTAGAACAGATACATGTTTGAGATTTCTCCAAGTAAGTAATACTTCTACGGTCACATTTCTTTACGGTTTATTTTGTAATTCAAGCAAAAACTCACTTCATACGGAATCCTGCGCCGTACGAAGGTTTATAAGTCTTACTCGTGTTAAGTGCGATCTTAGTAGTGAACGTGGGCAGCACAGGGAAAAGAGAACGCGCTCGTCAGGCCGCATCGAATAGGCGTACCAATCAAGTATACGGTGGTTGGCTTGAATGATTAGTGCGGGATCAGTGGGCGCTCCAATTGGTCATGATTAGGTGGCGCATTCCCATCTGTTGAAGCTGAAACCACCAGTACGAACAGTACAGTGCCTAAACACCCAGTATTTGCTTGGCTATAATTTTATTTCCTCACGTAATATGCGAAAGCAAAATACCAGGTCTACCGGGGTCGAGCCTTCTACCCCCTCGTCACCCTGGCCCGCCCACCCCCCAACCTGGGCTGGCTCGAGAGTCAGTGGCTGCCTTACGAGATAGTGGAGACGCATACATTTGCCACGCTTCTGTTTAAAGGGCGGGGGTAGAACGCCACTCCGCCCAGGTCTGCTACCGCTCTTCTGCACTGCAAACTGTTAAGCCCCAGTGCGATGGCGGTAATTCGCTATGTGGATACCACCAGACCTTATAGGTCGATAGAAAACCAATTTGTTGAAGGCTTCCTGAACTCGTTTAAGTTCCAAAGTGTGCTTCTTTTTAGACGAGTCCATGCTTGTGAGCAATACGAGATAAGACTTACGCTTTGTAAAAGCGTGCAATAAGCTGTGATTTGTTCTAATGGATGTTGCGGAAAACGACATTGTTCCACTTCTAGTTGCTCTCATAAAAAAAACTTCTTATGCTGCTCTTAGGCCATGTCCCAGCTTCGTGTTCGGAAGAAATTGTCGACATTCGTGCAAGTGCTCTCGAGAAAATAGCGATGGATGCGACAGCAAGGTATGTTCTTTTGAAGTTTTGCCGTTCATTGCAATAGCAGGAAAGTGCTCTTTTATAGCGCAGGAGGTACGATTTTGTTGCTTTCTTGGGCTAATAGATAATCCTATCACCCCAAGTCCTACTTTCGATAAATCAACTTCGAGAAGAAAAGCGCTGGATTACGATCGATAGGCCATGCTTTTTATTTCTCGAAAGTCGGATTTGGGATTTTTTTCTACACGACGTGTCAAATAGTTCCGTTCGATTTGTCACGAAATTCACCTCGCTGAGACAGAAGGTTGTCTCGGTTGGACAGACTGTCCACTTCCCCCGCTGCTGTTTGAAGGATGGAGTGATTTCAAACTTCATTTCGATGAAGAAACTCCACGCGGTGTAGGACGATGGGCGAGCTTGAAAGATTGCAATGGATATTCTGAAGACAATCAGGAACAACCAGAATCACATGTATAATATTTGCTAGTGTCTGTCTAAGGAATTGTGTTGTGAAAAGTATGTGCCTGTTCGTCTTTGGAAGGGAATAGAAGGCTCCGAGGGGTACGGGAGCGCCAGAGCGTCGGCCGGAGTGGGGCCTGTTTAAGAATCTTGGTTAACAGCATAGAGAAGAAACATGCTGTGTAATTCTAACGTCTTTTGTAGACATTGTAGGAAAGTAGTGTTACGATTGTTTTTTACAAAATTATCGTTGATTTCGCGTTCAGACTGGCAAGTGCATATGCCGAGCCGGCTTCTACGGTCCGCTCTGCAAACGCCGTTGTCCGATCGGATTCTACGGACCGAGCTGTGCCAAGAAGTGCCAGTGTACCGAAGGACTTCGCTGCGATGCGGTCACAGGTGACTGCGCAAAGCGATGTCCTCCTGGATATACCGGAGAATCCTGCGAGAAAGGTATTACTCCTTTGTACGGTTTCCACAAAGAACACCAAATGACGTTAGGGACCTGAGGTGTCTTTAGATGTTCTCGAGAATGAAATCTCTAGAGTTTTAGGATCGCACTGGGGTGATGTGAAGAAGCACAAAATTTTTGAAGTCGCATCACTTCCTACAGATGTCTGCACCAGCACTGTTGTATGAAATTAGCTCGTTACCACATTACCCATGTCAAGGTTCTTGTGGGTGAGATTACAACAAAGAGGGCAGTGTGTATGTATGTAGCTGCGTTGGTACTTAAGCAATTTAGTTTGTTTCATGAGCTTCTTCTCGTTGATGGCTTACCCCAACTCGATCCATTAGGACAGTATGCTTATATTCGACAAGCTTTAAGTAGACTCGTTTATTCTGCTAGAAGAACGTCAGCTACAGTATGCTACCTTTTAGGCACTAGTGTCATAGTCACGAATGGCCTAAGAGCAGCGTGAACTCCAGGAAAGGATGTTTTTGTTGCGATCAAAATTCGTCCAGACCCAAGTGCAAAGGGTGCAGGTTCGAGTCCCGCCTAGCGAAGAATTTTCATCACAACAAAACATCCTATAACAACACATAGCCTAGTCGTTCCAGGATTAAACAGATGTGTTAAATATTCGAGGAACGTTTACAATAAATTGACCACTCCCACGAGAATTCCACGTCCGATAGTCTTTCTTCACCACTAAGCGAGCATATATCGAAAATAAAGACCTAGCTAGAATCTCATAATAGGAGCTCTTGTAGGATCAATTATCTGGTACATGTCGGGAACGCGCACAGCATTGGGAGGTGGGACTATCCAGCGGAGTTGGCCAGCCAGTCATCGACCATACACACATTAGGCAATGAGGGTAGTTATTGAACGTGCGCGTTCTCTCTAATTGAGCGCCCATTCGATACGACCTGATTGGCTGGCAAGATGCCATCTCCCAATGCTGTGCGAATTCGCGACATCTACCCTTTCTCTCTAGTTTTCTAGTTGAGAACTCCGTTTTCCGAACACACTTCGTCATGTGGTTGCTCGAATCAGTTTTGTGAACTGGCGGGTCCCACTCAGTGGGATACCAGCCATTGTGTTGCACCGGTACTGTTGCAGTCTGTTCACCGGGCACCTACGGTTACGACTGCGAACTGCGATGCAACTGTTCTGAGCCGGGCCAGCCCAAGGCATGCCACCACGTCACCGGCACCTGTTCGTGCCTTCCCGGGCTCACCGGAGTGATGTGTGATATACGTGAGTGCATCGTGTGGATGTCTTACTATAAGTTTTTTCACTGTTCCTGTGTCAAGTGTTCGAATACATCCTCTGTGGAAGAAAAATCTGGTGTCTTGTATAACAGAAATGTTTTTCTAAGTGGAAAATACACCTAGGCAAATGAATTTTTCAGAAATTTTATGATGTAACCTTTTTTGGAGCTAAGCAGCATTTCAACGAAGTTTAGGAGAATCATATTTGTATTATTTTCTTGGCAACATTTCTCAAGAACTGATGGAACTAGTGAAGTCAACATGTTTTCTTAAAGGAGAAAAATGACGAAATAGTGGTCATTAGTAAAAAAAAACTTGCCAACGTTTATCTAATCGTTTCTCTTCTGTTCCACTCCAATTATCATTATTGTTATTATTCATTACATGAAAAATTTCATGTGTCACAACAACATCAGTCCTAGGAGAAAAATGCAGAAAGCAAACAAACAAACAAAAACATCATAAGGTAAAGAGTTCAGGAAAAGACCAGAAACCACGGGAAAGGAAATGTAGGCCGAATTTGTCTATCAGAGAGATGCATCATGTCCATATTTTGCGAGGTGTTTGTTAAGCATGCATTTGAAAACATTTAGAGAATTCGGTAAAACCCGGTTTTTAGAGAATTTTATATAAGCTGCTGCAGCTCTTCACGAAGAACTGGGTCATACATGCAAGCTTGGCTCTGGGTATCAACAGCTTTGTTGTGGCACCACGAGTTGACGATAGCCTGAGATTAATGGTAAGGAAACCCTGCGCTGCAATTGAGCAAGCACCAGTTATTATTTTATGAACCAGTAGAAGGTCGAACATTTACCTGCGAGGATGGATGTCTCAAAATTCCGTTACCTGTTCTAACGTTTTACAGCCTATTCTAAGAAGCAGGAAAGCCGAGGTTGTCTCGAGTTTAACCAGCACTTCAGCTTAATTAGAAATTGGTTTTCGCTGTCTATTATTCTATTTTCCCTTATTTACATATAAAACCAAAACTGGTACTCATTACGGAAAGAACCGAAAATCGTTTACTGCATTATGTTTCGCTTAATGAAAAGTCCTTAACGAGCACAGCCTTCAATGTTTTGACGGGTCAAAGCGTCATTACCTTCTCTTTAAAAAATGCCAATCATTCGCACATCTATCAACGTTCACATCTTCGGGATCGTCAGCATAAGATCTTTACCAGAGAGTCTAGCGCATTGATTACTCCGTAAGAATTTCGAGGTTTTCTATTTCTTCGAAAAATAACATTGCTACCCTGTTTCTAGCTCACGTCACAGCTCGAATTCTAGTTCGAGGTCTTGAAAGCAATCTTAGGTCTTCGAAACCTCACACGGAGAGCCTCCAAATTGGCGGTGACCTTTTGCGATGCAATTTTTACAGGATGTAGGGTCCTGCGTAGGAGTCCAAAACCATAGTTAGCTTTTTTCGGAATCCTCTTCCGTGGTCGAAAAAAGGCCTGTGAACATGTGAGCGCGGAGTTCACCACGCCCTGCCGTCCCGCACCGGATGTGGTCGGTTGGCGTAGTGGACAGCGTTGTGCTTTACAGAAACGTGGTCGTGGGTTCGACTTCTCCATATGCTGGTGTTTTTGCATTTCGCGATTTATCGAAGTGAGACCCTTTATCCCCATTTCCAACACATTTTTACCAAAAACATGGCTACAAATGTCGTTTACGTTCATCGAGCTCTTTGAAAGTGGAAAGGTGAGAATTTTTGACTTCCAGGTTAAGCAAGTCAAAAACTGATGCCAGATTCGTGATCAGCGCCCAAACGACCCCCATTCACAAAGTTTGGGCGAAATTGGTGTTTCTGACCTCACCACCCTTACTTACTCACACCTTCTCTAACCTGTCATAAGAAAACGGAAAATCCAAAAACCGATGTCAGATTCAGCTCAGTACTCCAAGCAACTGCCGTAGCCGATGTATGAGCAACTACTTTTTTGATACCAATAGGACTGTTCGAGCTATGGTGGTGGTTAACAATCTTGGCTCCACAGCTCGAACAGTCCTATTGGTATCAACGTCATGCCAAGATTCAACGACAGTCGATCATGGAATAAACTACTTTTTTGACCTCGCTAGTACAGTAAGCGAAATACTGCTCACAAGCTGAACATCTACGCTTCTCTCTACCACCCGTTCGAAAAAGGACGTAGTAGCACCGATATTCTACTCTCTGTGTATCCCTCCACTGCTAAACGTATTCAATTGGTTACCTCAAATGGCTCCGCACCTCAATAACCGCCCTTGTTTGACCATGAAGACCGAGGTACAAAGTCCGCTCTAGGCCCAGGCTCGAGTGAGGGTGATGAGGTCAGAAGCACCAATATCGCCCAAGCTTTGTCCGTGGGGGTTATTTGGGTGCTGATCACGAATATGGCATCAGTTTTTCACTTGCTCAACCTGGAAGTCAAAAATTCTCACCTTTCCACCTTCAAAGAGCTCGATGAACGTAAACGACATTTTGTTACAGGATGTTTTATTGCGAGTTTTGATCGCAACAAAACATCCTGTAACAACATATAGCCTCTCTACCAGCCGCTCCAGGCTTATGCAAGTTTGTTAAGCGACATTTGTTGCCATGTTTTTGTTCAAAAATGTGTTGGAAATAGGGATAAAGGGTCTCACTGACGATCAATCGCAAAATGCAAAAACACTGGCATATGGGGAAATCGAACCCACGACCATGTTTCTGTGAAGCACAACACTATCCACTTCGCCAATCCGGTGCGGGGCGCCAGGTCGTGATGAATTCGGCGCTCACGTCTTCACAGGCCTTTTTTCTGCCACGGAAGAGGATTCCGAAAAAAACTAACTATGGTTTTGGACTCCCCACACAGGACCCTACATCCTGTAAAAATTGCATCGCAAAAGTTCATCGCCACTTTGGAGGCTCTCCTTGTCAGGCTATGAGTGTTCAATAGAGCTAGGCGGAACAATCCAATCAATCATATATTGGAAGCCCCTATGGGGTTTATTTTATCAAATGTGTGAAGTATCCTTCACACATTTGATAACATTTTGCACTTTTAGGACAAGGACCAATCCAAAAATGGTTATTTACTTCTTTCTTCTCTTTGAGGCTTGTTGTGTTTCTGCTCAAGCTGCTCTTCTATTTTGAATTTCTCATCTTTGACTGGTCGTGCTATTATAATGCCTGAGGTTAACGTTTTCCTTCTACTTTAGAGTAGGAACTGTTTACCGTATCCTTTTATGTTTAAGAATCCATAGGCGTTTGGTGAAATATTTTAGCTTTTATTATGTCCGTTTCAAGATTGACTGCCAGTGTCAGGAGTTTTCCTCCTGTCAGAACATCCTTTTAGCTTAGAAGTACTACAGTAGGTTTCTTAGGGAAAGACGCAGATCCACTTCACGTCACAAAAGTGCAACAACCGTAACTTGTGCGGACCAGATGCGACACATACTCGCCCCATACACTTCTATTGGGTGTGTTCGTGCAAAATTGTAAATAATGACCTTCGTAGCTTTAGTTTTAGACTGCCAGTGAAAGATTTAAATTTTTTGTTGTATATCGGTTCATTATTTACAATTTTGCACGAACACACCCAATAGAAGTGTACTGAGGCGAGTATTCGTCGAATCTGGTCTGCATAAGTTACGGTTGTTGCACTTTTGTGACGTGAGGTGGGTCGGCGTCTTTCCCTAAAAAAAACCTACTGCAGCACTTACTATTAATCTACTAGCACTACAATAACTGAACAAAAAAATTCCAGCATGTCCTGCTGGCCTTTATGGTCCGAACTGTGCGCACGAATGTGCTTGTCAAAACGGTGCCGAGTGCAATGCGAAGGATGGCTCTTGCATCTGTCCGCCAGGGTTCTACGGAGCTGCTTGTAGCGAAGGTCTGTTTACAGAAGTTATTATTGGAATTTAATTGTGGATGTGGTGCCAAATCTTGTTAAAGGGTTATTTTGGTGAACTTGCATTGCATGGGAAAATAGCTTACCGAAAACAAGCTACGGTTTCCAGCTTCTTCACTGAACCCACCTCTTGTTTATTGCGCCTTTAAGGGCTATAAATACTAGGACCAAACCATATTGTCCTTTTTTCTTTCTCTGATTTATCCCTATGTAGAATAGATTGACTTGCGCATGGCACCGCAGTCGGAGGTGGCTCCAGCAATCCTGTTCACCTATTTCCTAGTTCCTGCTTCGGATTCCACCCGGGCCAGCCTAGCTATCCATTCCTCCGGGATCGGTGGAGGTAAAATGCTGACTTTCTCGCCTGCTGGCCATTGAGATTCATTGTAGGGGCCAAAAAGACGCATTCAAAATTGCTTCTACGACATTCCGTAGAAGTAATAGAATGCGTGGCGCATCGCAAAAGGATTATTGACTGACGCCGTCCTTTATCCTTTATTAGATTGAATTGAATTGGTATACATAGCGAGAAGATCTTAACCTGTCGCACTCTTTCAGTATGCCCAGCTGGACGCTACGGCACAGACTGCATGAAGCTCTGCGACTGTCAGAATGGAGCCGCCTGCAGTCCCATCGATGGGAAGTGTGAGTGTCGTTCTGGTTGGACGGGCGAGCACTGCGAGAGGCCATGCGAAGGAGGATTCCATGGAAAAGTACGGTGTGGGAGACGTCTTCTGCACTTTTGTCAAATGAAAATCGCTGCTATAGGATTGCCTGCAACGATGTGACTGCACCGATGGAATGCACTGCGACCCGTCAGATGGCGAGTGTATCTGTCCGCCGGGTAAAAGAGGAGCCAAATGCGAGCAAGGTATAACTCTTTGTCCCCGTAGTATATTGTTGTTTTCAAAAGTAGTTTCTTCTTTCTGGTCCGTCCAACTACAGGTCATTCTTCAAAACCTCCCATTAATGTGGGGCCACCAAACCTTGGATTTCTGGGGTCTTCACCAATAAGCAGGCTCTTATTTTTTGCTAGGCCTTTCTAGACTTCTCCTATTTCTTCTTATGGCTTCTAGACAAGCTCATAATTAAGACTGCGAAGCCGGACGGTTCGGTGCTGGCTGTCGTGGGATCTGCACCTGTGCGAACGGTGCGTCTTGTGACGGAGTGTCTGGAGCATGCACATGCACACCGGGATGGAGAGGCAAACGGTAGACCTTTACAGTAATTTGCTTCTATTTCTTTTGTAATTAAATCAAAAAATAACATCAAACACTCTATTGTTTAGATGTGATCGACCATGTCCAGATGGACGCTATGGCGATGAGTGCCGCTTCATTTGTGATTGTGCTACGACAAGTATGTTCATTGAAGTGCACATTTGTAGTGGAACGATGGGCTTAAACTTACTCTTCTGGTAAAAGTCCTTGTACGATTAGTCGAGGAATTCTACGGCCGCTGCACACAACATTTCTTATACTTCAGCTTTAAGCTTCTTGCTTTGAACTTTCTAGGTGCCCTTTTCAAAATTCTTGTTAGGAAACGTGACCGATTTATCCTAGTCGGGAGGGGGCAAACGTAAAGTGTCAGTTGCGCTCATCATCCCATCCTACACAAACACATCCCTAGAATTTAAATAAAAGCCCTTGCATTATGGGACCTTTGAAGCAGCTGAGGCTGTCGAAGAAACTCAAGTAAGGGATTGTAGATGCGAATCACTATATACCCTCTCCGATTAGGATAGATCAAATGTAACTAAACAAAAATTGTGCCCATGCTATTCTATGTCATGAAAGTGGGTGGCAAATTTGGGTTTGTTGAAAATTTTAGGTCGCTGCATATGGAATGACCGATTTTGATTGAAAACTTTGAAAGATCATAACTTTGCGTGGAAGTAATTTCACTAACCGAAATAAGCAATGTTTCAATTACTATACTTTTTACAACGTGACGATAGCTTAGACATTCCATTTTTGCAAAAACCAGAACTACGAGAAATAATAAAATATATGAAGTCATTTTTGACGTCATCTTGGTTGCTGAATTTTTTATCCTTCACATGACGATCTAAATGCTTGAAGAAATGACAATCGGTAGGTGAAAGACCTTGTGAATATGCTAGATTTGGCAGAATTTCGTGTCCCAACTCATCCAGTTTCTGCACAACGCTTTTCGAAACGTGCGAACGCGCGTTGTCATGCAGTAGAATTGGGCCTCTTCGACTGACCAAAGCCGACTGTTTTTCAATCAACTTCTGGTGCATCACTTCAGTTTCGGCACAGTACTTCTCCGCTGTGATAGCCTCTCCTGTCTTCAAGAACGTGTGATGGACTCTACCAGCCATTTGTCCACCATACGGATACCGTGGTCCTTTTGGAATGGAGACTTGGTTTCGGCATCGCCTTGGGCTCTCATTCCTGTCCTGCCATTCTGCAGAGTGACGACGCTTGTCATAGCAAAATCGGCAATTTAATATACAGCGACCTAATAATGCTTTCCATATTTTGAATTTAAGTCTAAATTTTTTAAACGTAGCCGGCTACTCAAGAGGAAAGGAATGAAATTTATTTATGTATCTATTATGAGCAAAACCGACCAACCTAAGCTATCTTAGTACTTCCTGTTTACTCCATCCAGCCGCAAGTCCTGAACTATTCATGTTCTGTACATGAAGTTTTAGACGACACGACGTTGTACAATCCGTTTGTGGCACGATGTGACCACGTCACCGGGGAATGCCGGTGCCCGCCAGGCTGGACCGGACCGGACTGTGCGACACCATGTCCTCCAGGGCGGTGAGTACTTTCTCTCAAGTAGCGCTTCTGAGCCGTTTAGAGATTCGCTTCCTGATGCTGCTGTTCCAGGTGGGGTTCTGGCTGCGGCAGCGAATGCCAGTGCTCAAATGGCGCCACGTGTGATCGCTTGACCGGATTTTGCGACTGCCCGGCTGGCTTCATGGGAAAGAACTGCGAGACAGGTATCGGTGCAGGTTTCTTCCATCCATTCCGCAGTGCTCTTTCTGGTTAAGTTTGACTGTCTCAGCCTGCCCGGAAGGACTGTGGGGAGCGAACTGCATTCATCACTGTCTCTGTATGCATGACGGCGGCTGCGATTCGAAGACTGGCGACTGCACGTGTGCTGCCGGATGGACAGGGCCAGCGTGCGAGTTCCGTGAGTTCCCAGATCTCGATCGCTTCGACAAGATCAGCAAACGGACTTGATATCCTTCAGTGTGTCCGTTCGGCCAGTACGGACTAAACTGTGAGCTGCGCTGTGACTGTCAAAACGGAGCCAATTGTAACCGAACGACAGGACAGTGTGAATGCTTACCTGGATGGACTGGCGAAAGGTGTAATTATATTTTTTGCACAAATCTTTTAAATCTTTCTCATGTTACGTGATTATATTTTAATTATTTTATCAGTGAATGTTTACCCTTAAATTGAGCATAACTGTTGCAAATCGGTGGCCCCACTCGCGAGGGAGCATGCCCTGTTGAGTGTGGTCCCCCATTCACCCTGTGGTGCTACGAGGTACCCAAGAACCCAGGACCCAAGGGGGACATAAGGGGGACCCCATGATGTGAACAGGCCACGCCCCCTTCCCTGGCAGACGGGGCCCCGCGTGGTGACTTCTCTCCCATCGCGCTGGACAGCGCCTGGATTGACGCACGTCCGCACCACGCACCAGCCGCGGGTGAACCCGAACTGTAATGAGCACACACAACCCCCAGATACTACCCAACAACTACACAATACCCCAACAGCAAATATACATAGCAATACCAATACCGATAAGACAACAGTAGGAGACTCACCACCTTCCTCGTCTCGTGCAGGATAACATAGATATAACCACGGTTTATTCCATACACTAGCACCACACGACCATAATACATATAGCAGCTAGATACTAGAATATATGGAATAGGAGAGGCCGCTTCGGCCGGTAGAACTGTAGTGGCTATCCAAGGCTAGGCGAGCCCCATCCAGGCTCGCCGTCCTCCCTGTATTGCAGCCGGCTGTAGTGCGATGTCAGGAGCGGCAAGGCTCCGCTCGGAAGATCCCCGGGATGTTGACGAAGCGGGCTCACAATGGCGGCGCCCCCAGAGCCGCGCCCGCGCAGCCGCTCCACGTGTCGACCGAAGTATAGAATGAGCCGGGCGGGGGGCGGTGCACCGCGGTCCCCGCCGACCAATAGCGTGCGCGGGCAAGCCGGGCCTCGGGAGCGCCTCATCGGGGTTCAGAACGGATACGGCAGCCCGCGGGAGTTTGAATATAAGGGAGCGAACCATCGCATTCGCGACAATAACTTTCACGTGCACAAAAACGTCTACAACTCCAATCATTTGGCACAAGTGTCGTTTTGAGATAGGGATTCGAACATATTTTATCCTCATATATGCGGCAAATTTTCAGTCTATTCATTTATTCTTAGCATAGCTGTTGACCATATATAGCTTGTACACTGAAGATTACATAATGTTGAACACCAAGATATAGGAATTTCAAAATTTTTAGCTTCACAAAATTCATTGCATCACTCGCGATAATCATCATTATCACTTTTAATAGAATGCATATACAAGTCAGAGATATACAAAGTGTCTCAAAGGAATGTGTACGCTGTTTGAAAGGTAATAATTTGCTAACAGTAAAGATACTGAAGAAGGTAAGGGTTCATATGTATCACCTGTATCACCTGTCGTCCCGTTGATCATCGAGTTGCTCGAGCGGGTGTCAGCAGCGTCTCCATTCGTCCCTGTCGCGTGCCAGAGTGGTCCAATGGATCCTCCTCGCTCGAGGGACACGAAGAGCGTCATATCGGTCGTTCAGGGCTTTAACGAAGAAGTCCGACCAACGCGTTGGTGGGCGTCCTGGTGTTCTTTTGACATCCCGCGGAATCCAGTCGGTGATGGCTCTCGTCCAGCGGGTGTCTGCGAAGCGCATTACGTGGCCGGCCCACCTAATTTTCGACAACTTGGCCCATGCGACAGCGTCTCTGATCTTCGAGCGTCGGCGAAGCTCGGAACTCCGGAGGCCTTCTCTCACTTGCGTGAGTCGTTTCACTCCGAGCATCGTCCTCTCGATTCCACGCTGCGCGACGCTGATCGCATGTTCATCCTGCTTTCGTATAGCCCAGGTCTCTGAGGCGTATGTTAGGGCAGGAAGAACAGTGGAGTCGAATAGGTGGGCACGGAGTCGGACGTTCTTCGTCTTCTTCGCGACTTCTTCGACGCTCTTGAAAGCTCCCCAAGCCGCTCTTTTCCTCCTGCTCAGCTCTGGTGCTAGGTCGTTGGCCATGTTGACTTCGCGACCCAGATACACATAGCTGGAGCATTCGGAGATGTTCGTTCCGTTGAGCGAGAATGGGGCATCAGAAACCCATCCGTTCCTCATGAACATCGTCTTCGTAAGATTCAGTTGCAGTCCAACGTTCCCACATACACGATCGAAGTCGGCCAGCATTCGCTCCGCCTGGCTGATGCTCGGCGTTATGAGCACGATGTCGTCAGCGAAGCGAAGATGATGTAGTTGCCGGCCGTCGACCTTCACTCCCATGTCTTCCCATTCTAGTTCGCGCATGACGTTTTCGAGAGTGGCGCTGAAGAGCTTCGGGGATATGGTATCCCCTTGCCGAACCCCTCTCTTAACGTCGACGACGACGTCGTTGTAGAATGGTGAGATCTTGGTCGTGAATCCACTGTACAGCTCTCGAAGGACTCTGATGTACTGAGTAGGAACGCCCTGAGTGAGCAGGGCTTCGATGACCGCTTCAGTTTCGACAGAGTCGAATGCCTTCTTCAGGTCGATGAACGTAAGGCACAGCGGCAGCTTGTACTTCGCGACACTTCGATGAGCTTCGTAATGGTGTGTATGTGGTCGATCGTGCTGAATCCTCTCCGAAATCCTGCTTGCTCGCATGGCTGTCCTTCGTCCAGCGTTCTGCTAATCCTATTCAGGATAACTCGGGTGAACAGCTTGTAGACTACGGACAGCAGGCAGATCGGGCGATAGTTGCCAATGTCGTGCACGTCTCCCTTCTTGTACAGCAAGACGGTTCTGCTGGTCTTCCACTGAGATGGAACCTTGCACTCCGACAGGTAACGTGTGAAGAGCCGGGCCAGGGTGTTGATGAGCGTAGGCGGGAGGTTCTTCAGGTGTTCGGGTCTGATCCTGTCGGGACCGGGTGCTGTACGTTTCTTCACCGACGAGATGGCGTGTCGGATCTCGGAAGGGAGAACAGAGGGGACGACGAATCCATCCTGCGGAAGATGGCATGGGGGCAGGTGGACGTGGCTATCGAAGAGATCGGAGTAGAAGTCGTGGATGACCCTCTCCATGGTCCTTCTGGAAGAGGTGACGGTTCCGTCGGGACGTCGGAGAGCTGTCGTCTTGGTCTTGAAGTTGGCCAAGTTCCGGCGGGCATTGCGGATGCTCAACCCTGCCTCTGCAGCTTCAGCCAACACTTCCGCCCTTCTCTCCTTAAGATCCTCCTTTATCGCCTCTCTGCATAGCTTCGCAAGCTCGGACGTCAGTTGGTAGTTGCCTGACGCTCGTGCTGCTCCACGCTGGCGTATCAGCTCGAGAGTTTCCGGAGACAGACGTCTCTTGGTGGTCTTCAAGCTCTCGGCTCCCTTAGCACTATCGTGGAGATGGTGCACGAAGCGGTCGTATTCCTCGTCGACGTTGTCCATGACGGCATCTTCCCAAAGACCGGCAAGAGAGGTGTAGAGGTTCCAGTTGATGGTCGTTCTGGGACTCCTCTTCTTGAACTTCGCGGCCTTCTCTCCTTGACGCGAAAAGCGGAACCTTGCGCGAAGGAGGCGGTGGTCCGATCCCGTGTAGAACTTGGGGACAACGGAGACGTCGGTCAGGCAATATTTGCGGTTGAAGATGATGTGGTCGATCTCGTTGTGGAACTGGCCACCGGGAGATTCCCAGGTCCATCGTAGGGAGGGAGGCTTCTGGAACTGCGAGTTTCCATGGATGGTCTTGGTCGACATGATAAACTCAGACAGCCTTTCACCTTGCTCGTTCCACTCCAAACCGTGGGTTCCGATGTGAAGTTCTTCCGGCGACCTTCGCGGTCCGATTTTGGCGTTGAAGTCGCCGACGATCACCTTGTAGAAGGTGTGATCTTCCTTATAGAACTTCTCCAGCTCCACGTAGAAGGCTTCGACCTCTTCGTCGTCGTAGTCGGATGTTGGGGCATACGCGACGAATACAGTCAAAGCTGGCACGGAACCACATCGCTTCAGTCGCAGACGTCCGATTCGGCTTGTCAGAGACTCGTACGAATCGATGTTCATGGCCAAGTGCGTGTTGACGAGGACACCAACGCCGCCTACTCCCCTGCTGTCGCATGTTCCGAGGAACAGTTCTTCTCCGGAGTCGTAGACGGCGTGCAGGGGGTGGTGTCTTCTCGTCTCGGTCAGTCCGATGACGTCCTACTTGATCTTCCTGGCTTGCATCATCAGGTCCTCGACGGATGCTTCCGACGCAAGCGTGCGGGCGTTGTAAGTACAGATCGTCATCCTAGTCCTTCTCAGTTTGCGCAGCCTGGTTAGGCCCTGAGATTTTAGCAGCCTCTCCGTACTCGTCCTTCCCATCGCTGCAGAAATGGGGGCTCTTTCGGGGTCAGGGGAATGAGGCCCTTTAGTGCTGCTGTGTTTGACTGGAATACAACACGGGTAGCTAGTCAGGCTCTGTCGTGCGGGCGGGGTACTCCGGGCAGCCAGCCAGACTGCCCGAAGGGACGGGGCGAGACTTAAGGCGGCCTCGAATCGCCTTACATGTACTCCCAGTCTACCGAGTGCAAGCTTTTGGCCGAGCCGACACAGTTACAATCCGCACAGTCACGGACACATCCACGCACACTGTGCACGAACATGCCGCTCCCACGCACAAGGAACGCGTCGACCCGACACAGCAGGAGCAAGGAGTCCATCCCCTGCATCCCACCTGCGTCTCTGGGCAGTACACGGTCGCATTTGGTTCGCGTTTAATTCCCCTATCCACCACCCGGGGACGCGCCACGTGGCCCTGCGACAAGCGGCCCGAGATCCCTCTTAACAAGAGAGCCCGAAGGCTCTCTATCGAGGGAGATCCGTGGTCATATGTAAGCATAAGAAAATACAGATTTTCTGGCATATGAGCGGCATAGAATGCATCGTCTGATATTTTGCACACTCAATTGATTGTGTTTCGCTTGAACACTTGTTATCAGTTCTTTAGAAAGTGGCCTTCTGAGTGATCAGGGTTTTTTTAAGGTATAAAACTTAAAAACACACTACGGCTTGCGAAAAATGCGGAGTATCCTAAAAATGCAGGTACTATTTGAAAGATTCTAGCATTGTTGCTAATGAAGGTTTTGAAGATGTTTGAGACATATATAAAAGCACAGAATAGCGAGATTTCTGTGACGTGCAAGTGATCAAGACTGTGCCGTGTCCTCGCCTAAACACTACGTTTCAGACTCGATTGATTGTGCATAGGCTGAATGCTTGTTACAATCTTGTTACTAATTGGTCAGATTAATCTGTGCTGTGCTTCTTTTAACGTTTGGAACTTGACAATTACGTGAAAGACACGTGACATGCGATTTATTGATTGCACAATTAAAATGTGAGCAGGAGCCATATTTTCCTAGACGGTTTCTGTGGACTGATGAAGCAACATCCAAGCTGAATGGAGAGGTTAATTAACATAACTGCAGCTACCGGGTGAGAGAAAACATTAAAAGGAGCACAGCACAGGTTAATCTGGCCAAGTAGTAACGAGACTGTAATAAGCATTCGGCATTGCACAACCAATCGAGCGTGAAACGCAAGGTTTTAGGCGGGTGCATGGCGCAATCCTAACCATTTGCGTCTTAAAGATATTTCGCTATCCTGTGATTTTATTTGCGCCTTAAATATCTTTAAATGCATCACTAGCAGCAGTGTTAGAACCGGGCAGATAATACCTGCATTTTTTAGGAAGCCCGATATTTCTCGCAAGCAGTAGCGTGTTTTTAAGTTTAAACCTTAAAAGAGGCACAAATCAATCGAAGCGGCCACTTTCTGAAGAATCATAACAAGTGTTCAAGTACAGCGCAATTCATAGAGAGTAAAATGTAAAATTTCATGCAAGTGCATGGCGCATTCCATACCGTTTGTATCTTAGAAAATCTCCATTTTGTAAGCCTTTATATGAACCTTTAACTTTTTCAGTACCTTTACGGTGAGCAAAGTTATCACCTTTCAAACAGTGAATACATTTTTTTGAGACACGCAGTAGTGTAGGGTGTAACAGTCTATGCTATTTCTACATGTAATTAAATAAAAATTCAATAAAGAGTTTAATGTTCGTTTCGGGCGCGTGTAGCGTCGGATAAAGTGCCGGCTGTCGCATGCATTAATACCTGGTTCCTAGTTCTGATTTCCCGCCCAGGCCAACCAAACCTTCCATCCCTTATGGTCGATGAATCGGTACCAGACTTGTCTAGGGAGGAGAAAGCGCAGCACAGCGCGTTCAGCTTTCAAGTCGTTGTATGCTCAAATACGCATTCAAATCGCGTCCATGACTCACGCAGAAGTATGCAGAAAGCGTGGCGTATCCCAAAAGGGATTTAGTATCGCCGTCATTTATCCTTATCCGAATGTTCGTTTCGTCATTGCCTTCAAATGAAGCTTTATTAGGCGCTGCTTCCGTATCGCTTCAGTGAGAAGGATGACTGCAAAAGAAGTGGGAAAACTTTCAAGGAACAGGAGGAAGCGGAATGAGGAGAAGGATTTATTATATAAACGGAAAAAGCCTATGACGTGGCTGAGTTATGCCTTTGTCTATGGCAGCGACCCAAAATGACTATTTTTTTTTCGTAATTTGCATTTGATCCTTCAAGCCAAGGCACGTGTACAGTAGGAGCAGACGCCGGCTGTCACGGGCACACTGATTCAAGATTCTTGGTTTCGATATCCCGCCCAGGCCAACCAAGCTTTCCATTCCTCCGATGCTGGTGAATTGCTACCATACTTGTCTGGGAAGGATAAAGCAATTTCTTATTCATTTTCTGGCCACCACAACTCTTTGTGCATTCAATTGCCTCCACGACTTCTACTCGAAGTGGAATCCGTGGCGCATCCCGCAGCGGTATCAATGTAGCTAAATGTAAACATGTTTTATATGAAGATATGTAGAGGCTGAAGAAATTATGTTTAATGTTATCGTTGTCGTTGGTTTGGTTCTTATTGTCTTCTGTCTTGTGATTGTTGTAATATTGAGGTTGTGCTGTTGAGTAATTATATTAGGTTGTCCCATTAGTCCCCGATGTTTTTTTCAACGATTCATTGCGGATTTCGCCGGCGGTCTCTTGCATAGCGCTGTACAGCATTCGAAAAAGAATGACTTGCTCTATCAGAACATGTACTGCATTTCTTTCTTCATCATGAATTTTGTCAATTTTTAGGTCGCTGAAGTGAAAAGTGAAAAAGGCCATCTGCGCAGTTGCTTCTCTCGCTTAGATTTGGAATTTTTTGCTCAGCTTTTTATAGCGTTTGGAAGACAATGTCCTGTACTACAAGGATACGTGTTAGGCATATTCGCTAATTCGTTCTTTATTGATTTTTAGGTCATCAAATTGGGACGTCCGACTTTTTCGTCCGAATTTTTACCAAAACTCCGATTCTGTGGTTGGACTTTTTTGCTTGGTGTTGTATGTCGTTCGGAAGAGGATGTCTTGCTTAATAAGAATTTGTGTCGTGTTTATTGGCTCATGCTGATTTCTGTCGAATATCAACAACTGAACAAGGAGAAGAAGTTGGTGACGATGATTTTTTTCTTTTGGCATTTTGTCGATATTCGACAGAAATCAGCATGAGCCAATAAACGCGACACAAGTTCTTATTGAGCAAGACATTCCCTTCCGAATGACATATAACACCAGGCAAAAAAGTCCAACCACAGAACAGGAGTTCCGGTAAAAATTCGGACGAAAAGGTCGTACGTCCCAATTTGATGATCTAAAAATCAATAAAGAACGAATTAGAAAATAGGCCCAACACGTATTCTTGTAGTACAGAACATTTTCTTCTAAATGCTCGAAAAAACTGCGCAAAAAATCACAAACCTAAGCGAGAGAAGCAACTGCGCAGATGGCCACTTTTTTACTTTTTCACTTTTCAGTTCAACGACCTAAAAATCGACAAAATTCAGAATGGAAAAAGAAACGCAATACACGCCCTGATAGGGCAAATTATTATCTTTCGAAGGCTATATAGCGCTATGCAAGAGACTGTCGGCGAAATCCGCAATAAATTGTTGAAAAAACAGCGGGAACTTATGGGACAACCTAATAAAATTTTGAGTAATTTTAAGTGCTCCTGATTCTATTTAATTCTATTCGATTGCTGTGGGATTGAGCTTAGAATTGTTAAAGTAGTGAGAGATTATGAATAAGTTACATATAGATTTGCTACTGATTCTATTACATCGACCCTTATCATTCATCCTTTCGATCCTTCAGGCTAGTGTTTCGTAACAGTATGGCCGTCCGAGCAGCAACATAAGTGTTTCAGATGTCAGCGGTCATGTCCCTCCGGACACTTTGGCACGAACTGCGAAGAGGTGTGTGAGTGCGAGAACGGTGCCATGTGCGACCCAATTAGTGGCCACTGCTCCTGTCAAGCTGGTTGGAGAGGTCGAAAATGCAACAGACGTGAGTTCAAATACTTCTTGGTTTTTATAGCAAACGACTGCTCAGTCGTAAACCTTGATCAGATATGCTTCAGTGGTTAGACGTACTGTAACTGCTGTAGTAGTTCAACAAGAGCTTTTTTCCCTGCTTTGTCGGCACTCCCATTGTGAGACATTTCCTATAGTATTGCGTGTTTGTAGTGCAACAACGAGAGAGGATTAAGTTCATATATAGAGAACTCATCCAAATTTTTGGCTCACCTCATGCTGCATCAATTTTGCCCTTCGGTTATGTGAGTGATTGTGACCAACTGAAATATGTGGTCAAACTGGAAAGTTCGTTTGTTTATTTTGATGCACCCAAAAGTGCACGTCACAAGGATTGAGGGGGTGTGTGATCGGACTGGGGCTTCGGCAAGTTTGAACGCGAAAATCCCAGTGGCTTCTCATTGAAGGGCTCCAAGGTGGTGAAGTCTGCGCTTTCGATAAACGAAACGTGGTGTACTGCTCCACAGGTGCACGGCGCAATCTCAGTAACTAAGACCTTCTAGCCTTCTTATTCTTTCGCCTTTTTATTCTAAAGTTTCCGCCTTCTTATTCTTTAAAATTAGTTGTAACATTTTCTGCAGCTAAGTTCTCTTTTTTTCTTTTCTTGTAGGGGCTCTCGTCTGACTCCCTGATTGCCTTCCATTTATGATGGTAACCAATAAATAAACTTATCTTTTTATTCAGCCTGCCTAAAAGGATACTTCGGACGTCATTGCTCACAATCGTGCCGGTGCTCAAACCAGAAACCTTGTGACCATATCACGGGAAAATGCCAATGTCCCAAGGGATACACCGGCCACGGATGCACTGAGGTAGACTCTCCATTATGCATCATTGCTTTATGCCTGTCGCTACTGTCGTCCAGTAACTACAACCTGAACAACCTAAAGTTGTGTGATAGTTATGCCCAAAGTTTCTTAGGCATAACTATCACACATTCAACATAGTTCACCTTTCAGTTAGGTTTTCCTAGACTTCACTCTGAGGAGAATAACTCTGCCGAAGTGATCGCAATAATCCCAATATAGTAGACTTAGGAATAAGCTGGCAGTTTTACTTGTCACCAGTCACATCTTTATGATGTTCTCGACATATCCCCACGATTGTATGAAGAAGTGCAGTGCGAGGCGTATACCTTAGTCATTGGTTAGCTCAGAATTTCTTCTTTAGCTATGTCCCGAAGGCACGTATGGTGAAGGATGTCGCCACAAATGCGAGTGTGACGAGAACGCCGACTGCGATCCGATCAGCGGCAAGTGCTACTGCAAGGCAGGGTATTCCGGTGATGACTGCAAGACGGGTGAATACGACCTTTCCGCTGATTATTCTGAACATTGCCTAAGATCTCAGCATGGCTTTGTAGGGTGCGCACAGGGCCGATTCGGCAGCGAGTGTTTAGAAGAGTGCGACTGTGCCAACGGAGCGATATGCGATAAACAGACCGGCTCGTGTCTATGCCCACCAGGCTACATCGGCACCAAATGCGACACACCTTGCCCAGCCGGACGATATGGAGACAGGTAAGCGAGCGGTGGAAGTGTTCTCACCATCTTGACGAGGCAGCAAATAAGTTCGGTTCAAAGTACAAGCAATAATACGTGGCCCGCTTTAAATTACCCCCTGTGTTTGAACCGCACCAAAAAGCGTGAAGCATAGCTCCTATGGCACAGCATAAAACGTCCACCATGTCATGAAGATGGGCAGCATTGGGAGGCGTGAATTCGCTAACCAATCAGTTCGTATCGAGTGGGCGTGCCATTCAGACAGAGCGCTACGTTGATTGACTGGCGTGTTTTCGGTAGAAGCTCTGCTTGATCAAGGTTGAACTCCCACCTCCAAATTCTGTCCATCTTCGTGACTGGTACCAAAAATTGGAGGCCACATTATAAACGCTTATCGAAATGGAATATAATTTGTGGTTTTGTGGGAAAATTGATTCTTCGCACCAGAATTTCTAATGTTGAATTTGGACCAAGCAGCGCCGGTGGTGCAATGGCCAGAGCATTCCTGCTCGGCTAGCAGGTGCTGTGGGTGCGAGAACCTCCTGGCGCTAGGGTTTTGGTCGCAACAAAGCATCGTTATCTTCTTCTTCCTCTTCTTCAGCGTCTGTCCCGCTTCGTAGCGGGGTCCGCTATTCTGGTGTCATGACGCCACCTTTCCCGATCCAGCGCTAGATCAGGGTGGACGCCAGCCGCTTTCAAGTCCGTATGTAACGTATCAGCCCAGCGCTGCTTCGGGCGCCCTCTAGGCCGCTTTCCTACCACCTCGAACTTAAGGCCTATCTTGCGGACGCTATCTTCCTTTCTACGCAGAACGTGGTCGTACCATCGTAAGCGAGCTTCGCGCATCTTGTCAGTTATCGGCGCGACACCGAACTTCTGCCGAATAGCATCGTTTCGGATGCGGTCCATGCGCGTGACTCCTGCCGTCCAGCGCAGCATCTTCGTCTCCATGACGCTGAGGCGCGTTTCAACTTCCTTGGTCGCAGGCCAACACTCAGCGCCGTACATCGCTACTGGCCGGATGGCTGCCCTGTAGATCTTTGACTTAAAGCGCTCCGGTATCTTCCTATCGCAGAGCACCCCAGTCAACGAGCGCCACTTGGACCAAGCTGCACTCACGCGTGAATTCACTTCGACCATCAGTTTGCCGTCAGACGCCACTGCTGATCCCAGGTACTTAAAGACCGCAGTGCGTGGAAGCTCGATGCCGTTAACCTTTATGGAGCTGGACTCGGTAACGTCCGTCGTTAAATACTCGGTCTTCTTCACGTTCAATCTGAGTCCAAACCGCTCCAAGCGATCACACCAAGCTTGCACCTCTCGCTCGAGTTCACCTTTATCTTCGCTAGCGAGCATCACGTCATCGGCATAAAGCAACGTCCAAGGGACGGGCTTCTGAAGATCTCGTGTGATGGCATCCATGACGACAACAAAGAGGAGTGGGGAAAGCGCAGAACCCTGTTGTACCCCGATAGAGATGGGGAACTCCATCGAGGTCCCAGCTGCAGCTTGAACTCGACTCTTTGGACAAGAGTAGAAAATTCGCACCCACTCTATGAGCTCTTCGGGAACTCCATGATGTCGCAAGGCGTACCATATCACTTCACGCGGTACGCGGTCAAAGGCCTTCTCCAGGTCGAGGAAGGCGATATGCACTGCCTTCTGTTTCTCGCGATGCTTCTCTATCAGGAGGCGGGCGGCGTGTATGGCATCAATGGTGCCACAGCCAGCCACGAAGCCGCACTGATTGCTGGACAGCTGGACGATGTCCCGAATTCGTCCATCGACAATTCGCTCAAAGATCTTCATGCTGTGCGAAAGCAAGCGAATCGGACGGTAATTGGAGCAGTCTGCAGGATAATTAACTGAGGTCTACATATTTTACGGCACAGGCGCTTATCATCGCTAGAATTTTCAATTTTAAATTGCGAAGACGATGCACGAATTACTTCACAGTTGGATGTTGAGCCGCGTGAAGAAGCAGAGATCATTTTGACAATGAATTAATGGAAAACTTCGATTTTGAGAACCTTTATTGGTAAACATTGAGATGCGCTTGGTGTAATCTGTGAGACTGACAAGGGAAGGAACTCCACGATGAGGCCATTTTTGCCATGGAGGAGTTTTTACACCTTGCTAAGACTCGTTTTATTTTCTCACTCTCGAGGTCCACGTTTAGTAGGGCACATTTATAATGCAGCGGATAATTTTGTCAAAAGAACCTCAGAGAAGAGATCATTACTAAAAACGCAGTTCCATAAATGACATTGACAATTTCTGTATTTCTTAATACACCCTTTAATATGTACTACCTTCTTTAATCTGAGCAGTTCACCTGCTGCTCTCCGTGATCTCTTTATTTCGATTTTTGCTTTCTTCTTCCAACTGTTTCCACTACACTACTATTTTTAGCTGCCAAAATGTTTGTTCGTGCGAGAACGGTGGCTCCTGTGATCGTCTCACAGGACAGTGCAAATGTCCCCCAGGATTTACTGGATTGTCGTGCAATCAAGGTGAGCTCCTATTGAATTCGATTATGATGTAATCATTTTATTGTAAATCGCTAGTTTGGGTGTGAGCTTGTAGCTGCTAAACGCTCTACGTAGCTTGAAACTCTCAGAGACAGAAGCATTTCCATGGTGTCTCAGCTCTCGGCTCTTTTTAAACTGCCGATAAAGTGTGCAGGTAGTCGTCACTCCTACTTCATCGACGTTGTACATTAGGTTGTACATTACGGTTCCAAAAAAGGATTGGAGAAGTGTGGAGATCTCAGTGCTGATCAGCGTTCTGGTACTCCTTTCTTGGATTTTGCGGTCTACTCTCCTTCACGCGAAAGGCGGGACCTCGCACGAAGGAGGCGATGGTCCGATCTCGTATAGAACTTGGAGACAATGGATTGTCGGTCAGGCAATACTATCTCTTGAAAATGGTTTGGTGGATCTCGTTGTCGAATTAGCCACCTGGAGACTCCCAGCTACATCGTAGGGCGGGATGCTTCTGCAACTGTGACTTTCCATTGATGCTCATAGTCGACATGATGAACTCACACAGTCTTTCACCTTGCTCGTTCCACTCCAAATCGTGGGCTCCTATGTGAAGTTCTTCCAGCGACCTTCGTGACCTGATCTTGGCGCCGAAATCGTGGACGATCGCCTTGTAGAAGGTGTGATCCTCATTATAGAACATCTTCAGCTCCACGTAGAAGGCTTCGACCTCTTCGTCGTCGTAGTCGGATGTTGGGGATACGCGACGAACACAGTCAACGCTGGCACGGAGCCACATCGCTTCAGTGGCCGACGTCCGATTCGGCATGTCAGAGACTCGTACGAATCGATGTTCATGGCCAAGTGCGTGTTGACGAGGACACCAAAGCCGCCTACTGCCCTGCTCTCACATGTTCCGAGGAACAGTTCTTCT
Source organism: Heligmosomoides polygyrus polygyrus (assembly GCA_947396885.1). Lineage (NCBI taxonomy): Eukaryota > Metazoa > Nematoda > Chromadorea > Rhabditida > Heligmosomidae > Heligmosomoides > Heligmosomoides polygyrus. The sequence goes on from OX377202.1 coordinate 92,991,712, forward strand.
CCGAAGTCGTAGGCGGCGTGTAGAGGGTGGTGTCTTCTCGTCTCGGTCAGTCCGATGACGTCGTACTTGATCTTCCTGGCTTGCACCATCAGGTTCTCGACGGATGCTTCCGATGCGAGCGTGCGGGCGTTGAAAGTACAAGTCGTCATCCTTCTCAATGTGTGCAGCCTGGTTAGGCCATGAGATTTTAGCAGCCTCTCCGTACTCGTCCTTCCCATCGCTGCAGAAATGGTAACTCTTTCGGGTCAGGGGAATGAGGCCCTTTAGTGCTGCTGTGTTTCTGGGTTGGAATATACACGGGTAGCTAGTTAGGCTCTGTCGTGCAGGTAAGGAGCTCCTGGTAGCCGGCCAGACTGCCCGAAGAGACGGTCGAGGCCTTTCAGCCGACCTCGATTCGCCTTATGATGTACTCCCAGTCTGCCGACTAAAAGGTTTTGGCAGGCGAACATATATACAGATACACAGATACAATCTGCGCAGGCGCGAACACATCCACGGCCTCTGTGTATGAACACGACATGCGCTCACATAAGAAACGAGTCGACCCGACACAGCAGGAGCAAGATGTCCATCCCCTACATGCCACTTGCATCTTTGGGCAGTACATGGTCGCTTTTGGTCTGCAATTTATTCCCCTATCCATCACCCGGGTACGCGCCACATGCCCTGCAACAAGTGGTCCGAGGTCTTGGTAAGGGAGTCAGAGGGCTCCATAGGGAGAGATCAGTGGAGACTCCTGAATCTACTTCTATCCTGAACTTCTTCACAACTGATAATGCGAATATGATCAGATTCCATGCGGAACAAATGAGCTCAAGGCGTTTCTCTGAGCTGATTTCCTTCTTTCAGTGTGTCCGGAAGGCCGATGGGGACCTGGTTGCAAGGACAAATGCCGCTGCGCCAACGGAGCCCACTGCGATCCAGCCACCGGAGAGTGCAAGTGAGGAGTTGAATTTCTTTTAAAAAAGATGTTTTTTTTTAGTTGATGCCAAGATCAGAATCAGCTTCTTTGTCTCACTTCAATCTTCTCAACACAACGATTTTTTCCAGTAGAGCTCAGGGGCCAGATTCATCAACGACTTACAGCAATTTAACGGAGAAAATACAGCCAAAATTCCTGATAGAGAGGCTTATCAACAAGCGATATGGTGAAATGTGGCTGTATTTTCTCCGCTAAATTGCTGTAAGTCGTTGATGAATCCGGCCCAGTTGGCATTTCTCTTTCAAAGAAGATAAGAAACAACCCTGCTGCATAAAGCCTTCGTACTCAGATGTAATCTTGGATACATGGGAATCACGTGTGAGCAGAGCTGTCCATCTGGGAAATACGGACTGAACTGCACTTTAGACTGTGAATGTCATGGAAATGCTCGGTCAGTTGCTTCTGGTGCTTTAAGGCTTGAAGAAGCTTCTCCGAACCAATGCACACTTTCAGATGCGATCCAGTTCAAGGCTGTTGTGACTGTCCACCGGGACGCTACGGAACTCGGTGCCAATTCGGTGAGTGATAAACCAATTCCCATATGGCAAAACAGGGTTTAGAAAATGGAACGATTTCAGTATGCCCTCCTGGATTCTACGGATGGTACTGTAGTCAGTCATGCTCTTGCCAAAACGGAGCCTCTTGTGAACCGGGAGACGGGCAGTGTCTGTGTCCACCAGGATTCGAAGGCGACCATGTTAGTTTCTTATTTATTCATTACATTTATATTATTTTCGCACCAAATTGCACACTTTTCAAATCTAATTGGGCACTCTTCCATGCATGTTTTTGAAACCAAGCTGAACATCTTCCAAAATAAAGCAGGCTCCTTCCACATTACAATAAAGAAAACAATTCTTTTTTTCAACGAAAAATTGGGCTTTAGGACCTATTCTAGATCACGAAAAGGCAGTAATTTTTCAGCATAGTAACACCGAAATCGAGCACATTTGAGAAACACGGTTTTTCGAATAATTAAAATCGGGAATTCAAATTCGAATAAAACACGTCCGAATAGATCGGGGCCTATCTGAAAAAAACACTTGCATACAAACTCCTTCTGAGCACTCAAATCGTGCCTTTCGGTTACTCGATTAAACATTGCTTCCCTAGAATTTTCTAATGTTCGAATTGTTTCGAATACCAAAAGTTTTCGAGTATTCGATTTTCAATATGTTCAAGAAATGTACTTCTTTCCTGAATACTTGAATTTGAATACATTCAAAAAGGCGATTCTTTTAAATAATTGAATTCGAATTTAGAAGACAAGATTTCTCGAATGCTCGGATCGGTAAACATGCGAAGAAAGTAATTTTCCGATTACTCGAATCCGAATATTCAAGCTGGAATAAAAATCGTTCGAATGCCTATTCGAATAGGTCATTCGGGCGTAGCTATAGCCCACACTGTAGATGCATTCTAAAAGCAATCGCTCTGTTGTAGTGTGAGTCATCGTGCAAGAACGCCACCTACGGACCTCACTGCCATCTGAAGTGCGACTGTGGCGACTATCCTTGCGATCCACGCGATGGTACATGCATGTGTCCGATTGGACTAAGTGGGCCAAAGTGCCAGCAAGGTAGCTTTCTCAGCTTTTTTTGTGATAACTCCGTAGCTGAATTGCCTGCCTTCTTCTCTGTAGAGGTCATCAGCTGCAAAACGCCGTCTTTCAGTGTGTCGACAAGGCCGATATGGAGAAAACTGCCTGCACAAGTGCCAGTGCTACAACGGTGCGACGTGCGATCGAAAGACGGGCAAATGTAGCTGCGCTCCCGGATACCTAGGTCCCACATGTCAGAACGAAATGAGGGGTAAGACTTCTCGTTATTAATCAGATAAGGCCCTCACAATCCCATCATTTTTTGCGCTAGGCATAGATCGCCAATCTCGTCAAACCACAACTCCCCTCACCTCTTACAGTCATCCTGAAACTGCGATTCCTCGCTAAATCACGAATTTTTCGTGGAAGAGAATTGTGCGATAAAGTAGCTGCAACAATTTTTTTCCAAAAATTTGTCACTAGATCCTTCCACCTTCACTACGAGGCACACTTTCCCTTGTCAGCACCTCTGTGTGGTCTTGCCGACTTATGGGTGCAAGTATAAGATGGTGGAAAAAACACTCGCCATTAAACGTACATAAAAAATAACTAGAAACGACTTTTGGAGACTCTTCGAACCTACTTTATTTTTCGATTTATGAGACATAGTGTAGGAGGAGGTACCGGCTATTGTCAAGCCAAGTTGAAGTGTTCTTACCTCGGGTTCTACTACGGCAACAAAGCATTTCCTCCTTCCTGAGTCAGCGAATTTGCACCATGCTTGTCTAAGGTTGTTCAATCTTTCTTGGAATGCGCCACGCATTCTACTTCTATATGATGTCGTGGAGGAAATTTGAACGCATATTACAGTATTACGGTCTATACAATGACTTGTGGTTGCCAGCCGAAGGACAAGTCAGTGATTCATCCTTCCCAGACAAGTCGTCAGACAAGCAGGCGTCAATTCCTCGATTTCAGAGTGGCCTGGGCGGAAACACCGAAGCGTGGTTGATTCGGGGTGCATGCGAGAGCCCTCCTCTGGCTGCGCTACGAGCGCTCCTATCTTGACTATATACACATAAAATATGAGATTTGCAAAAGTGTAAAAGGGATGCAATGCCGGTGATCCAAACACGCGACTTTCCGCTTTTGAGACGCACCGTTACCCAACCAGCGCCCCTTCGGAGCATATCCGGAACCATATTCATCAGGCTCTTGTAAGCTGAATTTCCCGTCGCCAACGATGTATGTTTTGTCGGCTATGGCTCTGCGCTTTGCTGTACTTGGGTCGAGATATTTGCATTTTACTGATTCTGAAGGAGAGGCGATTCTGTCCAGTTAAGATTGGACCGATCCGACCTACCATCTAGACAGTATCCTGGTTAGTTTGCCAGGACCGGACGAGAATCTTTAACTATTTCGGGGTGCAAACCTGGGCCGCCACTTTTTCTACTGCGATGACTACCCTCGTAATAACGATATGTAATAGGGATTATGTTCAAGAAAGAAATTGGCAGTTCTAAGGAAACCAATGATCTTTACAAAATTTCTGTAGCCGGTGTGGCTGCAAGTGAATCTCGTGGAAGAAAAGTGCGCGGCGCATCCCAAAATGGATTGCCTAATGCGGTACTTAATCTATTATCCTCTCCATCAGCGGCCTGATGGCCACCAACCGTCTGAATGAGGGCTTCGTCCTCAAGCCTCAAGAATAGAACATCCTACCGTCTTTTCTTCTTTAGGCCTTCTTACTTTCATTAAACTGGCTTTACTATAATCGCATATACGCAACTATATACTATAGTCGCGTAGTACTTATACGTAGAAGCACCCTTTCTCTATGTAACGAAGAACAGATCCCGAGAGTTCCAAAGATATTGATCGATCGAACCATTTACTGTTCAACCACAATAAGCCTCGCCCGATTCCTGCAGTCACTGAGACCCGACACGAGTCACGACGTTGAGCCGAAGTTTATGACATGCCTACTGTACACGTACCACGACGTCTTTGGCAAGTCTTTTGAAGCCGGATGCATCTTGCATAACGTCGGTGACACGTTCGCTCAGTTCCGATGCACGCGTCACGACGTTTCCATGACGTCTATGACACGCCTTCTGCATGTCAAGGCACGTGGCACGATGTTCTTGGCAGGTCTTCTGAAGCCGGATGCATGTTGCATGACGTCGATGACACGTTTGCTGAGTTCGAAGTCACGACGTTGCCACGACGACTATTACACGTCTTGCATCTTGCATAATGTCGGTGACACGTTCGCTGAGTTCCGATGCACGCGTCACAACGTTTCCATGACGTCTATGGCACGCCTTCTGCATGTCAATGCACGTGGCACGAGGTCGGCTACACGTCTTCTGAATCACGACGCAGGTTGGACGACGCCTTCGGCACGTCTTCCGAAACCCGGCGCTCGGCGCATAATCTCCATCCACCCTAACGCGTATTCCGCACGGTATATCGTAAACTTGGGTAATTCGTCGACACAGGATCAGGTGACTTATATGAAATTTATTTATATTAGAATTGAATTATATATTATGTAGTGAGATTCTTTCAATTATGTTCAATACTGCCAGAGGCACAATTAGCAAGGCAGACTGACGGCAGTGACGATCCTAGTCAACTCAATTTCTTTTCTCGGCACCACTCCGTTTCGTTTTAGATCCGAACAGTGTAGCGAAACGAGGTGATCTGCCAGAAGACTGGGAGTGGCGGACGCGACGGTGAAACTGCCATCAGTACATTAAGAGTATATTGTTTTTCTCTGTACTATGAATATTGCCGCGCGCGCGCATTGCTGTGCTTTATCTGTTCTGTGTTTGTTCTTTCTTGTTCAACCTTTGTCTGTTGTGACAACAATACTTGCCGGCCTTTCTCTTTCATTTCCGTGAAATCTCAATTTTGCAATTTTTATTTGTAAAAGTCGACTGTTGAGCCGTATTCCTTTGAGCCGAGTGTGATCTGTGTTATGTCTAGACGTTTATGATGATGATGTTTCTTGTTTATTCTCGTTCTTAGTTGATTCGGTGCTTCTAGGAAACTATTTATTCTATGTCCAATCACGCCGAAATGTTCAGTAGAGCATAATAAAGTTGCCATCTTACAAGATGTGTCTGAATAGATCACTCTTCTGGGTGTTCGTTTCTCTGCACGAACATCCGCGCGCAATTGATGGCCGATTGGCGGGTGTCGCCATGTATATGTTGTGTTGAGCAACGGATCACATAGCTCGACGTGAATACGTGAATCGCATAATAGAATTCACAACGAGTGAGGGCATCAACAAGGCGATCAGCTTTGACCGATGGTGTTGCTCTTGAGAGCTTGAAGTGACCATGGCACGAAAATAATGGCCGCTGAATGGGATTCACTACGAGGAGCATCACAGACGATCAGCATCTCTTGCTTACTGCCGACTTGAGGTTATATGAAGCCAGAGTTCATGAGGAACGTCGGATCAATCCTAGTCAGGGGGGGGGCACACAACTAAAACGTATGTAACAAAATGAATTGAGACTTACCGATCGTCTCTTAGGGAACGAGATGGAACCTAAACAAGCCAAAAAACGAACGAACAAAAAAAATTGCCGCGGTTTCACAACCGTCTCGATGGGCAAAGACCGACGGAATGGAGGCATACCGCGTGCTGACCGTTGGTTGACATGTTATAACCAGGATCTAACATGGTGAAGAGGGCACATAACTTCGCCACCTTACAACCGCGGCGAAAACAAATGTATTTTTTCATCTTTTCTTTGTGATTTTTTTAGTTTAGATCCTATGTTGTTTTGTAGGAGCCAATCGGTAAGTCTCAGTTGGATTCGTTACATATTTTAGTTATGTGACTCCCCCCCCCCCCCGGACTAAGATACATCCGTAACGTCTACTGCAGAGGAAAAGGAATTCAACTGGAATGTTCTGAACTCACTGAGACCTCGAATTGCACGTACCTCACGATCAGACGTTCAGTAAACATGGGGAACGATATGGAAGGGGGAAAGGATAGGAGACAAAAGCTCGGCAGCTTTCGGAGCTTCCAAGGAGGCTACAAGCCATATGACGGACCACGACCGACGGACAACCCTATTCGACTCGACCGTTCCCCCGGCTCCCGTTGCGCAGGGAGAATGGCGGAGAAGAGGGATGAGATAGCACCAATGTCCCAAATGCCAAGGAACGCTAGAACGAAATGTTCTGAAGTATGTATTAATACAACCGGCAAACTCAACACTGAGTTGGCCTTCGCAGTTCCGACATGAGAAGAATGTTTGATCTTCGTGACGCAGCGGACTACGTGTGGAAGGCCGAATGCCGATAACGGTCACATCATGAGGACCTAGACATCAGTCTGGCCCACCTAGACGACCGATGTACGAAAAGACCACTAGATCAGATCCCGAGTGACGCCAAGCGCCCTCGTGGAAGACCTTCAACCAGGTGGGCCGGACTGACATCTCAGCTGGGAATGAATAAAGCTGCTTGCCGATCGTCACGAGGTTCGGATGGCAACAGTATCCTAGTTGACCATGTCGAGGCAACGAAACGAATTGAGACGGCGCTGTGGCCCTCACGTCCCGTGAGGACAGGCGGTCTAACCATAACTGTCTAAATACATACAATACCGCTCACGTCGCGTGGTAAAAAAAACATTTGTGACGGAATAATCCGTCGTAAACTGCCGCATGCTCATAACTCCTACAGTTTTAGGTTCTCCAAAAAAATGTTGGCACCATTCGATTATCCTCTTCGAGATCTATACAAATATGAAAACCGCACCAGATCACCGCATTTTCGTAGTGGTTGGCCCAAAAAATGACAGGAGCAGGCTTTGCTATTCGAGCAGCTTATTTCCAAGGACATACATGCTTTCGGTGTGACATGGCGTACGTTGCCAGTGCATTGTCGTGCCAGGATATGCTCCTAGAGTGCCCCGTGGATAATGCATGCAAAGTGTAACTATGTCCTGTGCTAGCCATCGTCAGTGACAATGCACCGGAAAAGGTGGAGCTGTCGCGTTCAGCCGGAATAACGATTTTAGGCTCTGGTTCCGTCCAGGCCAACCAAGTCTTCCATCCCTAGGATGTCCGTTAATTGACAGCAGGCTTTTCTAGGAAGGAGAATACACTGCCCAAGTTCAACTTTCGATAAATCTTGGCATGGCGTTGTTAAACTGTTACTATATTAGTATTGTTGTAGCTGTTAACCAAGACTGTTACGCTCTTCTTTATTCGGCTTCCGTTTCGGCAAGTTTCGCCTTCTTCAGAGCCTGGAATAACCGATAACATCTACAAGAATATCGATGGAAGATGGACATAGACGTGGGTGTTGGTGGTTCGCTTCTGCATCCACCTCTGAGGTTAGTTGTTGTAAACTGTGGTGTCGGATCACGTTGTTTGGGCTGGTAGTCTTGTAGATGTTATTGGCTATTCCAGGCTCTGAAGAAGGCGAAACTTCTTCCAAAACGTAAGCCCAAAAAAGAAGAATGTAACAATCTTGATCAACGGCCACAAAAAGAATAATATACTAACAGATAATACACTGATTTGTTCATCGTCTGGCCACCAGTAGTCATTATATAGGCCAAACATGTTTTCAAATTGTCGATGCAATATGTCGCTAGAATCGAAGGTCTGGCGCTTACCGCCAAACGATCACTTGACTTCGGGTTTCATCCTTTATCCTTTAAATATAATGCTGAATGCTCAAGAATAGCCTAACTGTCGAATTTCGTTCTCACATTTTGGCGTTTTCGAAAAAAAAAGAGTAAAAGACGGCGTTAGTGAATTCCTTTTGAGATACGCCATGCATTCCACTTCTAGTGAATGTCGTGTAGGCAGTTTCAACGCCTGTTTGGCCTATACAACAACTTACGGTGGTCATCCGATGGACATATCGGCGAAGTATCCCTCCGAGACAAATGTGGTATCAATTCACCGACCCGGCAGGATGGAAGGCTCGGTAGGCCTGGGCGAGAAATCCTTACCAGGAAGCGGGAATCGGACGTAGACGGCAGTCGGCGCCTCGACTGCGCTACCACACCCCATTTTGAATTGTGTGATCTATCGAATCCTGCCGTTAGATGAGCGCAAACATAGTTTATTAAACGTCCCGCTTTAGGCTCCTTCTCATAGGGTATTTACTGTAGAACCTCCACCGGTTAACTATTACGTTGTTACATAAGTTCCGTCCGATTCCGATACGCGCTACTCTGTGATTGTTTTTTTTTTTCATGGACAGAGGAGGTATAAATCAATTGGAGATAATTGTATATCAATTGCGTACTATTTTGTAGCGCTTGTTTCGCTCTATGAAACTTGTTAGATTGTTTTTAAAAAGTCGTGAACTTTGCATCGTTTTAGGTGCTGGACGAAACCATGGGAAAACGCACATCAGGGAATAGTTAGCTTCAGCTTTCTGAGTTCAAGCTTGCTTGTGGGCGAAGCAACTCAAAACATCAAAATGGCATGGAGAGAGGACTACGCTAACGAACACACCGTGAACGGATGGTAACAGAAGTTCAGTGTTGGAGACGTGGACCCCGAAGACAAAGACGGTTCAGGACTACCACCTAAGTGTGATGACGGACGTTCGAAAGAAAGAGTTGAAGCCGATCCACGAGGAACTGTACGTTAAATGGGTAAAGAACTTGGACTCAGTCGTGCAACCATTTCGAGACACCTTGATGCGACAGGCAAGGTGAAAAAGATGGATAAGTGGGAAAACTCGCTGAGCAGCAGAGGTGTCGTCTTGACATCTGTTCCTCCCTTATTATAAAGAACGAGAACTATCCGTTTCACGATCGGGTAACTACCTGTCCCGCTTATTTACCGGACCTAGCCCCGATGGACTTTCATGTTTCAAACTCTCGATGGTTTCTTCAACGAGAAAAACTTCTCCAATGAAGCAGATGTCGAAATTGCCTTTAATTGTTTCATTGCTCCTAGGAATTCAGATTTCTTCCGAAATGGAATTAATGCTCTTGTGTTTCGTTGGCAGAAGTGCATTGATTGTAGCGGTTTTTACTTTGATTTCTGCTGAGATATTAGACCGCAAAGTTGCCTTCGAAAATCGGGCAGAACTTATGTGACAACCTAATACACGCCCTCGGCTAGGAGTGAGTGCACGCGAGAACCTTAGAATACCCTCTCGCTGCTACTTTTCATATACTCAAGCGGATTGTCACCTTATCATGGCTCACGTTTCTTGTGAAAAATGATCTGCAGTGAAAATTCGGTCACCTGACTGAACACATTAGATGCAAGACCCTCTTCGGTGGCGTTACAGGCTTCGTCATCAGCAAGGCAACTGTGTAAATTCAGTCACCAAACCAGATTCGTCTGCTCGATCGGTTCGCCCGCATGCTACGAATCGATTGCAATGAAGATTTTCGTGCTCCTGTCCTTCACCTTTACTTGTAGGTTCAATTTCTAGCAGCGCTATACAAGGCGATATCACTGCTGCTACAGTTTCAGAATGCAGAACCCTGTCAGAGATCGCATGTGATCTGAATCCTTCGCACTGCAAAGTGGGCTCAACGAAGCGCGTTGCAGTTATGTGCATCTGAAGAAGATTTGAGATGGCGCTTACAAGTAGTCCACTAAGGTAGTTGTTTTAAGCAAGCATCTACCGCGTGGCAGTCAGCTAGCCGCACCGAGCGAGAGAGAATTCGCCAGGTGGCAAAACTACGAGAGAGGTGAAGATGGCACAGGACTTCATTCAGATGCAGGAGGACCAGGTTATGGACCAGGTAACTCCACTGACTGCGCCTTTAGTGTCTTCACTACTGGTCTTTTTAAGGTCTCGGTAACGTAGATATCGCTACCGGCGTCGGTGTGCAGACACCGGTCGGCGGCCTTGCCATTCGACGTGATTTCGACCTTTTCTTCGGCGGATCTGGACGAAGTGGTGGACGAAGTTTCGGGTATGGCAATGACTATCAAAGACACCTCGGTTCGGCACCGTGGGCATGGCCTTGAAGAGAGAAAAGCAACAGAATCGTTTTATACTTCGCTCACATAGTCGTGTATCCCTTGTTTGCCATAAGTTTCTCAAATAAAAGCTTTACACTGATTCCTTTTTTGCATTTATTTGACATTTTTGCGTATTTCTGCATCAAAGGTGTGGGGTCAGACAAGGTACCGGCTGCCGATTCCAGATTCGTGATTCAGATTTCCCGCCCAGGCCAACCAACCAAGGATAAACTCTGACTTTTCCATCGGTTGGCTATTGCAAGTTACTGTATAGGCCAAATACGCATTCAAATTGTCTCACATCCCGCAAAGGAAGAATATGTGCCACACCTCAAATTAATAGATTAACGCGCGCTTTCTCCTTTTTATGCCTTTATCCAAGATTCTCGATTGGGTTGAACGGGCTTCAGCAGCGTGTTCATTCATCTCTGTTAGGTGCCAGCATAGTCCATTTAACAAGGGCACTGAGTGCGTCACATCTGTCGTTTGTCGAAAGTCATTTACTGGTTTTTGCCTTTAATTGATATTTTTGGACGTTTCCCGAAGACTATACATTGGACCCGATCGAAAATCTTCGGATAATTGGTTGATTCGGATAGCGACGATTTCGCGGACACCGGATTTTTTAGATGATTCGGATCAGGTTATCCAAACCGGATATCCGAAATGATTCATCCGGATCCAATGTATACCAAACACATCCGAGTAACGCCTTCACAGGCGCTTTTGCTCTTTTTACTTGTTCAGGAATCCAGCCTGTTGTGCTACTCGTTTAATGTGTGTCAGCGAAACGCACTTCGTGGCCAGTCCACCTAATTTTCGACAACGGCTCGGCGCATGTAACAGTGCCTCCTACCTCCTAACGTAACCAAAAAAAGGTCTCGTCTCACTTGCGCAAATGCATGTCGAATTGCATCGTCCTCTCACTTCCACGCTGATCAAGTGTTCATCCTGCTTTCGTATGGCCCAGGTCTCTGAGACGGATGTCAGGGTTGGAATATCAGTGAAGTCGAATAGGCGGACACGAGTGGGACGTTCTTCGTCTTTTCCACGACTTTTTCGACGCTCTTGAAAGCTCCCCAAGCGCTCGCTTCTTCCTGCCCAGCTTTGGCGCTAGGTCGCTGGCCATGCTGACTTCGCGACCCAGACACACTTAGCTGGAGCATTCGGAGATGTTCGTTCCGTTGAGCGAGAATGGGGCATCAGAAACTTGTTTGTTCCTCATGAACGTCGTCTTCGTAAGATTCAGCTGCAGTCCAACATTCCCACATACACGACCGAAGTCGGCCAGCATTCGCTCCGCCTGCCTGATGCTCGGTGTTATGAGTACGATGTCGTCAGCGAAGCGAAGATGGTGCAGCTGGCGGCTCTCAGCCTCCACTAGCATGCACTTCTGTTCTAGCATCAGCACTGTCAAGCGCAGGTTCGCTCGCTTCAAAGGGGACACGGACTTCAAAGACGAACCTCCGTCGGAGCGCCCAACACAGTGGAAGAACCAGCCACTCTCGATGCTTCCACACAGTGTCTGGAAGAGTTGTTTGCCGGAGATGAAGGTTGCATCCTTCATCCTTCATCTCCGGCAAACAACTCTTCCAGACACTGTGTGGAAGCATCGAGAGTGGCTGGTTCTTCCACTGTGTTGGGCGCTCCGACGGAGGTTCGTCTTTGAAGTCCGTGTCTTTTCCGAGACTAAATAACATGCGCTGTGTCGTGTGGATCCCTCGAGAAGGCCCGCCGAAACAAGCCAAAATGGACTTCCACCGTAAGAAGTGTCTCCTTTGCTGCTTCTCGGATTCGTGAGGAATGTTGTGAGTTGCTCCCGCAAGCACACACATCACCGGCAGCACTTACGCCAATCAGCTTCAGAAACTGGCGGACACTGCCTGAGAAAAATGCTAAGACGGGGTTCTGTCCACCTAGACCACGATAAAGTTCGGTCCCACATATCTAAACAGAACCGTAAAAAATTGAAGATGCTGGGCTGGGAGGCGGTCCCCACCCCACGCATCCTATTCCCCTGACTACCACTTATTCCGCCCTTTGGGAGATTCCCAGCGAAAAAATCACCAAAATTGAGGATGTTGAAAGAGCAATCAGCGAATTCCCTGTTTCCCAGAGTGTCCAGTTCTGGAAGAACGGAATCTCTGAGCTACTCATCGGGCGTGAGACTGTAGAGACTACTACTGTTGAGTAAATACCATAGCATGCCGAAAAAATCGTGAAGAAAATAACAAATGGCTCAGGACTTTCTGATCAACCTAACAGCTCGATCTTCACAGAAGAACAAAAATTCCAATCGCATCATCTTCATTATCACTACAACCATCATGTATCACAGAAAAACGTAGTATAAACCACTTGGGCATGCTTCATGCGATCACTTACGAGTTAGACAACTGTGACCTGTTGCTCAACAACTGGGCGACAATACTGTCTGGGCATCCAATTACTGCGTAACGTACGAAATTCGAAGAACTTGCACAATAGACGCGCCACCTGCAAAAGAAGGAAAGGCCGAAGGCATAGAAATAACAATGGAAGAAAGAGAATTGCAGGTAGGCAAAACAAAATACCATATCAGAAGCACTTATTAGACTCATAGAACATCAAGCAATGCGTAAAATTCCGGTTTAGTCAGCTGAAGAGCGATTGCATTCATTCACAGATTGTTTAATATTATTGCTTTAGCACCAGTAGGACACAGTAGTTGGTAACAACGCGTAGAGTCGAAGCGTTAGGCCGCGTCTATGCTCCATTCGTCGCGCGGCGCGTCATAATGTGAACTACGAATATTGATTAGGTCGCGCGGCCTAGTCAATATTGGTAATTCTTATTATGACGCGTCCTGCGGAATGGAGTATAAACGAACCTTACAACATTAGCAAATCATCGTAGAAATTAAATGTACAAACAGATAAGAAAATTTTGACGTAAGCTCAGAGCGCCGTCGAAATGACCGACGACACACCGTGAACCAAGAGAGTTGGCGGAAGAGAATCTGTCAGTCGTCGAATTTGGTCCAAGTACCTGGAATACCAGAATAGTTGAATCAATAGAAACCGGTGGGCAGGTAGAGATGGTATAGTCCCCATGCCAGTAAGTACAAGCCCGTTCATACTTCCAACGCCGAGCGACAAGATATTACGTATAGCGTCCACACCGATCGATCTCTAGTAAATGGAAAAGATGAAATAGCGTCGCCAGACGTTGGAACTCGCAGCATAACCCCTCAATGCTCCCTGTCGCATGACAAAATTATCTAGTTGATACTTTTCACTCGAGGGAAGCAAAGAGCGTCATAATTCTCACTTAGGGTATAACGGAGTTCGACAAAGCAGTTGCCCATTGTCTGCTTTGAGAGATGCTGTGGAGGCATGGTTATAGTGATCTCGCTTCGCAGGAATGGGGTCATGGGTTCAACTCCGGCCAATACTGCCCCATCACCTTCCGATTTGTACTCAGAGAGACCATTTATCCTCATTCCCTGCGTATTTTTGAACAAACACGTGTTGGCATCTGCCATTTATGTTTTTTAAGCTCTTTGAAGTTTTCTATTTGGGCGCAGATCACGAATCTGGCATCAATTTCTGGCTTACTTCACGAAGAAATCAAACTCTGTTACCTATCCACCTTCAAGGAGCTCGAAAGAAATTTCATGATAAATAGGCATTTATTCAGAAATATGCTGGAAATGAGGGTCACACTGACGATAAATCGCAAAATGCAAAAACACCATCATCGGTGGATATCGAACCCATTACTCCATTTCTACGAAGCGACAGCTCTGAAACTGCGACGTCGCTGCAGCTGTCGAAGCAGCTAATGGCTACGCTGAGTGAGCTCAACACTGCATCAACGCAGCCGATACGCAACACTGCATCAACGCAGTCGATACGCAACGCGACCTTCGACCGATTATAAGTCACATAGGAGATAAATGTAGTGATTCTGATCAATGTATTTGTAATCAGCGCTTGAAGCTCTCGCATGGCACAGGATCCTGCCTTGTGGTTGAGTGGGAAGGTAAAGGCATCCCCTGGTGATAGCAAGGAATTATTTAAACAAGGGGCGGTCTCCACTCCCTAGAGTCATCCAAGAGACACCCAAGAAAGGATGAGATTATCGTGTACTCAGGCGACGTAGCAATGCTCACAACGTGGACGTTTAATCCATAATTCGCGTATAGCACCGAAAACACCAGGCCATCAACCATGCAGGTCTGGTCGTAGCTCGGCAGACTTTATTCACCGTTATAGGGAAAATCCTCTTGTTCCAGACCCATTCAAATTCCAGGCTGCCTAAGTCTAGGAGCCCGTTCAAATTTACCATGCGGTCTGATGAGTTGCAGTGCATTCTATGATCACTAGTCTATTGGCCGGGATTGATATATTGGCAAAAAATGCTTGTCTCACTAGGTATTTACGAGTCCTAGAGTAAAGTAGCCACCGATACGACCACTCGCGCCCTATCAAGCTCGCCAAACATCAAGTGCGAAGAAAATCGACAAAGGGTCTCAATTTGCGAAAACCAGACGGAACGACGATATACAAATATATAATACACAAATACATAAATACAGAAGACTACGTACCGTTCAGCGTGCAGATTCGCATTATCCGGTGGTAATGGGAGATTAAGCAGCGTGATTGCTGCCTCTTCACTGTATCGCTTGATCATATCGTTGAACGCCGTTAGGTACGGCACAGGCAGTTCAACCGTAGGTCTAAATGTCATACTTGTAAGGCAATAAATCAACGGCTTTTGGAACCCTCGACGAATACTATAGGAATTGTCATGCAGGAAAACTGTCTACGGCAAACCCTATCTCATCTGAGAAATGACTACAATAATCGGAGCGAATACCACAAAATACGCACTTTTTCATAGAGTGCCGCAGAGTTACAGAAAAGTCATTAAAAGCGAAAAAGATGACCAAAAAAGCAAGTGACCGATATGTCTCTCATGCACTTATTTTCATTAAAATTGCTAGTATTTGGGATATACACTGCGACCAGAAAGTATAGGGACACTTAAAAATTGTACTTTTCGTACGCTAATCGGTATCAATCGACCTGAATTTTTTACTGTAAATTTTGTTACGGCAAAGAAGTTCGAAGCAAAAGATTTTAGCGAAATCGGTTTGATGTGAGTTAAATAAGAAAATAAAATATGGAGACACACCATTTTCAACTGACCAGAAAGTATAGGGACACTAGTAAAAAACAACTTCATTTTCAAGATAAAAAACAGTCGTCGATAACTAGTACTCAATTGGTCCTCCGCGGTTCATTGCAACATCTACAAGTCGGGCTGGCATCGA
The DNA here is from genome assembly GCA_947396885.1 of Heligmosomoides polygyrus polygyrus. Taxonomy (NCBI): domain Eukaryota; kingdom Metazoa; phylum Nematoda; class Chromadorea; order Rhabditida; family Heligmosomidae; genus Heligmosomoides; species Heligmosomoides polygyrus. Next base: position 93,007,539 of record OX377202.1, read on the forward strand.
AGCAGCATGATTTCGAAGTGTTTGTAGAGGAAGTTCATCCCAAGCGCGTAGAATTGCTGATCGAAGTCCTTGCAGAGAAGAATATGTCTGGTTATGCTCGTAAATCTTCATTACAAGGTCTCCCCAGATGTTTTCCATTGGGTTCATATCGGGAGAACATGCAGGCTAGTCGGGAACTTCAACAGAATTTCTTCTGAGGAAGCCTTTTGTGGATCTGCTGGCATGCGGCAGTGCATTGTCCTGTTGAAAAACCCATCCCTGACCAGCATTCTGTTGAAGGAATGGGAGCAGATGGGTTTCCAACAGTTGCTAGTATTCATATGCGTCCATCCTTGCTGACGTGAAGGCAAGAGGGAGCATTCCTCCTGCGTGGAATGCCGCCCACACCATAACTGTGCCGCCTCCAGAATTCCTTCTTGGGAAATACTCCTTCTCTTTGCGTAAGTCATGCCAGTAGAATCGGTTCCTATCTGGACCATCGAGGTTAAAGCGCTTTTCGTCCGAGAACATCACCTGAACTATGAAATGTTAAAATACCTAGCGTCAGAACTGACAACGCAAAAAATCTGCCTTAGTCCAAAGACGTCGTTTGTTCCTAGAGACGAACTCGAGCCTGTTCCTTTTGTGCGTTTCTGTCAAACGTGGAGCAGAACGGAGCTGGGTATATACAACATTCCCATTGCGTTTTAAGCAGCACCGAATCGTTTCTTTCGAGACTTTCTTACTCAAACTCTTGCGCACTTCCTCCAAACTGATTGATTTATTGGAAACCATTCGCACGATTTGCCTCTCGTCTCGAGTCGAAAGAAGCCTGAGACGTCCTGAAGACTTCCTCGAGTGATATAGATCAGGTCTGCGTAGAAATTTGCTAATAACGTTCTTTGATCGTCCCAGTTGAGTCGAAATTTGGCGTATGCTGAGTCCTGCATCTCTGAGGGCCTTGATTTGAGCTTGTTCCTCTATTGATAGCATCGATTCGCGACCCATCCTTACAATGAGCAAATTATGAGGCAGTATATTGCATAGTAAAATAGTTTTCAACAACGTACCTTTCTCCGCGACCTTATTTGGTGATGTCCCTATACTTTCTGGTCACTCAAAAACAGGGTCCCGTCACGTGATCCTTTTCCGTTCCTTGCCACCTCAGGGGATTTTGCCCATTTCTTTCGTATATATGTTCTTTGCCGTGAGGAATTCCATAGTATAATTTTCCGATCAATTCCTGCGGGTAGCTAGCAGAATTACGCAATTTGCTGGTGTCCCTATACTTTCCGGTCGCAGTGTAGTAATAAGACGATTCAGAAAATACTAACCGTTGTGCCATTGCAGAGGCCCCAGCCGGTTGAGGGAAATGGCAGACCACATGATCCCAGGGCACAACGATTGATTCAGCTTTGATACGCAGTGTATCCAGCATCTGCTTGAGTTGTCTGTCTCGCCGATGCATGTCCTAGAGAGCCTTACTATTATCGTAACTGTAGGTAATTACTGCTTCTACCAATCGAAAAACATTTTAGAAAATCTATATGACATATCAAAACTGTACCAATATTAAAACACTTCTATAGAATCGTATGGAAGGATGGATACCTTACATGCCTTCCACAAGAACCAGATTTTGAAAATAAAAATAAAAATACGGAGAAATGTAGAATATTCCTGGCAAATTGGACACTTTTCACTGTATTGGACACTCTTCTACGCAAGCTTGAAGCTTTGAAGCCAAACAGTACATCTTCCAAAATAAAATGAGGTTCTTCCCCATTACACTAGAGACACTCCGAGAAGCTTACAGTATTCTTTGTCCAAGGAAAACGTAGCACGACCTTTTTGAAATTTTTAAAACAGCTACCCCGATAAGTCAACGCACAATTTGAAATTTTATAAACTGTTTATGTTTAGGGTAAAATTGTAGTTTATAGAAATTCTTCTAGATTTCTTAGCGTTGTAAAAGAAGTGAGCACGGTGTAGATCTCTAGCTCACCACAATTCTCATTAAATTTACGGCAAACTTCTGCGAACTTAAACTGCTGCCCTGGGACAACAAAAAAGAAGCAAAAACACACACAATTCCCTCATTTCGCTATTTCGCATATGCAGCAGCTATACTACCAACCAAACTGAAATCGTAGCGAGCTAGAAGAGTGCTTGGTGCGATCTCTTCTTTTAACATGCTAAAAAAATTGCTGCCTTCCTGTACCACTGTTTGTTTTTAAACACGGAAGTTAATCAAAAAATAACAAAAATGTAAAATTTCAAGCACTCATCATCAGAGTTCACTTACTGGGGCAGCCGAATATCAAAATTTCAGAAAAAGCCATACTAAATTTTCCTTAGATAAAAACTACTCTAAGCATCCAGGAAAGTCTCTAGTGTATTTTGGAATATCTCATATTAAATTGTAAAATGCTCAGTATCAAAACGTCAAGACTGCTTATAAGTGCACAATACGATTTGAGAAGTGTTCATTCTTTCAGCTGCCCCAATAAGTGAACGCTCTGTTTAAAATGTGCAATTTTTTCAATGAAAATTTGCATTAAAAACATAAACATGAAGCTCAGGGAAACAACTGCCTTAAGAGGTTTCAAAAGTTTCCAATTCGACGTGAAAACGATATGAATAAGAAGATAATAAAAAATGTTTAAAAAAGAAATAATGAAAGAAATAAGGAAATAAGGAAAGGAAGAGTGTTACACGCTAAAAAAGTAGTCTCACCTGTAGACTATTTACACATATAAACACTCTGAGGCGAGCATAAGACCGCCATCGTGACGACATCGACAGAATACACGCTAGCTGTAGCAGGAACAGAGAGCTGGAAACGCATAGGTTGACCACAATGCTTTGAGCAACCTTCTCAGGCAAATTTTGGTTAGTAACCGACACTGGTTTGAAACCCGTTGGTTAGTAACCGACGATGAAAGGGATTGCAACCGACGATGAAAGGGATTGGATCAAGGCACGAACGCCCCCGCAACACGTGTTGTCATTGCGCAGCGAGAGGCGTGGCCGCCTTTCTCTGCTCGGTTCCAAACCCTTTCATGGTCGGTTCCAATCCTTCATGGTCGGTTACTAACCGAAATTTGTCTGAGGCTCCAGCCAATCATAGCCAAGAACAACACCGACCGTATCCACGCCACGTAATCAGGGTTACGCCCTATCTGGATGGGACGCCCGTTCGACTGATTGGCTGGCGCGTTCCCACCTCTCAACGCTGCGCGTCTTAGCGACATGTGCCTACAAACTAGACAAACCTATTATCCCAACCGAGACCTGTCTCAACGGGTCTCTGCAGATCGACCGGCCACACATCGATGTAGCGTTTCTGATTCCAGCTCTGCGAAAGCGATTCCTACAAAAGCCATTGATTTACTGCTTCTGCGTCTACGTAAACATACCATAAACTGTTGGTGAACAAATAAATATCAACCAACCTTGTCCATTTTATGGAAATGCCTTGCAACACACAAGCTTTTGGTCATATGCAGCACATCCCTTAAAACATTCACGTATTCCGCGGATGTCAGCCGCTCCAAGTTGCCATTCAGTTCCTGAACAGTGAATGAGAAGGTTGGTTCTGACACTTTAATCACACTCAAAGGCTCGAGCACACTTTGCTGTGGCAGCAAACCCGGCTTGAGACTTGGCTTGAGGCCATTCAACATTTCTTGCTGCAACGGCAAAAAGGCCCCCGCTGCCGCAGCAAAGTGTTCTCATGGGTGCTGCGATGTCTTTGCTGCGCAGCAAAAGAGGCAGCGGGTCGATACTATCCGTAACCATTGCTGCCGCAGCAAAGGCAGCGAAGTGTGCGCGACCCTTAAAGGGTCTGGTTCTCTTAAGGGACGAAGGATAAAGCTCGTCAATGATCAACCCCTCTGCGAGATGCGCCACGCATTCCACATCTACGAGATCACGTTGAGGCAATTGGAATGCGTATTTCACCCTTTCAAAACAAGCCCGGCACCAGCCCTTTTAGAAGGAAAAAGCATATATGGTTCGAGCTACGGCTCCTGCAAGTCGAATCTTTGATATTAGCTGCATTCATGAACCGTTTCCTAGTAGGCCTCAAGAATAATAGGGGCGGATTTTCACAAAATCCACTCCAAAGACTTCAAAACGGTAGAACGAAATTGTTAAATGAGTGCAAATGAACAAGAAAAAAGTGCCTACCTTTGGCAGATAGTCTCCGGCAGTGAAGTACTCAACAACGGCAGCGCGGTCAATTTTCGAGTAGCGTAGATCTTTCAGCAGCTGCGACTCCTAAACGTACACAGCTAAGGCGGCGGAGAATAATGAGGACATTTTTTAATACAGTGAAATAATGTAAAACTACTAAAGTTATCATCCTCATCTTTCTCAACAAAATCCTGGCGATTTGTTCAGAGATCTTTTTAGATAAAAACTTCAAGTGCAGAAACACGTACATTATACTTTAGGAGGGAATCTAAGCGTATTTCTTTTGTAAAGCTATAAGATGTGGAAAAGATACAGCGTGTACCAACCCCTCTAAACTTGCACTAATAAATCTAAACAAGAGGTTTTGAGAAAACTACCAACAACAACTACTACTACTAAAAACGAGGCATTTGTGATTAAGGAAGAAAAGCTCCACAAATCTTAATATTAAAACTTAAGTTTTGAATGTTGCAAGAGTGCGTCAAGGACAAACATTAAACAGCTAACGACCAAACTAACTAACTCGATATCGAAAACGCTGACATCTATTTGAGCTGTTACAACTTCATAACAAATAAAATCTAGGGAACTCATAGTTATCTAAGCTCTCCATATAAAATTTATGGCTAGAGCGCCACTAACAAACCAAGAACTAAATGAACAGCCACCATCAGAAGCTCTCATGTTCCCCAATTCTTCCCCGCTTCCTACAAAATAACTTCAAAGGCAGGAGCATACCTGCAACGTGGCGTCGATCGGTGTCGCTTCGTGGAATCCGAGCACCACGGTGTTCGGTTTCATCGCGCCTAGTCCAGACAAGCGCATGAGCTGAAAAGTGGATGCGATGGCGTCTACAGCACTACAGACAACGGGACAAACAATGGGAAGTGACCAAGCAAGTCGAGCCAATCCAGAAGCACCAACCTGCTGTATACCCTCTCGAATACTAGTTGACAGCGTCAGCTCAACAAAAGCCTTTAGTTTCAAGTAATCCACCAGAGATAGCCAGTACGGGAAAACCTGTAACAGAGTCACTGAAAAGAAGCGCACTATGACTGGCGATGAAACATCAACACAATACCACAGTCTTTAACTTAAAAAGTGATGGAGAGGCTAATCTTCCAATTTTCCCCTATATTTCCAAATCAACTGACGAATTTATTAAAGATACAAAGCATGTTCTTTCGAGCGAGCGAGGTGGCTAGAGGTAAAAAAAACACTTAACAAAGGAAAATTCAACACCATCCTACTTTGTTCTTTAATAGACATTTATGCACCATCTGGGTACATGTCGGAAATGCACATCGCAGTGGGGGTAGGATAACGCAATACAATCAGGACCCATCGACTGGTTGTGCCATTCAAAGAGGGCGCATAGCAGAAGTGTGCGTTAAGAGAGCCTTTTCTTTCCCTTATTTCGTTTCTCATCCTTGTTTTTCGTATTATTTGCGTTTTCTCGAGTTTTAATCGCCTTTTCTATACAGGTTGGTCCACATGAAGTGTTACGGGCTAGAGAAAGTCCATTTTTGGAAATATCTCTGACATTTTGTACTTTGCTGTGGTGTTGTCCGTTTTCTCCGTATCTTTTAGTCTACCTATGGTCAGTCTTATTCTCCGCTTTTAGTAAAATGGTTTCCCTTGAGGATCGTTCAGCAATAGTCGCTATGTTCAAACGCGGGTCGTCCGTTTCCACAATTTCAAAGACGCTCAAACTGCATCGGATGCAAGTGCACCGGGTCGTCAAACGTTTCGAAGAGACTGGAGGAATCGAAAATCGTCCGAGAGGAAGACTACGACAAACTGCAAGGACTCCTGCCCTTCGAAATGCCGTCAAAGACAAGTTACACCGAAACCCTGCAAGAAACATCAGGAAACTAGCTAACGAGTACAACGTAGGTCGTTCTACTATAAAACGACTGATCAGGGATGATCTGGGATTGTATCCCTACAAATTCGTTAAAGGACAGCAGCTCACTGAGGAAATGAAGGCCTTAAGACTGGAGAAATGCAGAAAGATGAAGGCCCTTACGCGCGGTGACAAGCTCGACCGGATTCTCTTCACAGACGAGAAGATATTTAGCCTCGAACCACACCAAAATGCGCAGAATCAACGGAAACTGCTGTCAAAAGGATCTCCAAGAGCCGTCAACGTCGGAAGAGCTCATTTCCCAAAGTCCTTGATGGTTTAGGTTGGATTATTGGGCCTGGGCAAGACCAAGCTGGTTTTTATTCAAAAAGAGGTTAAGAGCAATGCCGAAATATACCGGAAGCAAATCCTGGAGGACATGGTGATGGCTGCGGGACATTATGTACGAATGGTCGCCGCGGACGCGGCGAACAGCGCGGCGAGCGCGGCAGAAGACGTCGCAATTGGGTGACTTCAGCGGCCAATATAACTAGACCTGCATCAAGACTTGCACATCAATTGTTAGAAAGTGTATATAATGTCAGTTTCATTGCGATAGTGTGTCATATTTGCAGCTTTTCCTGAAGAAGCACCATATAAAATTGAGCATTAGAACGTTCTTTAGTTTTGTAACGGGAACTCAATTTCTGAACAAGAGCATGTTTTCTCGCAGCTCCTGTAACAGTAGAAAGGGATATCAGCAACTCAAACTTAGCGTCTGCAGCAGGTCATGAGGCACAGCTCCCACGACCGCAGCCGAGCTCATCGCGCACGCGGCAATCGCCATCGCGGGCGCGGTGACCAGTCGTACATAAAGACCGCCCCTCCGTGGTGATACCTTGGGCACAAGAAAATGCTAGAGACATCGACTGGACCTTCCAGCAAGATTTGGCACCAGCTCACGGTGCCAAGAAGACTCTGGAGTGGTGTGAGGCCAATATCCCGGATTTGTGGACGAAGGAGGTTTAGGCTTCACACTCGCCCGATCTCAATCCTATGGATTTCGCCATCTGGTCAACCCTGGAGCAAAAAGCTTGCTCTTTCAGACACAGTTCACTGGATTCGCTGAAAAAAGCCCTGGAGAAGGCATGGGACGAAATTTCACCGGAAATGATCGCGCCATCTTTAAGAATTTCCGAAAGAGATTGTACGCCTGCATTGAAGCCCAAGTAGCACATTTTGAATGTGATGTATGATATGTTATGTAGAATTTTCTTGTCTTTCGAATGATTGTACATTTTTCTTATTTGTGTAGGTTTGTACAAAGTTGTATATTTTTCTGTGTAACACTGCATGTGGAGCACCCTGTAGATTTTCAACATCCCTTATAAAACAAGTAATTCAAAAAACTGAAAACCTGATTTGTTGAGAAAAATGAAAGTAAAAATGAAGTAATATGTAGCAATAAAAAAAATTTGTCAGAAAGCAAGAAAAATGCTTATAATTCTCGAAATATTAGAACGATATTGAGTGCCTCTTTACTCCGACTCAAGTAAGTAGAGGGTTCCCAAGTAGCGCACCGATACCGCGAAACCACGTCCAAAAATTTGGCCAAAATGCATTTAAATGAAGAAAAAGCAAACTCTAAAAATGGTGTATAAAATATCGCTAATCGGTTTTTGTCGAAAATTTCCGTTAAACTGTATTAGCGACATTTTATGTTTTACATTTTACAAAAAAAAACTAACGGAAGATGCCGGTAAATCGGATAAAGCGGTAAGTCACTAATCGTTAAATGCAACCCCTGGGGAAGATTCATCAACAATATCGCCGGTATCATCTCACGGCGGATGTACCACATCGGCCCAGGTAGTAAGTGATACAGAGAGATACAGACATACGGCTACCATAAACGATATGCCGTTACCGCCCGGTAAACGGTTGAATCTAGCCCCTGGTGTGTATGGAAAGTTACCTGATTGGCTGGGGCGTCCTACATCCTACTGTGGTTCGCATTCTCGACATGTACCCAAGTAAATAACAAATCAATATGTATACCTGCTGGAGTGGGTCAACTGCTTGGTTCGAGTCCAACTCGCCCTTCCTCACATGTCCTACAACATACAGTCCAGATTTCTTCAAGTCATTAACGAAGTCCATAAGCGGGCACGACGAGGACGGGCGCGAAACGAGAAGCAGGATCTGCGGACGCCAATACCTGCAACGATAAACATTTTGGGTCCTCAACTAGTAATGCATCATGAGTGCCTTCTAACTCACTTCACATGTTCTTTTCGGACATCCAAGAGCAGAAGATATTTCCTGACTTGGTGGTAGATAAGGGCTTGGGAGATGGACCCGGATGACACAGCCGGCGCCTGAAAACGAAAAATGATATTAGAAACCAATGCCGCAGGAGAGAGGAGGCTTCGATTAGTACACAATTCGAGGAAATAGAAGGTCAATCTTCACCTGATAGTGAAGAACCATGATGAGAATCATCAGAACCACAACGCCAATGGCACTCATCGACGCATCCACCACTAACATCATCGTTGTCGTACAAACCACACCGAGCGCACATGTCCACCAAGCAAAGTACTTAAACGTTGGCCTGGAACAGAACCTCAAAATGCTTCTGGCCACCTACAATTAAAAAAGTAATGAATGGATTACCTAAAATTTGGCGCGCTAGTAAGCTCCAGAGCAAGACACGCAATATTCACTCCCATATACGACAGCAGGAAGAAGATCGAAGTCAGCTTAGCAATTTTATTCATCGCGCCAATCAGGAAAACGCCCTGAACCACAGAATTATTACATCCTTAAAGGCCGTTGATGGCCAAAAGCACTTACCACCACACAAAGCCATGTTATTATGACGGAAACAACAGGATTACGATCTCCAATTTCTATCTTTGCTGGCCGTAGTAGACACCCGAAAAGTTTGTCGTGTGAAAGACGGTTCAGAACTCTGGATGAACCTGAACAATCTTGTTGTTGAATAATTGTTGTATCGGATACAAAGGGAATGAAGAGCTCCGAGAAAAGCATGGAAAACAGTGGATACAGAGTTTAAGCTACTCTCGAGTAAGTACTGGGATCTATAGATCCCTTCGCCTAGAATTAATCATCTAAATCTCCATTACTGAAAGAATAATCGAATACATTGCTCAAGTGCTTTTCACTCTTCCTTCTATCGATGTGCTAGATGAATGAGTCTTCTTCCTGTTGAACTATTTCAAGATAACAAAGATAAAAGTATTAAAAGAAGATTTATGAGATTAGGTCTTCCACAACTGCTAAATCGCCGGCTAATCTAATTTTGCAAATCCTGAATTATTTTAGATGACCGTCGTTTCGGGCGCGTGTAGCGCAGTCAGAAGAGGTGTCGTCTGTAGCGTGCACAGGATACCAGGTTCTTGATTTAGGATTTCGGCCCTGGCAAACCAAGCCTTCCATCCCTCCAGGGTCGGGGAATTGGTACCAGACTTGTTTGGGAAGAAAAAAGCGCTGCTGACTTGTTTATTAGCTGGTCACCGCAAGTCACTGATTGCCAAGAACGCATTCAAATTGTCTCCACGACATCGCGTAGAAGTAGAGTACATGGCTCATCCCAAAAAGGATTAAATAACACTGTCACTTATCTTTACCTTATCGCCATTCCACGTTTTCTTATTATAAGTTGCCCGCAGATTTACCTCTCCGTTAACATATGTTCACTGGATCAAGAGTTCCTGAGATATGAAATAGATACTGCAGCATCCTTTATTCTCCTAATTCATCTTTCATCTGTCTCTACTCCGGATTTTTCTAGTGTTATTGTTGTCGTTCCTAAATCACTGCTTTGCGTCAGTTCTGCTTAATCTGTTAGGTTTATTCTTAAAATAATGTTTTTATGGCGCACTTTTATGCATAAATAAATAAATAATTAAATGAAAATAAACAAATAAATAAATGGAAAACATTCCTGAAACCAATTTGGTGCAAATAGCTTGAATTAATGGACTCGTGGATAAAAGCTGAACCCGAGGGATCCCTTTCAAAACGTCATTTTTCTAATGAAAAAGTTTTGATAAAAAACTCTTAATGAGGTGCGGATGTATAAATTTCAAAAAAAAAATCTGCAATTTCGTAAAATGGTAACGGAATGTGTTGCCTACCCAGCGCAGATGCTACGAATGAGAGAAAGGCAAACTCTTTATGATCCTCCACCTTTTCATATAATTATTCATTATGCACAAATATGAACCGGTCAGAAATCTCCTTCCGTACTCGCCCTATACATCAGCAGCCCTCAGCCACTATCCATCTATCCATCTCTGCTGCCTACTCCAGTCGCAACATCACGTTTTAATAAACGCACCTATCAAATTACTCATTGATGAGAAGAGAGTGGTGGAAAAGATTCCGATGAGTATAAACCACCGTTGAAAATTGGTGTCCATCATCACCTGAAAAATACTGCCTTCAGCACCCAACCACCAAACAAGCCCCAAACGCCGTAAACCTTGTAGACAACCACTTACTGTGTAGTCGTTCTGCAGGAGATATCGGCTTGACGTCGACGCCATTAGAAAGGCGGTCATAATGTAGACGAACAGCGTCGTTAACACAGCTTGTACTGTTCCTCGGGGAATGGAGACCGACGGACGAGCTAGTTCACCCGACATGTTCGCGCCAGCCATAAGGCCTAAACGGTAGGTGAACGAATAAGGATGAAGACAGTTGAGCCCTTTCAAACAGCTATATCCTTAATCATTCATCGTAAGGGAGAGGTGGCCTATGGATCTCACTATCAAAACCACATTTTTAGAAATTATTTAATTACTCTTGAACGATACAGAAAAATATCTTTATTTGAGTGCACTATAACACCTGACGAGGACGACGCGTCTAGAGCAGCCCGAAAACGTGCAGGCTGTCGCGTGCACCCGATACCAGGTTCTTGGTTCGGATTTCCCGCCCAGACCGACCAAACGTTCCATCTCTCGGGGGTCGGCGAATTGGTTCCAGACTTGTCTGGGAAGGATGAACCGCCGACATTATCATTTGCTGGCCACCGCAAGTCATTGTGGGCAAATACCCATTCAAATCACCCACACGATATCCCGTAAAAGCATAATGCGTGGCGCACCCTTACTGATTAACCGCCCTGTATCCTTTATATCCAAGGAAAGGAGGATGGAACAGTAACGACTGTCGCTTCAACTTGAATTTCAATCGAAGTAGGTTATTAGCGAAAGTAGCTTGGAGCCAATAGATCTTCATGGTTTTCCAGAGGAGTACACAGTTGGGGAACTACTTCGTCCTTCACACTCCTCAAGTGAGAGTTGCAAATCAGACCCCTACTCCAAAGATCTTAAAAATAGACTATAAACGGTCATGGACAAAGGACTACGTTACTCAATCCATTTTTGGGATCAGGGATGGGCGGAAATTTTGAAAATTTTCCTAGAAAACAGAAAACAGAAAATCGACTTCGTCAGAAAACAGAAATCAGAAAACAGAAAAGCCAAAAACGCCAGAAAATCAGAAAACAGAAAACAGAAAATTTCAAAATTATCACACGACCTAATTATTTTACCCAAAGATCCATATTTCCAGTAGCAAATACTATTGTACGACAAGAAATGTAGTCTTAGACCAGCGTTTTAATTTGCAAGCGTTTATAAAAATTTCTAGTACATTCCAGTCTACTGCAATCAGCAAGTTGTAAATCTGGACTGATAGATCCTAGGAATCTCGACCCTTGAAGTATACAACATTACTCATCAGCTCCGTTTCACCGCTAACGCCTCAATTAGATAATGGTCCCACTAGTAAGAAACTAGCCTTTTAGAGTACCGAATACGATGAAGGCTCAGTGATCACTGTTTGCATCAACTCAATTGCTAGAGTTTGTAGACACCCTCTCGCAACATACTCTAAAGCTGTGCAGAGATTCGTTGGTATTACTGGCTCCGCCAGAATCTGTACTCCTAGTTCGTTTCGTTCTTCGAAAATACCTTTCCTTGTAAGTGGCCTAGTTTCCGCGTAGCTGAAAATTTTCACGCCAACTTAAATGCTCTTTACAGCAGCTAGTTACTACTTAGCCGACTAAAGATGTTGTGTATTTCACAGAACAACACGAGATTGTGACTGAAGGGGCTGTCAGTGCAACAGGTCTTGGACGAAGGTGCTTTCTTGAATGCGTAGACACCATATAATGAAGACCGAGCATATACCCTCTCCATCACATTATTATTATTATTTCTCCTCATTCTACATATCATATTGCATCTCATTGGAAGATCAGCAGAACCGCCTTGCAGAGGAGTGCACAACATTAGCAACAATCGCCCGATCTGCCTAATGCTCGTAGTTTACAAGCTGTTCACTCGAGTCATCCTGAATAGGGACAGCCATGCGAACAGGCAGGATTTTGGAGAGGATTCAGCACGATCGTCCACACACACACACCATTACGAAGCTCATCGAAGTGTCGCGAGAGTACAAGCTGCCGCTGTGCCTTACGTTCATGAAGAAGGCATTCAACTCTGTCGAAACTGAAATCGAAACCCTGCTCACTCAGGGCGTTCCTACTCTGTACGTCAGAGCCCTTCTAGAGCTGCACAGTGGATTCACGACAAAGGTTCTACATTCTACAACAACGTCGTTGCCAACGTGAACAGAGAGGTTCGATGAGAGGGTATTATATCCCCGGTTCTCTTCAGCGCCACCCTCGAAAACATCATTCGTGAAGTAGAATGGGAAGATATGGGAGTGAAAGATGACGGCCGGCAGCTACACCACTGAACACCGAGCAACAGTCAGGCGAAGCGAATGCTGGTTGACTTCGATCGTGTATGTGAACGATGTACTGCAGCTGTATTTTGCGAAGACGATGTTCATGAGGAACGGACGAGTTTCAGATGCGTCATCCTCGCTCAGCGGAACGAACATCTTTGAATGCTCCAGATACGTGTATCTTGGTCGGGAAGTTAATACGGCCTACGATCAGCGCCGGAGCTGAGCAGGAGGAAACGAGCAGCTCGATGAACTTTCAAGAGTGTTGAAAGAGTCGTGTAGAAGACGAAGAAGGTCCGGCTCCGTACTCACCTTTTCGACTTCACTGTTCTTCCTGCCCTAACATACGCATCGGAGACCTGGGCTCTACGAAAGCAGGATGAACAAGCGATCAGTGTCGCGCAACGTGGAATCGAGAGGACGATGCTCGGAGTGACACGACTCACGCAAGTGAGAGAAGGCCTCCGGAGTTCCGAGCTTCGCCGACGCTCGAAGATAAGAGATGCTGTCGCATGGGCCAAGTCGTCGAAAATTAGGTGGGCCACGTAATGCGCTTCGCAAACACCGACTGGATTCCGCGGGATGCCAAGAGAATACCAAGATGCCCAACACCGCGTTGGTCGGACTTCTTCGTCAAAGCCCTGAACAAACAATATGACGTTCTTCGTGTCCCTCGAGGATCCATTGGAGCACCCTGGCTGCGGCATGGACGTATGGAGACGCAGCTGGTGCCTGCTTGAACAACTCGATGATCAATGGGACGATCAATGGGATGATATAGTGATAAATGAGAAATTTCGTGTATCACTGCAGCAAAAAATAATAAAAAATAAATAATTAAAAGGTAACTAAAACTTTTCTGCCTCTTACCTCACCAAAAGCTGAGCAATCTTGAGAGTTAGAAAAGCAGCTTCGACAAAGGCTCTGCAGGAAGCGGTATTGGGAATGACCGGCCAACAATGTTCAATTTTTAAAATGGAGGTGGAGAATAACCCTACCCACAGCAACTCTAGGACAAGTGGTTAGTTAATACATAATTAAATGCCCCTAAGAACACTAGTTTTATAGCTTTAATATAAAAATTTTAGTAATCGTAGATGGTCCAAGCTACTGTTAATATCGAAAAGAATACGAAGCCAAATTATGAAAGTTGAAAAATGCCCTCTGGTATACTCCTATACTCCCTCCCAGCAGCACTTACACAGACAAGCAAACAAAGCGGCATAGTTCATGAGTATATGGCGCAATCACTACATGAGCTCATCCAAAAAACGCCACATGCTTGCCATTTAAGATACTCTAGAAACACTATTTTGGAATGAAGCTCACTTTTCTATGATACTTTTTGGATTCTTTTCATTGGATTTCTGTGATAAATTTTTGTTCGCAACTCAATTTTCTGTTTTCTGGCCAATTTTTGGGCATTTTGCCAGAAAACAGAAAACAGAAAAATTTTGCCCAAAATTGTCAGAAAATCAGAAAACAGAAAACAGAAATTCCGCCCATCCCTGTTTGGGATGCGCCACGCATTGTACTCTACGGGATGTCGTGGAGGTGATTTGAATGCCTATCTGCCAACCAATGACTTGCGGTGGCCAGCCGGTGATCAAGTCAGCGCTTTATCCTTCCCGGAGAAGTCTTCTACCAGTTCACCGAGGGATGGAAGGCTTTGTTGGCCTGGGTGGTAAATCCTAACCAAAATTTTGGTATGGAGTGTACGCGACAGCTGTCGCCTCCTCCAACGCGCCAAACGCGTTCAAAAATAAAGAATAAAATAATAAAATAGGGTACTAAAGTGACTTCGATATATCGCAAGGCAGCAGAATATGTGGAACATTTTTAATTTAGTTTATTCTTAGTTTCTAGCTTTTAGCTTCTACTCTTGATTTGTCTCATTTGGTTCTCCTTGGGTTGTTTGTATCTGGTGTCAAGATCGGCACTCACAATAAATAAATAAATAAATAAATAAATAAATAACATTCTAATGGAAAAGCTCCGAAACTTAAGCACCTTCTAGGTGTAGGTTAAAAAACATACCAGTGACACCCGAGAAGATGATGGCAAACATCAACGCGAAATCAGTCTGTCTTTCAGTGGTGTAGTCCATGGTGTAGTTAGTAAACATGTTTTCTCCGAGCGTGTGGAAGCTGAAAAAGCCAAATTCGGTAGTGCTTCAAGGCAATACGAAAGAAAATCTGACCAGAAACGTCCGAAACTCACCTGAAACCAGTATAGTTGGCAGTTAACGTCTGATTCAGGTTCAGTACCATGGGACTTTCCGGATCCGACGCATTCTCGTGCACTCGATAGACAGGCGTATTCACTTTTGGGATCGGCACTTTCATTGGTCCATCGAAGATCACAGAGAACAGCCATGTGGAATAGCAAATCTTGAAGAATAGAAGAACTAAGCTGTGAAATTCATTGTTGTTTACTCATCAAGCTCACCGAGATAAGTAAAAAAGTGAACAACGCTGTCTTAGCAAAAATACCGGCGCCGAGCAAGCTGAGAACGAGCAGAATGATAGACACCAGTACGCAATAGAAAAACCGCCACGTTGGTGAGTCAGGGAATTCTGAAAGAGAGTAATGTAATATGGATCACTTTTCTAACAAAAACCCAAAGTAAACACTCACGTCCACCACCTAGGTTATTCAGAAGGGCTTCGGTGAAGCCAGAGATGTAGAGGGCACAAGAGAAAACATTCGCTACGAAGAACAGCACACCTATCGCTCCACCAAACTCTGGGCCAAGTGACCGGCTTATCATATCTGCAAGAAAACCAGGGAATCCAAACTGCTAGTACGTTAAGGAACAGGGAAAATGCAGTGCTCTTCCCATGTAGTCAGCTGAAAAGACTGTGACCTCCCTTTTTCAACAGTATAGGACCCATGCCGGCACTATTGTATTTTTGCGACTGCACAGGTCGAGGAAAGGTCGAAAAAATCTCGCCCAAACTTCTCCCAGGGGATAATCTGCGGTGCTGATCACGAATCTACTTACGTTTTTAAAATTTCGGCCGATTACGGTAGATAGGGGTGACTAAGGCTGTCTAGATCATAATCACGGATTTCGCCCAAACTTCACCCAGGGGAGGGTATTTGGAGTGCTGATCACAAACCTGACATTCGTTTCGCGTATTACGCTGGAGAACGGTAGGTTACGGTAGGCCTTGGTGACCACACAGCCTTAGTCACCCATACCTACCGTAACCCATCGTAATCGACCGAAATTTCAAAAATTCAGATTCATGATCAGCACTCCATATAACACCACTGGGCGAATTTTGGGCGAATTTTTTTCCGATCTCTCCTCGATCTCTGGAGTCGTGAAAGTAATAATGCCCCATTCCTAATTCCTCTGAAAGCAAATGAAACTATTCTTCTCCTCTACAAATCACGTCTCTCATGATCCGGGTTTTCCCCACGGTTGCTAAAGCTAACCTCTAATACTCACGGTCAATACGAAAAATAAAAACTTTAAGAAAATAACTACTGGGATTGGCTTAGTGTCCAAAGCCACGAGCTTATCGCAAGGTCAGTCTTACCACTATGCTTAACCCAAACTCACAATAGACTCCGCCGCTTTCCACTGCTCCGTTGGACGAAATAGCGCAAAGCGACAGCACGGTTAGCATCACAATAGCATAGGCCAGAGTGAGTTGCACAACCGTCATTAGAAATCCTAGCTGCCCGACCACGAATCCTGAAATTCCACGATTAACTCAATGTCGCATACGTTTTAAGCCATTAAAGATACCAGAATAACTAACGAATAAAGTAAGAGAAACTAAAAATTGCTACTCAAAAATAACTAACCCATTCGCATGAACAGCAAGACGCTGAACATCGACAGGGCCACAGGAGCGAAGACCCCGGAGATAGTAGAAAGGCCATTTGGTCGGGTTTGTGCATACTCGATGCCTGAAACAAGAAGACTCGATACACCATGCAAACAAGCACTGCCATATCCATAAAACAATCTTAAACCCGTTCAAACAAAATTATTCGATATCCGAATAAAGTTGAAACAATCGATTTTTCAATGATATTCTAACATGATCTTCTTTCGATATTCGAATTTGAACGAATATTCGAAAATCTGGAAATGTCGAATATATTCAAATAAATGCCCGACTAAATTATTCGGACAAACATAGGATATATTCGTTCGAGAGCAACTATACTGGGTTCGCAGGTGAACCGACTCCAATTCAACTACACAGACCCCTCTTTTCAGAGCAGCGAGAAATGCTTTAATGAGGGAAATGGGAGCTCTGGTCAACTTTCTGCTAATCTGCTCAAAGCTCAATGAAGCCGCCAGGACAGATTTAGTTTTCATTTTTCTACCTCCCATAAGGTAAAAGAAAATGAAGACGCACTTCTACGGGTTTCTAGTGTGCGATTGAATTCTTCTTCGCACGAGCTGCCCATTAGATCACCAAATCCTGAAGACACTGTAGAGGGCCTGCGAGTTGTCTACTGTGTTGAAACACCAAATAACTAGGATCTTATAAAAGATGAATGGAAAGGAGATAACGCTCACTCTTGAAGGATAAAGAATAAAGGACGGCGTTGCTCAATCCCTTTTGTGATGCGCCACGTATTCTACTTCTAAGGGATGTCTTGAAGGTGATTTGAATGCGTATTTTGCCATACAATGACTTGCGGTGGCCAGCCGATGGATAGGTCAGTCCCTTATCCTTCCCAGACATGCTCCGTACCAATTCACCGACCTCGGGGGATGGGAGGCTTTGTTGGTCTGGGCGGAAATACGAGCCAGGAACCTGGTATCGGGTGCATGTGACAGGCGGCACCTCCCCCGACAGTTCTACACGCGCCCACGCTCACGCTTATCTCGGAAATGTTTGCGAGCTCATCCACCGTCAGTTCAACCGCGACTGGAGCCATCTATGTGTCTCTACTACTGTTTTGTTTTGGATTATGTGCTAGTTTCAATGTAGAGCGGGGCGCGCTGTAGCACAGTCATAGAAAGCACCACTGTCATGTGCACCCTGAAGGAGATCCTGCTTGGGGTCTCGATCAGGCCAACGAAGCCAACAATCCTTGAGAGGTTGGCCAATTTATTTATTTGTTTATTTATTCCGTACATTGACAACCATGCAAAGTCAAAACACGCAAAAGAACACAAGTCACTGTAAGCAGAAAAAACAAGCAACAAGAATCAACCTAGTAAACAGAAAACTACTAAGCTGCATGCTAAAGATACTGGTCAAGAAAATTTTTATATTAGAGAGTATTTTATGAAGTTTGGAAAGATGCCCTTCTTAGATAATTTCGAAAATTTAAAGTCAGTACAGCTAATGAGGAAATAAGACTTTACTACTTTTTGCCCTGGAAAACTGGATCTTCTCCAAGGGTGGACCAAGAATAAAAAGGTCTGGAACTGTGCAATAGCAACAATGGCAGCCGGGAGCGAGGCGGCCTTTAGTGCTCGAATCCAAACCCTTTCATGGTCGCTTACTAACCAACTTAGTGTTTGAGACAAAAAATTCAAATCGAGCAGTAAATCTGTTCGTAAATATGTTCCAAACCCTTTCATTTCGGTCACTCACCGACTTTTGCCTGAGCTGGGGGTACTTTAGAGTGTGCTAGACCAGCTTCATGAAAGTACCGAACTGCGCAGGCTTTTTAGTATTCTTCTTCTTAAGAGTGGAGCTCGAAATAGCAAAATCGTTATTGACGTTTTGGGTTTTAAGCCTTTTTCAGGTCTGAAATAACTATGATGCTATACAAACAAGAACAAGAATCGGCGCATTGTTCTCGTTTGTATAATCATTATAGTTACTCAAACCCGAAGAAGGGGTAAAGTCCCGAAACATTGTCAATAAATATTTGCTATTTCGAACATCATTATTTAGAGGACGGACATGTAAATATGAAGCTCAGGGAAGCAACGTCATTAAGGTTCCTTGATACTTATACGATCAGCAGCGTGTGGTGACACAGTCAAAGGAGGTGCTGGCTGTCGCGTTCCTTCTTGGTACGGATTTGCGGCCCAGACTAACCAAGCCTCCCATCACTCCGGAGTCGGTGAATTGGTGCCAGACTTGTTCGAGAAGGATAAAACATCATACTTCTCATCTGCTGACTAACATAAGTCAGAGTAGAGAGCAAATAGCATCTAAACTGCCTCCACGACATCCTGTAGAAGTAAGAAGGGTAGCGCAATCCAAGCAGAGTTTGATTAAGCCCGTCGTTACCTTCTATTCTTAATGACTTATGGAAAATTTCCGCGAAACTGCCCGAAAAAAATAGCCAAATCCGCAGCGAAACCCCCCCCCCTGCAACTAAACTTGGATCAGACTACCAATTCCTTTCTCTCCAATCCTCTCATTGAGTCTTACATTATTTCGATGTCCATAGCCGTAATTTAGTTTGTTTGCAAACGCTTTTAGATGTTGTATTATAGTATTCATGATGGCAAACATCCTCAAGTGGAAACAATGAAGTAAAAAATAAAAACTGTACTTGGAATCTGTGAAGCGAAAAGCAATAGTGTTAAAACTCACTCGGCGATGATGCTCCACCATTTGGCACGTCGTTGTTATGAATGTTAGTGTCGTCCTCTAAAACAAAACACACATCATTTAGGGAGCAGACAAGTGTTCTCAAGCCTTACAGTCCACAGTCCTCACCCCGTGGAATTTCTGGTGACGCTGGCATCACATAGGGGAAAGCGGCTACTTCACTATCAATAGTGTACATGGTCCTGCGCTATCGTGTTCCGATAACTCGCCGAATCATAACGGCGACACTAACTGCGGGAGCAACACACTGAGGAGCCTTCTCGTTTTCGTCAGATCAACTGATCAAATCGGCAACAGCGAACGGAATCCGGAGATCAAATACGAATAGAACCAGTGTTCGCAGCTGTAACGTTCACGGCGGTGATTCAATTTAGCCACAGGGAATAATGTTATGGCGAGATGAACGCGAGAAACAAACCAATGCTCTTGTCATATACTTAAGGATGCAATCTCTACTACTGCGGTACCACCATCACATTAAGGAGGACGCTTTTCATAACACTGCCGGAACCAGGAGTGTTCGTTCCGTTAAATCGTTTAAGTGTGGATGGGTGCCAAATAAAACCTTTGAAACCTCTTGCATCTTGATAACATTCGAAATCAAACTGAAAACTTCCAAATAAAAAATACCTTCCAAATTAAATATATTACTTTAAAAAAGTGCTCGGTCACGCCTATCGGCGTGCCTCGCACTAGCGTGCTTCGCGCGATGTTGCAGTATCACTAAGCTAAGGACAATCATATCGAGCTAGCTGCTCTGCTTGTACAGCTTTTCCCCACCTGGGATTAAAAAAGGCTCGCAGTACGTACAGTGTATAGTATGATAGGGCGATCTATTGGTTCCTCACTTCTGGTCCTCCCTTAGGGCCTGTTCATATTTCGCGACAGCAAGAGCGACGAGGGTCCAACTGCTGCCGACAGGGACGGCTAGTGACGTCATGCGCGCGCGGTCGCCGTGTCTTGGCGCTAGAGCGCGAAAGTGTGCACCGTCTGCTATACTGGTGTAAGAGAAGGAAAGCAGTGGGGTGCTTCCTCTAACATTGTACATTGGAGAAATATTCCACGTTTTTGAACGCTTACGAGTGGCTTGATACTTAGTCTACGACAAGCGAGCTGGAGAGCGATAACGACCTAGTGACGAGCACGAGAGTAAAATTAAAAGGAAGGATACAGATTATTGTGTCATTGACCGGAAGGTGTGTAGAGAATTTCGGAAACCGTCTTCCAAACGTCTGTAAAGGTTCATTATAGTGTCTGGTAATATTTGTAGCTTTCCTTTCGCGCCAGACAATGCAGTAGAGCTGCAGTGCTCGCCAACAGCAGCGCCGAACGGTTGTAGCACGATGAAGAATCTGTGAAAAAGACGCCGTAAGCATTAGCGGTTCCCTACTTCATCACATTGTCTCTCTCATAGGATTGCTCTCCACTAGAGACATTGGGTCTGGCACCAATTCGTATAATTCGAATCCGTCATTTTTTTCAAACCCAGGTTAAAAGGATTGTGGAAACAATGAGATAATTCATTATCAATTCAGAGAATATGAATTACTCCAATTTATACTCCATCGTATCGCCTCTCCCATAGATCTTGCAAGTACTTGTGGCGCTATGGTAGTTGGAGGAGGTCACTATAGCATACCGCGGCATGCACGCGTGCTGAGTACAGCATACAGCGGATGTAAATGCAGTCCTATCTCCTCTTTTCGATTAAAGATTCACGTTTTATCTGCTTCCGTGTTGGACAAGGGACGGGACTCCAGGGGCCGGATTAATCAGCGGCTTACAGCAATTTAAAGGATAAAAGGATAAAGGATGGCGTTATTCAATCCTCTTTGGGATGCGCCACGCATTCTACTTCCACGGGATGTCGCGGAGGCGTGTTAAATGCGTATTTGGCCAAACAATGACTTGCGGTGGCCAGCCGATGTTCAAGTCAGTGCTTTATCCTTCCCAGACAAGACTGGTACCAAATCACCGACCCCGGAGGGATGGAAGTCTTGGTTGGCCTGGGCGGGAAATCGGAACCAGGAACCTGGTATCGGGTGCAGGCGACAGACGGCGCCTCCTCCGACTGCGCTCCACGCGCCCCTTACAGCAACTTATCAGAGAAAATTACAGCCGAAATCCCTGATAGCGCGGCTTATCAAGTGAAATGGTGAGCAATAAGCCGCGCTATCAGGGATTTCGGCTGTAATTTTTCTGATAAGTTGCTGTAAGTCGTTGATGAATCCGACTCCAGGAGGGCCAATAAATTGTAGGCAATTTAATGTGGGTGAGTTAGTCGGCTCACATGGCGGAGTCCCTTCCCCTGCTCAATTCTGAGAACAGAGCTATAGCATTGTTTGTTTGTTTTCCTTATTATCAGTGTGTCTCGTTTCCTTTTTTTGTGTTAGTGACGATTTTTATAAGGTGACCCCCCACCCGTCAACTTCCATAGCGCGCACCTACTTCTGAAGCTTCTAGATAATATCCATCCGTATTCTCGTTTTGAAATTCCCTCACAAGATGCGTTTTCCTCTTTTTCCATTTGCCCTCGCTCACTTGAAGCACTTTCAGTCTCATTCCGTCCTCACCCTGTTCAAAACGCTCGCCCTTCTCCCCGCTCTAGCGCGCTCTAGCGCGCCCAACAGCCAGACGCGACAACCGCGCGCGCATGACGTCACTAGCCGTCCCTGTCTGCAGCAGTCGGACCGAGCGACGAGAGCGTAGCGCGCGCAGGTATGAACAGACGACGGCAGCGACCGGAGCGACAAGAGCGACTGGAGCGACTGGAGCGACAGCGCCGGCGCTCGAGTATGAACACTTTTAGGCGGCGCGCGATCGATTTGCATGTTTTGCACGGGCGACGGGAGCGACGAGAGCGCAGCGCGCGTGGTGCGGTTTGCACAGCGTGCAGAAGTTATGAGCAGGCGACAGCGGCGACCGGAGCGACTGGAGCGGCAGCGCCGGCGCTCGAGTATGAACACTTTTCGGCTGCGAGCGCTCGGTTTTAATTGATATGCATGTTTTGCACGGGCGACGAGTCGCTCTTTTCGCGAAGTATGAAGAGGCCCTTAGTGAAACGGTCCCCTATTACTGGTTACTGGTCCCCTTCAATGGTCTACCGGTTACTGGTCCCCTTCAATGGTCTACCCTTAGCGGACAACGTCTTCGGCACACCTTCTGAATTCCCAGGCACATTGGACGACGTCTTCGGCACGTCTATCTCCAAACACGTTGGGCAGTCTTTGGCACGTCTTCTGAGTCTCAGGCACGTCATGCGACGTTTTCCGCACGTCCTCCGAATCCGCCGGCAGGTAGAAGACGTCTGGGTATTTCGCGCTATTTTCGCGCCTCCTAATTTGTCAGTATCGATTAACGGTGAACGATACTGCAAAAACGAACTTCAGATTCCAGATTCATGTTCAGCGACCTCGATTGCCCCAGGGCCGAAGTTCCGGGCAGGGAGAAGACGTCTGGGTATTTTTCGCTATTTTCGTGTCGTAATTCCCCCCCCCCCCCCCCATTTCCCCCATATTTTACAATTTCTGCGGCGGCGCCGAACGACAGTATGACTCACCGCTTAGCCCGTTATTATAAAATATGATATTTCAACAGCCTTTTTTCAGACACATTCTGATACTAATGATATTAGAAAAAATCCAAACGATATGAAAAGATACTTAAAATAACACTCATTATTTCATAATTTGAAAGGCGTTCGTTTTTAATTGGAAGGTGCTGAATTTGATTTCGAAGGTGTCAAAATTCAAGAAGTTTCAAAGAGCTCAATGTTTGAAAGTGCCCACCTGCTGTAAAGGTGGTATATATCATAAAACGGTCTCGTTGATATTTTTCGACTGAGGCAATTCTACGCACCTATCTATACCTTTTAACAGAAATTTATCGATTTAGCGGAAACTCCCACCCTTGGTGCGGACGTCTCAAAGTCTAAATAAACAGATTTTAATTCGAAATTGTAATTCGTATTAAAAGAAAGAGTTAAGTGTTTGGGTAGAACAATAATTTTAGCTACAATCTAAAGCGTTAAGAATTTAGGAATATAATGTGCCACACGAGGAGAATGCGGCGAGAACTCGTCCAGTACATAAGGATGTTGAAGTGACTGCTAGTGCAAAATGCGACCAACTCGGGGCTTAGAAGCAGTGAATTGCGCTTCTCGCGATTATTTCTGCTGAGCCGTAGACTTATCAGCCCATAAATAGCATTTACCCTGTCAACAAGCAAGCAACATGACGCAATGGATGACTGTGTGGACAATCTCTTCGTAGAACACGTCGGGATGTTTTCGCTTCTTCCACAAAAAGGCTCAAGAACAGTTCTGTAACTAAAATGTTAATCCAAGTATTTCTTACATCATTTTGCAGAGAAACTTTCTATTTTTTAAACCAACGATTATTACGACTGTTAAAATACGTACATTTCATCTTGAAAGACGTCATCTCTCTTTTTTACAGTGACGAGCCAAAAAATGCACAACATATGATGCATTGAATAAAATAACCCCACCTGCTAAGAGAACAGGTTTGTACAAATTAAGCTTACAGTGCTATTTTGTTCCTCGTTCTTTCAAAGCACACTAACGCTTATGGGTTCTGCTCAGGGCAACAAGAAGTAAGGTTAGTGAGGCTGGAGAGGTAGAGGTACGTAGAGTATTAAAATATCAAAATATCAAAGAATTATATGATTATAAACTGAAATTAAATTTTTATCTGTAAACGAAACCTAGAAAAAATAATAATTACCCTGTCGACTCAATATAAAATGTTGCTGGGCAGACGAAGCATTAAGTGTTTCACCGGGTTAAGGCAACGTCTCCAAAACGGAACGACTGTTCGTCTTCTGTGAAGAACCGAGATACTCTTGTGATGAACAAGACAACAGGAGGTGAAATAGAATGTCTAAAAGCCTTCGTCTTGTACTCAAAAACAATAAAAATCGAACAGGGTAATGGTGGAAAGGGAAGACACTAAGACGCCCTACTCAGGACATAAGCTGTTATAGGTATAAAACGGCCTAGATAGTAGAAATGGGTAGTTTTTCTAGCAATAAACAAAGAACCATCGGAAAGGGAAAGATGAACACCGTCTAAAACCACCAGTAAGGAAAATCCGTAACTCAGAATGTGTCCGGAACGAAGCGACGAAAACAGAGCTTATCGACTTCAAAGATTAGAAAAAAGAGAGAAAAACTCGCATTGAGGACAAAAGAATCTGCCAATGACACCTATTTTTGAATGAATGTAAGAACCGTGCAACTTCGCTAGTTTCGGATGACAGAGCAGCGTCAAATAAGTGACCAAGGCGTTTTAGCGGATTCTCTCCTATTGTGGGCGCATGTAGCGCAATCGGAAGGGGTAGGATTTCTAGTCCACAATTCCATCTCTCCGAGGTCGGTGAATTGGTACCAGAGTTGTTTCGGAAGGATAGAGCGCTGATTTGATCATCGGCTGACCACCGCAAGCCATTGTATGGCCAAACACGTATTCAGATCGCCCAACGACAGCACATAGAAGTAGAATTCGTGGCGTATCCCAGAAGGGAATAATAACGCCTCTTTCATCGTTTGTCTCTCCTAATGTAAAGTGCTTCGTGAGCTCTTTCTACGCAACAAGGATTGCTATCCATTGTTAGGGCCGCGAACACAGCCGCTTCAGAAATTGAACGCTTTGCTGGTTTCGATAAGACTCGTCAGGAAGACATAGTAGTCGTTTTAGAACAGATCAGGAAGATGACCTTTCTTACGCCTCCTTGATTCAAAAAAAAAACTTCCTTCTTGTTTTCGTAGCGTGCCTCGTTGAATAACGAATACGACCAGCGCAACAGAGGTACCATGAAGGATCTTAAGCCATTGACCCACAGATCCTTGATGAAGCAGGCTGGTAGCCCTACGACCTCCTCGAGCATCTCAAACGGAAGCCATTCCAGCAGCGTCTATCTGCGGATCACGTCTGCATACGCCGGAGAATAGAGAGGAACTCATAGCAAGAGGCGATGGAATTAAATTTCCGCCGCGTGAACGCCAGACGAATGCCACGCCACGCGTATGCGGAGAAGGCGCTAGGCAAACAAACGCTTGACATAAGCACATATACCGCGCCCGCCGCGTCACACTGCACATATGATAACCTTTGCCATTATGAACTCGGAGTGACGTTGCGGCTGCGGGTCGTCTCTTAGTAATAACGGTGTGAAACAAAAATGGAGGAAACCCCATTGGATTCTAACGCGAATTCTCCAAATTCTTACACTGCTTGAATTCATACTACTCCAGCCACACTAAAGTCTCTCTGCTCATTAAAAAAAACCAGAATGCTACAAACACTTGAAAAGTTAAATATTTCCATCACTCCATCTATTTGCCCACAGTTTCGCAGTGTTTAGTTGGCTGGAAGTGTGAACGACAATCACATGAAGCTTTACAATCGAAGAAGGAACGTTTTTTGGTTTTACCTTTGCTGAACCCCTCTTCTTAGAAGCAACTTTATGTTGATTTATGTTACTTAATATGTGCATTGAGAGCGCTCAGTAGGAGAGCATGCTGGCTGTCGCGGGCACCCGATACCAGGTTGTTGGTTCGGATGACCCGTCCAGGACATTCAAGCCTTCCATCCCTTGTCGGTGAATTGGTACCGGACTTGTCTGGAAGGATAAAGCACTGACATGTTCATTGGTTGGCCACCGAAGTCACTGTATAGGCCAAATACGCATTCATATCTCCTCCATGACATCCCGTAGAAGTAGAATGCGTGGCGCATCCCAAAAGGGATTGAGTAACGCAGTCCTTTATCCTTTTTTCTATTAGATATATTACATAAAAGTGGTAATCCGTTCGTTCGGCTCTATGTCCTTCTAAAAGTCCGTCTGCTCGAAATTAACGGTCAATTGCTCGACTGTCTTCAGATCTTGAACGGCATTCTGATTCCCTACTCAGTGTTAACCGTTCAAGATGTAACAATGCGAATAGGGTGACCTACAGAAAGGCTTCAGAACAAGTAAACATTATCCACCGGCCAAATATTATAAAAACTTAATCGATTTTTGAAAAGTAGGCCGCTAGATGTCAGGAGCACCCTAGTACTACGACCGAAAGACAGGATTCCAACGAGTTTAAAGGATGAAGGACTGAGGATGGCGTTAATAAATCCCTTTTAGCCACACATGCTACTCCTACGGAATGTCACCGAGGCAAGTGAATGCGTATTTGATCTACACAACGACTTGCGCAATAGACAAGCCTGCGTTTCATCCTTCTTAGAAGGTTTGGCACCAATCTACCGACCATATAAGGATGAAAGGCTTGGTTGGCCTGGGCGAGAAATTCGAATTAAGAAACTGGAATCGGGTGCCAGCGACAGCTGGCGCCTATTCCGGGTGTTCGCTACCACACACCCAAGTGAAGTCCTATCGGTTGCTGCGGAATTTTGGGGCCTAAGCCAGTAGTCAAACAGACCACATCATTTCGAAACCAATAAAGAATTCTCCTAGCTTCAAGGCAGAATAGAAAGAGCTCAGCAAACCTTCACAAAGATTCTAATGTATACGTGTTTTCCTGACCCTGGTTATGTCTGCACAGTTGTGTATAGAATGAATGATAGCAGTGATAGAAGGTGTAACCCATTCCCGGCAGTATAAAAGCGGTGAATGGAGTAAGGTGTACTTTTTTCTACGGTGTGTTCTACTGCCTCGGCAACTAATAAATAAACCGTCTCTTCCTACAAAGCGTCTCCACGACACAACATACACTATGCCAAATTATAAAAAGGGATTAGAATTCCTCAAGCTTAGCAATACTGTTCCGCCGAGTGTTGAACGTCCTAGTCTTTGCCGTCGACATTCCTGTCAACTAGAATTTCTGAAGACCTCAAGGAGCTACTTACAAAACTTTCTCCACATCACTAAGAATACATTCCAGCCCTTAGAAAGGTGAATTCGTTTAGAAGCCGACCAGAAATATATTCGAAAACATTTGAGGGAACTTTGAGATTTAAGATTTAGTGTGTTGTATGCAAATCTCCTTTATTTTGACCGGAGCACTGCATTACTAGCTAATTTGACACTATGAACAGCGAAGGGCATCTTGTTATGTATGGTTTGAAAAACATATAAATAGATGAAAAAATAAAACAAGAGCAAAAGTCACAGCAAAAGTATGTATGGCATTTTCCAAGGATTTCCAAAAAGGTATACCTTTCTGTGATCTATAAAGTAGTTAATTTCAACAAGTTGGCAATTCATCTAATCGCAAAACAAATCGAAAGACACACTGGCAACACTTCAAAGCGGGCAGACGATGAATGAGGCCAGTGTCTGTGTGCATATTGATTACAGCTAAATTATTCGTCATCGCAAACACACTCGACACGTCAAAACGATAGCGCAGCCAGCGAGCTTGATAGTGGGTCTAAGTTGTGACGACACAACAGCACTCGGAAAAACGATCGATTATGGAAATATGGTAGGTAGAAGGCAATGCAGGGAAGTGGATACGTGAGCTGAAGCCAACCACGTGGCTTAACGTTGACTGGACACGCCCACAATCCACGAAAATGAGACCGTTTTTAGTAAAGGAACAAAGTGCGGCTCACTCGATTTGATTTTGGAGCGCCCACAATCCATTATTTCATATTTAAAACCTCTCGAAACCTATGAGATTGCCCTACAACCTACTCCCAAGGTTTAGTTAATTTTCCTGCTATCGGTCAAAAGGCAGCAGCTCAAATTTCTCTCCTAGCAACGGCCGCTTATCGAAGCAAGTGGGCGGATTTCCGCTTGCGCAGCATTATGGGACTAACAATGGGGCATTATTCTAACGAATGTAGGACTGCAGCCTTGGTAATGACTCATAGGAACCAGAGTGCTCTAGTGCTAGGATGAATTGCGCAATTGATTTAACAGCTATCAGGCTTCCGCTTAGAACGGTTATTAAAGTAAATATAGGGTAAAGAGTTGACATGGATGGATCCGATTGAGCCCGCACCTGATTTACCTCTTTAACAACGCTAGATAGGCGCAACATGGATAATGGGAGCGGGTGGATGAAAGATTTGGCCAATCTTACAGATAACCTAATGTGGTTGATTTCTTGATGAATATGTTAGCGTGTTCTCACAGTTGTTACTTATGCAAGCTTTTTCTTGACGCGTGGTAGTGCGGTGGGAGGAGGCGCCGGCTGTCGATTGCAGCAGATCCCTGGTTTGAGTCCCCAAGGGCCAACTAAGGCTACCATGCCTCCGGAGAGGGAGGATCGGTGCCATATTTTGTCTGGGAGGGACAAAATGCTGATCTTTCCACCCATCGCTAGACCATCATTAATCACACTATAGGCCAAACACGCATTTAAACTGCCTCCAAGTGATTCCGATGAAGCGAAACGCGTAGCGCATCCCATTCTCAACTAAACCTAACCCCCACCTTTATCCTTTATGCTCCGATTTTCTGTTTTAGACATTCAACTTTCTTTTCAAAAAAGCATAGTTAGTGATTTCCCTAATCAGTATTGCATTACTGTTGTGGAATGCGCCACGCATTCAACATATACAGGGCATCGTGAAGGCAACCTGAGGCCGGATTCACGATCGGCAAGGTAAAGGGTTAATGGTGATGAATAAGTTTACCAACAGAGGCTAGTGGACAGAGGGGGAGTTTGGTTAGCGAGATAATGCTTCAATTTCTACCTTTACACACATAACCTTGGGTAAAACCATTCATGAATCCGGTCTGCTTGGACAGTACAATGACTTGCGGTGGCCACCTGGAGAACAAGTCAGTGTTTAATCCTCCCCATACAAGTTTTGTGCCAAATCACTGACTCCAGAGGAATGAAGATGATGTTCGCCTGGGCAGCAAATCTTAAGGAAGAGTACAGAATTGGGTTACGCGACAGACGACGTCTTCTCTGGCCGCGCTACCACGCGCTTAAAATTCTTTAAATAGGAACAGGAGTACAGCGATCTTCAGGACTTGTCGCCCGTTTGTGTGCAAGGAACTCTGGGCATAGATAAAGAGCACAGACGGCGTAACAAAGGTAATCTAGGATGTGGTCAATTTTGACCCAAGTACGTCGTACCAGCCATATCTCTGAGTCCTTTGTGCGCGCCGGGGCACACAATCCACTGACTACTAGATCTTCTAGTAAAATAGGAGGTGAATACGAACGACTACGATAACCACTACAAGAAATTGAGTCTATGTTGAGATTCTGCTAGAACAAAAAAGGAGAGAAACTCTGGTAGTAAAAGCAATAAAATCTTTGGGAACTAACAGAAAAATCTAAATGACCGCGATCACAAAGCATTATTAAGATGATGATCTTAGCGTTGTGAGAACAACCCGGTTAAAATGATTTTGCGAGTAATCACTTTTCTGAAAACGCCCGAATATTGGGATGATTCAAACAGGAGTAGCACCAACAAGAAGGAGTTTAGGGTGATCCAAACAACAGATTTACCTTTGGATCTTATACGGGACATCCGAACCAGAAAGAATATAAGATTTTTGATCAAAATCAGTTATCTGAATTATCAAAAAATCCGACCTGGCGAAAATCACCCCTATTTGAATCGCCCTAAGAATCAGGCTTTTCATTGTTCGCACAATCTTGTCAACCAGGGTTTGAAAAAAACGTCGGGGTATATGTCGCGTAGGTGGGCAGCATTGGTAGATGGGAACGCGTCAGTCAATGATAATCAAACAGAGCACAGACCGAACAGATGCCAGCCCATCAGGATACCAACTGTACGTGCTCTCTCTGAATTGCATGCCCATTCAATGCGGTCTGATTGGTTTAGGCGTTCCCATCTACCAATCCTGCTCACCTACGCGACATGTACCAATGACGGATCCGAATTATCCGAATCCGCGTCGGATCCACTGTCTAATTTCGACACAAACACTAGATTCCTCATTAAGTTCCACCAGTATTGAACCACAAGATCTACAGCACCTCAACTTTAATCTAGATCGCGCAGGTTATGCCTACATAAGCTTTCCCTAGCAGAAGAAAGGTTCAAATGAAAACCCACCGAAGATGAGTGGTTTGCCATCGAACACGCTGGTCTTCTGTCCAACGGGCATCGCGCTGCCATTGCTCGTCGTCGGCTATAAATGCGTTCCTCGTTAGACGCAGAATATGTGATTACAAACGAAGAGAATCACAGATGCTGCTCAAAGTCATTGATCGATTTCCTCGCGGCTCCACATGCTCCCCTTTCCTTCTCACTGCCTTTAATGCTGTGGTTGCACAGCAGACCCATTAAGTGTCCATTCGCTTCTTCTTGACTTGCCAAATACAAGACCAACGTGGCGTTTTTTATTCACAATGAAATCCCCAGGGTTTCCTGCAGCTCTGGCACAAGGACCTTAATTCTTGCCTTGTTCAAGGGCTCACTGATTTATACTCGTTTCATATCCCGTTGAAATTGACTGCGGTTGACCTTATTCTTCATATAACTCGCTCGAATTTGGCCGCTATCCGGTGGAATGGAGTTTTCTAGTGGTACAACATTTGAACAGCTCCGGCGTAGCTTCAGACACAATGACATAAGATAAATGGTGACTGAGAAAACAATCTAGTAAGCTGAAGGCAGGCTCTCCTTTTCTTTTACTCATTACGGCTTTCTTGTCTCAAAAGGAGCAAAGGACATACTCTACGCAGTCAGTTCTCGCGCGTACCCCGAATTGATTCATAGTCTGGTCTTCTTCATTCAACCAAGCCTTCTGTCCAGTCATGGTCGGAGAAAGAGCACCAGACATGTCTGGAAATTCTTTCCTCTTCCTCCCCTTTCTAACACAGAACGCTCTTCAAATGTCGCTCAAAGGTTTCAAAAGCTTTCTCGACCGTCGACTCAAAGGAGATCAATCACTTTTTCCATGAAACTCTTCATTTAGTTTTACTTTCTGCAGGAGCGATTACATTGCTGTCGTTTCCCATTTGTTTCAACTCGTTTTAATCTGACTGGTCACACTTTTTAATTTTTTAAATTGTACGGTTTCAAGGTTGTACTGTATTTTGCTCGTCTTTTAGGCCTTTGTCATACCATCGCTCACCCCGAGCGACGCCTAATGATATGCTCCCATATCGATCGGGCGGGGCGATGGAATCGATATGGGTGCATATCATTAGGCGTCGCTCGGGGTGAGCGATGGTATGACAAAGGCCTTAGTGTAAGGTTTACGTGACATTATCACGTCTCCAATAAATAATTAAATAAATAAATTACAGTTGTGCTCAAAAGACCTATTCGAATAGGTATTCGAATGATTTTCAATCGAATTTGAGCACTCGAATTTGAATATTCAAAAAATGCATATTTATGATGTTCCAATTTGAATTTTCAAAATATCGCGTTGTTCTCGAACTCGAATATTCACAAAAACTGCAGTTTTCGAATATAATCGAATTCGAACATTCGCATTTTGTGAGCATTCGAAACCGTTGGAAGATTCGAAAAAAATTTCAAGACAATGACTATACTACGAAGGAGAAACACTGATTGTCTATGGGGCGGCCGAATACGCATCCAAGTTACCTCCTGGATTCCACAGAAGAAAAATGTGGGATGCAGCTTGATTAACGAAGAACTTCCTCCTTCGTTCGTAAGCTTATCTCCTTCAGCTACGGTTCTTCGTATTGTCGGGCAAAACCAGGAAGCTTCTAAGCATTTTTACTTTCGAATCTATGCTGTTGGCAAAGGATGCGGCTCGATACTAAGTAATAAAGTCCATTCATTCTCGTGCGTGGCAATTTTCGTGTAGCAAAAGAAACTATTTAGAAAATAACGACAATAAACAGCCATTATCGTAGAACTATTGAGACGTAGAAGCTGGAAGATGCAAAAATTTCCAATACCCCCTCCCCCCCCCACGGTGGGGTCAACCTCTTATCGCAACGATATCAGAGAGAGAGGACCGTAGACTACGCTTCAGCTGTTGCAACAATGTTTGCTCTATGTTGACCATCAATGCCGTGTTGAAAAGCTGCAGTGTTAGACGATACGAGGCAATGTGGACATGCTCCCTTTTGTTGATTCACTGTCTATTTTGTTAACCAGTGTTGGCGCTGTATATCACTCAAATATAATCGAGTAAGAAGTAGAAGTTGCGCTACGTACAGTGAGTGTAGTGTCGTTGTGGGGAAAATGGAATACAAACGTCCCCCAACGAAGAAAACGTTCCAAATGAAAACGAGGAGAAAGCAAATGCTCCTCAATGATTCTCGCCAACTGCCCCTCTGCCGTATTCCTCATGGATAAGCAAACTGTTGCTTTTCAAAGACCGGACGGTGCAAAGCATGCTACAATGTTCGTAAGTTTTTTTTGTTGTTGGTGGAAGTACCTGTGCAGAGATGACAGCGTTGGGATCGAATAGCTCGTTTACAATGCCACCGTAGGACGTTGATGACGCTCCTGACAGAATCGTCGGCTCGTCATCCGAGCGCATTCTCCCTGAAATCGTTTTGATGACATCACAAAAGGTATCTTCACGTTAAAAACGAGTATTGGACACACTAACTGGCACAGATTGAAGCGAGCAGAGCATATTGCACCGGCGAGGAAGAAGATGACCACTTGGAGATGTGCAGTTATTCTTTACGATGAGGTTCATCGAGAGGAACAACAATGAATAAACAACAACCGTAAGGCCTCGTGCATACTTCCTGTCGCCGCGATGGAATCGCAGCGATGAGTTTTGCAGAGCGACGCGAAAGAATTTGAATTTCTCTGTGCTGGTCGCATCGTCCATCGTTCTGCAAGGGAGGGCGGCATCGATCCGTCCAGGACCAACGCTAAATACCGCGCGCGGCGCGAAAAAGTATGCCATGCCCGCGATGGGCGCCGGAAGCCATCGCGCATGCCGCGCGCCACTGCTGCGGCGGCCGCAGCGAAGTTTCCTTTGACTATTCGACCGCGTGCGGTGGAATGGCCATGAACTGAGCGCCGCGATGGCATCGCGGCGACGGAACTATGCCCCTGGCCTAACTGAGCTGCTACCGGTACACGTCGCGATAGGGGGTCTTCACTACAGCTTGTGCACTATTGTATGGTATATCTGGATGAGCAAGGCTGTCGGGTCCATAATCACCGATTTCGCCCAAATTTTTCTTCGGGGAGCCAGTTACGGTAGGAACAGGTGAGTAAGGCCGTCGGGACAGAATCACCGATTTGGTCCAAATCAAAAACTTCGCAGGAGTTGTTTGCGACTCACGAATATCATATGAGCGTTCAACTAAATATAGGTAAACGTCCTACTTCAAGCGGTTCTGCAAGCGAATGAGCCTCAATATTTTGGGAACTAAAAAAAGTTGAACCGGTAGTATACTGAAGATTTATTTTATGGATAGCTATTTTATTTATGCAAAACTGTGTTTAAAATTTTTAACAAATTAATATTGTTCGTTTCGGCCACGCGAATATTTGTGTTTGTAAAAAAATCGTGGCCCCTGTAAAATG
Organism: Heligmosomoides polygyrus polygyrus; assembly: GCA_947396885.1. Classification (NCBI taxonomy): domain Eukaryota; kingdom Metazoa; phylum Nematoda; class Chromadorea; order Rhabditida; family Heligmosomidae; genus Heligmosomoides; species Heligmosomoides polygyrus. The sequence goes on from OX377202.1 coordinate 93,041,350, forward strand.
CAGAACCGCACTCCAAAAAAAAAAAAAAAAGAATTACGAATTGTCTTCTACTCGCGCTTTTAAAGCTTGGTATAAACTTCCTGCATCATTCATCAATTCTTTGCCAAAAACATTCGATTACAAGCATTAAGGATAAAGGATGAAGGAGAGGGTTTTTCAATCGATTTTTGGATGCGCCATGCATCCTGCTTCTACGGTATGTCGTGTCGTGAATGCGAATTTGACAATGAATTGCGGTGGCCAGCTGATGAACAAGTTAGCGTTTTATCCTTCCCAGACACGTCTGGTACTAATTCACCGACCCCGGAGGGAAGGAAGGATTGGTTAGCCTGAGCCGGAAATCCGAACCAGGAACCTGGTATCGGGTGCAGGCGATGGTCAGCGCCTCCTTCGACTGCGCTACACGCGCCCATTACAAGCATTACAAGTCACAAAATCAAATCAAATCATCAAACCAAAATCAAGAGGGACATTTGAAGAATTAACTACAAATTAGTTTAAAAAAGAATAGACGATATTTGGATGGAATATACAATATTTTTCAGCGAATGGACTACTACATCGCTTAAAAACACTTTTCTCTTCATGCAATTCATTGAAGAAATCGCTTTTACCAATGTTTAAAAAGCCAACTTCCGCTGCAATCTTTTGCCCCTAACCGATTTTGTATCTCTTTGGCTATTTTGGGATCTATCCTAACTGGATGGGGCACACGCTGTTCTTGCGTCTCCATTCCCTACCTTAAAGTTCTACGAGAGCCTCTGCTGCTGTTCCATAATGCGAGGGCTTTCACTTAAATTCAGTGGATATGCTTGTGTGGCATGGGGCGACCTAGGCAACTAACACTTCAAGATTCCTCCCCCCCCCAACTAGGATAGATCCCTATTTTGCTGTATTCTTTTGTGCTCAATAGATTGTGTATCACTTTCGCCTCAATAGATGCCCCATGTTCCAGACTTCGGCCTATTACGATACAGATGGGTGAGCAGGATATACAACCTGGTCAATAAAATAGTTTTCTCCACCTATGTGGTTGGACTTATTTTCCAGCCTTCTACTTTCAGATGGAAAGTACTATCCGAAAAGTTGATAATTTAGAAGAGGAATGATAGACTCTTGGTCAGCAGCTTAAATAACACCCATTGGCCAAAACGGTGAGCATGAGCCCGCGAGTCCTCATCAGCACCTACCGTAACCTACTGTACTCCACCTTTACATGCAAAAACACATGGAATATCAGTCGAATAGGACAGAGCACATCATGGAGATTACGTGCGCGGACCAGAAGGTGTGGGTTTGAGCTCCGTTTGGCTCAAGTTTCGTACGCTACTATATAATCATCTAACAGCAGATCACCTTTAACCGGGTGCAAATAGCGCCGAGGGGAGGGGAGGAGGGTTACCCCTACACAGTAGTGTACGCTTTGGTAAAAGGCATGTGTATGTCCAGTCACATCAGAAATGGGAACAAATAGAGTCGGGGGAGGGGGTTACATCCTACTCATTGGTTGTCCGCCTTGGTAGGAAGGCACGTTTGCGTGAACATTACACCGGAAATGACATGCTTCAGCTCACTCTAGGGCTAGAACACATCAGTGCTTCTAAAAAAAATCCGGTTTCAAAAACCACAACAGTTACGTTGGGGGGGGGGTCACCGGTGGTAACTCTTCAAGGCAGGTCAAAGTAAGAATCGGCGGGAAATGGGGCGCATATAAGACCGACCGAGCCCAGGAAGGTAGTCGTGGAGAGTCGCCGAGTTCTGGAGTTCCAACCACCGCCAGCCTAATTCTCGTCGCCTCCAGCCGTCGTCTTCCATTGTCGACATATTCTACTAATAAACCTGTGTATTCACTGCTGCCTCGTCACACGCTGACGTGAGGCTCTCTGTCAGCACAGAGAGCAGTAAGAAGAGACCTCAGAGATCTAGTAAAGTGTATCCTCAGGGATACAACGCCCAGAAATGGCCTACCTCAGTGCTGCAAAAAATTCCGGTTTCAGGAAGCACAAACCGTTTTCTAGGGCTGTCCTACATGGTGAACCTCCGACCCTGTTTCCGCCAACAGCCGCTCTAGGCTTCAAGAAAACATGTAAAACTAAAAGCGGCATTAAGTGGGCTGGTCTCCGCTGCAAACAGGCAAAGTATCTTAAAACGGGTAGGTTAGATTAGATTAGCCAGATGCTGAAGTCCCTTCCCTAGTTCTATGCACTCCTCCGCGTCAGGGCTGACCGTTTTTGGTACTAAGTCGGCTGGTGCCCGCTGCAAGCAGGAAATGTGTCTTAAAACGGGTAAGTTAGATTAGCCATACCCCGGAGTTCCTTCCCTTGCCTAGATCTCTGCACTCCTTCGCGCCAGCGGAGAAGAACACAGAAACCGCGTTTATTTGAGTGTTCCACGATCATGATACGGGCACAAGCCCGCTCAGTACCCCGTTTTTCATCAAAGAGGCTGCAGTATGCACCACTTATCGGACCCCACGGTAAGTGGTGCATACTGCAGTCTCCTTGATGTCGAACTTTATAGGTTTCCATAACAGTTAGGATCACAGCACCCGGATAGGACAATCGAGGGCAATAATTTAACCGCTTAAACAATGCTTCCCAGCTGCAACAGCGCAATGTAAGGTAGAGGGGCTCAATGAGAATCGCAAAAGGCGCTACTCGGAAGAAATGGAAAGGACGGAGACTGCCGCGTCTCGACATGGAGCGAATAGCGGCATCGATAAATGAGGGCGCAGGCGGCGACTTCTTTGTCACAGGCAGCCCACTGCAACATGCTGTTTTCGGCGAAACTTCAGTGCGGTAACCATGGAGAGACGAATTGCGCAGGAAAAATCGCGCATGTTCGTCGTGTTGAATGGCTGCCGTGCAAGTACACCACCGCGCCGCTACAGCAATCCAAAACACCAGCGGTCACTTTATTGTCCGAATTTCATGGAAAAACATGGAAGAGAGGTCCGCACGAATGCTGTGTATTCTACGATTGCAAAATTTGGACCGCACTGGGAATGCGCCACTGAAGCAAGTGCATCGAACAGTTGCTGAAAATAAATAGTCAACAACGTGAAGACTTCAAATGATGACAAAAGCATCCGGGTTGAAGTGATGAGGGAAGAGCCTTAGTTGAAGGACGACAATGTGATGGCATGAGAGCATTCTGCAGCGAATGGATAGCCGATGGCCGCGCCAGCCACACAGCATCAACAAAAACAACGGCGACAGTGCAAACGAGGCGTATCGATCGGCGGTCGACCCTACGGATGGGGGGCGAGTATCCATCCGTTCGCCCTTTTGCGGTCGGCGCCGTTCGCTTTGTCCACCACGCCTCGTCCTTTCTTCTCCATCGATTCTTGTTCTTTTTACGCCAGACGTCCATGCTGACGTCCGTGCTGTCCAAGCAGATGACGGATTGCCAACAGATCTCGGTCTTCTATCCGCTTTGTTGAAGATTTTCACCTTTTTGTTGTGTTTACTACGCCACTATCGGCAGTTGTCCAGCATTTTTAGGAAAGGAAACCACGACGCTACCAACGTTGCCCGGGTTTCTAGTTGTAGAACGCGATAAAAAGACTTTAAATGTATTAATTCTACCTGTTATAGAAAGCGATTGCGTCTAATGGAGGTTTGAATAGCTATTTTCATGTTTCCTTGAGCAATTTCCTTAGAAACCTGTTGGTAAGCACATCTTGTTCTAAGGTGGCCTTATTAGCCGAACGAACTAGGGCTTACAGAGCCGTTAGAAGATTGACTGGCCGGCTTCGCACACTTTTGCGGCAGCGCGGTACGCGGCAGGCGCTAAAACTGCCGCCTAGGCGGCAAAACTGCCTCGTAGTGAAAGGTTAGTGAAAGGACGACGTGGTGCGGCACTCATCCTCGCCCGCTCCATCGCCAACGCGGTCATTCTCAGTTTCCATTCTAGATCCCCTCACGATCAGCTAGAGACCAGACAGAGCTTTGTCGGCGGCAAAGCGGCTGCAGCGGTAATAAGGCCCCGTTTATACCTCCGACGCCGAGCGACGCGAAGGCATGTAAAGTGGCCAAATTGATCGATCGCGTCGTTCAATCAATGTGGCAACCATACGTGGTGTCGCGTCGCTCGGCGTCGAAGTATTAGGTTGTAACGAATTAAATGGCACTGGCTCGCGCCATATTTTGGCGCGTCTTTACGCGTTTGATCAAGAACAAACCGTAACATGTGGCATATCATTTAGAAGCGCAAACTTTGCTCTACCGGTGAGTACCAAATTTTCTATGTAAAAGTGGAAAAACTTTAGAGTTTTATTGACTTTTTTGCAGATGGACAAAAGGGTAATCCGAGGCATTTACTTGTATGAATTCAAGCTGGGCACTACAGCTAAGGAGGCGGACGAGAAGATCAACGCCGCATTCGGTCAAGGATGTTCCACAATTCGGACGGCGTATCGTTGGTATCAGAAGTTCCGGAATGGAGATGAGAGCTTGGAAGAACATGAAGGTCGTGGGAGGCATAGTGATGTTGATGAGGACAAGCTGAGAGATGTGGTAGAGGAGGATCCACACAAGGGTACCAGGGAGATAGCGAAGGTTCTTGGCGTCAGTCACAACACACCTGCCCGGCATCTGAAGGAAATTGGAAAGACCAAAAAGCTGGAAAGATGGGTGCCTCACGAGCTGTCTGAGGAGCAAAGAAACCGACGATATGAGATCTCGTCCGCACTGCTTCTGCGGAACGAAACGGACCCATTCCTTGATCGCATCGTAACCTGTGACGAGAAATGGATAATGTACGACCACAGGCGACGATCGGCACAGTGGGTGGACAGCGATGATAGCCCCAAGGTTTTTGCGAAGCCGGAATTGCACCAAAAGAAAGTAATGGTGACAGTATGGTGGTGTTCGCTGGGAATTGTTCACCACAGCTTCCTCCCTCCCGGTGAATCCATCACGGCAGAGAAGTACTGCATTGAAATTGAAGAAATGATGAAAAAGTTGAAGGATATCCGGCCGGCCTTGGTAAACCGAGGGCGAGTTCTCCTTCTGCACGACAATGCTCGCCCCCATGTAGCACGAATGACGTTGCAGAAATTGAATGAGCTGAGCATTGAAACTCTACCACATCCTCCGCTTTCTCCCGACCTCTCCCCAACAGACTACCATTTTTTCAAGCATCTTGGCGACTGCTTGGTAGGGAAAATATTCAAATACCAACAGGATGCCGAAAGTGCCTTCGAAGATTTCGTCAATTCCAGAACTTCTGATTTTTATGCTACTGGGATAAAAAAGCTTGTGTCACGTTGGCAAAGATGTGTAGAATAAGAAGGTTTTTATTTCGATTAATAAACTTGCCTACAAGCCGAGATATTAACTGTTTAAATTTACAGTGGTTCAGTGCCATTTATTTCGTTACAACGTAATATGAACGGGGTCTTATGCCTTGGATCATTATTGCAGCTATTGCAGCCGCCCAGGCGGCACATCAGCTGCAAAGTTTTGCCGGCGGTGGCGATCTCTGCATCTACGGCCTATGCTTGAAGATAGGACTGCCGCCTTGGCGCAAGTGTGTGCGGAGGCCTTAAAACCTTTATAGCGGTCATTATATCAGTGTGACTCCCAATTCAAACGGTCAGCAGTTCACGAAAACCGATGAAGTCCGCCAAGCGGCCATCAATTTCGCGTGGGCGCATGAACAAATGCACGGACGAGCACACTTACAGATCAGCTCGATCACACATAGTAGACTATACATCTAACCCTATCCTCTTTTTTGTAGTTTTCCACCGGACTTTTGCCCATGATGATTTCCTCCAGGTTTTCTCCCGTTATTCGGCTGCAGCTGTTTCTATTGGTACACTTGCTCTGCAGACTCTATTTCTACACTTTTTTTCGGGTTTATCTCTGGTTTGGTCTATTTAGCTTCCATTCCCTTCACCTCTTGTTGTGAGACTTTTCTCTTTGATCCGGTTGACGGAAATTGAGAGGGGACTCTTTCCTCAAGTTCAATTTCCTTCAACGTCACCACGATTCATTTCTTTTCATTCTAGCTGTTATGGTAATGACGGTGCTTGACATATCGGTACTTATCATTAATCTGGCCTACACCCACCAGAACAACCAGCTGGCTTCGAAAATTCGTGCTAGGCGGAACGTGTACGGTCGATGACTAGATCGACTCGGGCACGTGTTTTGACGAGTGCTCTGATTGATTATGAATCTTTTGTACGTTATACCCAAATTTCGCTTGGGTTCATCAAGCGACGTTGTTAGATGAGCAGAATGCCACCGATTGCTGTTCCTATAAGGAAGGTGTGGACCAATCCTCCCTTGCAAGTAGACGGTGAGGTGTTGATCTATCAATGAAAACAGACACGAGTGAGAGCTTATTGCTCTTTATACGATAGGGGAAAAGATGCTCTCTATTTAAACACAGCTGTGCAAGTTTATTTATTTATTTATTACATCTCCGTTATCGCAACGGCACAAACAATTATCTACAGGTTGTAAGCTGTCATAACGATGTTTTGTTGCGATCAATTGAATCGTTTCTTTCAAGACCATCAGCTTAACTGGTTCCATGCTGATATCAGCCGCCTGCTCATCCCGATATACGGGTGAGTGCTGATCGGTCAAACGAGGTATGGATGTCGCGTTCGATCAAACGGCGCGGTGGTGTAAGGGCGTTAAGCATTCCTGCCCGGTTAGAGGGAGGTACGGGTTCGAGTGCCGCCTGGCGCTAGAAGTTTTGTTCGCAACAAAACATCGTTATGACAGCTTACAACCTCGACAACAGCCACTTCAGGCTTAAGGGAACTGATTTGAATTAGTTACAGGCTTCTTTGGCGAAGAGTTCAGCGTTCTTGTTCGGATTCCCTTCTATCAGAGCGGTCCGATTTCTCGTGGCTTCTTTTATTCTTGTCCCTCTGTAGCAGCGATGTCGTCCAGCCGTCTTGTTTCTGGTCTTCCTTTCGTTTTTTATGAGGTGTCCAATCGGCGTACCCTGGAACGTTCGGTTCTGGAGAGCTTATTTGCGAACAGTCACTTCCTTTTGAGCGTATGGTGAATGCAATCCTCTAGTCCTGATCTGTGGCGAGTAACTGTCCACCGTATTCTTTCGCCTAAAGGAACACCAAGAATCGCTCTTTCAAATCTTCGTTGGGTGGAACGTAGTCTTGTGCCAATCCTTTTGACCTTGTCCACGTTTCGCTACCGTATAAAACAGCAGGGAGCACCCAAGAATTAAAGAGCTATGAGCTATGCAGGTTGCGGCGCTTAGATCCGGACAAATGTAGACTCAAATTTCCCGTCATACCGTAACTCCAACAGATGTCGTCTTGAAGACCAGAAACTCTTAGTAAACAGTCGTAACCTTAGAATGGCCCGATGTTGCACACAAGTGCGGAGTACAACCCAAGAACTGTGTTTATTGAAAGCATTCGCGCTGGGCGTTCGCCAGCTGAAATAATTCGTGGAGGTAACCCGTTCGTCAAGGTAGTCAAGGTTATTCTCACGTGCCGTCGATGAAAATGGACGAAAATTGAGGGAAAAGGGTCAGATTCAAAAAACCCGTTCGTCAAGGTAGTCAAGGTTATTCTCACGTGCCGTCGATGAAAATGGACGAAAATTGAGGGAAAAGGGTCAGATTCAAAAAAGAGGATGGAAGGGTCTGATCGGGGCGACCAATATCGATCGATGTTATCGATTTTCCACCGCAGTCATCGTTTTTGACCAAATTTCTTCGATTGGAGTGGGAGTCACGCGAGTATGATGGCCGATGGATCGACTTCACAGCAGGTTGTACGGTTCCATCGGGCGACCAATATCGATCGACGGTATCGATTTTTCGACCGAAGTTGCCGGTTTTCGCTCAGATTTGATACATCAGTGTGGTAGTCACTCGACCGCTTTTTTGAAAGAAATAGTACCACTCGATGGAATTACTCCAATATCAAGGCTTTCATGCAGGATTTACAGCAACTGAACTGTGTCGAACGACCGAAAAAATCTATTGATTTTATAATTTTTCTGTAGATGAGACCCTTCGGAGTGGGGATTGCATGAATGCGCTATATGTCAACCGTTTTGAGGACCTTACCTTACCAAGTCCTACGTCATAAGCGAGCGCAGTTTCTTCCGTTTGGCGGCCGGTGGGCCGCAGAATGTCTGGTTGATTGATAACAGTGATATCAATTTCGTATATGACTGGCCTTTAAAAGCTGCAGGACGAAGACCGGCTGTACGACGTAGTAGTAGTCGCGTACAAGTTGAGTAATTTCACGAGCGGCGCTGAATCACAGGAGCGGTGTTGTGATTCAGTGTTGCATTCATCAATCAGCGTATTTCGTTCGACCGCTGTTGTGCTTGTTCCTGGTCGGCGGGGCTGGTGTTAATTTGAGGTCGACAACAAGGGAGGCAGACATGTTTCGAGTGAAGTTTTTCAATAAGAGGGATCGCCAGAGAGGTGTCCAGTAGTATGACAGCAAGTTCCAGATTGAGGGAGAGCTGTGTAGTTCGTTTTTAAAGGAATTTCAAAGTAATCTGAACCGCATAATGTTAATAAATGTTGATGTTAGAAATATTAGGGTGTCCAGAAAGTATCTGCAGAAAACTTCGCAATGTTCCAGATTTTTTCTGTAATGTTCTGAAGATTTCAATAAGTGCTATATGAAGACACTATTCTGCTGTATCTGCAGAACTTATCCAGATACAGCAGGATAGTGTCCAGATCCAGCTCCGTCTTCCTTGCCTACTATTTCACCGTACGATGGCCGAACTGTCTACCCATATTAGACACGTACTCTTTTACGAGTTTGGATCTGGGCACTCCGCTGCAGAAGCCTATCGAAACTTGTGTATTCGGCTCTGAAGCTCCTTCTGTACGGTCTGCGTATAGCTGGTTCAAACGTTTCAGAAGCGGAAACAGGAGTCTCGAAGATGAGCCTCGCTCTGGTCGACCGACAACGATATCTTTGGACGAACTGAGGAAACTGCGGAGCAGCATCCATATGAAGGTGTGCGTTATTTAGCTGCTGCTCTTGGCTGTTCCCGATCCACCGTCAACAATGGACTGCGATCTCTTGGAATGGCTAAAAAGCTCGGTCAGTGGCACCCACACGAACTGACCGACGACAACCGGCGAAGACGTCTGGACATGTGCACTCAGCTGCTCTCCCGAAGTCGCACCTTCAACTGGCCGAACACCATCGTCACAGGAGAAAAATGGGTCCTCTACGTCAACCACGCTCGTAAACGTACGTGGTGTCAACGCGATGAGGTGCCGAAATCTTTCGTAAGAGGTGAAATCCATGCGAGGAAATCATGCTGGGCGTCTGGGGAGGAGTTTATGGGGTCTGCCGTTTCGAGCTGCTGCCTGACAGCACGACTGTCACTGCCGAGGGCTACTCTACTCAACTGCAGAGACTGGCCGACGAGATGCGCAAGGAACAGACTAGGCTCGACAAAGTTCTCTTGCTGCACTATAACGCGCGCCCACACATCGCGAAGACGACTTCTTAGAAAGTTCTGGAGCTCGGATGGGAAGTTCTGCCGCATGCACCGTACAGCCCAGATCTAGCCCCAAGTGACTACCACCTTTTTCGATCACCTCATCATCATCTGGAAGTAAAGCGTTATGAAGATCGTGACCACCTCGAAAATGACCTCCAAGCTTTTTCGCCTCCAAGTTGCCGGATTTCTACGCCTACGCCAGAGGAATTCGAAGTCCTGTGGAACGTTGGCGGAGAGTAGTCGATGTTGATGGAAATTATTTGGTTGATTAATAAAATGTTGATAAAAATTGTGTTATTTTGAAACAATTGTCGTATTTCTGCAGATCCTTTCTGGACAACCTAGTAGGTGCGGCTGAGCTGTCCGTATAACCCGTTTTGAATAGCTTTTCTTCGGTAATTTGCTCCTTTGGTGCTTGTACTTTCTCTGTCTACTATTTACGTCATTGACTACCTTTATATATAAAACTATTGGGTCGTTGCTTATCCCTCCAAGTATCCGGGTAACAACGCATTAAGCGGCCTTAATTTGCCGAATTATTCCATTAACCCTCGTAGTAATTAATGTGGAGAAGGAGCGCGACAAGGCAGCCAATGGGTAATACCTGTTCTTCTTTATGAAGAACTAGACGCTTTGCCTTATATGCCCCAATTTCACTACAATAAGGACACCTTTCGAGGCAAACTATACATCTTCAGAATCAAATCGAATCTCCTTCATTATTAATTTTCCTTCGCTCTAAAAGTGTCAAGATTAATTCTCGATTTAGAAATTTTCTGCGGTTTCTTTGAAGATGTATATTTTGCCTGCTCCAGAAAATGAATACAATGTTTCATATTTTTTAAAGAATTTCTGTTGCTTACTTTAAAGTGCAGCAGAACAGCAGTTTTCGATTTGTCATAAAAAGAAATTGTGTTTGGCACTTGTTTAGTACGCGATGTTCAATCAAACAACGGCGACACTTCTGTATTCTTGTACCCTTCTAATGGAGTTATATGTGTAATGTTTGCAAATTTTAAATTAAATTTAAAATAATAAATTAATTATAAATATAATTACATTAATTAATTAATTAAAATAAGTAAATTAAATTTGACTGCAGCATATGTTTTTGGGCGCGTGTAGCGCAGCGGGCGCGTGTAGCGCAGTCGGAGGAGGCGCGACTGTCGCGTGCACCCGATACCAGGTTCCTGGTTCGGATTTCCCGCCCAGGCCAACCAAGCCTTCCATCCCTCCGGGGTCGGCGAATTGGTACCAGACTCGTCTGGGAAGGATAAAGCGCTGACTTGTTCATCGGCTGGCCACCGCAAGTCATTGTATGGCCAAATACGCATTCATGTCGCCTCCACGACATCCCGTAGAAGTAGAATGCGCTGGCGCATCCCAGAAGGGCTTGAGTAACACCGTCCTTTATCCTTTATCCTTTATATGTTTTTGTTTTTGTCTACTGTTGTTTGTTTAAGCCGTAGTTTATACTCGCGTCGCTGCGCGGCGCGGCATTATGGTTGGGATAGATATCGACCGCCCGGCGCGATAAATCGATATCTATGACAATATCTATAGGCCCATGCACACTTCTGCGACACCGCGGCGCGGTCGCGTTAGCCTTAGTTTATACTTGCGCCGCTAGGCAGCGCGGCACGATGGTCGAGATAGATATCGACCGGGTGGCGCGAAAAATCGATATCTATGGCGGTCATGGTGCCGCGCCTCGTGGCGGCGCAAGTATAAGCTAGGGCTTAGGCATCGTTATAGGCAACGGGCCGACGTCCCCTTGCATGCCGCGCCGCCAGGAATGATTTGAACCATTCCAGCTTGCGGCACTCAGCGCGGCGCCGCCTGCGATAGCCGCCGCAATAGCCCCAAGGACGTGCATGCCCCCACCCTTTGGCACGTGTCGTAGTGTCGCGCCGTGGCCGTCGCTGCCCTATGCTTCATCATGACCGCGCCGCGCTGTCGCAGAAGTGTGCATGGGCCTGATGACAATCATGATGCCGCGCCGCGTGGCGGCGGAAGTATAAACCAGGGCTAAGGCCCTCAACTAGTGCAATAATGAAATGAAATGAAATTTTACTCTAATGGTGTTGATTAATGCGTGAGCCCGAGCAGAATTTTTTGAATAATCAAATGAAAATCATATTGTGTAGAAAGGGTGCATGGCGCAAACTTTTCTTTTGAGAAGTCGAAATTTGCAGCTTTTAGGCTATTGAAAATAAGCATACCGTTTTTGTAGTCGGGTGTGTTTCTTTCATTCTTTTAGGTGCCGTTTTTGTAGCTAGTCGAACGAAAATTTTATGAAAACTGGAGCGTTTTGTCCATGTTAAGGGAACATTTTTTGACTGCGTTGCCAGAAGAACGCGGGCGTGTAAAGCGCAGTCGGAGGAGGCGCCGGCTGTCGCCTGCACCCGATGCCAGGTTGCTGGTTTGGATGTCCCGCCCGGGCCAACCACGCATTCCATCTCTTTGAGGTCGTTGAATTGATACCAGACTTGTCTGAGGATGGCAAAGCGCTGACTTGTTCATCGGCTGGCCACCGCAAGTCATCATTCTATGGTCAAATGCGCGTTCAAATCGTAATTACTGTAATTGCTTTAAAGTTGCCCAGTGGAGATAAGCGTGCTTTTCTCCATTCGTTTCTGATGCCGAAATCCATTGTTACCAATACGATGGATGGGTGACCTTCCTTTAAGAAATTCTGAAAAATGCTGCTTTTTTTATTTATTTATTTATTTATAACTGCACCTTAAGTGCGCTCAAACGAGGAGATAACGAACAAGTAATCTTTTACAACTGCAACTATCTAACGCGGAACAACAATGAGAAACGTAGTATCACTATGCGCTGCATTCTGTAATTTTTCAGTGTTCTGTAATTTTTCAGTGTTGTGTGCTTTTGGCACTTTATAGCAGAACATTTTTTAAAGCAGAAACCGTACTGTAGGTAAAAGAGTAAAAAAAATTCAACGCTTAATAAGCGTATCACCTTTTGTGACAGGAAAATAATGCAGTTTCAGAGGAAGTCGTAGTAAATTTATGAAATCGAAAATGCGTTCCGACTTTTCTAGGGGGTGGAATTGGAAGATATCCGCTGCGTATTTGAAGGCGATCCGCTTCTGTTTTCTGTTTTTCGCAGTGAGCATTTGGAGGCCATAAAAAGGAGGGGTAAATAGTGGCTGAAGCTCGTGACCACGTGGTCGTCGCCAACGGGTGAGATTAGGGCGGGTCGTGGTCACATGTAAAGGTGTACCTCGTGGGAAAACAAGCCGAATAGTCAACTGACTTTTTTCGTAACTTCTCGAGCTTATTTTGGATAGCTTTTGGACAGGTGTACAGACGAATGTTACCCTTACATTACATTATTTATTACTGGAGAATGAGCTCTCAATATGTTGTTCACCTATTTCTGTTGTTTCTGCTACACTTCCGTCAAACCCTCACCAAGTGCGAAATTGTTAGTTTTTTTTTGTTTCAGGCGCACTCCTTGTGCAAGAATAATTAATAAAGGATAAGGGACGGGGTTACTCAATCCCTTTTGGGATGCGCCACGCATTCTACTTCTACGGGATGTCGTGGAGGCGATTTGAATGCGTATTTGGCCACACAATGGCTTGCGGTGCCCAGCCGATGAACAAGTCAGCGCTCTATCCTTCCCAGATATCCCTGGTACCAATTCACCGACCTCGGAGGGATGGAAGGCTTGGTTGGCCTGTGCGGGAAATCCGTACCAGCCAGGAACCTGGTATCGGGTGCACGCGACAGCGGGCGCCTCCTCCGACTGCGTTACAGGCGCCCCGAAAAGATAATGAATAAGCTTTATTTTGATGTTTGCTGAAGCCGTATATACCATCTTCGCCTCAATTTGGGCACTATTCTAATCAATTTGAACCCTCTTCTATGCAAGCTTTTGAAGTCAAACTGTACATCTTTGAAATCAGATCGGGCGTTTTCCTGATTAAATTAGAGACTACCCAAAAAGGTTAAAATATTTTTTCGTGCGCAAAATATGGCATAGATTTTTGAAGTTTTTGAAATTCATCTCCTTCAAGAAGTGAACAAAATCCCTCATATTTATTTGAATTTTTATTTTTTAAAATAAAAAATGGTTAAAATTGCTGTCAATTTTCAATTCATTTCTTTTGAGCCTCAAATAGTTGGTATCGAGGATGTAGCCAGTTACAGTGAAGCCTGGAGCGGCTGTTAGAGAGGCTATATGTGCGACAGGATGTTTTGTTGCGATCAAAACTCTAGCTCCAGGCAGGACTCGAACCCGCACCTCCTGTTGACCGGTCGGGAATGATCTACGTCATTACACCAGCGGCGCTGTTTTTTATCGAACGCAGCATTACGATTTAATGTTTATTTTCAAGCACAGAGAGGCAGAAATGTTTCAGTGTGTTAGAACAAGAGGTCGCGCCAGGCGCTTGTTTGATTCATCGCGATTTTCATATGATTGATAGCAAAATTTCCGTCTGCGTAGGGTTACATAGTTGTGAATGACAGTTGTAAAAAGCGGATGTCTTCACTTTGCTTCTTTAGCAAGCTTATTTATCCTACCGTTCATCCAAATGAAGCTCATGACAGGTTTGACAATTGCATGATGCTACCTCTCCCATTACACTAAAATATTGCAACTTTCTCACACTTTAAAATAATTTTTGAAACAAATTTTTATCGAAAATAAAAATTTTACCAATTTTCAGAGTGCGTATTCACTTCTTGAGGCGAGTTAATTGAAAAATTTCAATGAGAGTCATGAGAAACGAACGAATTTCCAATGTTAATTGAAGCTCACTCAACCAATGTCTTCGAATGCTTGGAGTGGCAAGGCTCACGTGTTTAAGAGAAAACCTCCGAAGTACCTTCGTCGACGTCCAAGGATCAGAGACAGTGTCGCTTGGGCCAAGTTGTCGAAAATTAGGTGGACTAGCCATATTTTCTGTTTTGTGAACACCCGCCAGACGAGAGCCGTCGGATTCCATGGCACGTTAAGAGAAAAGGACGCCCTCCCACCAAAAAGTTGGATGCGCTTCTTCGTGAAGGCGCTAAACGGGGCGCTGAACGCTATTCGTGTCCCTCAAGCGATTGTGATCCACTGGCCCACTCTGGCACGTGACAGGGACGAATGGGGAGGCTGCTGCCGCCCGTTGAAGACACTCGACGACCGTAATTTGTGCACTCCACAACCTCTTCGATTTCTGAAAAGCCTTTAGACGGTTAGCATGCTGTGTGTGTGTCGGTTCATTGGATGAGTGACCGGTTACGGTTGAAGGTTGTACCTTGATGGCTCGAGTTCTTCCTTGTTGTTAGTCTAATCGAATTAAACGTTCACGGGAACGTCTCAACGACGATGACAAACCGGCGTTTAACGCGGTCCTGAATGGCTTCTGTGGGTGAACGAATGAATAAGAGAGGGTTTTCCATAATTTTCTGTGTCTAATGCATCAAAATGATGGACCGCTTCCTTGTACAGTTGCGGACATAGCAAGTTAGTGACTAATCTCCTGCTGACTTTCTTCGAGGCAGGGTATTGTGTTTACCCAGGAAGGCGAGTGGAAGTGGCCGGTTTCCGTCTTGGTTTTTATTGGTGACTGATAGCATCGTCACTGTAACCAGTCCTGTATATGCCTAGTGTAGTCCTTTTTGTTGACGGTACAGTGTACCCATGAGGAATTGAAAAGACAGTTCTGCCGTATCACCTTTTCAAGGTGCTGATGGGTTTCATTAAAAATCGCACCATGCACTCGTCTGATTCGTTTAATTGATGGTATAGGTGCTACTATCACGAAGTTCCTCCGTAGCAGATTTTACTCATTTTATAAACGAATATGTTGAATCTTCAGCTTAAGTTGCAGCCTCGATCATAAAAAAAGTCTTATGATACAACGCTAATCCGCTTTGTTATTTAAATAAAGATAAAGGACGGCGTTACTCAATCCCTTTTGGGATGCGCCACGCATTCTACTTTTACGGGATGTCGTGGAGGTGAGTTGAATGCGTATTTGGCCATACAATGACTTGCGGTGGCCAGCCGATGGACAAGTCAGCGCTTTATCCTTGCCAGACACGTCTGGTACCAATTCGCCGACCCCGGAGGGATGGAAGGCTTGGTTGGCCTGGGCGGGGAATCCGAACCAGGAACCTGGTATAGGGTGCACGCGACAGCCGCCGCCTCTTCCGACTGCGCCACACGCGTCCCTTTTTGTTTTTACTTTAAGAAAAGTCGGATAAAACCGATTCTACAATAGTGGAAAAGGAAACATTTCATTCCGTCAGCTTCTTCATCGTTTTCCTTCTATCCTCTGCTCTGTCAAGTTAACTTCTTTTGCATTACCTTCTATCATCTCTTCTACAATTATTGTAAAGAAATGGATCAAAATGATGGTGTAATTACTCAAGTTTGCCGAGTCCGCGTGGAAGAAACTCATAAAAAATAATCGGAAATAAACGACAAAAAAGGGAATTAGTGCTGCTTCACAATAAATTTTCCCATTTTTACAAGTTAGTGCTATGAAACTAGTGCATCGATAAAGATTGTCCCCAAAAGGATGTCGTCAGTGTTTGAATATTCACAGATCTCTTAGCTTTCCAACGGCCATTGTAGCTTGTTTTAAATGACAGCAAAGAGGAATCTAAGTATAAATTTCATGTTGAGATTCATTCGCTCGTCTGGTGGGTACCTGTGAATACTGGACTGGTAGTTTGAGTGTCATTTATACCATTTTCAGGAATCATTTGGTCCATTTAAAAATCAGATTGCTCATCACACACATTCTCTCCGGACCGTCCAGTAACGTCATAGGTTTGTGGTGCGCAGTACTTCTGCCTTCAGGTGGCTCCTTCGCAACCGCTCTCATGCTCAACGGCTTGAGTTTCCGGATATCACTGACATGCCTTCTGAATCCGGACGTCAGGTTTACCTTCACTCGTTTCTTCTTACTGGATCTATCTCCTGGTCCGCCTTCACTGGTCTTCTTTCCCTCCGCCCCTTTCCTCCCCTACCTTCCTGGTTCCAACTCCTGGCGCACTTCTTTGTTTCCACTATTGACCCCCTTACTGGTCTCTTCTTGCTGATTTCCCCGTCCTGGTCCCTCCTCCAGGTTGTTCCTTTCCTTCCTGATTGCTCTTCTGTCCACACTGGAGGTCGCCCTCACTTTCCTTCTCCGGCACCTGCTTAGTGGTCCTCCCGTGCTCACGGCGGACGCCGGTGACAAGTATTCGGAATCAGGACGCTGAGAACGCGCGAAATTGCCGCTGTGTCAAGCAGGAGGAGGCTGCGCTTCCTCGGCTGCACCAGCATCCCATGTTGACTTCTGAATGCGGCCGCTCGTCGTACGACGACGGTGTTACCTCTTCTGACTCCAGACGCCTGTTGCGCGACATGGGGACCGTCTTCTGGATCCAGACGCTCAGAAATCCTCTGCAGTAACAGCATCTCATGCTGAACGGCACATCTTATCCGCGCGGGGATCGATGAGGCGTATTTCACGCAAGTTTCTAACCAGGCAACTAAATTATACATATAGTGGTAGATTTTCTTTGAAGAAAAAAAATTCTAATGTTTTTGAAGTGTCTCTAGTTCAATGTAGAAGATCTTAATTTGTAGAATTCGTATTGATTTCAGGAATCTTACATTTAGGTTAGCTTAGAAGAGTGTCCAATTTGATTTGAAAAGTGTCCAACTCGACGTGAAAATGGTATAGATATTACGGCTCAGTAAATTTCGTACCAGAAAGGAAGATCAAATCCAGAAACACTTAAGCCCATAAAGTGTTACGTTTTTCCTTCATTATGCGTTTTTTTAATATGGCGCACAATCAATTGCAATCAATATACAAATAAGTAAATAAATAAACAAATATTTAATTGATTACGTATCGGAAGCTTCAAGTCGAGTTAATCAATTCTTAACCACTTCATGCCGTCCTCTTGGGCTGAGCAGCCTACTGATTAGCCTAGCAGCTGACCAGCATAGTGCGCCTCGCGTGCTGAACCTGATTTGCAGGGTGTCCACCGCCGCGTGCATGATCGCCGTTCCCGATCGATCGTCAGCTGTTCGTATGTCCGTGTTTGCCATCATTCACCCGGCCTGCTGTTGTATGTACGACGCTGCATGAGCGTACTCTGCTTCTGGGCTGCCAGTCTGAGCGCTTAGTTCTCTTCTTTCCTTTTTCTCCCAGCTCTGTCATTCTTCACTTCTTCTTAGACCTCTTCACTTCCTTGTGTTTTGAAATGAGTTCCTCCGGAAATTGCTCCTCTTCTTCCTCTTTCTCATAGAAGATCTTGCACTCTTCGAGTCTTTTGAAGAAGTCCTTGCGTACAACTGACCTCTAGTTGTCAGTGAAGAACAGTGAACTAAAAACAGCCACCAGAGTGCCCTAGCGCTGCATTACAAATGACCTTAAGTGACGTACGAGAGTGAGGTCCGACGGGGATCGATTTGTGGCCGGACCGGCCTCCTCGCACTTACCCCGTCGGCGAGAAGCACTTAGTGGTGAAGGTTGAGAGCGTGCCGGCATCGTTTCGTATTTGTTTTCGGGCCACCTCTCCCATGCCAGAGTCTTCCGCGCATAAAAGAATCGGTTATTTTCCCATCCATTACGATTCGTCCCTGAATATGCTCCTTATGGCATGGTCAGCTTCTCTCCTGTTCTGCTGAAGCCCTCCATCGCCTGTCAGCCCTCACCGATAACTTTTCACTTCATACAGTTAGATCTCCACAAAAATCGAAGGATTCGATCGATATTTATTGAACCTCTCCTGTTTTCTGGATATCCTATGTAATATTTTGAGACATTACTCTGCCCTCCAACAATGTTTCGACGCAGCAAAATTTGTTATGGGAATGATCCTTAGTATGAAAGAAATGGTATTCCTTTCCTTTCCTATTCCTTTCCAAAGCTTTAAGAAATGAAAATGGGGTGACCTCTACGGTTGATATGTTAATGCTTTTGCAATGCGCACTAATGCAGAGATTGGTAAATAATAATAAATAATAGTCTCTAAGTTCGACGTTCTTGAGACTTGGGCATCTTGAGAGTAAGGTTTTCAATTATCTTTGCCTACCAGGTTTGATATAACTTCTTTATTGCGGACGACGTTTCGACGAACTTTCTTTCTCAAGGCCTGAAAGAAGCTCGTAATGCTTCTGACTTTGTGAAGTCCACTGGATCAAAAACATCGCGTCCACCTCTTTACTGGTCTCCTAGCACTCCTCGGAGCATGTTGTTCCTGGTAAAGAGGTGAGCGCGATGTTTTTGATCCAGTGAATTTCACAGAGTCAAAAGCATTTCGAGCTTCTTTCAGGTCTTGAGAAAGACGAGTTCTTCGAAACGTCGGCCGCAATATAGGATTTATAACAAATCTGGTAGGCGAAAAGGATTGAAAAATAATAAACTTTGGAAACCTCTCACTTGTTGTGAAGCATAAGGGAGAGCACTTAGAACGTTGACGACCTCGCGATTGGTTCTTAACTGAAGTACTTGTCGAGAAGGTCGATAAATCAGTAACCAAAAATTGTTTTTGCGGGCCACGTTTGTCACAACAATGTCTGAAGATGAACTACATAACACAAAAAAGTTCGAAAGATTTGAATCCGACCAGAAAAATAAGTTACAAGACTGTGACACGACATCGTGTTATGCGGCCGAAAGGGTGTGACACGGCGTTGTGTCACGCGGCTGAACGGGAGTGACACGGCGTTGTGTCACACGGCCGAAAGGTTGTGACAAGGCATTGTGTCACACGGACATCAACGTGTTAAATTTGCGTCATCAGCTACTAACCTTTTGAGCGATTGAGAAGGGAAAGCTATAGTGAAAGCAAAGAGAAGTAGGGAAAACAAGGGACGGGATGGAGCTGTACGTTGCAGACCAGTGTAATCCTTGTCAGTGTGCAACTCACTGCATTGTTTATGCCGTGCAAGAAGCAGCATTCCATTCTGTTGTGCTCCTAATACCTCTCCGGGAATCGATCTAAACCACCAAGTCCAATAATTCTAGTGTCAAACATGCTACTTAGCGATAGAAGCGATTTTCGAGCAGTCATCATAACCATGGTGTCCTATTTTCTGGTCACGTTTTGCAGATTGTTTCAAAAGGCATGAAATGCTAAAGGTCTCTTTGTGAAATACGTACTCATTTCACATCTACTGGATACCGCGGAGGCGACTGGAAGTCGTACTTGTCCTTTCAATGGTTTTCTGCAGCCACGATGCACTAGTCAGTGTTTTCTCCTTCCAAGACCTGTGTGGTACCAATTCACCGACTGCGGAAGGATGAAAGGCCGTGTTAAGTGGCCAGGCCTTGAACAAAGAAGCTCGCTTTGGGGTTTTACAATAATTTCATGCAAAAACGGTGAAAATTGTGCTAGATACCGTACAGCATAGATAGACCACTTGCTATTACCAGTGCAATGAATCCCAATGCGCTTATCACTGACGAAACCACTTCTATCTACAGATTCCTTCGTTCATGGGGGTTCCGAACGTGCAGCTGAATCACAAATGTTGCTTTGTGCAAAATTTCTGCCGTGTGCCGCCGGAGAGGCGTGTACACAGTGCGGCGAATAGGCTTCCCCTCCTGTTTGAGCGGCGCGCCCGAAGCTTACACAATGACTTATCACCATGGGCTGGTGGACGGCGTTTGTGGAGAACAGCCTGTACCTTCTCATTCCTACTGTTTCCGTGTTTAATTCGTTTCCGCGTTTTATCATGAACCGTCACCTCCGCTTTCCTCTTCTAATTTTACCAAAATTGTAATTTTATTATACCTCAGACGAGCGCATTGTAAGGATTCATTGCACTACTAACAGCAAGTGATTTGTGTAGGCTGTACAGTATTAGCGTAATTCTTGGCGTTTTAAATTGAAATTATTGTACTGCTTGGTTGTTCGGGTTGAAAGAACTGCTAACGTTTCTGAATTAGCACAACTACGTTGTCGTGGGATTAACGGTGAGAAGCTATTTTGTAGTGGAAATGTTTGTATGTGAAGTCAATTCTATGCTCGATCTCATGTTCAAATATCACCTTGTATCAATCTAGGAACTATTAGGTTGACCGGAAAGTTCGAGCGGTTTTTGTGCAACCGCTTTTCGTTGGTTTATTATTAAATCAATATTCAACTTACTACACACTTTTGTATAATGTTTAATACGGAACTCCTCGCTCTACCTCACGGAATAACTTATGTTCCACCTATGCTTACGTCGAAAGAGCAATTTCGAATGATGTTTTATTTCAATTTCAAACTGGGCCGACACGCCGTTGAAACAGTCCGGGAAATGAACCATATGTGGGGGCCGAATAGTGTTGGAGAAAGGACGGGGCAACGGTGGTTCGAAGAAATTTGTTCTGGAGATTTTAACCTTGAACGTCACCCCGAGGCGACAGACCTACAACAATCCAGGACGACGAATTTAAAGCCTTCATGGAAGCGAATCCTTCGCAAACAGTCCGTGAGATTGCGGAAGGTCTAAGAGTCAGTAGAACTGCTGTTACAAATGGTTTGAAACGCCTCGAAAAGGTGAAAAACTCGAAAAGTGGGTGCCCAACGATTCGAGTGATCGCCAGAAATTATCGCGTTTCGCGAGCTGTTCTTCTTTGCTTGTCCGGAATCAAAACGACTCGGTTTTGCATCGAGTCGTCACATGTGATGAAAAATGGGTTCTGTATGATAACCAGGACGGTGGATTGATGTCGACGAACTCCCCAAGCACTTCCCAAAGCCGAAATCCCACCAGAAAAAGACAATGGTAGCAGTGCGGTGGCCTGCGGCTGGAGCATTTCACTACAGTTTTGTGGAACCGGGTCGAACCATAACAACCAAGTCCTACTGCGACGAAATGGACGAGATGTACCGAAAACTGCGTGAGCTGCAGCCGGCACTGGTCAACAGAGGAGGTCCCGTTCTTCTTTTTCTTTCTTTTTCGTTCTACAACGCCCGCCCACGCGTTTTGCAGATCACCATGCGAAACTTAAACGAACTGCGACTTGAAGTTCTACTTCACCTGCCTTACACGCCAGTCCTTGCGCCAACCGACTACCACGTTTTTAAGCACTTTCAGAACTTCCACGCTGGTAGAACTTTCGCAAATTGCGACCGCGCAGAAACAGCCTTTTCCGACCACCCATTTTTTTCGCGGATGGAATTACTCAACTAATATCGCGTTGGAAGAGTTGTGCTGATTCGAATGCTGCTTATTCCTATTGAATTCGGTGAGCATGAAGAAAGTTATCCTCGTTTGAAGTGGTTCTGTCAAAATCTCCAGAACTTTAACCTGATAGAAGAGTTTCTGTCAGAACCGCGTAGTCATTATGCATACGCTACCAGTTTGCCTGTTTGAGCACCCCGAAGGTTGCCGTCGTCGTCGAGCGCCGATCGGCGGCTGGCTCAGTGGGAGGTCGCGTTTCAGTTTCCGCTCGTTCTCTCCATCCATCACGTGCTTTGTTCTGAGGAAAACGGGCACCTCTGTCTTTCCTCAGCGATTTTCGTCGTTGCCTACTGCTGGATATCCTCCTTGGCGGCATTTGACCACGTAACAAGACGAGCAGCGTCCATTTGGAGATGTTAAACACGACGATGGGCGCGTGGAGCGCAGTCAGAGGAGGCGCCGGCTGTCGCCTGCACCCGATATCAGGTTCCGGTTCGGATTTTCTGCCTAGGCCAACCAAGCCTTCCATCCCTCCGGGGCCGGTGAATTGGCACCAGACTTGTCTGGGAAGGATAAAGCGCTGACTTGTACATCGGCTGGCCACCGCAAGTCATTGTATGGCCATATACGCATTCAACAGCCTCCACAACATCCCGTAGAAGTACAATGCGTGGCGCATCCTAAAGAGGATTGAGTAACGCCGTCCTTTATCCTTTATCCTTTAAACACGGCGATTGCTAGAGTTATTCGCTGCCCTCGAACTCCACTGAGGACGGCCAAGAACTTCTCTGCTAATTACCCGGTTTGGAATCGGTCGCTTATCATGTTTATATATGATATCCAAGTCACGTCGATTTGTATTTCGCGTCCAGTCACTTGTATTTCTTCCGGTGGCGATGTCCGTTCCTCCACGTGGTGCCACCTGAAAACTGCTCGCTCTGCGAGCTAAGCTAATCACGGACATTCGAATGCAGGCGACAGGCCCTTGTGACAGGCCGGCCTACGAAGACCCATGTCACATCACATGGTGTATGATAAGTCAAGTTTCTCGAGATAGTGCTACGGCGTCCGCGGGAGCCGACGCGCACTCGCAGAGCCCGGCGAGTGTGAGAAGTATGCGAGGGTCCCTGATGCGAGGACGGCATCGGGGGGCAACTGAGCTAGTCCGAAAGTCCCGTAACGTAAGCAGGACCCGCGTGGCTACGCTGAATGTGCGTACGTCGACGGGCCGCTCGTGCGAGTTGGTTGAAGCACTGGAGCGAAGAAGAGTTGATTTCTGTGCGGTGCAGGAGACGAGGTGGTCCTGCCGCAAGTCAAGGGACAGAGGACGTGGCTTCAAGGCCGTTCTATGTGGAAGTCCCAGGACCACCAGTGGTGTCGGAATAATAGTCTCCGAACGATTTCGTGACTCGATTGTAAGCGTCGAGCGCTTTGACGATCGATTGATGAAGATCGTTGTCGCCGCTAAGGAGCGACTCTACCACTTCTTCTCTGCGTATGCTCCGCAGACTGGCTGCTCCGATCAAGCCAAGGATGAGTTTTGGAACCTGCTTGATGAGAAGGCAGCAGAGGTACCGTCGAAAGATGTCATCATAGTCGCTGGTGACCTTAATGGGCACGTAGGTGCTGCGAAGTACGGGTACAGCTGTCATGGTGGTTTCGGATACGGGTCTCGTAACCCCGATGGTGAGCGTATTCTTGAGTATGCGGAATCGCATAGCGTCACCATTGTGAACACCGTTTTCCGAAAACGCGACTCCCACCTCATCTCATATTATAGTGAGAGCTCCAAGTCTCAGATAGACTTTGTGCTTGTGAAGGATCGCGACCGGAGCCTTGGAAGAAAGCAACCGACGCGATACGCCAAGCTGCAAGGTTGGAACTCGGCTCTACGAAGCCTGGACGACGCAAAGTCGACAAGCAGGCATGGCTGTGGACAGACGATGTGAAAGAGAAGGTCCGAGAGAAGAAGTCGCTGTATCATGTGTTTCTCGGCGACAGAACAGCCAACAACTGGCAGGAATATCAGAAGGCGAAGAAGGCTGCAAAGAAAGCCGTGGCTGTTGCGAAAGCCACTCATTATGGTGATGTCTACCGAAAGCTCGAATCGCGCGATGGTGAGCGGTATTTGTACCGACTTGCTAAGACCCGCCATCGCCAAACCGAGGACATTGAAAAGTTTGTTGGCATCAATGATGAGAGCGGCCATCTTCTGACAGACCGCAAAAAGGCGCTGAAGGCGTGATTACTTTGAGGAAATTTCCACTATGGGATTTCCTCATCCGGCCATCCCTTCTGTGGCTTCTGTTCACGGTCCCGTTCACAAGATCACCGTGGAGGAAACAGAAGCGGCTCTGAAGAAGATGAAGCCCGGTAAGGCGACAGGGCCGGATGATCTGGCAGCCGATGTTTGGAAGTCGAAGCTCTGGTATCCTGCCGAGTGGTTGACTGAGTTCTTCAACCAGGTAGTAAAGGAGAAGAAAGTACCGGAGTGTTGGCACAACAGTACGACGATTCCGATCTGGAAGAAGAAGGGCAGTCCTGCGGACTGCTTCAGTTACCGTCCGATTCGCTTGCTTTCGCATAGCCTGAAGATCTTCGAGCGAATCCTCGATAGAAGAATCCGTGAAATCGTCAAGCTCTCCGACAACCAGTGCGGCTTTATGTCTGGTTGTGGGACCATTGATGCTATACACGCCGCCCGCCTCCTGGTGGAGAAGCATCGCGAGAGACAGAAGCCGGTGCATATCGCCTTTCTCGACCTGGAGAAGGCCTTCGACCGCGTACCGCGTGAGGTTATATGGTACTCCTTGCGACAACACAACGTACCTGAGGAACTTATAGAGTGGGTGCGGATGCTCTACTCTTGCCCAAAGAGTAGAGTGCAAGCTGCAGCTGGAACCTCAATGGAGTTTCCCATCTCTGTTGGGGTGCACCAAGGTTCAGCGCTTTCTCCGCTCCTCTTTGTTGTCGTCATGGATGCCATTACGCGAGATCTTCAGCAGCCGGTTCCATGGACGCTGCTTTATGCTGATGACGTGATGCTCGCTTGCGAAGAGAAAGACGATCTCGAGCGGCAGGTGCAAGCTTGGTGCGACCGTCTGGCGAGGTTCGGACTCAAATTGAACGTCAAGAAGACCGAGTACCCAACGACAGACGTGAACGAGTCCGGCTCCATTAAGGTTAACGGTACTGAACTTGCACGCACTTCGGTGTTTAAATACCTGGGATCAGCAATAGCGTCTGACGGCGGTCTGATGGTTGAAGTGAACTCACGCGTGAGTGCAGCTTGGTCCAAGTGGCGTACGCTGACTGGCGTGCTCTGCGATAGGAAGATCCCAGAGCACCTGAAGTCGAAGATTTACAGAGCCGTCGTGCGGCCAGTAGCGATGTACGGCGCTGAGTGTTGGCCTGCGACTAAGGAAGTTGAAACGCGCCTCAGCGTCATGGAGACGAAGATGCTGCGCTGGACGGCTGGAGTCACCCGCATGGACCGCATTCGAAATGATGCCATTCGGCAGAAGTTCGGTGTCGCGCCGATAGCGGACAAGATGCGCGAAGCTCGCTTGCGATGGTACGGCCACGTTCTGCGTGGGAAAGAAGACAGCGTCCGCAAGATAGGCCTTGAGTTAGAAGTATCTGGAAAGCGGCCTAGAGGACGCCCGAAGCAGCGCTGGTCCGATACGTTACACACGGACATGAAAATAGCTGGAGTCCACCCTGATCAAGCGCAGGATCGGGAAAGGTGGCGTCGTAACACCAGAAGAGCGGACCCCGCGACGATGCGGGACAAACGCTGAAGAAGAAGAAGAAGTCCAGTCACTTGTATTTCTTCCGCTACCTTAATCATTACTCACAGAACTGACCAAGCGCGCGCCAACAACGTCTCCCTATCGTGTGCCAAAGTAGCTCAATAGGCACCGTTTGCTTCAGGATCAGGAATAGTCTAAATGTCTCGTTTCCTTAGCCGGTGGTAATCTAAATTGTACTCCTTAATCTGAAAGGATAAAGGGTAAAGGATGGCGTTATTCAATCCCTTTTGGGATGCGCCACGCATTTTACTTCTACGGGATATCGTGGAGGCGATTTGAATGCGTATTTGGTCATACAGTGGCTTGCGGTGGCCAGCCGAACAAGTCAGCGCTCTATCCTTCCCATACAAGTCTGGTACCAATTCACCTACCCCGGAGGGATGGAAGGCTGGTTAGCCTGGGCTGGAAATCCGAGCCAGGAACCTGTGGTATCGGGTGCATGCGACAGTCGGCGCCTCCTCCGACTGCGCTACTCGCGTCCAGTGGTTTATTATTGTTAATGATTTAAATATAACTGAAGAAGCTCAAGTATTTCTGCAATGTTCTATTGTGTGGAAATGGTGTGTTTTGTTTATGGAACGTTATTTGGTTAACGTAGAATAAATAAATAAATAAATAAAGGACAAAAAGATAAAAGCCGCCGTTACTCGGTGTCTTGCGCCATGCATTGGGCCTCTACGGGATATCGTGGAGGCGTTTTAAATGCGTATTTACCATACAATGACTTGCGGTAGTCAGAGGATGTACAAATCACCGCTTTATCATTGTGAGACAAGCCTGGTTCCAATTCACCGATCCTCGAGTGATAGAATATTTGGTTGGCCTTGGGTTGTGCGGTAAAACCGAACTATTAACCTTCAATCGGAATGCATGCGAGAGCCGGCGCCTCCTCATACTACGTTACCACGCGTCCATTGGTGCATATGTTGTGAGGGATTAACTTCCAATTGAGGATGCTTCTGTCGGAGTTTGCAGGAGACATCTGTACTCAATTGAATCCCAAACCAATTAATCTCAGGTTCTAAACCCTATATTTAATCCATTCTCAAGTCGAATTAGACACATTTCTCGTTATGTTGAACACCCTTCTAAGCTAGCTTAAGACATTTGAAATCAAAGCGAACTTTTCCAAATCGAAATGACCCTTTACATTAAACTAGAGACTCTCTAAAAGGCTAGAATATTTTTCTTCAAGGAAAATTTTTAGTAAAACTTTCTTTGAAGTTTTAATTCTCTTTCCAATAGGAGAACACATAGCATGAAATTTTACGTGAAATTGTCCAGTTTGGTTTGAAAAGTGGCCAATTTGTTTTGAAAAGTGTCCAGTTCTGCGTGAAAATGATATATAGTTTAATTTTAAAAAGTGTCTTCAAGAAGTTGATAAGAAATTTCTGTTTTTCGTGGTCTCTGAATCCCCACCATCTACTATATAGACGAGTCGCGTGCACCCGATACCAGGTTCCTGGTTCGGATTTCCCGCCCAGGCCAACCAAGCCTTCCATCTCTTCGGGTCTGTGAATTGGTATCAGACTTTTCTTGGAAGAATAAGGCGCTAACTTTTTCATCGGCTGGCCACCGCAAGTCAGTGTATGACCGAATACGCATTGAAATCGCCTCCACGACATCCCATAGAAGTAGAATGCGTGGCGCATCCCAAAAGAGATCGAGTAGCACCGTCCTTTATCCTTATCCTTTATTTGTGCTATACAATGACGTGTGGTAGCCAATAAAATCACAATTCAGAGTTCTGTCCTTTCCAGGCGAGTCTAGTGCCAACTGATCGACTCCGGAGGTATGGCAGGCCTGGTTGGTCTAGGCGGGAAATCTGAACCAAGAATATGTAAACTGGTGCACGCGACAGCCGACGCCTCCTCTGACTGAGCTACCAGGAAGCCCTTAAATGTTGTTAGAATAGGCTAATAGTAAAATGTAGTGTTAGCTCGTTTTTACTGTCGTTCTGCTTGGTCATTGAAAGAAATCCTTCAATGCCGTTTGGTTTACAGGCTCATAACTTCGTAACGGGTCTATAAACCAGCTGTCTATTACGCAAACATGTCTGTCTTTTGACGATGAAGTGAACTATAAAGGCTTAGGCACATTCTCCTCAGTCATAAATTTGCGGGATAAGAATCTGCGTCATTTCCCCGACAAAGTGGTCAAAGAAGATTAGGGCATTCAGTGTAAGGCTGAGCGGCGGACTTTCGAAGTGAATAATCAAAAAGAAGACCAAAAAGCAGGCGGGTATGCCTTCCTTCCTGCTCCTGAGCGACTGGAGATAGATAATATTAGAGTAGAAAAGTAAGAGAAGATCGCTGGAGCTAGGTACTCTGTAAGAACGTGGGGTATTTAGAAAATGAACGAAAAGTAAACCAACTAAAAACTCCTGTGAGTCTGTAGCTAAAAAAAACTAACGCAACAAGCAAAAACCACCTCTATAACAAAGGTACGACTCGGAACATTCGCGGAAGAATGGTGTCCTAATAATAAAGTTGCACATAAAAAAGAAAGGACAGAAAAGGAAAACGGATCTATCCTAGTCCGGGGGGGGCACATAATTAAAAAGTGTTATATGTAACAAATCCACTTGAGGCTTACCGAGCGGCCTGTACGGAACAACATGGGACCTAAACAAGAAAAGTCACAAAGAAAAGAAAACGAAAAAATTACATTTGTTGCGGTTGTGAGCCGGCAAAGTTGTGTGCCCTCCTCACCATGTTGGATCCTGGTTATAACATGTCAGGCGGCGGTCAGCACGCCGCATGCCTCTATCCGTCACTCTTTGCCCGCCGAGACGGTTGTAAACCGCGGCGATTTTTTATTTTTTTGTTTGTTCGTCGTTTTTTGGTTTCTTCTAGGTTACAACTCGTTCTCTAGGAGCCGCTCAGTAAGTCTCAATTCATTTTGTTACCTACTCTTTAGTTATGTGCCCCCTCCCCGGACTAGAATAGATCCAGGAGAACCTGTACCACCTTTCGTCTCGTCCACCGTTGCATTGCCTGAGTGAGTACCAGCTACGTCTCCATTCGTCTCCTATGCGTGCCAAAGTGACCCAATGGCTCGTGCTCACCAGGGAGACACAGGAAGAGTCATATCATTCGTTCAGGGCTTCTACAAAGAAGTCCAACAAGCGTTGCAGGTCGTCATGATGTTGTTTTGACCCCTCTATCCCTTTTTCCTCCCCTTCCCTGAACTCCAGTTCATAACGGCTCTCATCTATCGGTGTCTTTGTGGCCAAGCCCACCTTATTTTCGCCGTTTTGGTCCAGGTGTTTGATCCTCGAGCGTCGACGAAGCTCGGAACTCCGGAGGCCTTTAGCTTGAGTAAATCATCGTATTTCGAGCACTGTCCTCTCGAAGCCCCCGGCGCGACGCTGATCGCGTGCTCGTACTGCTTTCGTATGGCCCAGGTCTTTGAGGCATATGTTAGAGCAGGAAGAACGGTAGAGTCGAATAGGTTGGGCACGGAGTCGGACGTTCTTCGTCTTCTTCGCGACTTCTTTGACGCTCTTGAAAGCTCCCCAAGCCGCTCGTTTCCTCCTGCTCAGCTCCGGCGCTCGTTGACCATGTTGACTTTGCGGCATAGATACGTGTACTTGTAGCGCTTCGAGATGCTCATTCCATGGAGTGTGAATGGCGAATCGGGAGTTCGTTAACAGAACGAAAAATTTTTGAATGTTTTTAATGTTGATTAGAGATTCTGTTTCTATGATTCCCGGAGTTCCCTATTGCACAGGTTATGGTGTACAGTATGCCCATAGAACTGCGCTTTAGACTAATACATGTCTTTACACAGAAGAATGCTCAAGTAACCACAGGACTGGCACGAGAAAACTGAGATGTTCCAAGCATTGCTGCAGTTCGTCCCCAGGGATTCGAAAATGTTTGTAATCGGCCGAAATTTCGCGAGAAAGCTTGGCTTTTCGACAGCATCGCATCGGAAACAAGGGAGGGGACATTTTTCTCGTAGTGAATTCTGAGAAAATTCTCTGACTCTTCGTTTAGCTAGCAAAAGTTAAAAATTCAGCAATACGTTTATTTGCTTATTTAAATCATGCATTACATACTCACGCAACAAGACATAATGCAATCAATATACGAAGAATGAAGTAAAACTTGAGAAAAAGTCGATAAGATAAAGTCGGATCATAAAACTCATAAAACTACATTTCCTTCAAGGAATGTGTTAAATGCACTTTTCAACAAACAAAGAATATCGCTCCTTTCTAGTAAGAAAATCATTTCATTCATGCCCAGGTGATTAAACATGAAAAAATAATAAAATATAAAAACAACACCCCATCAGATTTCTGAGGCGCGTGTAGCGAGCGCAGTCGGAGGAGATGCCAGCTGTTGCGTGCAACCGATACTATGTTACTGGTTCGGGTTTCTGCCCAGGCCAACCGAGTCCTCCATTCCCCCGGGGCCAATGGATTGGTATCAGACTTGTCTGGGAAGGATAAAGCGCTGACTGTTCATCAGATGGCCACCGCAAGTCAGTGTATGGCCGAATACGCATTGAAATCGCCTCCACGACGACATCCCGTAGGAGAATGCGTGGCGCATCCCAAAAGGGACAGAGTAACGCCGTCCTTCATCCTTTATCCGTTAACAGATTTCTGATCAAGATCAGTTATTCGAATCATCTAAAAGTCCGGTCTTGTAGAAATCGCTCTTTTCTGAACCATCTCAAGATCCGTGCTTTTCAAAAATGCTCTTATTCGCATGATACATGATATTCCTTAAGGCAATATCAAACGATTATTGACAGGTATCTGAAAGAAGTTCCTTAGTACTTTGTTTTCTTTGATCACATTGCTTCACTAATCATGCTATCATTGGTTCTGTTCTTGATGTTCTCAATGTTCTGTTTTGTTTCTGGCATTGTGTTGTTTTTGCGTGGGCTTCCACGTATAAATAAATAAATAAATACATTTATCCGGGGTTTGAAAAAATTGCGGATCCGACTTACCCAAAAGGGCGTCACAAGCTACTGGTAGTCTTTGGCTAGGGGAATAACGTCTTTAAAGTGCTTCCAGGACATCTCGTAAAAGTAAGGTGCATGGCGTACCTTTGAAAAGGGTTGGTTAACGATGGGGGTTATATCATTGCATAAATAATGGCTTTATAAATGGTATCGTATACTGCTGCTGTACTGCTTCTGGTCCTGCTCTTCGTTGGTTAGTGGGGCGAGCGACAGCAGACGTTCTCTTCCGGTCGCGTGCCGAGGTTTCACATTATCTTGTCCTGTTTGTAGGGTCAAGAATAGCATTGGGCTCAGTCGTAGGCGATCTCTATAACGAATTCTATCTAACTCGCCGAGAAGCGTTTCTTGGCGGGCTAAGTATGTCTGCAAATAGTCTATTTGAGATCTTGGTACGATAGATACCTCACGGCTATGCGCGTCAAGTAAGACGTTACTATTAGGTCGTTACCTAAGTTCTGTCGTTTTTTGACCTCTAACTTCAAATGTAAGTATCTCGGCTGAAACATAACTTTATTTGGCGAAATAAGAACCATTACAATCTACACATCTTTGCCAGCGAGATACTAGTTTACTTATTCCAGTAGCATAGAACTCCGGAGATCTAGAAGCCATGAATTCTTCGAGAGCAGATTCGCCCTTCGAGCTCGCCGTTTGCAAGTATCGTCAGCGCTCCTTCTATGCAACAAAAACGACCCGTTTCTAGAGCGAATTGTGACTTGTGACGAAAAATGAATTGTCTACGACAATCGACGACGAAGTGCTCAATCATTGGATATGGACGAAGCGCCTAAACACTGACCAAAGCCGAGTATGCACCAGGAAAAGGTGGTGGTAACCGTTTAGTGGTGTGCCACCGGTTTAATCCACTATAGCGTTCTCAAACCTGGTGAAACAATCACGGCGGAGAAGTACTGTCAGAAGCTGGACGAGGTGCACAAGAAGCTCCAGGAAGTCTACCCAGCGCTGATCTACAGAAGGGGACCGATACTTTTGCGCGACAACGCTAGGCTGCACGTATCGATGATCACCAGGCAGAAGCTGCATTCTTTGGGATACGAAACACTCGACCATCCACCGTATTTGGCCGACATATCGTCTACAGACTGCCATTTTTTCAAACATCCCAACGGCTTCCTTCGCGGAAAACACTTCAGTAACCGACCTGATGCAGAATATGCTCTCGAAGAATTCATCGCTTCTAGATCTCTGGAGTTCTAAGCTATTAAAATAAATAAACTAGTATCTCGTTGGCAAAGATTTGTAGATTGTAATGGTTCTTATTTCGACTAATAAAGTTATGTTTGGACCAAGATATTTGCATTTGAAGTTAGAGGTCAAAAAACGACAGAACTTAGGTAACGACACAATAATTACTCATTGTGGTTAATGGCGTAAAGCATCCCCGCCCACCAGGAGGTGCGGGTTCGAGTCCCTCCTGCCGC
Source organism: Heligmosomoides polygyrus polygyrus (assembly GCA_947396885.1). Taxonomy (NCBI): domain Eukaryota; kingdom Metazoa; phylum Nematoda; class Chromadorea; order Rhabditida; family Heligmosomidae; genus Heligmosomoides; species Heligmosomoides polygyrus. The sequence goes on from OX377202.1 coordinate 93,073,210, forward strand.
TAGGGTTTCGATCGCAGCAAAGGATAGTTGCAAACAGCTGGCATCCTGGATGCTAGCCACTTTAGGCCTAAAGAAACTGATTCGAGTTACTCAAGGGTTAAAGCTGTTATGTGAAGGCTGCGGGCTGATTATTCTGGGATTAGGTAAGCTTTCTGGAGTGTGGTAGTTCTTTGAGAGGAAACCACTGTTTGTGTTCGTGCTAGATAACGAGGTTGTTCCTCTCACGTGTTTGTTTGTCAACGGCAGCAACACCCAACGATTGGCCTTTCCATGTAACAGCGATTAATCCGCAAAGGTCGTAAAGATTAGTGGCCGCTTTGCACAGCGCGTCCGTTTTTTACTGACCTTGGCACCCCGATTCCGTTGTCGTTCGGCGGCTATTTGTTGCTAGCACGGGGGAGCATCCGTCGCTTGGAGACCGCTTGTCAGCGCTTCTTCTCTTCACACTTTGCTACACGGCCATGCTATGGGACTTCACCAAATAACATGAAGTCAGGTGCGAAGCTAGCAGTTCGTCTGCTTCTAGGATTTTCGATATATGTCGTTTTCATTTCAACTTGACACTTTTCAAATCAAGATGGACCTTTTTCAAGTCAATTTGGGCACTTTTCAACCAAATTGGACACTCTCCTAAGCTAGCCTGAGGATTTTGAAGTCAAAGCGCTCTTCCAAATCAAAATTACCGTTTTACAGGTTAAACTCCAGACTCTGCGAGATAGCCAGAATAATTTTTGGTTCAAGGAAAATTTGGTGTTCATGGTATAACTTATTCGATTTTTTTAGCTCACCTGCTCCAATAATTGTAATAATCTTATAAAATTTCCATTTTTTGAGAAAAAATAATAAATAGAAAATTGTACTGAAGCACAGCAAAGAAGCAAGCATATAGCGCATTGGAAAATCAGATCGCGCCATGCACTGAAAAAGTTCGCCGCAACTTTTATTTGGTTGACATCGATATCGATAGCGTAAATTGAACGATCAAAGTGAGGATGTGTGTTCTTTACAGTTATTTTTGTTGCATCGGCATGTGTAAAACTCTAGGCCAACAGAAATTCTGCCATCAGTCGAACAAAAATCGCGGCGTTTTGGACGACGTCATGGTACAGTCTCTTTTCTAGGCACCAAAAAACGGCCGCATTTCTGCTCTTTAAAACAAGCTTTAAACCTAGCAGGTATAAGATTAAGATTAGCAGGAACAAGCAGGAGTAAGGATAGGCAATATTAATTGTGGTCAGTCACTTTCAAGTAGTTTTAACGTTGTTGTTTTCGGAATAAAATACCATTTTCACATGAAATTGAAGACTTCTTAAACCAATTTGACACTTTTCTCGCCGAACGCCTAACATTATTTTTCCTCAAAAAATAAAAATTCTATAAAGTTTCGAACAATGTCACTTATTGGGCAGGTGAATTAAAACTTCAAAGAAAGTTACACTAAAATTTTCCTTGAACAAAACATTATTCGGATCTATCCTAGTCCGGGGGTCACATAACTAAAAACTAGGCAACAAAATTAATTAAAACTTGCCGAGATGCTCCTAGAGAACCAAACGTAACCTAAAAGAAACCAAAAACGGACGGACAAACAAAAAATAACAAATCGCCGCGGTTTACAACCGTCTCGGCGGGCAAAGAGCAACGCAGTGGAGGCTCGCCGCGTGCTACCACCATCCGACATGTTATAACCAGGGCCTAACATGGTGAGGATGGCGCATAAAGCGCATGCCGCGTGTTGACCGCCGCTTGACATGTTATAACCAGGATCTAACATGTTGAGAAGGGCGCACAACTTTGCCTGCTTACAGCCGTAACAAATGCAATTTTTCGTTTTTTCTTTGTGACTTTTTCTTGTTTAGGTCCTGTATTGTTCTGAAGGAGCCGCTCTGTAAGTCTTGAGTGAATTTGTCACATATAATGCTTTTTAGTTATGTGGCCCCTCGGACTAGGATAGATCCCATTATTCTGACCTATTTGAAGTCTCTAGTTTAGTGTAGATGAAGCTCATTTGGATTTGAAATAGTTCGCTTTGATTTCAAAAGTCTTAGGTTAGCCCGGAAGAATGTCCAATTTGATTTGAAAGGTGTCCAGACGTGAATATACTACAAAATGTGTTCAGAAAACAACATAGTTAGCATTCTTCGTCCTCACGCATCGAAATTTTAAGGAGCTCAACCTACTTATAGGTGATGGAGATGATGGAGAAAATATCATCGTGTTATACTGTGTTGTAGAGCAGTTGAACGAGGTTCTAACTGTCGCATGCACTCCGATTGAAGGTTATCAGCCCAAATTAGAGCTGATTAGTGCCCAGCTTTATCCATTATTGCAGTATTCTTACTTCCGAAATCCACAGGATAAATTATCTCAGGATAATTTGGTAATTTTTTCTACCCAACGTGTGTCTTCTTTTACAAGCCGTTCTCCTTCTTTCCTTGATGATTCAGCTCTTGCATTTGAAGCGTTTTGGCCCTTTCCACCTCTCTAGGGAGCGTTTTGTGGCTGCAAGTGAATCTAATTAGTTGCGCCCCGGTGATTCGAAGCGTTTGGTTTCCTTTCAATTAGAATTTCTATTGCGTTGGTAGCGGTGGCGACGGCCTTCGGAAGGTCGTCTACGATTTATGGCTCAGTGACGATCCTTTAAGGTCCTTCTGTCGAAGTCACCAGCATAACCTTCGTTTCGTGCACATTTACCATACCGACTTTCGGAATCTGTTGCTGCTAAGTCAGCTTCCGTTATCTGTGTAGCAGTTTCCGCACGATGCGTATTTTTCTTATATTGAAGTGCACTTCCGGCCCTACTTTTTAGCATTCTGTTGAACATCATCCAAAAAAGCTTCGAAACTTCCTTATCTTTTGGCTAATTTTTAAGGTGCAAAGTGTGGGCTCATGATATTTTAATATAAGATGACCATAGACGCGAGACACATCGAGGAATCCAAACCGCGTTCGGGCATGAAAGGGAAGGTGATAACGACAGTGTTGATCAACCACTTTTACCTGGGCGAATGACGGGGGACGTTGCTAGCCTCCGCTCGATTCGCCTGTCCACGGGCTAGAGCAGATGCAGGTTACATCATCTAGTAGCCATCGAATTCAATACTCAAGGCGAATCCTACACCTGACCTGAACTCTGGGCAAAAATCGATCGATCGATAGTGCCGACTTGCTGTGATGCCAACTCACGGGCCATCATAGACCACCTCGCGTATGTCGATAACATCGATTGATGAGATGGTTCCGCTTCATTTCTATTAGTCTGTTCAATGGTTATTTATTTCGCGCGGACGCACAGACGGATGCGAATTGGGCCTTTTATATACCATTTTCACGTAAAATTGGACATTTGTAAACATACTCTTTCTACTCCTCGTTCTTGAAATCAAACCGATCCTGTTCCAAATCGAGATGAGCTTCTTCCACAATAAAATAGAAACTCTTCGAGATGGCTAGAATCAATTGTTGTTCAAAGAAAATTTTGCATGACTTTCTTTGAAATTTTTAGTTCACCTGCACCAATAAGTGAAGACACTGTTAGAAATTTTACAAAAACTTTATTTTTGTAAGGAAAAACAGTGAGCTAAAATTTGTTTTAAAGTGCTGAAAGGAAGCAATCATTCAGTTTATTAAAAAAGAGATTGCGCCATGCATTTGACCAGTACTTCGCGATTTTCATTTGTTTGGTAGTGCGCATGCTGCTTATTTGAACTGGCGATGTGACAATATGTGCATTTTTTTACAAATATTCTTTACATCTGCGTTACTATAGGGAAACAATTTTTGCTATCAACCAAATGAAAATCGCGACGAGCTAGTCGAGTGCGTGTTATGATTGGTGGCTACCTGCGCTTTGGTGCCAAGTTTCATTCGTTTTTTGTTTAATTTTTTATTTAAATGAATTGAATTAATTATTTTTTCTTTAAATTAGAAATTGATATAAAAATTCAAACAGGATGTTCACTTATTGGACAGGTGAATTAAGATTTTTGAAGGAAGTCATTCTAAATTTTGCTTGAACAAAAATTTATTCTTCTAACCGTCTCGGGGAGTCTTTGTCATTTTTGTTTCGAAAATGCTCAGTTTGATTTCGAAAGCGTGTCAAGCTTTGATAGAAGAGTGTCAACTTGGTTTAAAAAGTGTCCATTTTGATTTGTAAACGGTCCAATTAGATTCAAAAGACGTCCAATTTGATAAAAGAGTGTTGACTTTGGTTTGAAGAGTGTTCAGTTTGATTCGAAAAGTGTCCAATTTGACGTGAAAATTGTATAAATTGTAGGATATTCCGCCTGCCTTGGAGTGACGAGTGGATGGACAGGTTTTATTCCTACCAGACAAGTCTAGCATCAATTCACCGACCTCGGAATGATGAAAAGCTTGGTTGGCCGGGACGGCACCTGGTCAAGAACCGCAACTCGGGGCGCAGGTTAACCTTGTCCTTCCCCTAATGTCATCAGTCTTCCCTCCTAACCTCCTGCTGCTCTGACCGCCAATCCAATGTGATGCTTCAGTTTTTTTTACGACGTTCTATACCATTCCCCTTCAATGAATTGTCGCCCGTGAGCTCACTGCGGCTTCGACCGTCTTCTGGATGCATTGGTCAGCGGCCGACGTCGGCGATGATGTGAAATGCCACGCCTACGTCGGCCGGCGCCTCGGCCGCCGCAGTGGCGGACGATGACTTTCTGGCGTTTGCCGCTCTGCTCGTTCGAATCGCGCCGCTCGTCGCATCGCTTCGTTTCGGTGTCAGCCGTGTTTGTCCGCAAGCAAATCGCGCTCTATAATAGATCTGGTCAACGTCGTCACTGACGTTGGTGCCGTCCGGAGCTGGCTGCGTCACCACCAACGCCACCGCCATCACCGCAGTTCGAAGCGACGACCACGAAGGGAGTGTGCCGGCCGATCCTGGTGCTCAGGAGGCGGCGAGACGACGCGATTTCCCTATGAATACGACGTCGACGCTGGTCGAGACGGTCAACATCAATCTGGAAGACTTCTCCGAGACGTTCCTCACCTGCTCCACGTGCCTCTACACCTACGATCAGGTAACTTTCATTTTCCTTGCTCTGTGCGAGCAGAAGAGGGTAAAGCCCTGCGGGGAAGGTGAAAGTCAGGAGCCGGCAGCCCGCATATGAGTGCACATGCACGTCGGGATCGATTCCGCCTCATCTCGTTATGATTGCCGCTGCACCCTTCTTCCTCCATAACACACGAATGCTCGACATTCGATTGGAATAAATTGAGCATTGCTAGATTTCGCGCCTGTTGGCGCCATGAGCGGCTTAAGAAAGGAATGTTAAGGAAAAGGAAGAGCAGCGACCTTCAGGCTATCACGATTTTCAAGAAATGGGGCTATTTTTACTGGTCGTGGAAAAATCGCACATATCCTAGTGGGGGGAGGGGCACCGACAGAAAAGGAAGCCGAGCGCTGTCGCGGTCACATATCCCGCTTAAGAGATTGATTGAAAAACACTGTCTGTCCCCTTTTTTGATCAGCTGCCTGATCGGTCTGGTGTCCCCTCCTACTGTAGTCCATATTATCGACATGTACCAAGCTGGTTTTCCGTCTGGTGGGCGCCTGGGGCTGGATTTGGCTAGTGGCCTGAAAAACCACCTGTAAAGTACTACTTGAAATTTGGAGCATAACATTCTGGTTCTGTTTTCGTTGAAGATATGGGCTGCTGTCCTATTCTTGCATTTGCCAACAGCCTATCGTTGAAGTCGTTACTTGAAGAGCTTTCTTACTTGAGTGGTTAGTTCTAAAATCTTGCACTGCAATCTTGGTAGGGAGGTCAACTCCGTATTCTCCTCATCTTTGGGCTAGGATCTTGGATCTCATATCCCATATACATAATAATAGGGATAGCCTTATTAGGATCAAAATGATAAAAAGAAAGAAGTTTGAGGAAACTTGAGTTAAAAGAAAATCCGGATCTATCCTGGTCCGGGGGGCCACATAACTAAAAAGCATGTAATAAATCGACTTGAGACTTACCGACCAGCTCCTGCAGAAGAAGATAGAACCTAAACGAAACAAAAAAAGACGAGCAGACGAACAAAAAAAAATCGCCGCGGTTTACAACCGTCTCGGCGGGCAAAGAGCAACGCAATGGAGGCTCGCCGCGTACTACCACCGTCCGACATGTTATAACCAGGGTCTAACATGGTGAGGATGGCGCATAAAGCCGCATGCCGCGTGTTGACCGCCGCCTGACATGTTATAACCAGGATCTAACATGTTGAGGAGGGCGCACAACTTTGCCTGCATACAATTGCGACGAAACCAAATGTAATTTTTTCTTTTTTTTTTCTTCATGAATTTTTATAGTTTAGGTCCTATTTTGGGCACTAGTTAAAAGTTCCCACTCCACCGACACGACTTCTGTCGAAAAAATGTTTTTCGCCGAAACTTCGTCTAGGGGTGGTATTTATGGTGCTGATCACAAATCTGACATCCGTTTTTCACGATTCGGTCGGGGACCACCCATGCCGTTAACAAGAGTGGCCAGGCAGGGTCACCGATTTCGCTGAGACTTCGTCCAGGGGGTTGTTGGGCTGCTGGTCACGAATCTAACATCCGTTTTTGAAATTGCGGCCGATTACGGTAGGTTACGGTAGCTACGGGTAACTAAGGTTGCCGAGGTCATAATCACCGATTTTTGCTCAATCTTCACCTAGGGGGGGGGGGTTGTTTGGGGTGCTGACAGCGAATCTGAAATCCGTTTTTCGTTTTACGCCGTAGTTTGGGCGAAATCGGTCACCATTACCTTAGTCACCCATACCTTCCGTAACGTACCGTACTCCAGCATAAAACGAAAAGCGGATGCGAGATTCGTGTTCAGCATCCCCAAATAACCCCCTAGGCGAAGTTTGGGCAAAATTGGTGACCCAGCCTGGACCGCCTTGTTAACGGTATGGGTGGTCTCCTACCGAATCTTGAAAAGCGGATGTAAGATTCGTGATCAGCACCCCAAATACCCCCCCCCTAGACGAAGCTTCAGTGGATTTTTTTTCGACGGAAGTCGTGTCGGTGGACTCGGAACGTTTAACAAGTGCCCTTTTCTTGTTCTGCAGGGGCCGCTCGATAGGTTTCAAGTCGATTTATTACATAATGTTTAGTTATGTGGTCCCCCGGACTAGGATAGATCCGAAAATCATTCTCAGGGTTAAAGGTATGAATGCCATTACCATCAGATTTCTTGCGGAAAAGTAAGTCACGGCTGAAAAGATTCCTTCTGGGGCCAGAGTCATCAACGACTTACAGCAATTCAACGGGGGAAGTGCAGCCAACACCCCTGATAGCGCTTCTTAGCAAGCGGTATGGTGAAATATTTCACCAGTCGCGCACGGATTTCGGCTGTATTTTCTCAGTTAAATTGCTGTAAGTCGTTAATGAATCTGACCCCTGTCTTTCATTTTCTATTTCAACTGTTTTCTCTAGCAACGACGTTTCAGGCCACGCGAAAACCCAAGCTCTTGCCTTGCTCCCATTCCGTGTGCCTATCGTGCCTGGAGCAACTAGCGGCGCTACCTCAGGTATAAATTCTTTGCCAGTGTTTTTTAATAGTCTGTACCTATTTTTTGTTATTCACCAGTATATTTTGTTATTTTCTGCTTCATTTTCGTTTTTTTTTACCCCATTTTCCTGGCTGATGCTTGTTATTTGGGTGTTCATGAGGTTCTACGGTTGAGTGAGGCGAACAGCTTGCAGCTCGAAGCGGCTGCAGCGGTCGGAGGAAGTTGTTTGCCGACGGCCAGTTATGAGGTCGACGGCCATCTGGCTGCTGCTGCTGCTGCTGACATTGTAGCGGGCGAAAATCTGCCCGCGGAATGCAATTATGAGAACAAAAACTTTGGCCTACGCACGCACGCTACGACGATTTCTCCTAGGCCGACCATCTGTCGTTACGCGGTCAGTAGTGGTGCACAGCCTTGAAGAGGGAGGACTAGGCTAGCCAGTGTGGTTCCCCTGGAGAGCAGGGCAGCGCATCAGGATGTACACCCGCCTCCTACAGGGTGCGTAAAAAGTCTTGACCCACTAAACGTAAACGTTAGAAACAGCACATTATAAAATTTAACAAGTTTATATACAAAATGTCAAGAATGATCTAGCGAACAGAATAGCATCACTTGTATTTCATATGGGCTTCTTTGCTGCGAATGCAGGGACGAAGACGCCGAGGAAAGGCATCGACGGTGCGCCGCAAGTAGTCCACGTCGATTTCGTTCCATGCTTTGACCAGATCATCCTTCACTGATTCATACTTTTGTGGGAAATAGCGCAGGCTTTGTTCTCCAAAACCTCCCATATAGAGTAATCCAGCGGATTCAACTCCGGTCTATACAAAGGTCATTCCTCTGCCGAAATGAAGTTCTCCAAGTTGGCTGGCACTAGTCCTGAATAATCCTCGACTCTGTGCAGGAATCTAACCCTGCTGGAAGGCCTACGACTTACTCTCGAGGTGGGATTCGAGCCAAGGAACCAGCTGCTTCTTTAGGACATCAATACAGATAGTTCTACTGATTCATCTTCACTCCTGTATCCACGAAAACGAGAGACGCTTGTGATGAATGCACAAACCATGATACTGGCCGGATGCGCCTCCCTTTCCGCGAGGCTTTCACCGGAATTAGCACATTGGAGATCCTTGATCCTTGAAGAGTATGTAACACTTTTACGAGTTGAATGCACAAAAGTAAGCGTAGAACGAAATCGACGTGGACTACATGCAGCGCACCGACGATGCCTTTCCTTGGTGTCTTCGCCCCTGCATTCGCAGCAAAGGAGCCCATACAAAATACAAGTGATGTTCACTAGATCTTTTTTGACATTTTGTATATAAACTTAATAAATTTTATGATGTGTTGCCCTTTCTAAGGCTTACGTTTGGTGCGTCAATACTTTTTACGCACCTTGTACTGGGGCGTGGCGTCAGGAGGTATATCCGCTGTTTTGTGGATCGGGAAATTTTGTTTTGCGTTTCAAAGGTTTCTAAGGCAGCCGTTAGACTCTCGTTGAAGCCTAGCGAGTTGGGAGAGGTGAGCAGGGGGATGAGAGAAAGATCGCATGCCCCCCCCCCCCGACCAGGGGCGTGGCCTATTTCGTACTTACTGATCGTTTCCCGGAGAGCAGAGGCAGTTAATACCACTTTCGTTTTAAACCAAACACTTTTCAAGCAAAAATAAACATATCTAACTCCGAATTAGTCGTCTTATAATGAAGACAAAACAGCCTTCTGCTTTGAGTCTTATAGAGCATGTCTTAAGAAGGGATGTGTTGAATGAGCATAGAATACTCATTTCTTTACCAAGTGTGTTGACGCAAAAGATTGTTCGTGTGAAAAGACTGAACCGTGACTAGTCCAGAACATTACTGTGTTTTGAATAGCCTGCATTTTATTTAAACATATCCACTACCTGGTGAAACGTATCAGCGTTGACAAAGGAATCACGCATACTCACACGAAGGGGTTTCTTAAATGTTTCCTTCTGTGAATGTATGTGATTCTTTTGCCAAAGCTGATATTTTTCACCAGATAGTGGATGATTTTACCTAAATTACTATGTCTATTTGATTGATAGTGTAAATGCAGTTTGTCTGAAGTTGCGCAGTGAAGAAGAGTGGCATATTTCTTTCTTTGTGATCGCTTCTACTGTTTCTAAACTCAAACGCAAATAGCGGTTAAGCAGCAATTACGCTGTAATTGCAATAGGCAGTGCAATGTATTGCGAGAGTGCGCGGCTCAATCTCCTCATATAACACAGGAAGTTCATTTCGATCACGTCAGGTTAATCACCTGTCGTCCCGTTGATCATCGAGTTGCTCAAGCGGGAGCCAGCAACGTCTCCATTCATCCATGTACGTGGCAGGCCCACCTAATTTTCTACAGCAGGACGTCAGAATACACCTGAAAATATTGTTTGAGGTCAAATGCTAAGAATTTTGAGTTCACACAGTCAGTGTAGATATTCTTCTGAAGCCACTCTGCAAAGGTTTTTGTGTGTTCGAAAAGTGTCGAATTTGATTGGAAAACTGACCCCAATTGGTACAAAAAGTATCGAATTTGGCGTTGAGATGGCATAGATGCAAAAGGTTGGTAATTTTCATGTATCTCCGGGCGGTAGTGACGTACTGGGCCATTTTTGCACACGCTTGACACAACATGGACGAGTGAAGAAGGTACTGACACCGTTCCGAGCAAACAGTCTTCAAGGCACTTTAAACCGAGCTTTCACTTACAATTTCACCTTGAAAGTGTACAGTTTTGGGGTAAATGAAACAAGAAGTTTCATTGGAATTCATATTACATTTTCGGTACATGTCGCGAGAATGGGCAGCATTGGGAGGTGGGAGCGAGCCAGCGAATCAGATCGCGTCAAACTGACGTGTCATTCAGAGAGGGACTGTAAGGCCTTTACCCTGATTGGCTGGTGTTTATTGGGGCGATAGTCTTATTGGTTATGGTCATCTGGCGCGCTACCATCTCCCAGTGCTGCTCATCATCGCAACATGAACCAAATTTTGCTGGAAAAAATTAATTTAATCTGAATTATTTCTTGAATATTCTTTTTCCCAGAAAGTGTCTGTTTTAGTACAGATGGTACTCTGTGATCTGAAAAATGTTCAGTTTTTTCAAAAGCTCTGATATTGCTTTGAAAAGTGTACAGTGTATAGTTTAACCTTAGAATGGCGTTTTAATAGTCGACCGTAGGCTTTTCACAGAGTGATATTCCTCCTGAAAACAGTGCGACTAAAGGTCGGAATTTTCGGTGCTATACGTCTGGCTCTTGCCCTATTTCGGGTCTACAGAGGGTGAAGAATTCAAAATTTATTTATTAAAGTAAGTCAAATTTATATAATTAAAAAATTGTGGTTACGTGGCGAGTGTCACTTCCAAACTTGAAATTGTTTTTAAAGTAGAACGCTTCGTAGAAGATTCTCTTCGCGCTTCAATGGAGCTCTGTGGCGGTGTCGCTGGTTATTTGAAGTGGTGAGTCTTCAAAAGGCGGTCCTTTTCTCGAATTCGGTCTTCGATGAGACTGTTTCATAGGCTGTTTCTCAAGGCTACGCTGAACGCTATACAACTCCTTCCATGCCCATGTAGTCGAGTAACGCCTAGGCTGGTTAGATTGACGCCGTCATTCGCCATTCAGAAGGTCGAAACGTCGTACTTTTGATGACCAGGGGTGGTGTACGTGAAAAGAGATTCGTGGACGACGCGATTATTTATGGCCGACGCTCTGAATGCGCTGGCAGGTTCTGGCGCGTGGCGGCGCCATGCTTCGGTGCACGCGATTTGTTTCCGATTTGAATGTCTTGTTATGGGACGCCGGGACCGGATCCTCTCTACACGAACAGCGCCGTGCAATCATTCGGTCGACTCGTGGGGATTCAGTATTCCTGCACGGAATCGGCTACTTCAATGAAGTTTACCTAGATATTTGTCTGAAGTTTGCGCCTCCCGTCAGTGCTAGCTATCTTTAGGGCCCCTCTGTAGTCCTACAAGATGTTCTGATCTTTCTTATAATACTGCGGGGCTTCTACTCTAGAGAAAACAGACTGGTCAAGCCGGTGGGTATAAATGACTTGTGGTAGCCGGTGAACCGGTGACTGGTCCTTTTCTGACAAGTGTGGTACCAATCGGGAAAAACTAGATACTTAACAGATTGACGACAATATGAGCCGCCGGTGGCTCGTACGTGTCTGCCTGCGCGGGACAATACATATGAGCCACCGGTGGCTCATAACTTTTCGCGCTATTTTTTGTACTGCTGCCGTCAGTTTTTTATAGATGTTTTTTTCTGTTCCCTAATCATTTGTGATAGCAGAATGTCCAACAGGAATAAGCAAGAAAATTTTCTTTGCTTTCATTAGATATATCGAGTTTAAAAAAATTTACTAGGAAGGAGACCGATTCTACAATTAAATGAATTCAAGTCAGTATTTCTCACCAGCCTTGCCTAAAGAAGTTATTTGGAGTGAAGATCTCGAATTTGACATCCTTTTTCAAAATTTGGGCCGATTACGGTAGGTTACGGTAGTACGGGTGAGTATGGCTGTCGGGGTCATGGTCACCGATTTCGTTCAAACATCGCCTATGAATGAGAGTTATTTGGAGTGCTGATCACGAATCCGACATCCGTTTTTGGTATTACGGTGGACTAGGCTAGGTTACGGTAGGTACGGGTGACTAAGGTTGCTGGCGATACCCGTACCTACCGTAACCTACCGTGCTCCACCGGCATACCAAAAACGGGTGTCAGATTCGTGATCAGCACCCCAAATACCCCTCCCCCCCTCCTGGGCGACGTTTGGGGGAAAACGGTGATCATGGCCTCGGCAGCCTTTGTCACCCGTACCTACCGTAACCTATCGTAATCGGCCGAAATTTCATAAACGGATATCAGATTCGTGATCAGCACCCTAAATAATCCCTCTGGTCGGAGTATGATAGGAAAAAAGCGCGCTAGACAAAAAAGTGGCCCGCGTGGGACATTATGAGCCACCGGTGGCTCATTGCGCGCACATAGAAACGCGACCGTGTCCCAGCGGCTTTCTGCCACAAAACGCGATTGTCGTCAATGTGTTAACTGGCCTGAGCGCGAAGTGAAGAGCCAATGTTCGATTTGAGTCAAAGTACATTCCCCTTAACAATAACACAATAAGCTTTTGTTTTAAGCAAATTTGCATGAAGAATTCCTTCCTTTAAAAAGAATTGTGTACACCTTTTTAATGAACATCGAACTTCTATTGGTCAGAACAGTTCTCAGGTTCTTTACACGAAGAGTGGTTCATGTGAAAAAATGCGCTGTGCAGTCGTCCAGCATATCCGATGTCCATTTGATTGATAGTGAAAATACAATACCGGCCTTAACTTTTGGTCATTGGGCAGAAAAATCGAAAAAAACCGCCGTTTCCGCTGCTTTTCTGTAGCGCTCTCCAAACTGAGCACATTGTAAATTGAAACACATATTCGTGATCAGCATCGAGCCCTCTTCCCGATGAGCCGAAAAGCGCATAGCAAGCGCGTGAAAAATTGTTCAGTGACCTAATTTCTGCCCGGTGCGGCTGACCCTTGTGCTCGCGGGAGATAATTACTCCCACAGCTCCTTAGTAGTTGGTGTAGAAAGAAATTCGGCCTACTAAAACCTCTTTCTACTTTATTTGTATTAACACATGGTTTTCTGGATTCCCTAGCATTTCTCGATCACAATGATGTACTTTTTCAATGATGTACACTGAATTACCGGATCCTTTAAAAAAGTACATCATTGCGATCGAGAAATGCTAGGGAATCCAGAAAACTATGTGTGTTAATACAAATAAAGTGGTAATGAGGTTTTAGTAGGCCGAATTTCTCCCTTCAACAACTACTAAGGAGCTGTGGGTGTAATTATCTCCCGCGAGGGGAGAGGTCTGCCGCGCCAGACAGAAATTACAGAAATTAGGTCACTGAACTATTTTTCACGCGCTTGCTATGCGCTTTTCGGCTCATCGGGAAGAGGGCTCGGTGCTGATCACGAATATGTGTTTCAATTTACAATGTGCTCAGTTTGGAGAGCGCTACAGAAAAGCAGCGGAAACGGCGGTTTTTTCGCTTTTTCCGCCCAAAGACCATAAGTTAAGGCCGGTATTGTATGTACTGTTTACCACAAGGTACGTAGTAAACAATGGCACTGTGCTGTTTCCATTGTGATTGTTTTTGCTGTTTATAGAATTATATGAATATGATCAGGACTTACTTTATCAGTCTATTTCACAGAACATCTTCAGCACATCAGAATAGACCTATAGATTTCTGTTGAGGTCATGTGATAGGAACATTGTGTTTGTTCCAAAAGAGTAGTTATTTTTTCTCAAGATAATCTGCAATGGTGAATTTTTAATAAAACTATTATCAAAAAGACTTAGTAAAGTCATTACTATTTAATCTCTAGATATGTTTGATTAGGATTGCAAACTGACGTTTTGCTGCTGTAGCTGTCCGATTTTAAATTAAATTTTTCTAATTTTAAATGAAGTGTTCGGTTTAAAATGAAAATGGTATATAATTTCTATGTAGTCTAGTATTTCAAGAACGTGATACTTTGGTCTAAGAGCCTTACTCGCAAAGGCTTGAAGATTCAGATAGTTTTTATTTGGGCTGACTACTTGTTTCCAAACGGAAATATACATATGTGCCATCTTCTTAGCGTAAAATTGAACACCCTTCTTAGCATCTTTGGCTCGTTTGGAATCAAACTCAACATAAATTAATTCACTTACCCCAATAACATTGTTTAAAAATCTGCAAAATTTTTATCTCATAAAATTTCAAGCAGTTTTTGTGGCATATTTCCAAGAAATAATAGTAAATTAAAATTTCTTTTAAAGCGCAGAAAGCAGCAGTTCTTTAGTATATTAAAGGAAACTCGACTACGTCGTCGCGAATTTTATTTGGTTGATAGCTGCCACATAAACACACACAACACAAGCACACATATCCTCACATTGCTGCCTACCTTAGACAGCAATGTGAGGATATGTGTGTCTTTTATAAACGTTCTTGTTGCATCGTTTGCAGACGGGTTACTTCACGCAAACAAGGTTTTTACTACCAATCCAGTAAAAATCGAGACCATCTAGTTGAATGCAGGGCGTGATTTCTGTTTTTAATACACTAGAAGACTGATGTCTCCCTGTGCTTTAAACGGAAATGTAGTTAATTATTTTTCCTTGGAAAATGTATGTTTAAATAAATTTTCAAAGCGTTCATTTATTCGAGTGGATGAATGGAAAAATTTCATAGAAGTCATACTGAACTTTCCTTAAACCGAAAATTATTCTAGCCTTTCGTAGAGGCTCCATTTTAATGCGGGAAAAACTCGTTTTGGTTTGAAGGATGTTCAGCTTGATTTCAAAAGCCTCAATATTTGTTAACAGAGTGTCCAATTTGACTTGAGAAGTGTCCAATTTGGTGTGAAAGCGTGATATATTAAAATAGCAAGAAAAGGAAGACAAAAGAATCAAGAGAAATTTTTAAACAAAATGCTTTTTCCTGAAGGAAATTTTTAGGAAGAATTTTAGAGTAAATTTTGTAAAAAACTACAATTTTTCAAGGTTAAGGTCAAGGCAAACCAATCCTTCCTTCTCTCCTTCGGAAGCCGGAGAATTAATGCTATATATCAATTGGAATGTGATGACTAAGATCAGATATTATTTTGGTTCAACTAAATGGAAGATTTATGACGTCTTCCTATTGTAGTCGCTGTATTTATGCCCCACATTTCGAAACCTCTTCTCTACTTCGCCACCTTGTTCGGCTGTGTACTGCTGTTCTTTTTAAATCAAAGATTCTGAGCGATTTTCGATCTGTGCGTGCTTTGCAGAACGATGCTCTCTCGCTGCGGTGTCCGATGTGTCGTGAGGTGTGCGCTCTGCCAGCCGGCGGTGTCCACGCTTTGCCGGCCGCTTTTCTCATTAACCAGCTGCTCGATGTGATGCAGGTAAATCGAAGCCTTCGATCGATTTTTCTGATTTTTCGCGGTTTCTTGAAGTGAAGGTAGTCCATGTGTTCACTGCCAGTCCGGTCACAGTGCCCGTCTAATTTTGATGCGCTCCCACATAGCAGAGGTGTGCGGCTTTGTTTATTTTCGCCCCCGGCGCATAGGTGCGTCGGACAAATATCCCCCGACGAACTGCTAAATATTTACTTTCACATCATAGGGGAGCGGTCGTTGTTTTGCCCTGGGTTCTGAAGTGCTCTTTCCAGTGGGAAGGGTGCGTCTCTTCGACTTACAAGCGCTGAGAGACTCATTTTACTGATTGAGTTCAGCAAATTTCGGGGTTGATTTTCAGGGTTCATAGATTAAAACGGCGATGGAGATCGTCATTATTCAACCACCAATTGTGTGTCGATGTTCAGATGTGTCCCATGTAAAGGTCCCTGTTGATGGTTGTTCTGTGACTCCTCTACTTGAATTTCGCGTCAATGAGAGAAGAGCGAAGTTCAAGAAGAGGAGTCCCAGGGTGACCATCAACTGGGATCTTTACAGCTCTCTTGTCGGCCTTGGGGAAGATACCGTCACGGACAGCATCGGCAAGGAAAACGACCGCTTTGTGCACCATCTCCACGATAGTGCTGAGGGAGCCGAGAGTTTGAAGACCACCAAGAGACGTCTGTCTCCGGAAACTGTGAAGCCGAAGAATCTTCCGCCAGTGCTCATCAGCACCATGGCGTGGCTCTTCACGCACTACCTATCGGACTGCAGGGTTACATCCCAGTGGAAGATCAACAAGACCGTCTTGCTGGAGACGTGCATGATATCGGCAACTATCACCCGATCTGCCTGCTGTCCGTAGTCCACGGGCTGTTCACTCTTGTGATCCTGAATAGGATCAGCAGAACGCTGAAACTGAAGCGGTCATCGACGCCCTGCTCACTCAGGGTGTTCCTACTCAGTACATCAGAGTCCTTCGAGAGCTGTACAGTGGATTCACGACCAAGATCTCTCCATTCTACAACGACGTCCTCATCGACGTAAAGAGAGGGGTTCGGCAGGGGATACCATATCTCCGAAGCTCTAAGCACCACCCTCGAAAACGTCATGCGCGAACTAGAATGGGAAGACATGGAAGTGAAGGTCGACGGCCGGCAACTACATCATCTTCGCTTCGCTGACGACATCGTGCTCATAACGCCGAGCATTAGTCAGGCGGAACGAATGCTGGCCGACTTCGATCGTGTGTGTGGGAACGTTGGACTGCAGCTGAATCTTACGAAGACGATGTTCATGAGGAACGGATGGGTTTCTGATGCCCCATTTTCGCTCAACGGAACGAACATCTCCGAATGCTTCAGCTATGTGTATCTGGGTCGCGAAGTCAACATGGCCAACGACCTAGCGCCGGAGCTGAGCAGGAGGAAACGAGCGGCTTGGGGAGCTTTTAAGAGCGTCGAAGAAGTCGCGAAGAAAACGAAGAACGTCCGACTCCGTGCCCACCTATTCGACTCCACCGTTCTTCATGCCCATAATATATGCCTCGAGACCTGGGCTTTACGAAAGCAGAATGAACACCTGGTCGGGGTCAGGCAGCGTGCTATCGAGAGCACGGTGCTCGGAGTGAGAGAAGGCCTCCGGAGTTCGGAGCTTCGTAGACGCTCAATCATCGGAGGCTCTGTTGCGTGAGCCAGGTCGTCGAAAATTAGGTGGACCGGCACCGTGATGCGTTTTGCTGGCACCCGACGTGAGCCGCTCGTCGAGATATTAGAGGAACACAAGGTAGCCCACCAATGCGTAGATTTTTCTGAACGTTCTGATTCTGGTTTTTACAGGTACTACTATATTCACTGTGTTTTTGTGTTAGTTTACTATTTTAAAACTGTGTATAGGTGCTTCTAGTAGAGCTTTTGTTTCAAGAGATCTTAGAAAACTGTCGGTTACAAATTTGTAAAGATTAAGGCTAGATTAGACGACGTTAATCAATCCCTTTTAGGATGCGCCGTGCATTCTACTTCTACGGGATGTCATAAGGGCAATTTGAATGCGTATTTGGCCATACTGTGGTGACTTGTGGAGCCCAGCCGATGAACAAGTCAGCGCTTCATCCTTCCCGGACAAGTGTAGTGCCAATTCACTGACCCCAGAGGGATGGAGGGTTGGTTGGCCGGGGCAGGAAAGCCATCATGGAATATGGTATCGCGTGCACGCGACGGCAGGCATCTCCTTCAACTGCGCTACACGTGCCCAAATTTTCAATGACAAGAGCTGAATTGACGCGCAGAATTCAATCATTCTGGATCAAAATCAGTCGCTCTTTAGCGAAAATCTGAGTCTGGTCATGTGGGACATGCTCTCTTCTAAAGTTGTGCCGGACTTTAGCCACATTCAACATGCGCTCGACTGTTTTTTATGTTTCCACGTTTAATGTGTTCTGTTTTACAGAAGCAACGAAAAGATGTTGTGCCGTCATGTACAATTCATCCAACAGAGCAGCTGCTGTACTGCGAATGCTGCGATTTGGTGTTTTGCCAACAGTGCCAGACGTCAGTGATCAAGTAAGCTCTTCCGACTAAGGCGTATCCAAGTCCAGATTATTGAAATAAAGAGAACTCCTTTGTAACATAGGTAGCAGTTACGAATTCGCACAGAATTACGAATTTTCTCGCAAATGCGGTGTGGAGTTTCTGTTGAGATATTAGTTTGTAGCAAAATTATTTACCCGAAGCTGGCGACATACCAGGCTGTCCAATAATTGCTGTCCGAAAATTTTCAAAATTCTATAATTTTCCTTAGAAGTGTTATAATATCAGGCAAGTGTAAAAACCTTCTAGAAGGTTCTCCAGAGTTCCACGCTACCGGGTATATAAGGCGCAGTCGCTGCGTCTAGCTATCAGTACAAGCTAAAGTGGACCAAGGTCGAATTCGTGCGTTCGTATACTACGAGTGTCGTCCGCATCGCAAGGAGTTTCTCGAGGACCTGGTCACTGGGGAGGAGAGCTGGGTCCTCTACGACAACGTCGCCCGCCGTGCCGTTTGGATCCCGCGCGGAGAAGAGCCGCCGACGACGCCGAAAGCCGACCTGCACCCGCTGAAGATCATGCTCTGCTGCTGGCAGGACGCCAAGGGCATGCTGTACTTCGAGCTGCTCCCGCTAGGCAGGACAGTAACCGCCTCTATCTACACCGATCAGCTCGAGAAACTAGCCGCCGCCGTCCGAGAAAAGCGTCCCCGACGGCCTCGCTCCACCTGCTGCACGACAACGCGCGCCCCCACGTGGAGAAGGAGACCCAGCAGAAGTTGGCGACGCTCGGCTGGGAGACGGTTGCCCATCCGCCGTATTCCCCGGACCTCGCCCCCTCCGACTACTACTTGTTCCTCCCGCTGAAGCACCATTTGGTCGGAAGAAAATTCAGCAACTACGACAACCTCAAATCCGACATCGCGGACTTCTTCGAGTCGCAGCTCCCGGAGTTCTGGGCGAAGGGCATCGGCGACCTGCCCAAACGATGGGCCACTGTGGATAACTGTGGTAATTATATTGTTGATTAGACTTGTTTTCCAATGAAGTTGAAAAAAAATTAAAAATGGTGAAAATTTCGGACAAGAATTATTGGACAGCCTGGTAGTTTAAAACACTTATCCGTCTTCCTATGATGGTCTATTAGATTCTTTAACACACTTTGCTCCCTTGGGCACAGACGAACAGTTGTTCTTATGATAAACGACAGTCTAGTGCAAGTAAATTCCCTACTAGACATTGGATTCGACGCCGATTCGGATAACTCGGATCCTTCGCTTTTTCAAACTCTCGTTAAATAGATTGTGCGAGCAATGAGATTTTTGAAAAGCTTAGATCTTAGGGCGATTCACATAGAAGTGATTTTCACCAGATCGGATTTTCGGTTAACTTACTAGGAAACGGTTTCGACCTCCCATGGAACTTCAATTTGAGACCACGATCATTAGAAAGAGCTCGGAATGCTGATTACGAATATGGGTGTCAAGATTGCAAAATGAAACTCCTGAGCGAGTTGTGACCTGCCGAAGTTGGGTGGTCTGAGCGCAGACTGGCCGGGAAAGAGCTGGCGTGAGAGCAATGAGTCATAGTGGCTCCGTAAGAAGGGGCCGCGAGATGCGGCGGTGGCGCAGAGGTAGTGCTTCCGATCGTCAGGTGCAACGTCGTAGGTTCGGTTCCCGTTGCTGCCGGCTCTTTTGCAAGTCATAATTTATCTTCGAAATGATTTTTAGTTTTGAATTATTGCACGTGTTTGATTAAATAGCTGGGAAAACTATCATGCACATTTGCAAAAATGCCCGTAGAATAGCTGCGAACTTTCTAGCGAAATTTTTCTCTTCAAGAGTTGGTGCGTCGTTGTCGTCTGTCATTCCAAATACTGCAAGAAGAATGGACACCACTTTTGGTGGTGAAAAGGGCATAGTGAGTGGAGAAAGCAGTAGATCAGCGACATTTTGGGCTTCCTCATCACACATACATTATTCTGCTTTACTCCATGAATGCCTAGGTAGATAGAAGCACCTCTATTCGTTCAATATAAGATATGGACCCTATTCATGCAAAATAAAAAGATAAAGGACGGAGTTATTCAATCCCCTTTGGGATGCGCCACGCATTCTACTTCTACTGGATGTCGTGGAGGCGACATGAATGCGTATTTGGCCATACAATGACTTGCGGTGGCCAGCCGATGAACAAGTCAGCGCTTCATCCTTCCCAGACAAGTCTTGTACCAATTCACCGACCCCGGAGGGATGGAAGGCTCCGTTGGCCTGGGCGGAAAATCCGAACCAGGAACCTGGTATCGGGTGCACGCGACCGTCGGCGCCTCCTCCGACTGCGCTCCACGCGCCCACATGCAAAATAGTAAACAAAAATGTCACCATAGCAGTTCTTTGCCTTCAAGCATTCGTGTATTGTAGTTTTCCGGCTATTTAATCAAACACGTGCCGTAATTCCGAATAAAAGGTAATTTCGATGTTAAAATATGATTTGCAAAACATCGGCAGCAATGGGGACCGAACCAACGATGTCACACGTGACGAGTGGGAGCACTACCTCTGCGCCACCCCCGCAAACAGCGAAGTGTTCTTACGGAGACCCTACCACTCATCGCTCTCGCTCCAACTCTTTCGCACGGCGAACCTGCGATCAGGCCACTCAAATTCGGCAGGCCATAACTCGCTGAGGAGTTTCATTTTGCAATTTTGACAGCCACATTCGCAATCAGCATTCCGAGGTCTTTCTAATGATCCTGGTCTCATCTTGAAGTTTCATGGGAGGTCGAAACCCTTCCCTAGTTAGATTAGTGATTTTTACCAGAAGTATGATGACGTATCCGATTCGGTTATCCAATGTGAATTTCAAAGACGAATCTGTTTGGATCATAAAAATCCTTCCTGCTAAAGCTACTCTCATCGGAATCATCCTAAGACTCGGGACTTTTCAAAGGTGCCGTTATTCGCATAATCGTTTCAACCGCGTTTGAAAACAGCCACCATTGTTTTAATGAGAACTTTTAAAGTTATAACGTGACGGAAGAGTATTACGATGATTCGCTAGTTCTTCACCACCCCTTTGCCCAGAATAGTATTTCACCGGAGAATTTTATCGAGTGAAGCTTCTACATTGCTTGAGAATGACGACTACAGTAACGCAAAATAACTGCCCGACACAGGAACCAAATCCATGACATCCCGCTGGTGGAGCAATTGCCTCCTCCTCCACATATGTACGCCAACCATGCCTACCGTCGTCCCACTGACCGCGCCTATAGGACGATTCCTGTGCTTTGGAAATTGGGCGGGAATCGTTTTGCAGAGTGGCGATGGGCAGCTGTAGATCTGGATTTCCTTTATTCCGACGGTGGAGACCCACGTTATGATGGTTGTTCTTCCAGGTTCAACCGACCGTTCTAACGAGGGGGAAGCTCTGAAGCTAACAGGTTTAATTTCTGAAATCGTAGAACTAGGGATAAAGACCGGCCTTCATCAGTCGCATTGTGTCTTCCAAATCTTAATGCCGGACCTTGTGAAGACGAGTGGGTGCATAGCAGGTCAGAGTTTTTCCACGCACAGATAGTTCAGCCACTATTCAGCAACTTCAGAGGGTAGAATGCCCGAATACCCTACCCCGAGCGAGACACGAGCTTTTCAAGGCACATGCGGCAGTTGGCGCCTCTCCCGGCTGCGCTAGCCATGTAGCGCGCAAAGAACATACAGAACTAGTTTTGGTCCAGAGAAATAGGAACAAAAGACTTGATAGATCTGAGCGGATCCGAAATCTCTGAAATGTCGCGTTTTGTTGATGATTTAGAATTCAGTTGTCGATCGCTTCGTCTGTCTCTCGTATTTCATTCCCTAATTTCAGCAAGAAATGCACCCAACACACGGTGATCCCTTTCTCGATCGCTCTCAAGCGGATGTCTGAGATCGTGGTTTACCGAGCAAAGGTAGGTATTCTTAGCGTTATTTTTCTACAATGCTTGGGTAATACAAAACATGCAATTTAGAGCAAGAATTATATGGTTATCTTAAATTAAAAATTATATGGGAAATTATATCGCGTTCTTTTGTAGAAAAAGTTCTAAAATTAATTAATTTTGGGTCAGTACTACTCAATTTTACAATTATTCTTTATTGACAGTTTCCGTATATCTTGAAAGAACTTAAAACATAGTACATTTATTGAGCCAAAAAGTGATTCAAAAGAAGTTCAGCACAAAAGGTTACAGCGAAAGTTGGCTTTCTAAAGATAGGCAAAAGCAGAACCCATAATTTGTTGAGCGAAAAAGTGATTTAGCGCAAAAGATTACGGAGTAAAGAACTTCTCACGAAACATTCTTCTTTATAATAGCCAGTTCAATTCATGTTTTGTGCAAATTGTATACCGTATCACGTTTCGGCTAATAAACATTCCTCTTCCCTGTTTCAGAAAATGAACAACAAAATCGCTTCAAAAATAACTTCCACTTTATACTTTATATGAATTTTAGTCAAAATGAAATGATAATTAGACTGTTATCATTCCATTTTGATAAAATTCCTCGAAGCTTCGACGAGATACACTACGATGACCAACTCTACTGTTGCTCGCCCTTTTCTTCTAGCTATTTAAATCATGTTGCGCTTTTTGGCTGATATTTCTCATACGGTATTGCTCAGGGTCGTCTACGTGCTCTTGATCAAGCGCACATAACGGTCAGTCAAGAAATCGAGCAGTTGGACAAGAATGTCGACAAGATCGTCGATCAGATTAACGGCACTTTTCAGGTGTGTTCTTTTAAAATTATTTTTTGAGTTCTTCAAGGCTGGTTGAAGGGGAGGGGGTGAATAGGAGGTGTGGCATACACAACATTCAATGGTTGTTTGGGATTCGCTGTCATTCTGTTCATTTTCCTTTTCCATTTTCTCCTTTTATGCAATCTTTAGTAGTTCTAATTTAGTATGGAGAGGCGTAGCTTCACCATATACGTACTTCTTAATAATGTTACCTGTTGCAGTACAAGCTGTAAGTAGTCGATATGATGCTATGGATCTATCCTAGTTCGGGGGGCCACATAATTGAAAAGTAGGTAACAAAATGAATTGATGCTTACCGAGCGGCTCCTGGAGCACGAGTTGGAACCTAAAAGAAGCCAAAAACGAACAAACAAACCGTGCAACTCACCTTGCGTCATAGCTGGTGACTTCAGCTTTCCTGATGTTCAATGGAAATCCAGTGGGAAAATTTCGACTACCTGCCCAGCTTCCAAAACTTTCACAACCATGGTCAGCGCTCATTCTCTTTCACAGTATGTCCATACTCCGACGCTTGTCGCTTGATTCTGGATCTTGTCTTGTCCAATGTAGTGACTCTCGTAAGGGTACTGAAGGTTCAACCCCCGTTGGGTAGCAGTGACCATTCTGTGATTGAATTCAGTCTATCTCTCGCTAGACACTTTTTTAGGGCGGGTTTCAAAAAAAAAACTTCAAAGAGGCCAACTATGACGCTATACAATTATACCTTAGTGGTGTGGACTGGTACGGTTCCCTCAATTCTGTTACGTCGGTGAATGAAAAATACGA
This sequence comes from Heligmosomoides polygyrus polygyrus, assembly GCA_947396885.1. NCBI lineage: Eukaryota > Metazoa > Nematoda > Chromadorea > Rhabditida > Heligmosomidae > Heligmosomoides > Heligmosomoides polygyrus. The sequence goes on from OX377202.1 coordinate 93,096,772, forward strand.
GCTCTTTATCGCTATCATGGATCATTGCATTGAGCTATTTGTTCCATGGAAAAGAATATCTGACACCAAATCCAACCTTCCGCGACACCTTTTAACTCTGTCGCGGCTGCGATCGGAAGCTTGGGCCGTTGCCAGAAACAGTGGCTTCCACTCGCACGTTGAAAGGAAAGTCATTGCTGGTGGACGCAGGTCTATGTTTTACAAGCTACTAAACTCGAGACTTCATGAAAGAAAAAGGATTGGAGCTCTCACCACTGCTGATGGTGTAATCGTCAGAACCGACAGAGAAAAGGCTGAACTGTTTTCAGAAATATTTGCTAGCACGTTCGCTAGTACTTCCTCCCTCACTTTCCCATCCCACGCTAACTCTCTGTCCAGTTTTCCCGTGATGAAGGATTCGGTATGGTTCCATAAAGAGGAGATTCTTGATCTGATTTTAAAATGGCCCCCTTCTCACTCCGTTACGCCAGATGGGATCCCACTAACGTTTATTAAAAAGGTTGCACACATTATTGCAGGACCTTTAGCATATCTCTTCAATCTTAGCTTCTTGAGAACAGAGGTTCGTAGCAGGTGGCTACACTCGTTGGTAACGGCCATCCCTAAGAAACCCCCGCATACCAATCCGGCTAACCTCAGACCCGTCAGCATCACCTCGTTGTTTGCAAGATTATTCGAAAATTTTTTGAAAAAACGTATTGTTGCAAATCTTGACGAGCACTCAATTATTCCCCCGTGCCAACATGGGTTCCAAAAAGGGAAATCCACAGTAACCGCAGTGCTACAGAATTTGAATAAGTGGACGGCCGCCTTAGATAATCGCAAAAACGTTGATGTAATTTATTTCGACTTTGAAAAAGCGTTTGACCGGGTTCCGCACCTGGAACTGGTACAAAAGCTTCACGCTGTTGGTGTCCATCCTCGAATAGTTGCATGGATTGCTGCTTTTCTGGGAGGCGGACCTTTTCTGTTCGCATTAACAATTTCATCTCCTGTCCCAGGCCTGTAACGAGTGGCGTACCGCAGGGCGGAGTTCTCTCACCGATTTTGTTTAATATATGTATACACTCATGAGTTAGCTCAACTACTCAGCGTTAGTGGGGTGGAGTTTAGCGCTTTCGCCGACGACATTAAAATTTTTCGAGTTATAGAGTCCACTAGTGATTCCGAGGCTCTACAGAATTCGATTGATGCATTACATGCTTGGACAATTGATTGGAAACTACCGCTCTCAAAAGCAAAAACAAAGGTACTTCATTTAGGTGCGAGGAACTCTGAAAATTCTTATTACATTGATGGATCTCCAATTAATAGGACGGACGAGGTTAATGATCTAGGGTTCCTAATTACAAGGAATCTTTGTTTTGATAAACACTGTGAAATCGTTGCTAACAGGGCGACAGCGGTAGTCTCCAGGTTGTTCAGGGCTCTATCTACGAAGGACTCCACAGTCCTAATCACAGCCTACAAATCGTACGTCAGACCGGTTGTTGAATACGGGACTTCGGTCTTCTCCCCTCACAAACGTTCCACTATTGATAGACTGGAAAAAGTCAGAACAATTGTGCCAGGAAGCTTCTGATTAGACATCTGGGTTTTGTTTACGACCACATTCCCTCTAGCACGGAGAGAAATATTAACTTCAACCTTCGAAGATTGTCAACACGGAGAGTTGCTAATGATCTTCTGCTGCTTCATAAAATTATTTCCGGTAGCTGTGGCATCAAGCTGGAGGATTTTTTCTCACTTAGACCGTCTACCACCAGAGGAGGGGCCAAGAAACTCCAAATAAGGCCTGCCAGAACCAATTGTCGTCGCTTCTTTTTTGCCAATAGAACGTTGCTGCTGTTTGAGAAACTTACCAAAAACAATTCCAAAATGTTAAGCTACGGTACCTTCAAAAAACATATCCTCAATAGCATCGCTCCTTGATGTCCTACGTCGTTTAGTCTGGTGTGGTCAACCATTTTCCTTAGTTACGTGGCCTTCCTTCTCGGTTTCTCTCACTCCGCTTTTATTCCATCCTTCCTAACGTTTGTTTTAAAGTTTTTGTATTTCTGTTAGTACTTCAATAGTTGTTTAGCTGCTGTTTTCTTGTTCGGTGGATGTTTGTTATATTCCTCTAACTATTCTACATAAGTAACTACTTATGTAATAAATATCAAATATCAAATATCAAACAAACAAAAAAAAATCGCCGCGGTTTACAACCGTCTCGGCTGGAAAAGAGCGACGGAATGGAGGCATACGGCGTCCTGACTGCTGAGATGTCATAACCGGGATATAACGTGGTGAGGAGGGCACACAGCTTTGCCGGCTTACAACCGCAACATTTGTAATTTTTCGTCTTTTTTTGTTTGTGTCTTTTCCTGTTTAGGGTCGTATGTTGTTCTGTAGTAGCCGCTCGGTAAGTCTCAAGTGGATTTCTTAAATACAATACTTTTTAGTTATGTGGCCCCACGGACTAGAATAGATTCGATGCTATTTATTTATTGCACTTAAAGGTGTGCATAACCTCGTACACATCGTTATGTAAGTCAAAAAACAGATCTAGTGCTGAGTGGAAGGAACTATGCAAATATTAGGTTGTCCCATAAGTCTCGCCGTTTTTTTTTTCAACGATTCACTGCAGATTTCGCCGGCGGTCTCTTGCATAGCGCTGCATAGCTTTCGAAAGAGAATGATTTGCTCTATCATAAGTTGTATTGATTTCTTTTTTCATCCTGAATTTTGTCAATTTTTAGGTCGTTGAAGTGAAAAGTGAAAAAGTGAAAAGTAGCCATTTGCGCACTTGTTCTCACCGCCTAGGTTTGTAATTTTTGCGCAGTTTTTTATAGCGCTTGGAAGACAATGTTCTGTACTACAAGAATATGTGTTGGTCCTATTTTCTCACTTGCCCTTTATTGATTTTTAGGTCACCAAATTGGGAATTCCGACTTTTCCGCCCGAATTTTTACCAAAACTCCGGTTCTGTGGTTGGACTTTTTTGTTGGGTGTTATATGCCATTTCGAAGGGGATGTCTTGCTCAGTAAGAATTTGTGTCGCGTTTATTGGCTCACGCTGATTTCTGTCGAATATCAACAACTGAAGAAGGAGAAGGAGTTGCTGGTGAAGAAGATTTTTCTCTTTTTGGCATTTTGTTGATATTCAATAGAAATCAATAAACGCGACACATAGAGCAAGACATTCTCTTTCGAACGACATATAACACCAACCCAAAAGGTCTAACCAGAGAGCAGGAGCTGTCGGCAAAAATAACCATCCTCCTTCGGACGTCCCAATTTGATGACCTAAAAACCAATAAAGGACAAATGAGCAAATAGCACTAACACATATTCTTATAGTACAGAACATTGTCTTCCAAGTGCTGTAAAATACTGCGCGAAAAATTACAAACCTAAGCGGAGAGAACAAGTGCGCAAATGGCTACTTTTCACTTTTTCACTTTTCACTTCAACGACCTAAAAATTGACAAGATTCATGATGAAAAAAGAAATGCAATACAGGTTCTGATAGAGCAAATCATTCTCTTTCGAAAGCTATGCAGCGCTATGCAAGAGACTGCCGGCGAAATCTGCAGTGAATCGTTGAAAAAAACGGCGGGGACTTATGGGACAACCTAATAAAAGAATGAAAGAGAGCGTATGTATATAAAATAAACATAAAAATAACGCAGACGTGAAATCGCGACTTCCTTCGGCTAGCGATTGGTATTTTGCGAGAGTAGTTCAACTTCCGATGGGGACGATCTGATATGGTGTTATGCGAAGCCACTTAATATTTCTGTTATTGGACATTTTACAATAGAAGCTGGACGCTATTCAAACCAAACTGATGGCGAGGTTCTTCCAAATCAAAACGAGCATCTTATAGATTAAACCAGACACTGTGTAGGAAGATTAGAATAATTTGTATTGTCCAAGGAGAATTTAATATGACTTTCTATTATATTGTACCTAAAAAATGTATATTCTTGCCGTTTAAAATGAGCTTATGAACACTTGCAGATAAAGAAAAACTAGCGCTTATCATGCAAGTTCGTACACATTTTGTGTGACCTCGTACATTTCTCAGACCAATCTAGAGTGTCAATTCGCCGAAGCCATAGTTACGGATGAATGAAGCATAGGAACAATTATGTATATACCATTTTCACGTCGAATTGTACTTTTCGAAATCAAATTGAATACTCTTTTAAGCTTGCTTAAGACTTTCGAAATCTTAGCGAACTCTATCAAATCCAAATGAGCTTCTTTTACATTAAACTCGAGACTCTCCAAAAAGGTTAGAATAACTTTTCTTCAAGATTTTTTTTTAGTATGATTTCATTCAAATTGTTTAATTTACCTGCACAGTAAGTGTAATAATTTTATAAAATTTCTATTTTTAGAGAAAAAATATCATATTAAAATATTCCATGATCGACTGTCGTTGACTCTCGGCATGACGTTGATACCAACAGGACTGTTCGAGCTGTGGAGCCAAGATTGTTAACCACACTTTATTCGGCTGACGTTTCTGCGTAACCGCCTTCTTCAGAGTCTGAAAAAGTCAAGCGAGGTTTGAAAGGTTACTCGTCCAAGAACTATTTCAAGTCACAGGAGTTTCTGGAATTAATAGGAAAAGGAGACGAAAGGGGAGTGAGGCAGCCCAACTAACCTTATGGAAGCAGCCAAGAGGCTGGCGCGTCACCCTCGGATGGAGGCAGTTTGGGTGAATGAGATTACCACCTAAGGTCAACCCCTCACCGACCCTCCCCCTGTCGCCCTCCGGGGTCAAGCCCACAGACGCGCCAGCCTCTTGGCTGCTTCCATAAGGCTAGTTGGGCTGTCTCACTCCCCTTTCGTCTCCTTCTCCTATTAATTCCAGAAACTCCTGTGACTTGAAATAGTTCTTGGACGAGTAACCTTTCAAACCTCGCTTGACTTTTCCAGGCTCTGAAGAAGGCGGTTACGCCGAAACGTCAGCCGAATAAAGTGTGGTTAACAATCTTGGCTCCACAGCTCGAACAATCCTATTGGTATCATGTTGAAACCTATCTTAAAGCACTGCAAAGAAACAAGCATATAGCTCATTAAACAATCAGAATGCGCCATGCTCAAAGGGTTCGTCGTATCTTTTATTGATTGACGGTGCAAGTGCCACTTACATGATCCATCAATGTGAGGATATGTGTGTTCTTTACAGTTGTTTGTGCTGTATCGTTAATAGCTGTCGAACTCCATGTGAAGAGAAATTCTGCTTACACTCGAGTAAAAATCGCGACGTCTTAGACGAGGGTATGGGGCATTTTTTTTGGCACTAAAAAATGGCCTTCTTACTGGTGCTTAAAACAAGCTTTACACCACTATTTTTCCTCAAAAAATACAATTTTCATAAAATTTCAATCAACGTCTTCACTTATTGTATAAATAAATTATACCCTCAAAGAACGTTATACTAAAACTCTCTTCGAATAAAAAATTATTCTTACTCGTTTAGAGAGTTTTTAGTTTAATGTATTATTAATGTATAATAAAAGAAGATCATTTCAGTTTGGAAGAGCTCACTTTGTTTTCAAAAATGTTAGGCTTAGGCTTATAAGAATGTCCAATTTGATTCGGGAGGTGTCCAGTTTGGTTTCAAAGTGTCCAAATCGAGGTAGAAAGTGCCCAGTTCGTCTGAAAAGTGTCTAATTTGTGTAAAATTAAAAAGTTTTAATCAGGTTCGTTTCGCCACTAATCCATGCGATCCCTTTGATGTAGCATAATTCGACGGACGTGAAAATGGTGTACTAACGCATGAAGCGTGTGTAGATATCTCGCCAAAATATCATCACATTAGCTGCTCTTATCCCTCGAGATTTTGTTCTGCTTAGCTGTGGGTACGGTAACATTGTCAATAGGTGAGGAAGAGTTCGTTCTGAATGTAGCAATGAGCTGCTTCGTCACTGTATACTATTCTGAGCGCTAGTCGCGTCATCCTCAACAGCTTACGGCGCGCTTAATGAGCTGTTTTGCTCAGGCGGTGAGTGTGAGGGTTTCGGTTAGTCGAATGTGAATCATTTGCCCTTCTTGAATTCAGAGATACGGTTAGGTATCTTTGTAGCTTAACGACAGCATAAACAGGCAGCCGCCTACTTGCTGCACTTAGGATTCTGTGCCTTTCGTCGTAGTGTAAGCCATCCACTCCGCTACAGTATGCTCTATCACGGGCTAGATGTTACCATTGATACGGATGATGATGTTTATAGTCTGATGAGTCATGCATCGTGCGTCCGTCTAGCCTTCTTCTTCTCTGTCTTAGTGCAGATAGCGTCGGTTCCTCAGTCGTCTGTCGACTGTGATCGCTTCCTTTCTGGGATTACGCCATGCATTCCGTTTGTTGGGTTCTTGGAAAAGCCATGAGAATCCGCATAGTTGACATTGTTCACTGATCGATCGTAGCGTGGGGTGTTGCCGATGAAACTGACATTTTCGTTCCGTATATGGAATCGGATTGAGCCCTGCACGGAGTAGCACTCTATGCCAAATCATCTATACGATGGATGGACAGTCTAATTAACCAGATTATGAGCTAAGAATTCTTAGCTTTAATTAAAGTGAGGCATTTTAGTTAATTTTCATGTTTGGAAAATGCCGGTCTTTCCTAACGGGAAGGGAACGTTTTGCTCAGCTTTCTCGAAAACAACGGGTAAATTGATTAAAAAATAAATAAAAATTGCAAAAAAAAATTGCAAAAAAATAAAAAATTGCAAATGAATATTCTACAAGGGCGACACACTGATACAGCCTTCCTATGGAGATTTCCTTGTAGAGTCCTAGCCGAAAGTAACCAACCTGTTGATATTTGTTTCGCATTTCTAGTGCTCTCCTCCGACCGGGGTAGATCCGAAAACTATTTTTTTAGAAGTGTAAATAAATACAGTTAAAATACATAAAGGATAAACTAGGATAAACAGCACCCCAAAAGGGATTGAGACGGCGTTACTCAATCCCTTTTGGGGTGCGCCACGCATTCTGCTTCTGCGGGATGTCGTGAAGGCGACTTGAACGGCTTGCGGTGGTCTGCCGATGAACATGTCAGCGCTTTATCCTTCGTGGTACCAGTTCATCGCCTCCGCAGGGATGGAGGGGTGGTTGGCATGGGCGGGAAATCCAATCCAGGACCCTGGTATCGGGTGCACAGGACAGCCGACACCTCCGACTGCGCTACACGCGTCATTGACATGTTTATTTGTTTATTTACATTTTATTTAATTTATTGGCACTATTGTACTTTCAGGACTCCAGAGGTCGAGGAGAGGTCGATTTTTTTTCGGCCAAACCTCCCCGAGGGGGTTATTTGGGATACTGATCACGAATCTGACTTCCGTTTTTGAAATTTCGGCCGATTACGGTAGGTACGGGTAACTAAGGCTGCCGAGGTCGTCATCACCTATTTTGCCGAAACTTCGCCTAGAGGGATTATTTGAGGTGTTGGTAACGAATCTGACATCCTTTTTCGTTTTACGCTGGAGTACGGTAGGTTACGGAAGGTACGGGTGACTAAGGTAATGATCACCGATTTCGCCCAAATTCCAGCGTAAAACCAAAAACGGATGTCAGATTCGTGATCAGTACCCCAAATAACCCCCCCCCCCCAGGTGAAGTTTGTGCGAAAATTTTTTTCCCGATCGCTCCTCGACCTCTGGAGTCCCAAAAGTACAATAGTACCAATCTATTTATTTATTTATATACAATTAACGCAATTAAAATACATATTTATTGACATGTGATGACTCACACTTTATATTCATTTATTTACATTTACATTTTATCTACATTTATTTATTCATTTATTTAGTTACAATTAACGCAATTAAAATACGTATTGAATACAATTCAAAGACAACAACAACAACAGAAAACTCGAAAAGACAAGACATAAGAGCTACTTAGTTACTTTAGGAAATGTCTGTTCATGAGCCTTTTGAACTGGGATAACGATCTAGGGAGCGTGTGTCTTCTCGAAAATTTTAAAAACTGAGAGCCGGCCCTTTGTGTAAAACAGTATACAGGATAGAACTTCTAGAACTCATCAAGTGGTAGAGCCTCCATTTCTGTAATCGTTTTGATTACTTGCTTTGAGTGTTGAGGTTGCGCCATGCGCTTAACCGATGTACCGCGAGGTTTACTTGATTGATAGCGTAGACTTCGTTTGCTGACCTTATGGCCGAATGCGTGGAGCGCATTTGGAGAAAGTACCGGCTATCGCGTACATCCGATACTAGTTGCTTGGTTCGGAATTCACGCTCAAGTCATCCAACCCATCCACCCCTCCGGGGTCGGTGAATTAGTACAAGACTTGTCTGGGAAGGATAGGATAAGGATAAAGGATAAAGGACGGCGTTACTTAATCCCTTTTGGGATGAGCCAGCGCAATCTACTTCTAGGGGATGTCGTGGAGGCGACATGAATGCGTATTTAGCCATACAGTGACTTGCGGTGGCCAGCCGATGAACAAGTCAGCGCTTTATCCTTCCCGGACACGTCTGGTACCAATTCACCGACCCCGGAGGGATGGAAGGCTTGGCTGGCCTGAGCGGAAAATCCGAAACAGGAACCTGGTATCGGGTGCACGCGACCGTCGGCGCCTCCTCCGACTGCGCTACGCGCGCCCGGGAAGGATAGAGCGCTGACATATTCGTCGGCTGGCCACCGCAAGTCGTTGTATGGCCCAATACGCGTTTAAATTGCTTCCACAACATCCCGTAGAAGTAGAGTGCATGGCGTATCTTAAAAAGGATTAAGTGACGCCGTACTTTATCCTGATTCCTACGCCTACATCCTATTCAATTCGGGCACAAGGACCTAAAAATACCCTGGAATGGACTACCTTTTGCATGTGAGGTGTACCTCTCTGCCTCGTCACCCGTCCACCCACCACGAATCAACTCATCGTGTCTGTGTGGGATGGCGATCGATGACGCTTTATAAAAAGCTCGTGTTATCGCGTTTTGCGCCTTTCCCATCATCGCTTCGAATGTCTAACGCCGGCGCGAGGCGACGTCGCCGCCGTCGCCGTCGTCGTTGCACGGATGTATTACAGTGGCTGTGGTGTGAGCATAGCAGCAGCCGGCTGCTTCTGCCTTAGAACTGTCTTTTGTGGTGGATGTTTGCCTTGTTCGTAGAGACGTTAGCGTTTTCTCTGAGTGGTCTTCAGTGAGAAATACCTCTTTGACAACTGTGAGCCTTCAGAAGGAGATTCCATAGGATTGATCCACGGTTGATCTGTGTGTGTACCATTTTCACGTCGAATTGGACACTTTTCAAATCAAGCTGAACACTCCTCTAAGCTGGCGTAAGATTTTTGAAATAATGATGAACTCCTATGATCTAAATGAGCTACCTATACAGTAAGATATAGACTCTCCATAAAGATTAAAATACCTTTTTTCTGTTCAATGACAATTTTAGTATGCTCTCCGAACGATGTCTTGTTGCGGTCAAAACTCTAGCGCCAGCCGGGACTCGAACCCGCATCTCCTGACCGGGCGGGCGGGAATGTTCTATTTACACCACCGACGCTGTTTCATCGAACGCAACATCCATATACCAAAAAGCGCCGGTGGTGTAATGGCTTAGAGCATTCCCGGCCGGTCAGCAGGAGGTGCTGGTTCGAATCCTACCTGGCACTAGAGTTTTGATCGCAGGAAAGCATTTTTGTGAGAGCTCACAACCTCGATACCAGCCACTCGAAGCTTAAAGAAACTGAATGGATTTTTAGTATGATTTCTTTAAATTTTTTCACTTACACAATGAATAAACACGATGCTTAAAATTTAAAAATTTGAGGAAAAATAAAGGCTTAAAGTTTGTTTTAAAAGCAGGAAGGCCGTCATTTTTTATTGCTAAAAAGGAGATTACGACATGCCCTCGTCCTAGGCGTCGCTATTTTTATTCGATTGATAGCAAATTGTCTGTTATCATGAATTTTCACACCTATAAACACTACAACAAAAGCAGTTATGAAGAGCACATATTCCCGCTTCAATGCTTCATGTAAGCGGCATTTACACTATCAGTCGAATAGATATCGCTACGGACTTTTTGAGGGCATGGCGTGATCTCGTCCTTTAATACGCTAGACGATTACTGCCTCCTTTAAAACAAAGTTTAGTTTATTATATTTTCTAAAGAAACAAAATTTTATAAAACTGTTTCACTCATTCGGATAGCTGAATCAACAAAAAAAAATGAAGAAACAGCTACACATAATTTTTCTTGAACTAGAAATTGTTATAACCATCTTGGAAAGTCGATAGTTTGACCTGTAGGGAGGTCATTTCTATTTGGAAGAGTTCGCCTTGATTGCAGTTTTCTTACAAGTAAAGGTTCTCAACTCAAGGTGTGCTTTTGAGATGCTATTTCAACAGGATGTAGGGCCGTGGGAGCGGAGTCCAGAACCACAGTGGTTTTCACTGAACGCTATATTAAAGATCTGAAGAAGAGTTGTGTGCGCGCAACACTTATCAACCCCAATGACGAGAGTGATTCGTCGGCGCAATCGATATGAGCGCCGCCTCATAGGAGCACACCGGAGGGCTTTTGAGTTCGAGTCCGCGTACTACCAACATTTCTGCACATCGTAGTTTACTGTTGCTACGCTTTCTCATGATCACAGGAGTCTATTTTAGACCATCAATTTTAGAATTGGTAGCAGGCTTGTTTGAGAGGGGTTAATCTTGACTTGTCCATTGAATGACCCCCCTCAAGTCAGTTGTGTCGGCCAAACACGCATTCAAATTATCTTCACGACAGGAGAAAGGAGGGAAGGAGAAAGCCGGCGCATTCCACGGAGGGATTCACGAACATCGTCCTTTTCCCTTATCCTTTATGTCACACTAATAGATGGTTTTGCTACTACTTTAAGGTCTATCCTATTCGGGGGGGGGGGAGATGCCTTGGCATCGACGGTAGAATTGAAATTAAACTATTTTGCAAGGGCAATTCACGGAGCTCGCCTATGGGAGGACCTTTCTATGGAGTTTTCCAGTCGGGGAGGGGCTGTCCGATATGTGTTTGTTTCCCTTTTTTGGCGGTGTTTCCCTCCCCCTCCGACTAGGCTAGGTGCTTCTCTTGGCTTTCCTTGAATATGAACTCGTCTTCTCTCGCCCAGATTTCCCGCACTGCAGAAATGCTAAGGGCGTTCCCGCTGCAATCAACCGCATCACACGCACTTGTGCATGCGATTGGTTCATAGTCTCACGTGACTCGCTGACCGTTTTTCATCGCATTGTTTTCGAGAGCTCTGCAAACATCGTCGGTTCCACATTCGTTCTGCTGATACGTCACATCACTGGCCCGACGTCGGTATATGTAGCCGTAGTACCCACTTAATTACAGGTGTGGCACTACTAAGGTCGTACCATCTTGTTTTCATTTCCTCTCCTCCGTCTTCATTTTAAGTGAGCGCCGTGGAGTAGTCATATAGGATGGTCCCAGCTTGATTGAACTGCATTTGGCTTCGTTTTAATGAATTTTCATTTTGAACTGGACATATTTCTCGTTCGAACGAAGGAACAAAAGAAACATTTTTGAAGTCAAAATAGACTCATTATAACAATGACGAATTAGCCGGATCTATCCTGGGGAGCGACCCTAAGGTGAGAGCTGTGTCTGCACTAACACGCCGCGGCATCGCCTCACTTGAATATGCCCAACAGTCGTCAATATCTTGGGGCAGCAGGTGAAGTTCTCGGACTCTCGGAAGTCCCAGATAATGGTGATTAAAGACACCCCCCCCCCCCGACTAGGATAGATCCATTTAATCATGTTTGTTTTAATAAAATTTTCGTGAAAAACTTTAAGTGTGTTTTAAGTAGGTATGTGTGTACACGTTTTGATTGATCTTAGAAATCCGATTCGTGTGACAAAAACAGTGTCTTAGATGCATTACAAAGTGCTCCTAGAATTGCTCGTGTGAAGAGATTGCGCTGTGCGCTCGTTCAGAACATTGCAATATGCAGTTGATTGATAGTGTGTACGCTGCCTACCCGACTTTATGCAGCGGAGAATGGTGTTGTAGATCTTCTATTGTGATCGCTTTTACTGCTTATAAACGTAAACGCATGTAAACAGCAATTACACTGTCATTCCAATGATTAGTCTCGGCTCAGTCTCTTCCCTAACACAGGCAAGTTCATTGATCTCCGTCACGTTAGAATAAACCTAAAAATGTTGCTCGAGGTCAAATGGTAAGAATTTTGAGTTCATTCAAACAGCGCAGGTTTTTTTTTCAAGGAGCTCTGCAAAGATTGCTTTCTGAAGAAGGTACAATTTGATTTAAAAGTGAACAAATCTGTCAATCAATCTGAAAATTGCATAGATGCAAGTGTTTGACACTCTTCGCGTATTCCGAGCGATGAGAAGATACTGGGCTACTTTTGCCCGCGACAAGACACAACAAGGACGAACGGTGAGGTTCTGGTACAGGTCCGAGCAAAGAGTTTATCAGGACACTTTAAAACGAGCTTTATTCATGCTTTTTTGAATCTGTTCGGTTTTTGGGGCAAATGAATTGATGAATTCCATAGGAGGTCATACTAAATTTTCCTTGGAAAAATTGCTTTCATCGAAATTATTCTTTGAATATTATTTTTCTTGGAAAGTGTCTGCTACCTCATCGCAGTAGCATGTTCGACTGGGCGGTGTCAGGGGATCCACGGTCGTAGTCTTGCCAAGGAGCTGTTTTGTCTCCACTGACAGGAGATTATGTCAGTGATAAGGGTGTGTGAAACGGTCGCTTATGAATTGTTGTGGCGGCGACGGCGAAAAAATGCCTTCACCTCAGTGGCATTTCCCTTCTTGTTCTCTTATTACTAACTGACACGCTACTAAAAAGGATTTTTCACTGAAACTGACTGCTGTTTGGTGTCCAAGTTCGGCTTTCAATAAGTCTTGGTATAACGTAGTCAATCTGTATAGATGAGATCGTTCAACTGTTGACCAAGTCTGTCGTCAACTTGATGACGGCTGACGTTTCGACGTCGCCCCTTCTCCAGAGCCCGGAAAAGGCGGAGACATTTGAGGAACTGTCCCCCAAATACCATTTCTCCCGACAGAATACTTTTGCTAAGGAAAAGAGAGGCGGAATCCGATATCCGAGAATACAACCAGCCTTCGAAGCAACAACAGCAGTTACTGTATAAATATTGTTTACAGGACATGCTAGTGGATAAAACATCACAGATCTCTGCTTATTGCTTATTTATTGCTTTTGTTAATATTACGCGGATGGTACTGTAAGGTATAAGTGAAGGATAAACAAGAAGTTCCGCCTACCGCTGCTTTGTACGTAATCAACCCGACTCCGAAAAGCATGGTTGGCATTGGAGCCTGAAATCATCGTCGAAGAGCTTTGAATTCGCTCCACTCTTATGCCAACCATGCTTTGCGGGGTGAGTGATTAGGCACACAGCCTGTCGGGGAGGTGATTCACAGTTTTGTCGGTTGATTGTCCACCACAGGTCATTGTATGGGCCAAGTACGCATTCAAATTGCCTCCTCGATGTCATGTAGAAGTAGAATGTGTGGCACACTCCACAAAGGGATTGACTAACGCCTGTCTTTATGCTTTGACTTTTAAGTAAATGGTGCTGCCTAGGGGTTTCCTAGCCCTGTCTCGCCATACGGTCCGTCGCCACATTGGCGTTCGCCCCGACCTTTATGTGGGTCATTGTGAAACTGAACTGAATGTGCGTCTGATTTTCAGGAAGTATCGAATACGGTCGAGAATCGGCGGCGCGATCTGATCGAGAGCGTGCGAGTGCGGCGCGACGAGAAACGCAAAGTGCTGAAAGATCAGATCGAGGCGATCACCGACGAGAAAAAGAAACTCGCCAAGGTAGCCGTGTACCTTCATAGTGTTTCGCACACTTCTACAGCCTCGTTTTTCATCGTCAGTTTGTCTTCGGAGGCTCTTCTTCGCTTTCTTCAGCACGCCATCCATTTCGCTATATAAAGCGGAGATTTGCAGGAGTTGGAGTCGTGCCAGCTCGATGTGCGATCCATGGCTCGCCAACTGAAGACCATGGACACCGGATGGGAACGCCAGCTGACACAACCGCGCGAGAACGCGTTCCTAAAGTTGAACACGAACTCGAATCAGCTCGTTTGCGGTGAGTTCTGCTTTATTATCGATCTGTTTTATCAACGCATTGTTTATTTTTTATAAAAACGCAAAGTGAAAGCGAAAAACATTAAAAAATAACAAGTTTGGCCTTTTCCATAGTTGCTCGTTTCGCCACCTATCTCCGGACAAACCGTTTTTGTTATAACACCTCCACGGTGGCTCATGAGTGGAAAGGAAGGTGTTATAACTTCTTTGAATGTGTAAAATGTTTTTTGTTGAATTCAGCAAAATGTAATGTTCTTAAAACGTGAAGTGTTCAAAAAATTCCAATTTTATATTCTATATTTAATTTTATCAACTTTTTATAATTCAATTTTTATATAGTTTATACATAACTCAGTTAATTTATATTTAATATTAGATAGTGAGGAGTGATGAAAGACGGATCTATCCTAGTCCGGGGGACATAACTAAAAGGTAGGTAGCAGAACGAATTGAGACTTATCGAGCGCCTCCTAGGGAACGAACTGAAGCCTAAAAGAAATCAAACACGAACGAACAAACAAAAAATAAATAAAAAATTGCCGCGGTTTCGTCTCGGCGGGCAAAGAACGACGGAATAGAGTCATGCCGCGTGCTGACCGTCGCTTGACATGTTATAACCAGGATCTAACATGGTGAGGAGGGCACGCAACCTTGCCTTCTTACAACCGCAACAAATGTAATTTTTCGTCTTTTTCTTTGCGACTTTTCCTTCTTTAGGGTCCTATGTTGTTCTGTAGATGCCGCTCGGTAAGTCTCAAGTGGATTTGTTACATATAATACTTTTTAGGTATGTGGTCCCCACGGACTAGGATAGAGATCCTGAAAGACATTGAAACTTATAGTAGGGCGATCACCTGACTCTTGGCTTCGTTTTCCCAAAAATAACCCCACTGTTATACAGTGTTCCCTATTATGTTTATTAATGTACTTTTGTTTTAATGTCGTTAATGTTATACTAATCAATGCCATAATTATTATTAAATAATGCTTTATTAATGTTTTTTCATTTATTTTGTTCATTATTGTGCCTCACTGTTTTAATATTGTTTACGTTATTCTAATCAATGCCATATTTATTATTAAATTATGTTTTTTTAATGTTCCTTGTTCATTTATTATGCTTATTAATCTACTTTAGTGTTTTGATATTGTGAGCGTTATACTAATCAAAGCCATATTTGTTGTTAAATAATGTTTTATTAATGTTCCTTGTTTATGTATTATGTTTATTAATGCACTTCAGTGTCTTAATATTATTAGTGCTACACTAATCAGTACTAATGAATGCCATGTTTACTATTAAGTACCGTTTTATCAGTGGATGTTTTATTAATGGATTTTGTTGATTTTCTCTCCATTAGTGTACTTTAATTAGTGTTTTACTAATGCTAGCATTTTATAATGTGCTGTGTTTATTATTAATTAATGTTTTGCTTATTTATTATGTTTATTAGTGTAATGTTGGTAGGATTACAAGGCATAAATAAACAATAAAGGACGGCGTTTTAATCAATCCCTTTGCGGGATGCGCCGCGGATTCTACTTCTACGGGACAACGTAGAGGCGATATGAAGGTATGTGGTGGCCGGTCGGATGCCAAGCAGGTGTTTTTCCTTCTAGTATAACCCGGCTACCAAATCGCTGGCTCCCGAAGGAGAGAAGGTTACCTTCTCTCCTTCGGGAGCCTGTCACCTTGGAAAATTATAGTTTCTCCTTTGCTACAAAATTATTTCTAGAATTCCTCGATTTTTGTAGTCAATGGAGTGCGTTTTCAGACGTGCAAAGGTGCCTGGCGGACTACGGCACCTTGACGGCCTCAACGACGTTCCCCGGTGAGACTGTGGTTGAGCTGCTCGACGCGGCCGCCACGTACACCGAGGTGAAGCTGCTTGTGAGGTGAGTGCATCACTACGATTACGAGGCGCTTCGATCTATCCGTGGCCACCGATTCCAGAACGTTCGACGTGGACTGCAAGCCGAGGACGTCAGGCGGCGACCCACTCGATGTTCGGCTTCGACTAGACGACACGTCGCTGCCCATCGCAGTCAACGATCCCAATGATGGCACTTACGAGCTGTCCTTTCGGTCGGTGTAGCGCTTCTGCAAGCTACAGCTAGAGGTGTTCTGTCGCTTCACTGCTGCTCTTCTGTTTCAGGGTTCAACAGTCCGGTGAATATGTGATCGATGTGGATATCTTCGGTCGGCCTATAAAGAACAGTCCGTTCCCGGTGTCGGTGTCGTCGCATCACATTCCGAAGTAGGTGATCCTTAAGTGGCTGTGTTAGCATCAGTGCAGCTCAAATTAGGTGGGGCAATCCTGTATAGACTTGAACTACTCACTGACAACTTCGTCGATTGTTCAAGACTGTCAGGCCTTGTCTCTCCCCCCCCCCCCCCCAGCATTATCTGTCGTGACCGTATATCCCATCAGGGGCCGGATTCATCAACGACTTACAGCAGGTTAACAGAGAAACTACAGCCAAAATTCCTAAAAAACGCGAACTATCGCTACTTATCAACAAGCGATATGGTGAAATGTTGCAGTTGTCAAGAATTTAAGCTGTAATTTCTCCGTTAAACTGCTGTAAGTCGTGAATCCGGCCCCTGATTACACAAGTTTGCCCCATCCAGCTGAGTCTGCACAAAACGGTCGTCATCTGCTATTATGTTCTGTCCAAAAAATAGATACTGCTAGGCGTTTTCTAATGTCTGTTATGCCAGTCTTTCTGCTTACAGATGGCAGCTGCCGGTTGAGTTGCATCAACCAGTGAAGGTAGCGATGAATGGTGATCATGTGCTCCATGTACTCGATACGGGTAACGAGAGAGGTAAGCTACAATGGAGCCATGTTTCATCCTAATTTCCTTAATCAGGTTTTCATTCACTTCACCGCCTGTCCTATTGATCATCGAGTTGCTTGTGTGGGCGCCACCAACGTTTCCGTTCGTCCATGTCGCGTGCCAAAGTAGCTCAGTGAGCACCGCTCGCTCCGGGACCAATAGCGTGTTTGCCCTGGCCTCTGTTGACATAAGTTATGTATTACTTAATCTTGTTGGTTTAACACGTTGACGAGCGCACGACACGATGTCGTGTCACACACTTTTAGCCGCGTGAAACCGTGTGACACGATGTCGTGTCACAGTCTTGTAATTTATTTTTCTAGTTGGATTCAAGCCCTTCGAAGGAACTTTTTGGTGTTATTTGTACTTCTTCTTCAGACATCGCTGTAAAAACCGTTGTCCACGAAAACTATTTTTGGATACCGATTTATTGGGCTTCTCGACCGGCAACGTTTTCAATTAGCAAGCAACTCTCGACGTTGCAAAATATCGATTGTGTATGGCGCCGGACAGGCGAAAATCGCGCGGTCGTCAAGGTGAAAGCCTAGGCTTTTTTAAACGGTTTAAGAATAAAGGTCGGCGTTATTCAATCCCTTTGCGTTCATGCATTTTGCTTCTGCGGGATCAGTATACAGTGGCTTTCGGTGACCAGCCGATGAACAACTCATTATTATCCCTATCGGAAAAGTCAGGCACCATTTCGCCGACGCCGGGGGATGGAAGGCATGGACGGAGGTCCGCGCCAAACACCTTGAATCAGAATGCAGGCGACAGCCGCCGCGTCCTCCGACTCCGCTATCGCGCGTCTTAATGCGTATAGACATTAGAGAATTGCTCGGTAGCGACCGAATAGAAGAATTCCTTAGAATTCTCATGGATTACGCATTATTTCGTTGATTTCAGTTCGAATAGTGAAGGACAGCGGCGAAGTGATCAGCGACATCAGAGCACCGTGCCTGAACGGCGGGACCGCTGTTGGAATGGCGCTGCTTGGAGGAGGAGACATGGCGATCCTGAACTGGCGAACGAAGAGCATAACGCGGCTTGGATCCAAGGGCGATGAGATACAGGTAGGAGGGAGGCGTATGAAGTGACTGAAGTGGTTGGAGTGCTGTAGTTGCATCGGACATAATCTGAAGATCCAGAGGCATTGAACATCCGGGAGCTCATGGTCCATTCGATAAAGAAGCCTACTAAAGCTCCCTTTAAGGTGCTCCTTCTTTCTGAAGAAACTGCAGCCAAATCCGTGTTTTTAATGATTTACTCAGTTGCCGGAGCGAGAATTCTGTCACCAAAAAGCATTCTTGTATGGCCGCGATGGCGAGTCTGGCAGCGGTTCAGGACACAGTGGAGAGTGGGATTGCTTGATGAACTGAAGGTCAGTGGTTTGGTCCCGTCTTGCAGCACTTTTGCATTTCCACTGAACGGTGAGAATTTAGGGGTCCTGAAGTCCGCACAGCTTTCAGGCGTTTCTTGGAGATTTTTCCATGCTGTGGAAAGTAACCTTGTTGCGACTTGTTTGTTTATGACCTGTTATTAACCACAAGGCAAAGACAAGATTATCCAACGTAATGATTTACGAACGCTCAATACCACTGATACACGAGCACAAAGTGTTTAAAGCGGAAGGAGTGATCACAATACGGACAGTGTATAAAGGCTACAAGCTTTACACAGCATGCTACCTGGACCTGTGATTAGTGGTGTTGAGCCTCCATATATTACTATGTTGGATATCCTTGCCATTACCTTGTGGTTAACAACAGGTCATAAACAAACAAGTCGCAGGAAGGTTACCTTTCACAGCACACAGTCGGCAAAATCTCCAAGGAAACGCCTGAAATCTTTGCGGACGTCTGGACCCATCAACTCCCAGTCGTGCAGTGGAAATGCAAAAATGCTACAAGAACGAGCACCGAACCCACGACCTCCACCTCGTGAAGCAACACCACTATCCACTGCGCCCGGAGCCGCTCGGCTGGAGCCCTTCGCGGACATAGAAATGGGCGCTCATGAGCGCTGCCGCCGCAACTCCATAGTAAATTCAGGGGCTCCATACTCGCTCGGTTTATCGAATTGGCAGAAAAGAAGCTCATTTTTATGCTGATTGGGGGGGGGGTGATGATTCAGATCTATCCTAGTCGGGGGAGGCACATAACTAAAAGTTACGTAACCAATTGACTTGGGATTTACGGAGCGGTTTCTAGAGAACAGAGTAGGACTCAAAAAGCAAACAAGGAAACAAACAAACAAAAACAGGTGAATAGCCGTGGCTGTTAAGCTGTTCCGGCGGGCAAGCCGTATTCAAACACGGCTGGCCGCCGCCTGACATGTTATAACCAGGACCCGTCATGGAGAGGGGCGCACATGGCTTAACAACCGTGGTGATTTTTTGTTTCTGCTATATTTTTTTTTGTGAATTTTGTCAGCTTGGGCCTTGTTTTGTCCTCTAGAACTCGCTCCATGAATGCCAAGTCAATTTGTTTAATAATTTTTAGTTATGTACCCTCCCCCCCCCCCCCGACTAGGACACAACCGGAGGTTCTTACTATATGACTCGCTTTCACAGTTCAGACATACACTTCATACTATTCCCTTGTAAGGTAACGCTATAGCACTCGAATTCCTACCGTATTCTTACAAGTTCTTGTAAACTATTGCGACTCTAAACTTTTTCATGCTATTCTTGCCCCTCACTTCCAAAACTTTATTCCGTTTTAGGATTTTATTTTTATTTTTTAGTGGCATACAATTTCGTTATTTCGTTCAATATTACAGAGTATCAACTTCTCCGAATTCAACGAGCCCATCGATCTTGCCGCTGATCATCGAGGAAGGTACCTGATTGCTGATGCGCAGAAGGCAAGCACCCGCTCTCTCCTCTGTTTCCTTCTTGCACGAATGTCCTCACTGACGTTGCAGATATTCGTCTTCGACTCGAATATGCGGCCGCAGTTCAGCTTCCCTACTCGTGGACAGACGGTGACGTCCGTGAATGTGGGCCTAGACGACGATATTCTCGTGGGAACCACGCACGGCCTTCTGCTGTTCGATGGAGCTGGACGATTTCTGCGAGAGATTCCCATTGCGCCAGAGGACCATAAGTAAGTCCTGATGTTCTTCGGGAGTCTCCACGAATCTGACCTTAAATTCAGTTCGCATCGTTTCAGAGGTCGTGTTATGGTATCCACTTGTGCGGTATGTCCTGAAAGTGGTCTTGTGATTGCCGGCGTTGTCGATGCGAAGACGAACAAGGCACAGCTGGCGGTGAGCATCTCGTTCATTTCAGAAACATCCTTCTTGTAGCGGTGTATCACTTGTGCCCGCCCACGATCAACGGGTAGTCGTCGTTCGCCGATAATGCTCACCTTGATTGTAAATTCTCAGAGGGATGCCTTCGACAAGGCGGCGTATGTCAGCTGGGTTATTTTTGAGCTTAACCATGGGAGATTGCTGGCGAACTATTTCCTTGGTGGCGGGTCGTCCAAGTTTAGGATATTTTGAACGGCCACGCGTTAGGGGATGGATGAGGATCAACTGCGGAGCGCTGGAAATCAGACGACGTGCCGCAAACTTCGCCCAAAGTGCGTCGGAATTCAGAAGACCTGATGATGAAGACGTCGTCCAATGTGCAAGGGGTTCAAAAGACGTGCAGAAGACGTCATCCAACGTGCGAGGGGTTCAAAAGACATGCAGAAGACGTCGTCCAGTGTGTATAGGGTTCAGTGTAAGTGGAACCAGTAAATGGGGATCAGGGGAGAGGAGACCAGTAGAGGGGGGGGGGGGCAGTAAAGGGGACCACTAGGGAGGGGAGGGGGTGCAGTAAAGGAGGACCAGTATTTTCTCTCCATGGACGTCATGGTAACGTGGTGACACTTGCGTCGGCACTAAGCAAATGTGCCACGTTATGCAGCATGTGTCGAGATTCTGAACACTTGACAGAGACGTCGTATAACGTGCGTCTAGATCCAGAAGACGTGCCCACGGATCAGGCTTTACGCGGCATGCATTGGATTTTCAGAAAAGCTTTTAAAGGCTTTATAGAGCAAGCAGGCGCGTGAGCAATTCTCACAGTATTATTGCCGTTGGACATTGAACGGTATTGACGGCTGGCCGCTACTGACTGTTCTTGTTTTTGTTTCAGTAGATTAAGCTCTTCGGATTGGGAGCGATCTGCTCCTTGCCACGGAGAATGGGTCCTTTGGCGAATAATCCGCATAAATGAGATAGAGGGTGGACACGCTTCATAGGAACATTTTTTAAGATTCTGCCCTACCAAATCCGGTAAAACTGTTTTTTACTAGAATCGGAGTAAGAAGGCCTAGAGAAGAGAAGACGGGCGGGATGTTCTATTCTCGGAACTTGTGGCGAAGTCGCCAATCAGACGTTTGGCGGCCGTTAGGCCGCTGGACGACTGATCAGCCAGTTCATTTGGGACATTATTCTCTACGCTGATTTATTTATTTTTACGTGAACAATCACTAAAGATTAAAATAATGACAAACAAAAGATAGCATGAAAATAAATAGGACAACACAAATAGTGGTATCAAGATACTGCATAGAAAGATACGATTTGATAAGCCTTCAGAAGCTTCTTGGAGATACCGGTCAATAAACGTTGCCTCAGTATAGTATTGCCTTAGTGAATTTGACATAACGATAGGAACTCAGAACCAGCCCGATGTGTAAAAAATGCCGATCTTACAAGGAAAGGTTCCAACTCATGGTGAGCTTTTGCGATGCTATTTTGATAGGATGTGGGCCCTGTGAGCGGAGTCCAGAACCACAGTCAGTTTTGTTTTTCTTTTTTAATGACCTGAAAAAGAAGTGTGAAAACGTGTGTGCAACACTCAACAGCCCCTATGACATCCCACAAGGCGTGCCTCGGTGGCGCAGTCGGTAAGAGTACCGCCTCATATGAGCCCACCGGAGGGCTTTTGGGCTCAAGTCTGCGTATTGCCAGTATTTTTGCACGTAATAGTTTGTTGTTATTACGCTTTCCACTGATCACAGTAGTCAATTTTAGACGCAATTTTTTATACAATTATGTGCCGACGTGGCCCAGGTTCATATTATTCATGGTAGTGGTGCAGATACACTCGTTGAAAAACTAGCGCATAAGGATAAGGATAAAGGATGACGTTACTCAATCCCTTTTGGGATGCGCCACGCATTCTACTTCTACGGGATATCGTGGAGGCGATGTGAATGCGTAATTGGCCATACAATGGCTTGCGGTGGCCAGCCGATGAGCAAGTCAGCCCTTTATCCTTCCCAGACAACTCTGGTACCAATTCACCAACCCCGGAGGAATGGAAGGCTTGGTTGACCTGGGCGGGAATTACGAACCAGGAACCTGGTATCGGGTGCACGCGACAGCCGGCGCCTCCTCCGACTGCGATATACGCGCTCGCTACATGAAGGCGCACATAGACAGCCATGGTTTGTTGTGAGCACTGATGGTCTAAAATTGACTCCTGTGGTCATGAGAAAGCGTAATAACAACAAACTAATATGTGCAAGAATATCGGCAGTACAAAGTCTCGAACTCAAAAGCCCGTCGGTTTGCTCCTATGAGGCGGTACTCCTACCGTCTGCGCCATCGAAGCACTTCTCGTGAGGTGTCATAGTTGTTGATGAGTGTTGCGCACACGTTTTCACCCCCCCCCCCCCATTTCAGGTCTTTAAGAAGCGTTCGGCAAAAACTAACTGTGGTTCTGGACTCCGCTCACACATCTTGTCCTTAACCCTGTCAAAATAGCATCGCAAAAGCTCACTTTGAGTTGGGAACCTTTCCTTATTAAATTAGTTCTAGCTGTTGGTATTTGTATCATACTTTGACCTCCCCTTGTCGGGGGGAGAGTGATAGAGGATATAACTCACGGAGACGAAGGCCCAAAGTACCATCTGTTAACCTATAAATGCAATTGAATCATGTTGTCTTCTACGATAAGCAAAAGACTGCAAATGAAAGACCTTCCTCCTTACAGCGGCAGCTGGAATGGTGGTGTAATCACAGCCGTGTACTCTTAACCAAAGCTTTCTCGTGAAAGTGTTTCGAGCGGACTATAGCAATTTCACGCTTACATTAGGTTATCCCATAAGTCCTTGCCGTCCTATTCAACGATTCACTACAGATTTCGCCGGCGGTCTCTTGCATAGCGCTGCATAGCTTTCGAAAGAGAATGATTTTCTCTAAGAGCTTGTATTGCATTTCTTTTTTCATCATGAATTTTGTCAATTTTTAGGTCGTTGAAGTGAAAAGTGAAAAAGTGAGAAAGTAGCCATTTGCGCATTTGTTCTCTGCGCTTAGGTTTGGAATTTTTTGCGCAGTTTTTATAGCATTTGGAAGACAATGTTCTGTACTACAAGAGTATGTGTTAGTTCTATTTGCTTATTTGTCCCTTATTGATTTTTAAGTCATCAAATTGGGACGTCCGAAGGAGGGTGGTTATTTTTGCCGACAGCTCCTGCTCTGTGATTGGACTTTTTGGTTTGGCGTTATATGTCATTTGAAAGAAAATGTCTTGCTATATAAGAATATGTGTCGCATTTATTGACTTCTTTTGAATATCAACAAAATGCCAAAAAGAGAAGAATCGTCTTCACCAACGACTCCTTCTCCTTCTTCAGTTGTTGATATTCGACAGAAATTAGCGTGAGCCAATAAACGCGACACAAATTCTTACTGAGCAAGACGTCCTCTTCCAAGCGACATATAACATCAAGCAAAAAAGTTCAACCGCAGAACCGGAGTTCTGGTAAAAATTCGGACGGAAAAATGGGAATTCTAAAAATTGACAAAATTCATGATGAAAAAAGAAATGCAATACATGTTCTGATAGTGCAACTCATTCTCTTTCGGAAGCTGTGCAGCGCTATGCAAGAGACCGCAGGCGAAATCTGCAGTGAATCGTTGAAAAAAACTGCAAGGACTTATGGGACAACCTAATACTTGGAACTAACCACAGTGGTACCACATTGAAGCACGTGTCTGACATATGTCTTGTCGCTGCAAGTGTATGATTGAATTTGTTGTTAATGACTTAAATATGCTACGCACAATCCTATCCCCTCTCGTTGCTATCAATTCACAATGTTCCTTAAATGACAGTGTTGAGTCGAGTATAGATCCCAGGTCCCGTAAAGTGGTTATACTGCTAAGCTAAATTTCACAAAGGTGATAGTCCTTTCTGTTGGCTTGCTTTCCAAGGTCTACTACTTGGGATTTTTGACCTGGTAGTGGAAGATTCCACCTTACTGATCAGTCTACAATAGAATCAATTGCAGATTAAAGAGCAACACGCTGCTCTACATCGACGATGTTCTGTAAATTCTTGCATCATCCGTAAATACTCTGCAGGAGGCCCATACTGATCAAATAAATAGGGATCCCCGATGTGTAAATATTGAAAAGAATTGGAGAGAGAACTTCGTCTCGAAGGACACCACTAGTAACCAGAAGAGGTTCTGAAAGTTACTAGTTAACTCTAGCATGGAAAGACCTATTTGGTATAGTTCCTTTTCAATTAGTTGTTGTAGGATGGACACCTACACTATCAGGCCCGAGTATAAGCTTGTTCAATAGAACTTTATCTTATCAAAAGCCTTCACAAAATCAAGGTGGACGTCTACATCAATTGACGGCTTCCGTTGCAGATCTCCCGGTACAAAGGAGCGTTCGTGTTCTACATCGACTCCTACGGTGCTCGACTGCGTCGTCCCTGTGGCGTCTGTGTCGGCACGGGGCCGCGAGCCGGCCAGTGTCTCATCGTGGATCACGCGTCGAACTCGGTCCGCATGTATAGGTTCAAATGAAGTGGTGTGAATTCTCTAGCAACGACTTCTTGAGTTCTGCTTATTTTTCAACGCTGCATCACTCGTCCGGAGCTCCTCTCCATGTTCTCTATGTCTAAGTCCGTTCAGCTTCAAAAGCGTAAGTATTCATGTATGCGATTCACAAGCTCGTGAAAAGCCCTTCGCTTAAGACTAATCTAACGTTTGTTGTGTAGGCGAAGTGTGTGACGCTTTATGTCGGTGTTTCTCCGTTCGTGATTCAGCGGGTTCACGTCCTTCTTCAGAAGCAGTTCGCTGGCTCAAAATCTCCTCTCCTTGTGTGTGTACATTTGTCTTCATCATCAGGCTATACGTGTGTATGCTATGAGCACCAGTGACTATGTATAACTATGACTGTTTAGTGTATAGCATAATTTTGTTAATAGAGAGTTAATGAAATGTGAAATTCGATGTCGCTTCGGACTACAGAGTTTAAAAACAGATAACGTGTGCTGCAAACAACTCAGAAACGCAGCAATACAAGGCCAACGCAACAATACAACAAGAACACGTCGACCTAGATGGTTTCATCCAGTGCGCGACCCAGCATGACAGCAACTGGAATGACCACACATGCCACAAACTCACTGGCTTCTCTCGTCTCCAGTAGACATAGGCAACAATAGAGGGTCACTTCGAATCCAATATATACAGAACACGAAAAGACTGGCGGATAGATATATCAGGTTGGTGAAAAAGTCTTGCACCACAGCTTAACTTTTTCGAAATTTTATTGCTTCTTTTGTGAGCGACTTCAATCTTCGAAGTAATTACCGTTTACATCTACGTTCTGCTATCTGCTGGGGAGATCAAGAAATCGTTCCTTCCAGAATGAAGTCAGCTATGAGTCGAAGAAGTGCTCCACCTCGGATTCTTGTTCGGTTCGGTCGTTGAAGCACCTATCCCTAAGGTGTAGTGCTTGAGAGCTCGGAAGAGGTAGTAGTCCGGTGGCGCAAGACATGGCGAATACGGTAGGTGGGGTAGCTCCTCCCATCAAAGCTCCTGCAACTTCTGGTGAAACGACATTGCAAAGTGGGCGGAGCGTTGTCGTGAAGAAGGTAAGGCATCTGTTATACTCCCGCGGGAGCATCCGCGGAACGTCCGCGGACCAATGGTGCACGGCGGAGGCGGGCGTGGCGAGGCGCGGCGATTGGCCAGGTGAGGAGTCTCGGCGCGATTCCCGCCCTTCCGCGGATGCTCCCGCGGGAGTATAACTCAGGCCTAAACATTCCTCCGCCTTCGCCGTTTTCGCGATATGGCCTCGCACAGCTTCTGCAGCTGTGTAGCGTAGGTGTTCGCTATTACCGGTGCCGTCGTCAAGGAGCTCATGATAGAGATTCCTCGACAAGCCCACCAACAGCACAGCATTACCTTCCTCTGGTGAATGTTCGCCTTGAGGTTGTGGTTCTCTTTGAGGAAGCTACTGGACCTACCGAGTGTGGTTAACAAGGAAGATCCAGGATTCATCTCCCGTGGCGACATTCTCGAGAAAGTGCTAATTACGGAAAAGAACAAGGAGAGACTGAGCGATACCTTCCTACCAGATTCACAGCTCTTTTGCCCCGTAGCTGGCTGTAAAGCGTCGGTGGGTAGGCCGACGGTCTACAGCCAGGTCACTCCCGGAGCTAGGACTTTACAAGTATATCCCATAATAAAACTCGGCGCAGAACTTGACCGCACAGGACCCCGACAGAAGTGTAAACTGACTGCCGCTCAGGGAGCGGGCGGGGAAAGCACCGATCGATAGGACGCGCCGCGTCTGCAGGCTGCTTCGCAGGCGCATCATCGGGAATCGCTGTGGGACCGGTGGTTGCGGGGCATGGAGAACGGAAGGGAGCGATCATCACATTCGCATCAGGGAGGCAAAAATATTTTAAAGAGCTCCATAGAGATGTCGCAGCTAGAGCAAGCGTCAGTACCAGAACAAAACTTTTTCGTGCTCATAAATAAGGAATAACAACCTTGCAAGAGGATTTTAAGCGTGCAGACAACTGCTTCACACTCGTGAACTGCTACATCCTTTGTGATGATGACCTTATTCACAGTACACCTAAGGTAGAAGTGCGCATAAGGACTCTTCATGGAAGTCCGACGCGTTTATGTAGGACGTAATCAGCGACGAATTGCTAATGGAGCCACAGAAGCTTCAAACTACACAAGATTAAGATACAACAATTGGCTGCTGTTCGTAGCGGAGAATGCTGAAAGGCGTTTCTCGAGGCTTCATAAATTGCGTCACGTGATAAACTCTTATCAGTTCTTGTGATACGTCGCTATGTAAAGGTTCCGCCTAGATTAGGCTCCAATCTTTTCTTTTGTTCCGGCTCTGATGCTGACCTAAACCGATTTCACGGCCTCGAGCAGTACACACTAATGAATTTTTTGTTCACCAGTGAGCTCCAGCAGCCACTCCATTCAGAAATTCCTTTTTTCCTTTTACTTTTATGGAGAAAGCCTGCATAGTGGTTCACGGCATCTTCGTAATGGTTTCTGATGGCCCCTTCAGATCGCTACTAGGCTTAGTCTATCCGAGAAGCTCTAACAGAGTGCCCTTCCTATGCTCCACCGTTTGATGTTATTGAAAATGAATGTGGATCGTGTCTAGCATCCACATTCACATTTCGTTAAACTTTCAGTCAGCACGACTCTCTTTTTCAAAGGAAAATGTTCTATTTCTCCTCTTCTGTATCTTCTGCATCAACCATCTCACTTTCGCGTTCATAGTCCGATGAATTCGATAGCATTCTAATTTCATCGAGACACATTCAGATGAAGTTCTTCCTTCTGTTAGCCGCTGTCGTCGCCACATCCGCGGTCGTTCTGCTGCCCTCTCAGCTAGCATCAGTGGAGTGTGATATGTGCGAGATGGCAGTAAGAACCGTCGTACCAATGATGGACCAGGACACCAAGGATATTGAGAATGTAGGTCAGCCTAGCTCGTGGTGGCGCAGCCCTAGCTCGTGGTGGCGCACCAATTCCATTCCAGGTTCTTGGTTCGGTTTTCGCACCCGGGTCAACCATGCCTTTCATTTCGGGGGGGGGGGGGGGGCGAAAGGCTCCAGACTTTTCTGGAAACGATGAAGTCCTGACTTGTTCATTGGCTGACCTCCGCAAGTTATTATATTAGTTTGTAAGGAAAGTTTCACTCACTTTGGGGTTCCGCCAAGCTTTTGAAAAGTGTTCTGGAACCTTTTCCCAATAACGCATATATGGCTGACCTATGACCTACATTTACAACCATTGTCGTCATATTCCGTCACGGCTGTGGCAGAGAAAATCGTTCTCGACTACAGGCAAGATCGACTGCCTCTGCTTTACGAGTTCGAAAAGCAAAGCGGTGCAAGAGACGCGGTGAATAACATACGTGGAAAGATGGACCCTTCCACTGCCTCCTACGACACAGCGAAGACATGGTTCCGGAAGACCAAGAACGGAGACTTTTGCTTGGAGGATCAACCACGGTCTGGAAGGCCACAATTGCACTGAATGAGGAGTGCCTTCTGGAACTGGTTCAGAAGGATCCCCGGGTTGCACCCGTGAGCCGGCAGAGGAACTTGCGTGCAGTCACACAATCATAGCTCAACACCTGCGTAGCCTTGGGAAGACATGTAGATATGTTGCATGGGCCACCAGCAGTTAGGTTCACGTGATATCCATGCAGGTGTTGTTAAGTTGTTCCAGGATGCGTGCATGAACTTCTTGACTGTGCGGTGGAATTTCTCAGAACCTGGTCAATATCGGAGAAAAGTGGGAGTCTACGTTAACCACACGCGAAAGCGTCTGTGGCTCAGTCGCTGTGAAGCAGGGGTTTCCACGTTGAGACTGGAACTTCTCCCAGAAAGGGTGATGCTCAGTGCCTGGTGGAATTGCAAAGGAGTCATTCATTGGGAGCTGCTACCTGCCAACGCTTACAATGTCTCCTACATGCTGTTGGACAATATCATCTTCTCTCACGACAACGTGTTGCAAGGGACACTCAGAAAAGCTCCAGTGTTTCGGATGTCATGTTCCAGCTCCCCAACCGTATTCACCGGATGTTGCTCCAACGGACTACCATCTGTTTGTTTCGTTGCCGAACCACTTGCAGGAGAAACAGTTTGACAACAGAGAGCAACCTGAAAAAGTGTCTCGCTGGGTCTTTTTTATCAAAACCCGAGGAATTCTTAAGAAGCAGCACTTACAAATTACCTAACAAATGGCAATATGTTGTAGATAATAATGGTGCAAATGTTCGTCAGTTGCCAAATGAATGGAGCGGCAGAAATCAATTTGAAAAAATTATATGGCGAAATACTTAACAACCTAATATCTTATAGGCAGAATACGGTGCGGTGGAACCTAATGTTTTATAGGCAGAACACGATTCAAATTGCCTCCGCGGCACCCCGTAGAAGCAGGATACGTAGACCCAAGAAAGATTTGTTGGCACATTCCTTTATCCATTTATTTATCTTTTTATCCTGAAATCTGCCTGTTACTTGCGGCGTTGTCGGTGAACAACGCTCCATCCCTCTCAATGAATTCTGACAAGGGTTTAGAGTGCGCATGTAGTCTATAGCTCTATAAAACGACCTACGGCGATAATTCGATAAATAAGTAAGTAGTTTACCCCTTCCATAACGGTATTGTGCTAGTTTGCTGGCCTCGGAGAGAAAAGAAAAAGAAAAGAGAAAAGAAAAGCTTGGCTAGCTTGGACGGGACTGGAACCAAGAATCTTTAGATGGACTGCGCGCGAAAGTCGTCGCTTCCTCTGCTATATTCTGATATAATGGTCTTTTATATAGAAAATAAACAGTAACAGTTGATCCTTAAAAATTTGTATATTTTCACTGCCTTGGGTGAAAACTATAGAATGTCAAAGAAACTGTGGTCTTGAAAAATGGACTGAAAGCAGGGGCACCATAATCGTGTCTATAAAATTCACACGGAATCAGAATACAAGATAAGGAGATCGCGACAGTTTAACTGATAAGGGATTTTCAGGCTGTAAACAAGGAATGCAAAGCGCTGCTGCACAAGATTCCGTTCGCCACTCAGAAGTGCCAGAAGTTCATCGATAACGACCTGAACAAGATCATCAAGGAACTCGAGTCTGGTACCGCACCAGGTGACGTGTGTAAGAAGATTGACATGTGCTGAGATCACCGTTGAAGAAGAAGTCACCAACGAAAGTTCAAAATTCTCCTCATGGGTATATCTACGTACAATAAATATGTTCAGTTTCCTCACCTGTGCCACAGAAGCGAAGTATTAGCTGTACTAGATATCATTTCTTCCATGCCGAACTGCGGTCAAGTAATTGGAAAATTTATACCTTATCTTCATGGAGCAAAACTCTTTTGAGACATGCATAAATGTATACATTTCAGGAAGTACGTAAGCCTTGCCGAAGATGAGTGGTAGAAGTCGCCTATTCAGACCATTCGAATACCCTTCCATAAGAATCTAAGAAAAGGTGTTGTATGCAATAACCCTTTCACTATCGGTTACCATAAATCTACCAGGGATCATTAAAAACCTGGAGTGCTTCAAATTTTCAAACAATGAAGTGAAGCACCTGCAAAATTAATTTACTCAGCTGATCCTAGAATAGAACACTAACCGTTCGGGAGCATGAAGCTCAGTGGCTGTAGCTTCCTCGGCTTTATTGTAGGTAATTGAGGTCGTCCAATAGTATTGGGTTGTTCGATAATTAATGTCGTTCTCATTTCTCATAGATGGCGTGAGCAGTATATGTTTATGTAGTAGTGATTACGTGGCTTGCATAATTATATACTAATTCGGAGGCTTAACTTTACTGTTTATCTTCCGTTAAGAACTGAGTGTCATTAGTATAAATAAGTTGGCGAAAAATAAGTTGAAAACGATCAAAGAGAGCATTATCGGTATATTTTCTTGTTTTATTTCTGAATCGGCAAACATGCGGTGCAAGATCGGAAGAAATTATGTCAGGTTTATAGTGAGGAATGTCTTACGAGACACCAGTGCCAGCGACGGTTCGCTCGCTTTCGCTCTGGAAATTTTAATGCGCAAGATGCACTACATACCAGTCGTACAATAACTACTCGTGACGGCAAAATAAAGGCGCTGATTGAAACTGACCGGCGTATGACAACTCGGGAGATGGAAGAGAAGCGTGGCACATCGAACTGAACTGTCAACTTGTATATTTATAACAGCTCGGACTGAAAGTTTGAGTTCCTCACAACTTAAAGGAAACCTACTTCAGCAAGCGCACCAACACATGCGAGGGTATGGTATCCTTTGCGCTGCTTCCAAGAAACCAAACTATTGATTCGATTGTTTACTGTCGTCAACTATCGAAATTGATGGCAGCAGTTAATTCCATAAAGTAGATCATGTTCCTCCAAGCAGCTCTAAAAACTACGCCCCGCTCTTCTAAGCACTTGGATAAGCTGCTCCCATCTGTCTAACTTCACTCCGCGATCGGTCGCGCCCACTCGATTTATTTCGTCGGGCCTATGTGCATTGCTCACTGAGCGCGTCATAGCGGCAGTTAGTGCCAAAAAATACGCAACAACTAAGCTGGCGAATAACACATGAGCACGCGTAACGTACAGAAGTTGAGGAGGCCGCGCCCCAAAGTATTATTTATAGTGCCATGTTTTGCAAATATTGAATAACAATGTTCGTCTGAAGAAAGGTGGCGAAAAGCACCTTTAGAGTTCCTCTGAAGCAAATTTGTAGTTCGTGCCAGCAGGTAATGGTTTTAAATATAAGTTTAAGATTCTTACGCTGCCTAAGGTTAACGTTATATACACGAGAAAACAATAATGGAACTCAAAAACGAACCAAGAAAAGAACAGAAACATGCTAACCAATAAAATAAACAATATACCTACTAAGGCTTCAATATGAAGTTCGATGCTTTGCTTTTGAAACATCCCAGGATGTTAGGGAAAGCTGTGTTTCTGGTAATTTTTACGGTTCTTCTTCTTCTTCTTCAGCGTCTGCCCCGTTTCGTAGCGGGGTCCGCTAATCTGGCGCCATGATGCCACCTTTCCCGATCCCGATCAGGATGGACACCAGCAATCTTCAAGCCCGTATGTAAGGTATCAGACCAGCGCTGCTTCGGACGCCCTCTAGGCAGCTTTCCATACACTTCCAACTTAAGGCCTATCTTGCGGACGCTGTCTTCTTTCCCACACAGAACGTGATCGTACCATCGTAAGCGAGCTTCGCGCATCTTGTCCGCTATCGGTGCGACACCGAACTTCTGCCGAATAGCTTCGTTTCGCAGGCCGACACTCAGCGCAATACACTGCTACTGGCCGCACGACGGCTCTATAAATGAGTTCACGCGTGAGTTCACTTCAACCATAAAATAGCCATCAGACTCTGTTGTTGATCCCAGGTATTTGAAAAAGTACATGCAAGATCATTCAATCTTAATGGAGGTGGACTCTCTTACGCCAGTCGTTAGGTAATCGGTCTTCTGAACGTTCAATTTGGGTCTAAAACGCTCCAAGCGAGCATTACTCATCAGCATAAAGCAACTTCCAAGGGACGGCCTTCTGAAGTTATCGTGCGCGTCCATAACGACAACAAAGAGGAGTGGAGAAAACGCTGAACCCCGACAGAGATGGGAAATCCATCGTGGTACCAGCTGCAGCTTGAACTCTACTCTTTGGGCAGGAGTAGAGAATATAGACGGGAGCAGTAAGTTCGAGACCTCTATTTACAGGAAGATTGGACCTAAGAGCTCCACCATAAGCGATTTTGTTCTGTCAACCACGAGTAGTGAACGGAACATCCTAAAAGCCGCGAAGACCAATTTAATTTTCCCTGATATGATTTTGTGTACCATGCAAACATCAAAAATATCCCTTCTTAAGCTTGAAGAAAATATTGGAGTGTTTATTTCTAATTGACGTACAGGCTATTCTAGATTAGTGAAGCCACCAACTCTAATAAGAAGTTTCCTTATAAAATTATTCTAAGCTCTTCCTAAAAGCATTCTTTTTACAAGGGTTAAAACAGTAGTCCCAACCCTACGACCGGCCTAATGTAAGTATTATAAGCCAAGATAGTAACATACAGGGTAACCCATAAGTCCTGCAACAAAAACTTCGCCGTATAACTGCGGTCAGTAGGGATGAAAAAGAACACATTGAACTACAGTTTAAAAGGTCTTACCAAACAAACTGCCATAGAATCATTCAATATGACCCCCTTTACCCCTAAACGGGCGGAGCAGAGCTTCTTGAGAAACCTCGTCCCAGGCTTTCTTCAAGGAGGATTTCAGAATTTCCACGCTACTGTGTTGTGTAGAGCAGGCTTTCTCCTCTAAAATATGCTATACATAGTAATACATTACGTTAATATCGGGGGAATTTGGTGGCTATTTCTCTGCCAATATGAAATTGGGAAATGGAGTCGGTACCAGTGCTGCGTGCAAGAATCCTCATGTTTTGGTGGTTGTACGTTTGCTCAACGGAATAATTTCTCATCAGAGAAAACTGTCGAGAGGTGTTCGTCGCGAGCGACGCGCTCCAGTAGCGTAATACATTCTCCTCCTGTACACCTTCTGCTTTTTGCTGAGCCCCTTTCTTCTATTGTACTTGTACGGCCGAAGGTGTAGCTTGTTCCTGACCTCTCTTTGCATGATGGTGCGGGAGACGTGGAGATCTTTCGTCAATAACCTTATGCTCCTCGCTGGATTGCGTGTAACTCGCAATCTAACAGTGTTCTTCGGTTGTTGCATAGTAACACTCACCAGGCGTCCAGTCCTAGAAAGATTTCGAACAGTTCCACGCTTCATCACACGATAAACCGTCGATCAACTGATCTTCAGAATATGAGAAATTTCCGAAGTTGTGTGTCCAGATTTCGAGAGGGCGAGGATTTGGGCTCTTTTTAAACGCGCATCCACCATTCTCTACAAAAAGGATGTATGTTTTTGAAAACTATAAGACATATGCTAGAAGGTGTCACTAAAGAATGGTTACCACTTGGTTCAAAAAAATTGATTTCCTTTCAGGTAACGAGAGCGCAAAACTTGTTACAGGACTTATGGGCCACCCCTTAAGTAATTTTCATTATTTGTTGTCAAACCCATAAAGATCCGAAACGGGCGTATTAGCGCTTTTCGTGATTTTTTGAGTTTTTCAGGCTTTGTAGGCTTGAATCTGGCGGTTTTAGTATTCACTGTCCTAGAATTCAAAGAAGAATTACACAGAGCTGCTCAATTCCATTTTTTCCTACAGAACCAGCGATGGATTAGGAGGTGCTCGCCCATTGAAATTGAATCGAGGAGCTATCGGATTTTAAAGAAGATGTTGGAGCATCTCGACGTATTACAGGTTTTAGGGATTCTGAATGACTTCACGCAACGTTATTATCCATGCAAATATAAGAAAAATTTCTGTTATGGTACAGTATCCCATGTGATGAAATACACCTTTTTGCGGAGCTCTTCCATGCCAATTAATTCTGCGAGAGCTGCCTTCGCTGCGCTTTTTCACCAGAGACTATTTCTGTGCACTTCGTGCCGCCTGCAGCAGATGAACTTTGGAACTCGTCGTGTTGCATTAGGCCTGCTCGGCGTGTTGTGCTGACGCCGCTCAAGCAGGCTCCTCTCAAAGCGATCGATCAGTTTCCCAGAATTGATGCCATCATTGAGGTTTTCTGCCGGAACACTGTGAATTCCATTACATCGACAGCTAGGGGAGCAGATGCGGTCCACATGAGCCTGGTGTGATTCATGAAAGAAAACGATTGATTAATGTGGAAAACGGCGCCGCCCCAGCGCACACAATAACACGGAGGGCATGCCAAGTGCACTGTATTTACCTAGCCCCGCACAGAACCAAGCAATCTTTAGTATCGATGACTGTGATCCTCGATTCCTTCTCATCGCTGATTCATGCTTCGTGGCTAACTGTCGCTCAGTTTCGTTTGATGAGAAGTTCCGTCAGAACGCTGCTCAGGAAAGGAAAATGCGTTGTTTTACGTGACGGAAGAGCTGGTGCTAGCCTTTTATTTTCGCATGATTCTGAAGCCACGTCATCATGTCAACGAACGCTAAGCTTCATTTTTATCGATGCGTATTGGTGCCTATAAAAGCACAATGCTTGATGACTAATGCTACGCTCGGGCGCGTGCGGAGAGGCGCCGCCTCTCTCCCGCAGCCCTCTCCCAACTCCAGTCGAGGTCGCTGGTTCGGCTCCCGCTCAGAGCATCGAAACCTGTCACCGTTCTGATGTGGAATAGACACCAATCTCTCATTGGGCGCACTGAACGCCACGCTTGCGCACGGCTGTCAAATCTGATCTGTTCCTGACGTAGAAGTATGCTTAGTGGTGATCGGCGCTGTTTTTGAAGTTCTGATTCTTCTGTTTGATGTGAAGGAGAAACGCACTGTTTTACGTGAGGTGAATTAGGGATCAGTTTTCTCCTCTCGGTTGATTCTGGCTTTGGCGTAGTCAAAATCACATCAACATGGCGTGATAGCGCAGTTGGAGAAGGTGCCGGCTGCCACTTGGGATTCAAATCGAGTTTTTCGAAAAAAAGTTGCCCATCTGAGTATAAAAAACGGTGAATTGTCTCTGAAGTCCTGTAGCGGATGCTTTGAGACGCCTTAAAGCAGACCGTAAGGAAATCGACGAAATGTACCGAAAATTGCGTCAACTTCAGCCATTGGTCAACTGAAGAGGCCCGATTCTTTTGCAGGATAGCGCCCACCCACACGCTTCACAAATCACTATTCGAAAATTGAACGAATTAAGGGCTGAAGCTCTGCCTCGCCCGCCATATTCTCCAGACCTCTCGCCAACTGACCACCACCTTTTCAAACACTTTCAGAACTGCTCGCTGATAAAACCCTCTCCAATCAGGACCAGGCCAAAACAGCTTTCGTGGATTTTTTGAATCTCGACCACCTGATTTTTCGCTGATGGATTAGGTCCACCGGAGGCCCATTGGCAAAAGTGTGCTGATTCGAACGGTGCTTACTTCGATAAATCTGATGAGATTTGAGAATGCTGAGGTAGTTCAAAGTGAAGCACTCAAAACGCTGAGAACTTTCCAGTAGCCTAACATGATCATACTGAAGACTGTTTCGCGCTTCTCTATCCGAATACTATCGTCGGAGACTTATACTATGCTGTTTAAAAACAAAACGTTCGCATCTTGAATCCTAAAAATCGTGCTTCTTCATTTGAGCTTACTGTGAATACAAGATTGGTAGTCAGTTCTCCTGTTTTATTTTATATGAGGTGCTACAGACACCTGTTACACATTCTCCATTTCAGGTCGATTATGTGGACCAAATTCGATCACGGTGTGCTGCTTTTCGTCCTGTTTCACTTCGCTTATTCAGGTGATTTTTTCGTTCGATTATGTGTTAGTGAGATGAAACTCCCCTACTCCTTCAAACCTTGAAAATGAGCACAGTAGAATGTCCTTAAGTTGGTCTCTCTCTAGCAAGGGCGTCATCTGCAACAGTTTCAACTTCGGCGAGATCTCCTTCCGATTTTTTCTAGGTTTCTTTTCATTCTATTTGTTCTAAAAACACAGTGAAGTGCCCACCCCCATTAATCTCAATAGTTCTTTATAAACTTCCCAAGCTTATTGAAAAGTCACTTATGGTCACCAGAACATGGCTCGACTCTACTGAACACCTTTGTTCACAGATTGTCCTCCACCGAACGTTCCTCCAGGCGTTTTTCTGGACAACACGGGTCCTTACTCAAACTTCGCCACCGTGAATGCCAGATGCAAAGGCAACGGCTACATCATTGGTAAGAGCAACTAGATGGCAATTCCTGTCTCAATGACGAATTATCGTTGTAGGTCCATCATCAATGATGTGTGTCTATGGCTCATGGGCACCCTCCTTCTTTGGCCGCTGCAGCAACGGACCGTCGAGTACGTCAAGTGAGATAGCTGGCTGCGAATGAGCTAACTTTTCTTCAAACCTCATAGATGCTTTCAATCCTCGTTAAACATATTCAGAAGAAAACCAAATTTGATGTTAGATGGGGGCTAGTAAAGCGAAGGATTTTTCTTGGCCCTTTATTTCACGTTCTTCTGATCCCTTCTTGTATTATGTAATGGTAACCAACTGTCCTACAACTAAATGT
Organism: Heligmosomoides polygyrus polygyrus; assembly: GCA_947396885.1. Lineage (NCBI taxonomy): Eukaryota > Metazoa > Nematoda > Chromadorea > Rhabditida > Heligmosomidae > Heligmosomoides > Heligmosomoides polygyrus. The sequence continues at coordinate 93,133,695 of OX377202.1, forward strand.
TCACAATTATGAAGTTTTTTTTTAATTATGACTCGACTGATTTGATTTATTTTAATGACTTTTTAACTGGCGTTTCGAAATCTAACTTTTCTCTTTTTTTACAGACAAAGCTGAGATTTTCTCCGCTGCTTAGAGAGTGAATTCGCTTTGAAATTTTAAACATTTCTTTGAGAAATTCTGATTGGACTTGCTCGAACAAACGTCACAATTTGGTTGGCAATTATTTGAAACGCTCAGTGCCTCTCATTAACTGAACAGTGGCCTGACAAAAAACATCATTATCCTGCACACAGGGCTTCCAATTTTCTCCCAATTAAGTAGAATTGCGCTATTTCGGGGAAGAATTAAGAAGACGAACGTCCGTCAGAAATGTCATGCTCCGCGATTCACTGCTCATAGGGATAGTGGTGAGGAGGCGCTTTCATACTTACAGTTGGTTAATATCCAGCTGCATTTCGTTTTGAAGATGAATATCCAAATGAGAAGGCGATTTTGGAATCGGTTCTGGCCCTTAATAAAAGCGAAAAAGGATCGTTTAGTAGAGAAAGTCAACGAAGGGGGCAACTCGTTGTGACTGGTAGCTTACCGACCCTGAAGGGAAAGAAGGCTTGGTTGGCCTGGGCGGGATTCGAACCAAAATCCTTCGGTTCGGTGGGTTCGTGACAACCGGAGCCCCCCCCCCTCCCGACTAGGTAGGTGGATATTTATTTCACCCTAAACACGTTTCAAATTTCCACGGATCTCCCTCGATAGAGAGCCTTCGGGCTCTCTTGTTAAGAGGGATCTCGGGCCGCTTATCGCAGGGCCACGTGGCGCGTCCCCGGGTGGTGGATAGGGGAATTAAACGCGAACCAAATGCGACCGTGTACTGCCCAGAGACGCAGGTGGGATGCAGGGGATGGACTCCTTGCTCCTGCTGTGTCGGGTCGACGCTTTCCTTGTGCGTGGGAGCGGCATGTTCGTGCACAGTGTGCGCGGACGTGTCCGTGACTGTGCGGATTGTAACTGTGTCGGCTCGGCCAAAAGCTTGCACCCGGTAGACTGGGAGTACATGTAAGGCGATTCGAGGCCGCCTTAAGTCTCGCCCCGTCCCTTCGGGCAGTCTGGCTGGCTGCCCGGAGTTCTTCGCCCGCACGACAGAGCCTGACTAGCTACCCGTGTTGTATTCCAGTCAAACACAGCAGCACTAAAGGGCCTCATTCCCCTGACCCCGAAAGAGCCCCCATTTCTGCAGCGATGGGAAGGACGAGTACGGAGAGGCTGCTAAAATCTCAGGGCCTAACCAGGCTGCGCAAATTGAGAAGGACTAGGATGACGATCTGTACTTACAACGCCCGCACGCTTGCATCGGAAGCATCCGTCGAGGACCTGATGATGCAAGCCAGGAAGATCAAGTACGACGTCATCGGACTGACCGAGACGAGAAGACACCACCCCCTGCACGCCGCCTACGACTCCGGAGAAGAACTGTTCCTCGGAACATGCGACAGCAGAGGAGTAGGCGGCGTTGGTGTCCTCGTCAACACGCACCTGGCCATGAACATCGATTCGTACGAGTCTCTGACAACCCGAATCGGACGTCTGCGACTGAAGCGATGTGGTTCCGTGCCAGCTTTGACTGTATTCGTCGCGTATGCCCCAACATCCGACTACGACGACGAAGAGGTCGAAGCCTTCTACGTGGAGCTGGAGAACTTCTATAAGGAAGATCACACCTTCTACAAGGTGATCGTCGGCGACTTCAACGCCAAAATCGGACCGCGAAGGTCGCCGGAAGAACTTCACATCGGAACCCACGGTTTGGAGTGGAACGAGCAAGGTGAAAGGCTGTCTGAGTTTATCATGTCGACCAAGACCATCCATGGAAACTCGCAGTTCCAGAAGCCTCCCTCCCTACGATGGACCTGGGAATCTCCCGGTGGCCAGTTCCACAACGAGATTGACCACATCATCTTCAACTGCAAATATTGCCTGACCGACGTCTCCGTTGTCCCCAAGTTCTACACGGGATCGGACCACCGCCTCCTTCGCGCAAGGCTCCGCTTTTCGCGTCAAGGAGAGAAGGCCGCGAAGTTCAAGAAGAGGAGTCCCAGAACGACCACCAACTGGGACCTCTACACCTCTCTTGCCGGTCTTTGGGAAGATGCCGTCATGGACAACGTCGACGAGGAATACGACCGCTTCGTGCACCATCTCCACGATAGTGCTAAGGGAGCCGAGAGCTTGAAGACCACCAAGAGACGTCTGTCTCCGGAAACTCTCGAGCTGATAGGCCACCGTGGAGCAGCACGAGCGTCAGGCAACTACCAACTGACGTCCGAGCTTGCGAAGCTATGCAGAGAGGCGATAAAGGAGGATCTTAAGGAGAGAAGGGCGGAAGTGTTGGCTGAAGCTGCAGAGGCAGGGTTGAGCATCCGCAATGCCCGCCGGAACTTCGCCAACTTCAAGACCAAGACGACAGCTCTCCGACGTCCCGACGGAACCGTCACCTCTTCCAGAAGGACCATGGAGAGGGTCATCCACGACTTCTACTCCGATCTCTTCGATAGCCACGTCCACCTGCCCCCATGCCATCTTCCGCAGGATGGATACGTCGTCCCCTCTGTTCTCCCTTCCGAGATCCGACACGCCATCTCGTCGGTGAAGAAACGTACAGCACCCGGTCCCGACAGGATCAGACCCGAACACCTGAAGAACCTCCCGCCTACGCTCTTCAACACCCTGGCGCGGCTCTTCACACGTTACCTGTCCGAATGCAAGGTTCCATCTCAATGGAAGAAGAGCAAGACCGTTTTGCTGTACAAGAAGGGAGACGTGCACGACATTGGCAACTATCGCCCGATCTGCCTGCTGTCCGTAGTCTACAAGCTGTTCACTCGAGTCATCCTGAATAGGATTAGCAGAACGCTGGACGAAGGACAGCCATGCGAACAAGCAGGATTTCGGAGAGGATTCAGCACGATCGACCACATACACACCATTACGAAGCTCATCGAAGTGTCGCGAGAGTACAAGCTGCCGCTGTGCCTTACGTTCATCGACCTGAAGAAGACATTCGACTCTGTCAAAACTGAAGCGGTCATCGAAGCCCTGCTCACTCAGGGCCTTCCTACTCAGTACATCAGAGTCCTTCGAGAGCTGTACAGTGGATTCACGACCAAGATCTCACCATTCTACAACGACGTCGTCGTCGACGTGAAGAGAGGGGTTCGGCAAGGGGATACCATATCCCCGAAGCTCTTCAGTGCCACTCTCGAAAACGTCATGCGCGAACTAGAATGGGAAGACATGGGAGTGAAGGTCGACGGCCGGCAACTACATCATCTTCGCTTCGCTGACGACATCGTGCTCATAACACCGAGCATCAGCCAGGCGGAGCGAATGCTGGCCGACTTCGATCGTGTATGTGGGAACGTTGGACTGCAGCTGAATCTTACGAAGACGATGTTCATGAGGAACGGATGGGTTTCTGATGCCCCATTCTCGCTCAACGGAACGAACATCTCTGAATGCTCCAGCTATGTGTATCTGGGTCGCGAAGTCAACATGGCCAACGACCTAGCACCAGAGCTGAGCAGGAGGAAACGAGCGGCTTGGGGAGCTTTCAAGAGCGTCGAAGAAGTCACGAAAAAGACGAAGAACGTCCGACTCCGTGCCCACCTATTCGACTCCACTGTTCTTCCTGCCCTAACATACGCCTCAGAGACCTGGGCTATACGAAAGCAGGATGAACACGCGATCAGCGTCGCGCAGCGTGGAATCGAGAGGACGATGCTCGGAGTGAAACGACTCACGCAAGTGAGAGAAGGCCTCCGGAGTTCCGAGCTTCGCCGACGCTCGAAGATCAGAGACGCTGTCGCGTGGGCCAAGTTGTCGAAAATTAGGTGGGCCGGCCACGTAATGCGCTTCGCAGACACCCGCTGGACGAGAGCCATCACCGACTGGATTCCGCGGGATGTCAAAAGAACACCAGGACGCCCACCAACGCGTTGGTCGGACTTCTTCGTTAAAGCCCTGAACGACCGATATGACGCTCTTCGTGTCCCTCGAGCGAGGAGGATCCATTGGACCACTCTGGCACGCGACAGGGACGAATGGAGACGCTGCTGGCACCCGCTCCAGCAATTCGATGATCAACGGGACGACAGGTGATACAGGTGATAAACACGTTTCAAATTTAAGTACTCTACTGTATAGATTAGTACTCCGATTAACACAAGGTTGTACGTAATTGGATGATTATTTCGGCATAAGATTTCGTACGAGTCGCCCTCTTCAGAGGCCTAATCGTGGTGCAAGGTTTTTTTACGCGTAATCTACTCGACCAAACCCTTCGTACTCTCTAACGGTTCCCGCATTAGTCCAAGAATATAGACTGAGAATATAAAAATACAGAAGAATTTTAACAAGCCAAATACGTGTTCTTTGCTTTATTATGTAGTTATACTGTACGTAGCGCATCCCAACCAAGATTTGGATTATGCGGCAACTATTATTTATTCGTCATTCTTTTAATGCCTTTGATCAGAAGATAAAGTTCAGAAGTCTTACTTATGACGGGTGATTTTAATTTTTATCAGGAGAAACTACCAAGTAAAGATTGAAGGCCAGTACTCCAAGATCTTTCCTGCATTAAGCGGAGTCCCTCAGGGAGGAGTACCTCCCCAATCTTGTTTCTTTTGTACACATATGAACTTCCAGACTGTCTTACTAATTTAGGGGTGACATGTAAGGTGTATGCAGATGATGTTAAGATCTACGAAAAGATCGACAATGATGCGGATTCAGTGTCTCTCCAGGTAGCGATCGACTTCATTAGTCGCTGGGCAGAAATATGGGAATTGCCTTTCGCAATTGAGAAAAAACATCTTATGATAATCGGTCCTAAAAACCGTGCCCAAACTCCGAAATATCGAATTAACGGTCAGGTTTTAACCACAGCTGATGAAGTTAGAGATGTCGGTTATACAATAAGAAACGACCTGTGTTTTTCCAAGCATTACAGTCTCTTAATAAGAAAAGCCAATTATCGCATCTATAACCTCTTTAGGGCTTTGAAATCCGAGCTTCCCGAGGTTTACATACGTGGTTTCAAAACCTACGTAAGGCCTATAGTGGAAAGTGGGACATCAGTCTTCAATCCAACGAAAAAGAAAGATATAGACCTTCTAGAAAGCATTCAGAATAGCTTCAATAGGAAGCTTATGATGAGGTGCTTCTCAGTACATTATAGTTCTATTCCAAACGATACTCAACGGGTTTCGCTATTTGGTCTTTCTTCGCTAAAGAAGAGAAGAAAAATCGCCGATTTTGTCATGTTATACAAAACTGTTGCAAATAAGGTTTCCTTTGACACAAATAAATTCCTTGACGGGATGTTGACAAGAACCGTGAGAGGGAAGTTGAAACTTCGAGTCTCAGTTGCTAAATCGCGAATCAGATCAGATTTCTTAACCTATCGCATTCTCAATGAATTCAACCTGCTACTTGGGAAGTATGGAGATTTAGAGAGGCTCTCTGCTCAAGCGTGTAGAATGTTTGTCAAAGATTGAATGCCAAACACTCAAGAAATGATCCCTGTGGTTTGTTATTTACTTGACTTGTGTTCGAGTGATCAATCTGTGATGTTTTGTTCGTTTTTTTACACTTTACATGCTAGACAGTCGTCTGTGTCTGTCTATGCCTTGAATAAATAAATAAATAAATGATCTCGTCAAAACTAGCAGAGGCTTTAAGACTCCTGTCCTGCGCCAACGGCTCCCGAAGGCGCTCATTTGACAAGCGCGGGACCATTCGGAATGGGAGACATGGTTCAGGCGGTGTGCAACGATGGAGGAAGGATGATCGGTTAGTGAGACGAGTTAGCTAAGTTTTGACGCAAAAATTAGATCGTCAAGACTTCACAGAATCTTTCTCATAGTTTCTTATTTATACCAATTTTGCGTTAAATTGGATACTATTTAAGTCGAACCGGACCCTTTCGATGTCAAATTGATCACCCTTTAAACAAACTTGATGCTATTGAAATCATAGCGAACGAGCTTTCAAATGAAAACGAGCTTCTTACAGAGTCTCCCAGAGGCTAGAATAATTTTTGTCGAAGAAAATTTGGTTCAACTTTTTTGGCATTTTTTTTAGTTCAGCACCCAAATGAGTACAATAATTTTATGAAACAAAGCTTTTGTAAGAAAACCCTTTTGCTGTGTTGCATTTTCGTTTGTTGTTTTAAAGGGCAACAAGGCACCTGTCGTAAATTTAAACAACGTGTTTTTCGGTAGGTGGATAAAAACTTCAAAGAGAATTTGAACGAAAATAATTTTAACCTCTTTGGTGAGTTGAATGTGCAAGGAACTCGTTTTGATTAGGAAGTTGTTCGTTTGACTCCAAACACGTTAGGCTTGTTTGAAAGAAGACCCAGTGTGATTTGAAAAGTGTCCCATTTGAGGCGAAAATGATACATCTTGCACTTCGAAATCTGAAACAATCTAATCTTTCTTCAGGTGTTTCTTCTTTGTCCTGCATATTCGGCCAGTGGGAACCACCGTTCTTCGGCGATTGTTCAAACAGCAAACGATGTAAATTCTTGTTAATTCCTTCAACATTTATTATAATCTGCTAGTTCCTAAGAAGCTATGGGTTTAGGCATAAATTCGCTCGTAAGTAACTTTCATATGTTTGTCTGTGCGGAATCCGTAATTTTAAAGTCATTCTTAATAGTTGGTTAAAGTTATACTACTAACGGTAGGTATCGTCGAAGATTGTAAACGAATATATAAGGATAAGTGAAGGTATGCAATAAGAATTCGAATCAGTCATGCTTCTGATTTCTGATTCAGACTCGTGCGAAGTTCCTCCAGCACCTGCAGGAGTATCCCTAAACAAGCAGGGCGTGGTACCATCCGACGTTGTGGTAACTGCCACGTGCACTGAAGACATGAAGGTTCTGCTAGGTAAGTTGCCAGAGAATTCAAAATTCAAAACGAACCATCTGAGCACTTAACAAGAACATGAACAAAAAAACGTCGCTGGTCCTTGAACTGCGCAGCGTATTCTGCTTCTTCGGAACAGCTTAAAGGCAGTTTTGATGCTCAAATAATGACTTCCGAAGACTGATGAAGAGGTCAGTGTCCTACCCCTTTTGTACACATCCATATTTCTTGACGGTTCATTGACCCAGATGGGACGGAAGGGTCGTTCAGCCTGGGCGGGAAACACCAACCTGATACCTCGAATCGAGGGCGCGCGACAGCCGGCGCCTCCTCCGACTGCGCTACCGTGCGTCCGCTTTTCAGGGTATTGAGGGGGTATATACGCTTCAGTGTAGTGGCTCGACAGACACAACAAGACTTACTTGAATACTTTCCGATATTTCACAAAATCTGTTTGTGGTAGCGCGGTCGGAGAAGACGTCGGCTGTCGCTTGTACTTGGTTCCAGGTCCTGGCTTCGGTTTATCTATTATGGCCAACCAAGCCTTCCATCCCTTTGGGGTCGATGAATGATACCAGGTATAGGAAGTGCAAAACTCTGACTTCTCTATTGACTGACCACCACAACTCATTGTACTGGACAAATATGCATTCAAATGACTCGCGTAGAAATAGAATGCGCAGCACAACCCAAGAAGAATCGCTTAACACCGTTCGTTATCTTTTATTTAATTATTTGCATTTGACCTGCGCTATAGTAAGGAACGTGAACAGCAAAGCAGAAATCAAACACAACACCAAGAAGCTAAGAATGCGACACAAAACCACTGAAAAGATTTGAAGATCCTGTGAGAAGCCTGCAAGAAGACAACCTGTGTCATGAGGAGTAGGAGCTGAAAAAATACTCAATTCGCTTTAGCATTCTTTACATACGGCCTAGCACCACGTCAATTGTCGACAAAACCTAAAGAGCGGAGTTCAGAATTACAGTTAGTTTTTGCTGAACGCCTTTTCAAAGTCTTGAAAAAGAGGTTTAAAAACGTGTGCGCAACACTAATCAACCTCTATGAAACCGCACGAGATGCGCCTCGGCGACGCAGTTGGTAGGGGTGCCGCCTCATAGGGGCACGCCGGTCGGGTTTTGAGTTCGAGTCTGTGCACTGCCAATGTTTTTGCTCATATTAGTTTGCTGTTATTACGCTTTCTAATGATCGCAGGAGTTAATTTTAGACCATCAATGCTTATAACAAACGAAGGCTGTCTATTTGCGGCTTCATATGTGCTAGTTTTTCAGCTATTCATATCTGCACTATATCATTTCTCGTGAAATAAAAAGTCTTATTGCTCCTCCCTGTTGGTCCACAGCTATGCTACACAACTATGACAAGCGCTTGTCACACCAGCAGCATCTTACAAAAGCCAGTGAGAAACAAGGAATCTCCTCCCTGGCAAGGAATGACCACTTCTTCTTCGTTGAACGCGTAATCCGTGGGTGTAGGGAAGGATCCTGAGTGAACATCGACGGAACCAACTGCCACCCACGAAACAACACTAGCAGATATGAAGGCGCAAATAGATAGCCTTGGTTTGTTGTAGGCATTGTTGGTCTAGAATTGACTCATGTGGTCATGAGAAAGCGTAATAACAACAAACTAATATGTGCAAAACCATTGGGAGTGCGCGGACTCGAACTCAAAAGCCAGCCGGTTTGCTCCCATGAGGCGGCACTCCTGACGACTGCGTCACGGAGACACATCTCATGAAGTGTCATAGGAGCTGATGAGTGTTGCGCACACCCCTTTTTCAGGTGTTTAAAGAAGAGTTCAGCAAAAACTAACTGTAGTACTGCACTCCGTTCACACGGCCCTACATCCTGTCAATATAACATCGCAAAAACTCACCTTGAGTTGCGTACCTTTCCTTGTAAGAATCCTGATTACTTAATTATTATTAAAGAGGGTATTTTAATTCTTTCGAGTATTCTTCGAAATTCCAAAACATTGCGAGACTTGAGAACACCTTCTAGAAGCAGTTGAAATCGTCTCTTTTGGTCCTTGGGCGGAAACAAAACCTACAGCAAACAAGATCCAAACAGATGGTCCGTATAAGGCTACAATACCGGCCGTCTCTTTCGGTCTTTGGGCGGAAAAAGCGCAAACAAAACCTTTTCGCCGCTTTTTGATAGCACCCATCAAATTGCGTGTGTTTAGAAATAAATTTGATATTTGAGAACAGCATCGAATAGTATAGCATTGAACGATGGAATGAAGAACGGCCATTAAATGTTCAAAATGTTCAAAATTTTGATTCGATGACCAATATTCTGGTTGGCGCGGCGGAGCCTCTCCTTCTCGGGAGGCCAAAGGCCACATCCTGGTCCATCGAATTAACACCTTAAGCATTTGCCAGGCGTTTTTTTACTTTATCGTATAGATCATTCGATATCGATTCCAAGTATCGGATTTATTTTTCAGAGCACACAGCTCGAATAGTTCTATCAAAAGGCAGCGGAAAATACGTTTTTTTGCCCAGAAACCAAAAGATACGACTGGTGTTGTACTAGTACGACCGTAGATTGGTCTGAAATCTCAGTAATGTTGTTGTTGTCCATATCTATTTGCCTTTTAGGTTGTTGGCTTACAGGGATAACCAGGTACTTCTGGAAAAAAACTTTCGAAAGCTAAGACCAAAAATTCGAAGGTTATACGAAACTACATAAAGGATAAGAATGAAGAACGGCGTTACTCTGTTCCTTTTGGGATGCGCCCACATTCTACCCCTAAAGGATGTCCTGGAGGTGACTTGAATGCGTATTTGGCCATACAATGACTTACGGTGGCCACCGATGGACAAGTCAGCATTTTATCCTCCTCAGACAATGGTACCAATTCACCGACCCCGGAGGGATGGAAGATTTGGTTGGCTTATGCGGGAAATCCGAACCAAGGACCTGGTATAGGGTGCACGCGACAGCCGGCATCTCTCCTGACTGTGCTACATGCACACCCCTAAGGCCTATGGTATACTCCCGTCCGCTGCAGCGACGCGGGAATGCACAGCGATGCGACGGCTCGCGATGCGCGTCGCGAGCCGTCGCCATCGCTGAGGCTGACATAGTCCGCGCAGTTCTACAGACGGAGACTTTTGCAGAATTTTAGCGAATCAGCTGAATCAGCATGCCTACGACTTGTTTTCCCTTTTCATATAGAAGTGTGGACGCGCACTTCTCATAAGTCTTAATTGTTGGAGCTAAATTAAACGCAGTACTCTTGTTTGAAGCGAAATGAAACGCAGTACTCTTAGAAATGCGCGAACGCGAAAAACCGAGTTCAAAACATTATTTTTAAAAACATGGAGCTGAAACGGCAGATTTGTGATCAACGCGTCACGATAACCCTCTAATGACCTGACAAGCGACAAGCGCAACACTGTGCGTCTTCATGCATATGTGGAACCTGAGAATCAAAAGAAATACTGCAGTTAGCGAAGACGCGAAAAAAACCCCGCTAGAAAAAATGACTTCGAAAAAATCAGCGTTCAATTGGCACACTTCTGTGCCGGATATGTCAACGGGACCTCCCTGTGACTTGTACGGCACAGAAATGTAGATTTCGGTGCCGGCAAGGAAGTTCAGAGGCGAAAAAATGCTAGGATCGGCACAAAAGTGGGAAAAAACGGCATAGAAAAATATCTCCTTAAAAAACTAGCTGTTCAAGCCGTCGAAAATGAGTCTAGCCACGACGAAAACCCTACGAGGAGAACAACAGAGAAATCACATGACCACCCAACATCACCAGACGCGTGTTGAAACTGCTGTGGTATGGTCACGAACCAAAGAAGTGTCGAAATAAGTGAGCGAAAGTGCATAAAATAGGGCACGCCAAGCGCTTCCCCTCCGCGACCATCGCTACCCGTCGCTCGTCGCAGTGCACTGCACTGCGACGAGCGATGGGCTGCGACGGCCGTCGCACGGGAGTATGTTTCACTCCCGCGACGCGGAGGTATAACACCCCTCTGCGACGCATCGCGGGAGCGATGGCGCGCCAACTGACAACCGCGCCCCACTGCGCCGTCCGCCACTGCAGCGAAGGCGCGCCGTTGACAGTTGCCCCGCGCCCATCGCTGGGGTGACGCGGGAGTATACCATAGGCCTAAAGCTACACACGTTCATACATATGGAAGTCCTGGCTAGATGCTCAACGGTTTCGTCTGAAAAAAGCAAAGATGAAAGATTAAAGAGGAAGTGAGGAGGCGGAACTGAGGCTTTCTTGCGTTTCTCTTCCAGGCTAAAAGCTGTGGAAGTCCATACCGGAAACTAGAATGGAGTCAGACCTGTTTGCATGAACTAAACCTTGGCTTTTCCAGGCTATTGTAAGAAAGAGGCACACGTTCTAAACTCGTATATGATATCGATTAGAAGTGCGATGTATACTGCATTCCAGAACAGCCAATGACAATGTCAACCACCTTTTAATATTCTATCACTTTTCCTATTACTACTGCTACAAGAAAACTCTTGTAACATTAAGACTTGAGACCAAGAGAATCTGAGCAGTAGAGGCAATTTTAGCGCTTCTCTAATTTAGCTAGAGTGGATAAAGCCTGCAGCGCTTTGCAGTCCTGTGAATAAGCCAGTCAAGGCGAGTGCTTGTCAAGTTAAATTCCTACTTTTCTTGTCTCTTTCTAAAGTGGCTAGAAAAACGTTTTTTTTTTTGACGAGACTTGTTCAGCACACAATGCTGCTTATTTTTCGGTTAATTACTTTTTTATAGATTTTATGGTTCAGGAAAAGAACTTCGCTTAAATTAGAAAGATTTTATAAAAAAAGAAGATTTTTGACATTTCTTTCAGGCATCGACAGAATCACTTGTGTTCTCGGAAACTGGGCTCCGAATCGATTTGGCCGCTGTGTGGATATAAGCGAGCTTGGTGAGAATATTTTATACATATGAGCCATCAAAATGTGTTCAACACTAAAACGTCCCATTTCTGTTCCTTGAACGGATTGACGTTTTGGTCATTGCACTTTGCTTTGAAGCGTTTTCTACAAAAAAAGCAAATATTTCAAGAGCAAACAAATGCTCCTTTTTGTCTTTGTATTTGTTTATTTAGCTATGCCAACAGATCTGCGGAAGTAATATAACAAATAATTATTAACGGTTAAACGGCTATTTAGAGGTTTCTTCAAATCATACTTACTTTACTTTGATACTTTGATGGTCCTTTGTCGGGTGGAGGTCTTCTCAGCGGGGACCACAACTCTTCCAGACCGCTCGATCTCTGGCTGCTTGCATCCAGTGAGGCAGACTCCGCTCTCTGAAAGATCTTGAGAATGAGTCTGCCCATCGCGTTGGCGGTCGTCCCAGTGGTCTCTTATGGTCTCTCGGGAGCCATTCTGTGACACGGAGACTCCATCTATCGTCCTTTCGTCGAAGCAGGTGTCCGGCCCAGCGATATTTGGACTTCTTCATGTACTGCAGCGGGTCTGCTAATTGCGACTTCTCCCGTAGCTCCGAGCTTCGTAGGCCTTCTTGCCATTGCTGACGAAGGCTTGTCCTTAGAAGACATCTCTCCAGTGCACGATGCGTAGTTTGCATCGCTCTGGCGATTATCTTGTTGTCGGGCCAGGTTTCCGTCGCGTAACACATCGCAGGCAGTACAGAGGCGTTGAATATCGAGGCCCTGAGGCCGGGATCCTTGACCTGATCGGTGACTTCGCGAATCGAACTGAAGGCTGCCCATGCTGCGCGTCTCCTGCGGGCGACTTCAGGAGCGAGGTCGTTATCCATGTTCAGCTCTCTTCCCAGATAGACGTAGGAGTCGACCTGTTGCAAAGCGACTCCATTTAACCTTACGAGTCCCGTGTCACACCACTAGTTGACCATAAATTGTGTCTTGGACATATTCATGTCCAATCCAATCTTCATACCTGCCACATTGAGCTCGTTCAGCATTTCCTCGACTTCTGCCGTGCTGGTAAAGATGAGAACAATATCGTCGGCGAAGCGAAGATTGCTGATCCGTTTACCGTCGACAAGGTAGCCTTCATCGTCCCAGTTCAAGTCTTTCATGGCATCCTGGAGTGCCGCTGTGAATAGCTTGGGAGAAATCGTGTCTCCCTGCCGTACTCCTTTCCCGATAGGAATTGTAAGCTTTCGATCGAACAGCTGGATGGTAGTCGATGTGTTCGAGAAGCATTCGTCGAGAAGTCGGATGTAGGGCGATGGTATACCAGCGTGCACAAGGCCGTTCAGAATGGCGTTGATTTCCACAGAGTCGAACGCTTTCCGATAATCCACGAAGACAAGGACAGTCCCACTTGTCCCCCCCCCCCCTCACTTGTCCCCACTTCAAATGATACTGGACATTTATTTTTTTTATTTATTATTTTTTATTCAAAGCACATAGAAGTGCGCCAATAGCAAGAATAAAAAAAACAATCGTTAGAAAGCATGACAATAAATGACAAACCACTAATGAAACTGAAAACTCAGGAGCAAACTCCAGAAAAAAACAGCAAATAGAGAAAAGATGAAAAACAAGGATTAAGACATGATTTTAAAACTAGCAAGAAGTGTTCCGCGAAAGGTTCTTCAACATCCAATGAAGGCTGGTGCTTACCTTGCCGAAGAGTAGTCCAGCATTTGGTATTTAGCAAAAGCCTTAAAAAATGAATATCAGCTTAGAAAGAATATTTTGCAATAAAGAAATCTTGCTCTTTAAAGTACAGAACGCGCTAAGCCTACGACCTTCTAAGCGCACGATTCCGGAGCGGGTCTTGTATCTCACAAGGAGAGCCTCCGGAGTGACGATGAGCTCTTGCGATGCAATTTTTACAGGATGTAGGGTCCCGTGTGGGGAGTCCAAAAACATAGCTACTTTTTTCTGTGGTCGAAAAAAAGCGTGTAGCGCGAAATTTATGGCGCCCTGCTGCTGCCCAGCTCGGTGTGATCGGTTGGCGTAATGGTAACAGGGTCGTTTCTTGGGCGCACCGCGCGGGTTTTATGGTTCGGTTTTCGGTGCTGACAATGTTTTTGCACTCATCGGACGTTATTACTATGGCCTTGCGTGATCACAGTAGTCACTTTTTTGTACACGATTAATGGTTTTAGTATTTAATCCTAGCCTTTTTTGGCTTTCATTTGAGTTATCTCTCAATGGATCGTATTTTCACTGTACCATATCAGCAACGATACCGTAAATGCACGCAAACACATAAACATCACGGGCTAAGTATGAACTTGGTTTGATACCGGTAAAAATATAACATTAACAATAAAATGCCCTTTTCACCCACCGGATGAATGATTATGTGATACAGCATCACCCGGATTTCGCTACACAGAGCAGAAATGGCATCTTGAAAGTAAGCAAATAGCACAGAACACCATACGAACTGAATTCCATTCGCACGCATTTGTTTGATTGCGGATTAAAAGCCATACCTACCGGCAGTTCTGCGCTCCGGCATTCCGGCCATGTCTGGCATACGCTTGGGTGGCGGCTAGGTAAGTTAATGGTCACCCGGGACCCTTCTCTACGCCTACCAGTTATGCCTTCAACGAAGAAGTAGTGATGCCTTATCAGGGAGAGGAAGATTGTTCGTCCCTATCGTTAGCATGATCCTGCTGGTGTGATAAGCGATAATGTTTTAAATGTTTCATAGTTCTATATCAAAATTGTTGTTATCATTGTCAGCAATAAAAGCAGTTACTTTATGTGAGCAAGAATTTTTTATGTTAGCGACCCAATAGAATGATATAGTGCAAATACGATCCATTGAGAGGTAACTCAAACGAAAGCCCAATAAGGCTAGGTTTAAATACTTGGAGCATTAATCATGTACAAATTGACTGCTGTGATCACGCAAGCCCATAATAATAACGATCCGATGTGTGCAAAAAGATTGTCGGCACCGGAGATCGAACCATCAAACCCGCTGAGTGCACCAGAGAGCCGACCCTGCCACCACTAGGCCAACCGACCACATGCGGTTGGGTGGCAGCAGGGCGCCATGAACTTCGTGCTCATGCGTCCACACGTTTTTTTTTCGACCACAGAAGAGCATTCCGAAAAAGTAACTATTGTTTTGGACTCCCCACACGCGATCCTACATCTTGTAAAAATTGCATCGCAAGGGCTCACAGCCACACCGAAGGCTCTTCTTGTCAGAGACCTCTTTAAACTGGTACGTACACCGGGCGATGGCACAGAAGGGAGTAGGCACGTTGAATAGATATGTCAATACGGAGTAAGAAGTCTTGAAGATAAAAAAATGAAGATTTCTAAAACCAAAGAGTTAAAAATTAAAAACACGTTAACAATAGGGACTACTCTTAGGCAAAGCAAACCTAGACTTCTTCTAAGATGAAGCCGACAAGGAGTAAAACACAAGTGAACGAACACAAACACAGTACAGACATCTTTTTTCAAGTAATTTGCGCGAACGACCACCTGAGATTTTCCAAAAATGTCATCATATTATTAATGTGTCCACCTTTTTGCGACAATAATGTGGGGAATGGCAGAGGAGAGGTGGAAAGGGTTCATGGAAGTAAAAAGGTCGGCTTGATAAACTGAGACGGAGAAAGGTTCTAGACCTGACTACCGCCCACGACCTCATTATATTTAGCACATTCTTCGCAAAGGGGGAGAGCTAGAAGGTGACCTGTGCTAGCGGAAGAAGAAGGACGGAAGTGCACCGGAAGTTGGTAGCCGACCTTAATGTTCCTCTACCCAGCAAACCCTAAGAACAGAACCGAGATTCGATGGTGGGGACTACAGGGCACAGAGCGCAACGAGCTGCGAAGGAGTGCTCGAAGCAGGTCTCCCTAACCCAACTGGTTTCGTGAACTACGATGTGCCAAGGAAGCCTTCGGTGAAACAAAGGAAGGAACCAGAGTGGATAAGGCTGCATGGCTTGGAATGAAGCGATGCAGGTTGCAGTGACGAAACACAAGGGCACCAGAGCATCTCACTGTCTATCGAAAGCTGGAGACGCCGGCAAAACCATCCGTAGCAGAATCAAAGAGAGAGGAGATGGACGTCCTATAGGAGAAGCTGGACGGGTCACAGGGAGAGGAGTTCGTCATCCGGCTGTCCAAGGCGCGGCATAGAGCTTGTGTCGACATTCGAGTGGTCAAGACAGTAAGGAGTGCTGACGGCAGGGTACTACTTAAGCCAGTCGAGGTCAGAAAAAGATGGAAGGAGTATTTCAAGGAGCTCCTGAATGAGGAATTCACTCGTCGACAAGTTCAAGACGAATAGCTAACGGAAGGACCCATCCCATGCTGGACGCAGGAAGAGGTTCGCAACCCCATAGAGAAGATGAAGCTAGGGAAGGCAGCTGGGCATGATGGGGTATAATTGAAAGATACTTAGTGACGGTGGAGTCAATTGGCTGGCAGGATACTTTAACAGAGTCACAATAAAGGGTAAAATGCCGGATGACCAACCTGCTCGATTCAAAAAATCATAATTTTCGCTGTGCACTCGATTGACTTGACTTGATTAAGACTTGAAATTCTTTATGGCAGAATCTTAACTGCATAGGTGGTCTACTTCAGGTAGAAAATGACTTACCATGAAAATTGAGAAATTTGTATAGATGGTCTGCTTCAGGTAGAAAATATTTAAATTATAATGAAAATTGAGAATACGATTCGCCCTAATCGTGTCAAAGATCGCAGCGAAGAAGCTTAGTCTTTTTCAGTGAGGTTATATTTTCACCTAAAATGAAAAAATCTAACCCACAAATTGCAAACTGAGAGAAAGCAATATCTGAAAAGCAAGATTTTTACGTTGTCCTGAATCATTGCTTGCATTGAGATGTAATGCATGTAGTGATTCCAAAGTGAGTTGATGAGACCCTTAAGTTACTAGTGATAATTTTAGGCACTGTGGTGTACGACAATGGCGACGGTCGGGTGATAGTAAACTACAAAAACGGTGGGTTCTTCTAAAGCTCTGGTTTTAAACGAGAATACTTGTCAGATATTTCGTTTATGTGGGAGAATGCATACTTCATCTGTTAGTAGCTGATTTCTAAGGCTAATGGGAAGTGTTTATGCTGTTTCCCTCATGAGATGCAGATGTTTAAGGAACTACGATCACCGAGCTAGGCAACGGCCGGCTTCGCATCCAGTACTCTAATGGTGCGACACTTTAAGTCAGAAGGAATTCTGCATAGGAATTCGTTTGTTGACTAACGTTGCGTGTTTTAGGTGGATATGGAATTGTGAAGGTCAAAGGATATCGAGGAACTCCAGGTATTCACCTTCTCACTATCATTTTTTAAGTAAAGGAAGCGATGTTGAAGATTCTATACACGGAATCACTCCATCTTGAGACCATGGCGAACTGAGTTATCAGTTTTCTAAACAAACGCGGTTTTTATTTTTTTTCACCTGTGTCACATGTCGTCCCGCTGATCGTCCAGTTTTTCGAAAGCGGCCAACGCCCTCACTCGTCTCCCACGGGTCATGCTCCTTTGACATACCGCGATATCAACTCGGTATCGGCTCCTCCAGCTGGTGTCTACGAAGTGCATTCCGCGGCCGCCCACCTAATTTTCGATGATTTGGTAATGCGGCAGCGTCTCTGATCTTCGAACTGCGACGAAGCTCGGCACTCCGGAGGTCTTCTCTCACTTGTGTGAATCGTGTCACTTCGAGCATTGTCGATTCCACGCTTCGCGACGCTGATATCCTGTGTTCGTATATGGCCCAGGTCTCTGAAGCGTACGTTAGCTTAAAAAGAAGCGTATCGACGTTCTATACACGAAATGACTCCATCTTGGGACCATGTCGAATAGGTGGGCGCGGAGCTGGGAGTTCTTCGCCTTCTTCACGAGTTCTTTGACGCTCCTGAATGGTCTCAGGCTGCTCCTTTTCTTGTGTCCAGCCCGGCAATAGGTATTGGCTACAGTCGTGCTCGAACTAATATATTCGAATTTTTCCTCTGACCACGGCAGACTGAGTTATCAGTTTTCTAAACAAATACAGTTTTAATCTTCATTCGCCTGTATGTATTACCTGTCGTTCCGAATTCGAAGTTCCTAAATTTCAAATAATTTATTCGAGTAATGATTCGAATAGTCGAATATTCGATTTTTCTGGATTTTTGATTATTTGTTCGAATTCGAACATCGACGGCATTACAAAGTTGAAAATTCATTCGAAATCAAGCCTCGAGAAGAAGCCATATTCAGATATTATTCGAAAATCGAAAATATCAACTTCTTTCGCAAATCGATTAATTCTATTCGAATATCGAATAAATTTCGAATCTTAAGCACAGAACCTGATTCGAACAAATTATTCGACTACTCGAATATTCGAATAAACGAGAAATGGGCTTAATCGGCTTTCGGTCATTCGAAAAAATTGATAAGCGAACAAAATTGTGTGTTCACTCGTTCGAAAATCTTCGATATCGAATCTATTCGTTCATTCGTTCATTCGATAGAATTTGTTAAAAGCAGAACTTAGTATTGGCCATGTTCATTTCGCGACCTACATAGATACACGTAGCTAGATCATTCAGAGATTTTGTTCCGTTGGGGGAGATTGGCGCACCAGAAGTATATCCCTTTCTCATGAACGTGGTTTTCATAAGAATCAGCTGTTCGATCAGATTTCGTTGCAAAAAGCCAGATCTGAAAATTGTCCAAAACTGGGGTTTGATTTGTTTCACCTCCACGTTTCCACGTGACATAACATAATGTGTAATTTTTCGTCTTCCTGTTAGTGAAGTTCGCAACTGCCAGATATTTATTGAGAACGTTTGGGCCATGAAGGGCAGGGTCTTTGAAAATCATGAAGCTTAAAGGATCAAGGATCTTAAGGAATCTAATGTATCGATGTTGATTTTAAACATATGGTTAGCGAATCTAGAAGGCAATGCTACTGCACATAGTGAATCTTGTGTATTTATCTTTGCTATTTTTATCTAAAGCACATGAGCATTGAACTCATTAGCAAGCGGTACAGGAATAAACATCAAAAACATATAATAATAATTGACTTTTGCAATACATATAATAAGACCTTAATATACACATAACAATAAGTTGGCAATTTCTAAACCAACCTTAGTACGCAGGAGTAATTAAACCTTCGTTTTAGATAGCCAAGGATCCACATGGAGTATTCAGAATAACCACATCTTCAGGAATGGTGCTCCGGTACAGAATTCAGCAGGTGCGTTGAATAAGTGATCAGATTTTTTTCAAATATAGAGTGATGCAGTAAGCTTCGCCTCGTTGCAGTAAGCTTTGGCACAATCGAACTGATGGGATACACCCCCTTGCCACCAGATCACAGTTGGTTTTTTCTGCAAGAATTTCTTTGATACTGTTCATTCTTTGTGTCTTTGTAAATGTTGGAAACGCTTTGAAGTTTCGTCGCAAATTATTTAAGACCTGCCACCAATCAGTACTTCGAGCGGCGTCACGGTTATCAACAACATCCTCTACGTTAACGGCGTGCCAATGGCTAGAAGAACAGGTACTGTAGGGAAAACGATATCTCATCCGCCTTCTTTTCAGTGCTTGTCACCTTTAATAGAGACAGATTCCTCCATGGTATCGTAGCGACAACAAATTCCGTCAAGCAACACCTATATGTTGGGCCTCCCTGCAACGGGATTAGCAAAAGTTGGAATTTGATCTTCTTCCGAACATTCAGTTTTAGTAGAACTCCAAGGGCTACTGGGTAAAGAGTGACCACATTGGCCCGAAAAGGAAATACGTGTGAAATGGAGATTCCTGTCAAATCCTTGTTTTGCTGACGAGATCGGACTCTCCTCGAATTCTGTCACGAAAGTGGAGATAGTGGTTACTGGGTTAAACGAAGCAGGGAAAGCCAATGGACTTCGAATCAAGCAGAACAAGGCACAGCTCATGAAGATCGTCTACTGCGATGGATACGGTATTTAATTGGAGGGTCTTAACTCATCGAGACGTCGTTCTGTAAATCGGACGTTCGTTGAACAGCGAGAAAGATGTGAAAGACGAGCTGACAGGACGAGAAAGATGTGAAAGACGAACTGACAAGAGTTCAGGAGTTGTATGGGCCGCTTACGGACCTCTTACCCCGTTGACGACGCGGGCGATTTTCGCGTGTCTGTCACGTGGGACGAAGCGCACCACGCAAGTAGGAGACGAGATCCTGTGACCCAAACGTCTTCGAAAGGATAATTTGGGATGATAAATGCGATGATGGTGTCTGTTTGGACGGTTACGCAAACACTTGTCCGCAAATCGATAACTAGGGTGGTCGTGTCAGACTCACGGTTGTACTGAATTCGTCTAAAGGGTTATTGGAGGTGCTGATCACGAATATCACACTCTCTTTTCAAATATCAGCCAACAACGACAGGCAGCGGTAAGTAAGCTACGTGAGCTACGTGAACTACGTGATGTGGTTGGGAGACGATATCTTTATCTTTATCTTTATCTTTGGAGGCGCAGGTTATGCCCACGCGAGTAATAGCAACATCTAGACGCGAAACAATACATTAGAAGACTCAAGAACATAGTGCAACAAACACTAGTAAACTTCAAAGGTAGGAAACATAGTAAGAGAAACACTAGAAAAACTCCAACAAAATACAACATAGTAGTACAGGAAAGATGTAAATTAAGCTGCAATAATGATGCAATAATGAATGATTTCATCAGGAAATCCCTAAGTGTCTACGCGACAAAATCAGTTTTTTAAAGGCAGAGAGAGGTAGAGAAAAAATGTTCTCATTAAGCAGCTTATTGAATAACGGAATCACTCTTATGGGAAAGCTTTTATGACGAACCTGTGACCTAGTAGCTGGAACCCTCAGCTTAGCATTTGCTCATCTAGTTCTAGAAGGCATTAGGTTAAAAATATCTCCAAAATTTAGTTCAGTTCTACCTGTGATCACTTTGAAAACGGAAACAGGGTCACCGACCTAGCCAGAACTTCGTCTAGGAGAGTATTTTTGGTGCTGTGATGTGCGACTTTTAGAGCTTAAACCAACTAGCTAGGGTATCTTACGTTGGATATGAGAAAGGTTCACCAGCTCATATCCAGCGTAATATAGCTGATCATAGTCCTCTCGCCCAATGGATCGATGGACAGAATGCAGAGAAAGAAGGGGAAATCCAGAGAGAGAAGAGGAAAATAGGAGAGCTGCTAAAGCGCTAAAGAAAGTAGATTGTCACAGACGTGAAACTTAATGAAATACCGAAAAGAAAACGCGAGATTTGTGACCAGCTTCTCAAGTCTTCCACACGGACTTTGTGCAAAATCGAAGGTTCCGACCCGAAAACTGCAGTTATCGTTTTGGTAGAAAACCGACCGATCAATCGATACAAGGGACATCGGCATCATGTTCACGATTCCAAATAATCCTTCCAGATGAAATCTGGATGGGCCTGATGCGGTACTTCTCAACAAAATGGACCGTCGCACAGCGGCGTCGTCCCACGAGTCAGGCTGGCTGCCGCGCACCATTGAGCGGCATTGTCGTCAACGTGTTAAGGATGCTACGGATCACCTAGCGACCTTCAAGCCAAGCCGTTCTTAACGATAAACAATGCCCCTTAGGTTCTGATGCACGTCAAAGCTGCTGAGAACCACGTGGAGAGGCGCTAGAAGATGCATTCTGAATTGCAACAGGCGATCTACTAAAGCCCGTTGGCTTGATTAAAACTGGTTGTACCACATTTCCCCCCCCCCCATCTTTTTTTCCAAAATCACATTCATACTAAAGACTGGACTGGGAAGTGTCTAACAAATTACAGAAGTTTAGCTGGTTCTCTATGTGGTTTTCGAAATTAATACGTATATGTCTATACCGGCAGGGCGCGTGTAGCGCAGTCGGAGGAGGCGCGACTGTCGCGTGCACCCGATACCAGGTTTCTGGTTCGGATTTCCCGCCCAGGCCAACCAAGCCTTCCATCCCTCCGAGGTCGGTGAAATGGTACCAGACTTGTCTGGGAAGGATAAAGCACTGACTTGTTCATCGGCTGGCCACCTCAAGTCATTGCATGGCCAAATACGCATTCATGTCGCCTCCACGACATCACGTAGAAGTAGAATGCGCTGGCGCATCCCAGAAGGGATTGAGTAACGCCGTCCTTTATCCTTTATCCTTCATGTCTATACCGGCAGTTATAGAGCCTAAGGCTGGGGGCATACTTCCATCGCCGCGATGCCATCGCGGCGCTTAGTTCATGGCCATTTCGCTCACGCGGTCGAGTCGTCAAAGGAAACTTCGCCGCGGCCGCCGCAACAGTGCCGGCCAGCATGCGCGATGGCTTCCCGCGCCCATCGCGGACATGGCATACTTTTTCGCGCCGCGCGCGGTGTTTAGCGTTGGCCCTGGACGGATCGCCGTCGCGCTCCATTGCAGAGCGATGAGCGATGCGGCGAGCACTGAGAAGTTCAAATTTTTTTCGCGTCGCTCTGCAAAACTCATTGCGGCGACGGGAAGTATGCACGAGGCCTAAGAGAACAGCAAAACTAAAAGCAAACTTCGATCCATACATCTGCAACATTCCGTCATTTACAGTGCCGAGTTTTTTAAGAGGATATTTTATTTCAGGTCCAGATTCGAGCATATCGGTCAGCAACAGCTTCAACAGCGGAGGCTTCAGCTCGAGCTCGAATACCTTCGACGATATCATTTTCTAATGTAATTTACCACTTAATAAACGCAGTTTCAAGTATCGTATCTCCCGTTGAAGAGCTTATGGAAGACTAAAAAGTTCGAGTTCAGAGGATAGACACCTAGATGTACTCACAAATGTCACTATAATTTATTGAAGGAAGAAGACATTCCTGGAGGAGGGGGACTCCTACGCTTCAGTGGAAACTCTGAATGCGCTTTCCGCTTACCAAAGGGTTCAGAAGAACCCAGCTATGAACACCAGTGGTACGAACCAGTGTTTTACACATAGAAGGTCAACACTACAGTCCCGTGCCAAAGTATGTCACCATTCCTGTCAGTCAGTTAAAAGGTCTTCACTTCATAGAAGACCTGAATCCGTGTGTTGATTTCTAAGGTGATAACGCCAGATGGAAACGATATTAGCTCAGTCCGAAAACAAAATGCAATTCTGTCATTGCGTGTTCATCCTTCCATGGCAGAAAATTCCTGAAGGATCTGGAAACAAGAGTTTTCTTCGAAAGAGCCCAACAAATTCTTGTAAAATGCACAGTATCCCTTAAAAATGTTTGACATTTTCTGATTTCTTAAGACAGTTTTACCTAGGGAAAAATGTGAATCCATAATGTGTTCGTATACCAACTGAAAATCGACACTGTAATTGCGAGAACAATTCAAGGAACCTACAGAGCATCCAGAAAGGACTTCTAAAGCAATTGTGCAGTACAGCTCTACCAGTTAAGCATTTCATGAACCGAAGCCGAATATTCAAGTATAGACAAGTAGTAAATTATTACCAGTTATTGGCAAGCCCGTAGCGGCGAAGGTTTCGGGAAATAAGCCTAGATGGACCGAAGATTGTGAAACAGAACAAGAAATGTTTCTTGAAGCACTCATAAATTTGATTGAATTTAAATTTGATTCAACTAAATTGAATTTAATTAATAACAAAGGATAAATAACGGGGAAAGCAATCCCTTTTGGTGGGCGCCATGTATTTTACTTTTACGGAATATCGTGAAGGCCAAATGGGAGCATATTTGGCCTCTAGAACGATGCGATGGCCAGAGGTTAAACATCTCTGTGCTTTATCCTTCTCAAAGAAGTCTGGTACGAATTCGCCGACCTCGAGGATATGCAATGCCAGGAGTTGACCAGGAGAGAAACCTGGAACAAGAACCTGAAATCGGGCGGAATGGCAGCCGGCGCCTCCTCCGACTGCACCACCACGCGATCGGCGCAATAAACATATTGAAACCCTAATTAGCAAGGAGAGTCGCTTGGTGATGTCTGCCGACCAAAGGCTTACTCAACGGGAATATGCAATCTGAGGGGACAGTGCAGATAGATGTAGAGGAATCATGGCGTATTATTCGCTTAACAGCCTATCTCACACCGTTGCTTTCATCGACAAGGTATCTCTCTCACAGGTACTACGGTTATCTACCGTTCAAGTTGACAGTTCGATCTGCCAGACAACTCTCCAGTTTTGTCACCAACTTTCACCATGGGTACGCACGAAGGAGACCCAGGCTGAATCGATCAAATCCGTCGGTTGCTGCACATCGGCGGCGGCGCAGTTCATGAACCGGATATGTGAAGTACACGATTTCGATTCATTCTTTTGAATACCGTCATATTAATCAGCGATCACCGTGCCGAACGCCAAAGGGCTCTGATTGTGGTTATCAATTACATCCCTTCAAAACACTGTCAGCTATCTATCATCGTTGTGGCCGATCCATAACGAAACCTGTCCGTGCAGCAGATGCCTTTCCAATTCATCTGCTGCCTTCTTCTAAGAGCTGTGTTTTTTATTCACACTCCTTCCTTGAGGAACAACTACTACATACAAGGCGCATATTCTCGCCGTTCTGGTGTGTCACTAATGTGTTTTGTCCGTCAGTTCTCACGTTCGATTCAAGCCCGAAATAAGGAAGCGAAACTTCTCGCTGCGATTAAATATGGTAGAAGATGAATGACAGTCGTTATGAAAATAAGAAGAAGCGAAAACTCATTTTTTCGCTTCCGTTTAATTTTATCAATGAGAGTTATATCTTCCCATGACTGCTAATGGGTTGAAACTAATTACCACTAATACAACATTTGTATTGCCTGTGTTTAAAGCTCGTTCTAAAGGGCAGAAAAGCGGCCACTTTTGTTTTGCGAAAACAGATTGCGCCATGTACTCATCAATACTTCGCGATTTCTATTCGATTGTTAGCGAAATTTCATGCTTGCATGTAGTCTTACACCTGCAAACGATGCAAGTGACAGTTGTAAGAAACACTCGTCTCCACACATTGGTTCTTTATGAAAGAGCCATTTGCACCATCAATCAAATAAAACTCGCGACGTGTTTTTCTAGTGCATGCCGCGATCCCGTCACCTAATGCACTAAATCGTTTCTGCCTTGTTGCGCTTTACAACAAAATTTAATTTATTGTTTTCTTAAGAAATATTTATTTATTTATTTATTTAGATCGGTTTCTTGTCGTTACGAAAAAAAGCGGTGTAAGAATAGTTCAAAAGACGGTATATGAAACGGTATTAACCGACGAGCACTCCAGTTGATGGATTGGGGGGGGGGGAAGTGCAGTGGCCCGACAACGCTGCAAGTCCTGGCTCCGTGGTGGAAGGAGGCGTGGAATGGACTGCGGAATTCATCCTAGTAGGTCCGCCAACATTTTCGAGGTCCACATTATAAAATCAAGGGGTTAGACGAAGGCCAAAATACAGCCAAAGAAGTAACGCACAGGAATAAGCTGAAGCAAAAAGCAAAGCAAAAAAAGTAAGCTCAAGCAAAAAACGAAATGCAGCGCATTAGTAACAGATACTGCAGTAACATTGCCGTCAAAAAATAAAAAAGAGTGTGACAATTTTATAAAAATATAACTTTTATAAAATTGTTACACTCTTTCAGGCAGTCTGAACTAAAAAACTTCAAAGAAAGGTATACTAATTTTTCCTTGAACAAAAATTTATTCTTGAAGAAACCATCTTAAAGTCTTTAGTTCAAGTTGTAACAAACCAATTTTGATTTGGAAGACGTTCACCTTGATTTCAGAAGCTTCACGTTTATTTAAAAAGAATGTCTGATTTGATGTGAACATTGTATGCATTGCCATTTTGTTAGGTCGTTGCATATGAAATAGCCGATTTTGCAACCTCATTTTCTGGTCGTTTTTTCGTGGCTACGAATGTTCTCGTTTCAGGCATTGTATATACTTTCTGAAGGCGAGCGCAGAACCTCCGCTTTCTTACCATTTATATATAATTTTGTGACATATTCTCCTCCTGACGAGATTTTTACGTCGTTTTTACACTATGTAAGAACGTGATATTCGGGTGCTCTACTTATATGAATGGAAAAGTGGACACTACGCCGCGGCCGCAGCTCGTAATATCAACACTGCATCTGGGGAGGACTTCGTTAAGGATCGCACAATTCGCCAGGCCACTGATTCAAAGGGTTTCGATCTGGAGATGAGAGTCTCGAAGATGAAGGCCGAGGAAGGCCGCCATCACTCCTTAACGACGTTCATCTCAAAGCCGTGGTGCAAGCGGATCCGCGTCAAACTGTGAGAGAGCCAGCACAGCATTTCGTTGTTGATGGCGGCGCTATCAGTCGCAACTTGAATGCAATCGGAAAAGCAAAGAAGTTAGATATTCTGCACGAACTGACAGATGAACAGATGCTGAAGCACCACGACACCTGTGTTTTGTTAAGGCTGCGCAATCTAAGGGAGCATTTTTTATACAGGATCGTGGCATACAGCAAAAAACGGATCCTTCATGACAATCGACGTCGCTCTGCGCAATCGCTGAACAAAGAAAAGAGTCCTAAGGAGATGCCGAAACCAAATCTGCATCCAAAAGAGACCATGAAGACCGCATGTTTCTGGTACAGTCCATTACAAGTTCATGAAGACCGGAGAGACCATCACAGCGGAGAAGTGTTGTGCCGAAGTTGAGGTGTTCCACCAGAAGTTGATTGAAAAACAGCCGACTTTGGTCAATCGAAGAGGCCCAGTCCTACTGCGTTACAAAGGGCGTCCGCACGTTTCAAAAATTGTTGTCCAGAAGTTGGATGAACTGGATACGAAACTCTGCCTCGTCCAGCATTTTCATCAGATCTGTCCCCTACCGATTACCATTTCCTCAAGCATTTAGATGATTGAGTACAGGACAAAAATTCAGCAACAAAGATGATGTCGAAAATGACTTCTTAGGTTTTGTAATTCTCGTAGTTCTAATTTTCGCAAAGATGAAATGCCTAGGTTATCGCTGGAAAAAGTGCACTAATTGTAATGGTGCTTATCTCGATTAATAGAATTGCTTCCTAGCAAAGTTAGGATCTGTCAAAGTTTTTAGTCAAAATTGGCCACTCCATATGTAACGACCTAATAAAATAGTAAAATGACCGATCTATCTTATGATCATACGTTGAACTGAAACGCGAAAACATCAAAAGAAGATCGCCGTTCACCTTTTTTCTTCCTTTCTGTACAGTACCGGACATGTCTTTTGGTCATTGGCCAAAAAAGCCACGCAAGTCAACAAAGGCCGCTTTGGAGCGTTCCAAAGCGGCCCTTTTGAATAACTTCTTCAGAAATCAATACTTGTGAAAAATAAACATATATCTGAACTGAGCAGCTCGAGCTCTATCCAATGGTATACAAATGGCCGATACACGACGAACGTTTTTCCATGTAGATTTTTTTGCCGATCCCTCTAATCGCAGCTGCTCCCTCGTCGTTTGCCTTCATTCTCACGCGAATGATGGCCAATTTCGCCCAAAATCTGGATGCAATGGTTTTACCGTATCTAAATCATCATCATAAATACCGCTCACGTCGCACAGTCAAAACTTCGGATTGCGACGGAAAAATCCGTCGCAACCCGTTCACAGATCATGTTTACAATTCCTCTAATTTTAATTTTTTAAAAGAAACGGTTGATACTGTTCGATTTGTCTCATCGAGATTTATACAAGCGTGCATACAACTTTAACAGAACACCCACATTTTCGCCCGTGGGTGGTCCAAAAAGTGAGTGGAGCAGGCTTTTGCGATTAGAGCAGCTTATTCCCCAGGACATGCGTTTCGGAGTATCACAATCACGTTGCCAGTGCGCTGCCATGCCAGGAATGCTCCGAGAGTGCGCCGTGCACAATGCATCCAGAACCGAACCTATCAATCAAGTGGGCGAACCGTGTCCACTGCGCTTCTATCTTCTCCTACTGGGAAATGCGAAATCTCCAAGACTATTTTGAACCGTTTTGAGAATTTTATCGTAAATTTTTAGACGCCCCACTCTGAATTAGCTCCAGTATCTCTCCGCGAGACTTTGGTGTGCGTCGTGTGCAACGCATATAGAATCGAACATTTCAATCGAGGAAGGGGGGGGGGGCAGCTTGTAGCTGAGCGTTAGGGGAGTTTTGTCACAAACTTCCTGCCTTCCTACTTAGGAATCGTTCTAAGACTGTCCAGTTTGCATTTGGAGTGCGCTGTGAACAATGCATATACAATCGAACCAATCAATCGAATGGGCGCGACAGCTCGCAAATTGCACGCGCGGGCGTGTTCTGGGCGCAATAGCTCTGTTTTGTTCAAATTGTTTCGGTTGCAACTGTCCTGTAAGCAGTAAAACGTTCTAGTAGTACTGCCCAAGTTCGACTTTCAATGAATGTTCTAGTAGTGCACTAAAGTAGAACGGTGCAGCTTATGATTGGACAAAGTTGCAGCGGTGCGAAAATGCAGGTTAGTCTTGTGTGACGCATTTTTTCCGAATTCGGTGGACCACCGCGGGAAGACGCGGCGAGCTAAGTGCCTTCAAATGCGTATACGAACAAAGCGCTTAAGGTACTTTAGGATGACGTGTTCAGAACTCCACAGCCTCCTTGCCAGTTTAAAGCGGCGGAAGATAGCGGTTAGAGGTTCTTGCGCTCTTACTCGCCCAGATTTGAGTCGTCGACACTCGCAATGGTACCGTTCTGTTCAGCATGAAAGGCGCTATCGAATGATGTCAATTTCGACCGATTTTGGAAAAATCGATTTTTTGACAGTTTCGCATCGAGGACGAGGCCGCTCAAGGCAGCGGCAGACATACGATGACGTCATCGAAAATCGACATTTTCGAATTTGGCCAAATTTCCTTGTCCAAAATAGTCTAGGGGGTTATTTGGTGCGCTGATTACGAATCCAATGTCCGTTTTTGAAAATTCCGCCGATTTCAGTAGGTTACTTCCCGTATGAGAGTGGTCGGGTCAGGATCACCGATCACCCTCAGTATGTGTGGTCTCCTGGCGTAATCGCGTAAATGGACTTCGGCATCGTGTTCGACATCCCGAATGAGCTCCCGCCCCTATAAGAAGTTTGAGCAAAATCGGTGATTCTGACCCGACCAACCTCAGTTATCCAGAGGAAAATCCAGAACCTACCGAAATCGGCGGAATTTTCAAAAACGGACGTCGGATTCGTCATCAGCGCCCCAAATAACCCCTATATGATTTTGGACGACGAAATTTGGCCAATTTCGAAAATATTGGTTTTCGATGACGTCATCCTCCGTCTGCCGCGGCCTTGAGCGGCCTCGTCCTCGATGCGAAACTGTCAAAAACCGATTTTTCCAAAATCGGTCGAAATTGATGCCATTCGATAGCGCCTTTCATGCTGAACAGAACGGTACCACTGTGAGTGTCAACGACTCAAATCTGGGTGAGTAAGAGCGCAAGAACCTCTAACCGTTACCTTCCGCCGCTTTAAACTGGCAACTTAGGCTATAGTGCCTACAAAATCCACGAGCCGCAGCCGGAACGATTCGATCTCCACAAAGTTATTGCGCTCCAAACATGCCCGCGCGTGCAATTTGCGAGCTGTCGCGCCCATTCGATTGATAGCTTCGATTCTGTATGCATTGCTCACTGCGCATTCCTAATGCAAGCTGGACATTCTTAGAGCAATTTCTGACTAGGACGGCTGGAAGTTTCCAAAAAACTCCCCAGACTCGCTGTACAGGTTGCTGCGCCCACTCGATTGATTCTTCTGGGCCTATATGCATTGTTCAACTTACTAAGATGTATAGACCAAAAGATAGAGCTCAAGCTGCTGGGTTCAAATATATGTTTATTTTTACAAGTACTTGATTTCTAAAGAAGTTATCCAAAAAGTTGACCTGCGCGGCTTTTTCGGCCAATGACCAAAAGACATGTCCGGTACTGTAATAATAAAGGGAGGCTGTAAAATATGTGCATGGTTTGACCCCGTTTCTTGTGGGGTATACTTGGCGCGGAGCCGCTGGTCCAACAGTCGCCTCTTATGGGCCTGTTTGGTGTTCGTTTCTTTGCCAAAGGTGCATTTGGTTGTCCCCACATCTGAAGTTCTCCTTCACAGCAAGCGTGAAGCCATTCACACGACTAATGAATCTAGTGCAGCAAACGCATGAGCTGAATCCTTACTCTTTCCTTCTTCACAGATCGTTTCGCATGCACCGATGTAATCTATCATAGGATTAACCTTAGCCGTGCTTTATTACATTACCACCCAATTTCATAGTTGTAGGTTGAAGGAATTCTCTATCTAACGGTCGTTCTCATCTTAACAGCGATTGGATTTTTTCCCCAAAAGGAAGACAAATAAAAAATTGAAATAAAAAATTAAGGTGCATTTGAACGGTCCTTCCATCCAAAATGATAAAAGAAACACTATGCTTTACGACAGGTGCTGCACAAGGGTTTATCCTTTGATTTTTCATCTAAATAAACCAGACGTACTGTTCCAAGTTCCGCAGATTGGATGTCTAGCTGAACTTGGTGAGTTGGGTTTTTACTTTTCCTTTAATCGATCACTTACGAAGGCTTGCATTCACTCACCATCAGAATTCTACTGTTTTAAAATGCAGTTTTCGAAAGGAAAATCTTTAGCCACTTTCTTTAGAGAATTAATCCGTTACCTTTGCTCCATCCCCCAATCACTTGTTGTTGCAGATCGTCTCCACTGCTATCAGTTTAGTTTTGAATAAACACAGCTCCCTGTTTTCTCCTGCGTCCACTAATGCAAGGATCGCGCTGAACCGTTCTGCACCACGACTGGCTGAAACTGTTTTGAATAATCCGATTTCTTTTTGACGTGCTGGAAAAATGAAGCAGCGCCACGTGATACGAGCCATTCGTGCCACTCTAACCGTTTACCTCTTGCAGTTTTTTGCTTTGACTTTATTCATTTCCATTTTTATATTTATGCATGTATTCATATAATCCGCACTTTATAGTGTACAATCCACATGGACTGTAAAAGCAGCCTTCAGAAATACAAATGTAAGCAAAGTAGTTAAGTTACACAATTTCTTATAAAATCCTCCAAACGGTGCAAAATAGTCTTGAAGGCTTTACGATTTCAATTAAGCGAAGATAGAAACCCAGTGAACATGCTTCGGCCCATTCGATTGATAGGTTCGATCCTATATGCATTGTGCACGGCGCACTTTCGGAGGATTCAAGGCATGATAGAGCACTGACAACGCGCTCCATGCTTGAGACGCTCCGAAAACATTGCATGTCGCATGCACGTTCTGAAAAATAAATCGCTCTAATCGCAAAAAGCCTGCTACAGTCATTTTTTTAGGCCACCCACGGTCAAAACGCGGTGGTCTGGTAAAGTTTTATATATGTTTGTGTAGATCTCGAGGAGACAAATGGAAAGGTGCCAACAGTTCCTCAAACAACATAAAATTAAAGGAGTTTTGAGCATGCGACGGTTTGCGACGGATTTTTCCGTCGCAAACCGCCTTTTTGACCGCGCAACGCGGGCGGTATTGTAGGTCAGACTTGTTAGCGTGCAAGATCCTGAAAGATTTTAATTTTTACTTGAAAAGTACCACGGTCTTGCGAGTCTGTTTGGGCCTAACTATAGAACGTGCAGGCGCGTGTAACGCAGTCGGAGCCGCGCCGACTGTCGACTGCACCCGATACCAGGTTCCTGGTTCGGATTTCCCGCCCAGGCAAGCCAATCCTTCCTTTTCTCCGGGGTCGGTGAATTGGTACCAGACTTGTCTGGGAAGGGTAGAGCGCTGACTTGTTCATCGGCTGGCCACCGCAAGTCATTGTATGGCCAAATACACATTCAATTCGCCTCCCGTAGAATAGAATGCGTGGCGCATCCCAAAAGCGATTGAATAACGCCGTCCTTTATCCCTTATCCTTTATAGAACGTATCTCGCTTGATAAATATCTCAATGTGATGTGTTGAAAACGTAACACACGTTGACATGGAGCCGAATAGTTTACGTATTTTAGTTGTTTTTGTTGTTGTTTATTAGTTTGTTGCACGAAGTTTACTGTATAAGCCTTGAATAAATAAAATAAAAGTAGCAAACACCTTTTTATTGATGGACATCAGAAACCAGTCGCACCAATCATATGCGAGAAACCGTTTTTTTGGTGGAACTTTCTGGATTGTAAATTGTCTGCTTTACGAATAAGATCTACAGGTAGCCTTACAAGCTCGTTCTATCACTAAAGGATGAAAGAGTTTGGGGCTTTGTTGTTTAGTGTGGAGAGATGTCGCCTGGAATGTAAGCATCAATATCCAAAGAAATCCTTTTGTAATGAAAAATGATCTAAAACACCAGAACCTGGAAGAAGCAATGCGAACTGCACCATTGAGAAACTTTGAATCCTTAACAGTATCTGCAAAGTGCTTCGAAGAAAAGGCTTACCATACCGAGCCTTTTAACCGCATACTGTAGGAAGGCATGTATTAGGGTGGTCCAAAAGTAATGAGACAATTTCAACAAATTTGCTGATCCACTGTTCGTTATGGCTGTCGAGATCTGCTTGGGATTTTGGGTCCCTTCCGACCATGAAGTCCTATAGGCTGAAGAAGAAGTGGTAGTCGCATGGAGAGATGTGCGGCGAACACGTTGAGCAGGGATGTGCGGAATTTCCGTTTCCGTGTTCCGAATTCCGGTTTCCGGCCATTTTGGACTCTTCCGTTCCGTTCCGTGTTCCGCCTGTTTTTGGGCCGGAAGGCGGAAACGGAAATGGGCACTGTTCCACACTAGTTTTCTGCTGAACACAATGAGCTTATCAATTGAAAAAGTTCTCCTTCATATAATTGTGAGAGAAATACTGTTTGACAACTAGTATTAATATTTTTGAAATTGGTTAGACTACCAAAAAATACTCAGAAATGGCAACGGCTGGGTGCAGGGCAAAATTAATGTGCCAGAAAGGCTATGTATGCACTGTATGGTAAGAAAATGCACTCAGCATTTGAATGATCATAAAATTTAGTTACAAATAGCTACAAAAATTTTGTAAGCATATAGCGCAGTGTCATGAAACAAAGGGTTCAGTGAAGGTTGTGGCATGCGGTTGTCTGCTCCGAGATTACATCAGTGTTCCTTATCAAAGGTGCAGATTTCAATTTTTAATTTCGTTCGGTGTGATATTCATCGATATGGAGTTATGCGATTCGTTTTCTAACGCATCACGAATATCTACCATGAGTTGCTATTTTGATTGTCTATGGTGACTTATTAAATTCTTTCACCAAAGTATTACTTCGAGAACCCTCTTGGAACTGTCCTGTGTTACCTTGGGCGTAGGATTTCTAGGCTGAATATTCACGCGGAAGTGTGGAAATTCAGTCTGTCAGCCTAGAAATCCTACCCACCATGACTAATCAGTCATCTTATTATCATCTTCGATCTCAGAATGAATTCGGAGTACTAGTTTTGGTGGTTTCAATGTAACTGCTAATGTTGAGTGTGCAGATATCTGTGCAGTCACCAAATCGTCCACGATGCTACAGGTTTCTAAAAGTGTTGAGAGGGATCTCTTTCCTGGTCGGAAAATGATCTAGGTGGCTACTCCAGTTTTAGACTTCACTCGAGTCAGTTTTTTGTTTAACGCGGGTCTGTAAGTAGCCTCAAGTGGCTAAGTTGGTTAAGTCTACAGTTCAAAAAATATCAGCATCAAAAAAGTCAGCGAAAAACCCGTCGCAGGAACTAAATATGGAAGGACTGCACGCTGAAATAGTGAGAAACAGTGAAATAAGCCCCTGAATTTGTTTTCATCTACTGCTGTAGCCATAGCTAAAAGTTTATCATAACAATATTATGAATTCATGCTTCGTTATGTTATGTTGTGATGAGGATGAGCATTAATCTGTGGAAGATTCTGCTGCTAGCAAAGATCTGAGCAAGAGAAAGTGCAATAGAAGCCGCTCCTGACGCCTTTTCAGATGCACTTTTGAAAAAATGGCGAGCATGTGTCATTTCCGTTTCCGCGTTTCGTATTCCGGTTTCCGGCCATTTTTGAGCGTTTCCGTTCCGTCTTTCGTCTTCCGCTTTTTCCAGAAAAATTTCCGCACATCCCTGACGTTGAGTGAGGCATGTGAACGTAGCCCAGCTGAGCAAGCTTATCCGTGGTCACTTTTGCCCGATGGGGTGCGGCGTTGTCGAAGAGGAGGACCTTCTTGAAGCACTACAACCGAATTAGTGCGAGTCGCCGGTCCATTTCTTCCATTTCGTTCACCAAGGCCTTGGTGCCCATCGTCGTGCTTTTGGAATACAGCTTCCAGTATACCGGTCCATGGGCGCAGACTCAGAAGCTCAGAAGGTGCTTCTCGCCGTGGGCATCCCGCCGAACGAAGGTCGGTAACAGGTCATCAGGCCTAACCCATACTCGCTGGTTGGCAGGGTTAAGGTAGAAGACGTACTTCTCATCTTGCGTGAATATTGATCCCAGGCTGCTCGGGGTTGGGAATTGGGCGAGATTTGCGCGACACAGGTCGACTCGTCAGACTGGGGTTTTGGCATGCCTCTGAAAAGCGCGAATGTGGTAACTTCTCAGATGGCCTTCAGTATGAAGCAAACAAGCATACAAATACGAGAAGCACGAAACCGGGCTCCAGTCACGACATATTTGGGCACGGCATGGAGAGCCTCATTACTTTTGATCCCCCCTTAATACATGGTGTACGAGTTATTAGGAAGTACTCGGCGGTGGGCAAGTCCTGTGTATACGATTTGTTTTATTTTACTAATACCCTTCAGAGGATAGTACTCCGAACTTGGCCACAGTACTCTAGGACGAGAAGGACGTACGCATGGAAGGTTTTGAGAAGAGTGGATAAACCGGCCAATACGTACTACCCCTGTTTTTGGATATTCGACACAAAATTGCTCAGTCTGCGCCGTTCCTGGTGGGAAACCACTGCTTTCTGATGACACGCTTCATAGCTGTTTGTTTTTGGAAATATTCCCATACCTAGAATGAGGATCGGATTTCCTATCCAGCAATGTAGGAAGCACCAGAAAGTAATTTGAAAAACTGAACGTCGTTTTGGCTTGCAAAAAAGCTCTAGATCTCATTCTTTGGCAAAAGTTGCAGTGGAAACTCAATTCGCTGGTGTTGCAAAGCCATTCTTTTCCAAATAATGCCTTGATCAGAATGAATGCTAAATGTTGAACCATTTTCCGCCACCTAAATGTTCTTCTGAAGTACAAGGCAGAATATTATCGTTTTCGACCTCTAGTTTAAAGCGGTCATAACCATAGCGTTGATCACTTTAAATTGGGTAAAAACTGCTATGCTTCGCTTTTCGCTTATGGTCAAATAGCGCTGATGGTTCAAAAGGGTTTGCATCCTCCCCGGAAAGTAACTGTTGCGGATCCGAGTTCCTTTCGGCGCAGGAGCTTTGATAGCTATAAACCATTTTAACAGTATGTTACACATATATTTTCGCCAAAATTTCTTGAAGCAAATAGGCTCGAGGGGATCACCATGTACTCGGTGGAAATTCGCATGGTAGGAAGGAACATGTATGTTCAGTTACATAGAAATGGTCTAGCTCAGTTCACCATAGGTGTGAAACACACCAGTATAAAATTTAATTTTTTAAATTAAATCAAAATTATTTAAAATTATTTGTTATTATTCAAAAATTATTTATTTAAATTATTCAAAATTTTTAATTTAAAATTATTTCTTTAAAGTAAAATTTTGGTTTCGGACAACATAAAACGTTGTCGTTGTGTAGGACTGCCCTACATGGTGACCCCTCCCCACCTCCCGACTCTATCTATATGGGCCGAATTTTTGGTAATTAAGCGCTTAGACAATACAAAAAGTTAGTCGGCGGATAGTTCATGTTGGCTCCTTCGTTTGCGCGCAACATTCAGGGTGTTTCCATTTTATTTACTAACATTAGCAATATATTAGGTTGGAAAAAAGTCTTTTCATTTTTTCAAAGATTTATTACTTCACAACTACAAGGTCAAATCAACTGAGATAAACTCCATTTTGTTCCACTACACTTCTCCAAAGACTGGGTAATTTTCCAATTCCTCTCGCTTAAAAGGCTGCAGTTCTGGAGTCGAACCATTGCTGAATCCAATTTTTGACGTCTTCATCCTCTTCAAAATATTTCTTTCCAATTTCTTGCTTGAGAGCACGGAAGAAATGGCATTCGGTAAGGGCGAGTTCAGGGCTATACGGTGGATGTGGCACACCTCCCAGCAAAGCTCCTTTATTGTTTTTCTTGTGAGTCTTGCAACATGTGGCTTTGCATCGTCATGCAGGATCATCACCTTTGACGTCTCCGGCTTGTTTTCTTGGACAGTTGCGACGACTTTGTGGAGTTGGCCGCAGTATGTGACAGCAGTAAGTGTCTCTCCACTTCTGAGAGTTTTCCAGTAAATCACTCCTCTGACATCCGACCAAACAGTCATGAGAATCTTCCGTTCGTGAACATTGGGCTTGAGATCAGACTTAGGGCTCTCTCCCTTTTGTACCCATTGCCTTTTCCTCGGAAGTTGGCACACAGAACCCAGGACTCTTCGCCTGTCACAATCCGCGGAAGAAACGATTTTCTTCCTTATCTGGACAGAAGAGAAGCAGCGATGGAGAGCCGTCGACCTTTCTGAGTGTCTGACAGGGCATGTGGAATCCAAGCTCCAAATTTCCATGAAAGCCAAGATTCTTCAGATGGATTCCCACTATCCTATGAGACACTTCGAGCTTCTCTGCCAGTTGACGTGTCGTCTGCCTACTATCGGTACGAAGAAGATGGAGTAGTTTAGTGCCGTCCAATTCAGTTGGCCCTCCTGACCTTCTTTGTCTTCGAGTGAATAATCTCCCTTTAAAAACTTTCCGAACCACTCGTAACAGGCGCGATGAGTAGTAGATCCCAAGCCATATATATGGTTAATTTGGTCTGCTGCCCGACATGCTGTGGATTCTTTAATGAATTCATGAAGAATGCCGTGCTGAAAACGGCCATGAGGTAGATCTGGCATTGAGTTCGGAAGATTGGATGGATAACGAATTACAAGAAGAGTCTTAACCTGTGTCCGCGTGCGAACGGTAGACAAGTGTGATAGGATTACGAAATCAGCAATCAACGTTGGCTAGTGCGTTTACAAGGGGAAGGGTAAAAAAATTTCGAAGTGTGAAGAGACTTTTTTTCCAACCTAATACTTAAGTGTTAGGGAGAAATAATAGTAAAAGCAAACCCTAACGGTTCGTTTCGCCACCTCCCCTCAGAAGAACCATGTTTATTATAAGTCTTATCAAACGTAATCATCACGTACAATACAGGAAAAACTTGGAATTTCCAGAAAAGCATTACAAAAATAGGTATATGTCGCGAATATGCACAGCATTGGAGGTGGGGGACGCGTCACTCGATCAGGTCGCATCGAATGGGCGTACCATTCAAAGAGTGCGTACACGATCGGCACCCTGGCGTAGATACGGTAGGAGGGGTGCTTCATTATGAGTGGCTAAAGTGTTCTCACCCTCCAATGCTGTGCATCTTCTCGACATGTACCAAAAGTTCCAGCAGAAGTTTCTTTGTTCTGTCCACTTTCAACAGCTTGCTCTCGTGCTTAAGCAAAATAATTTTTAGAAGCTAAATACACAAAAAAGCATCAGGTTGGGAACAATACTGTACTCCACAAAAGCGGTTCAAGTGTGTTAAAAGTTACTGTGGAGTAAGTAGTTCTGAAAAAACGCAGTCCCTTCTAATAGCAGCACTGGCTTTTTTTTTGATGTCAGATTTCAGTGAGAGCTTGTCGGCAACTGGAGTGAAGATCCTCGTATAGAAGTTGGAAATTGAAGAGAGGAGCTCGCTGGAAAGGCTTTTCTATGTACTTCACGTATTCTATGCCGTCGCCGTGCGATAACGCATTGCGAGAAGATTCCAGTCGAGTTCGGAAATCGCTGATCATCCCTTTGTTTTCGGCAGTAAACACGCATTATTACCGTGATAGGCGCTTATTGAAACTTATGTTCCCTGGTCTCTGCTCGACCACAGACTGTCTGGAGTCCTTGCGTGGAGGACTCCAACTGTTAATCCTGCTCTCATAATGTATAGGACGGCGTTAATCATTGTTTGTTCGAGATGTGCCATGCACTCTGCTTCTGCGAGAGAAAAGTTTAATGCATGTTTATCCAGTATAATAACCTGTTCGCTTGTGATGGACAGCTGGTGCACAACTCAGTGTCTGACCCTTTCCAAACAATTCTGGTTTCCTCCGATCGCCCTTCACCTCCCATACCATCTTGATTTAAGACTGAAGGTGTCCTTTATAGAACGACAGATCCTTAGGTTTACATCGACACTTTGAGCATGCATTTACACTGCGAATTCCTGCTGGATAAGTCTGTATTATGCTTCATTTGCCCTGTTACAGGGTAATGGGGCTAGCGCCAGCTATCTATGGGCACCGTTTCCGCTATGTGCTCCTTATTCTCGGATTCTTTTGCCTCACTTCTATGTGTTCGAACTATATTATCATCAACTTCACATTCATCTGCATGGCCAACGACGACACTGATCTCGTCGACAGCGGAAACCGGGTTTGTATCGTTTAGAGTTATTTTTCATACGCATGTTCAAGATTAGTAGTTTTATCCAGCACATTTCGGTTTTTAGACAACAATTTTTTAAGAGCTCGTTTTTATTATTTTTCAAAGCTTTTTCGGAATATTCTCCATATACTTCTCGCAGAACCTCTGCTCTAAAGGTGCGTGGCCTGCTGCCACTCCGAAAAAGTCGTACTCGAAGTTTCTATATAAAGGGAAACAAATTTCATTTCATTCTCTTTGGGCCACAGTAGCGTGTAGCGCAGTCGGAGAAGGTTCTCTGAAAAAACTTGAACACCTCAATACGAATTAAGGGAATTGTAAGAAACTAGTTAGCTGTTCTAACGATATTTCTCCCGATCATCCTTTTGATATGAATTAGATTGCGCTTTTCTTTCTGGATATGTTGGAGAAATGGAGATATGTAGTCTATTCACGCAACAGTACTTGCATAATATGTAATAGACGCGCAATGCAAGGAAGACATAGCTGAAGTGCGGCGTCAAGCAACTCCTGTATAGAATGCGCCAAGCATTCTACTTCTTCGAAATACAGTGTTTCTCAAAAAAATTCATACACTGTTTGAAAGCTGATATCACAATAAAGGTTCTGAAGAAGTTAAGAACTCGTATAAAAGCTTTAAAAAAATGAAATTTTCTGACCTATGAGAGGCATGGAATGCACCATGCACTCGTCTGATATTTAGTATTATACACTCGATTGATTATGTTTCGCTTGAATACTTGTTATAACTTCTTCACTCAGTAGCCGTATCGATTGATTTGTGCTTCTATAAAAGGGTGATACCTAAAAGCACACTACGGCTTGCAACAAATGCAGGATCCCTTAAAAAATGCAGCTGCTATTTGAAAGGTTCTAACATTGCTGCTGGTGAAGCTTCGGAAGATGTTTGAGTCTTTTATGAAAGAACAGAGTAGCGAGATTTCTGTGGCTTGTAAATAGTCAAGATTGCGCCATGCCCTCGGCCAAACCTTGCATTTCAAACTCGATTGGTTGTGCATGGACTGAATGCTTGCTACAACTTTGCTACTTTTGGCCAGATTAACCTGTGCTGTGCTTTAACGTTTTCCGTCGCCCAGTAGCTGTAGTTATGCCAATTAACCTCTCCATTCAACTTGAACGTTATTTCATCAGTTCACAGAATCCACCTTGGAAAATGAGGCTCCTGCTCATATTTAAATTGTGCAATCAAACTCGCATGTCACGTTTTTTCACGTGTTTGTCAAGTTTCAAACGTTAAAAGGAGCACAGTACAGGTTAGTCAGGCAAAGTGGTAACGGGATTGTAACAAGAATTCAGCCCACGTACAATCAATCGAGTCTGAAATGCAGGGTTTTAGCCGAGAGCATGGCGCAATCTTGACTGTTTGCATTTTTTGAGACACCCTGTATTGTGGAGGCAGTTAAAGTGGCTACTCGACTGACACAATGACTTACACAATGTTTTGTGGTGACGAGCCGAGGGGCAACTTAGCGTTTTATTGTTCGTAGACAAAAACGACAATAACACACCGAACGATCGCTTCATTGGCCAGGGCGGAAATCAAACCAGAATCTTCGCTCCAGTATGTAATGACCGGCGCATCTTTCGACAGCGCTAGCGCCCATTCAGAAAATAATGGGAATGCTACTCACAAAAAGAAGGAACGCTAAAGGTCATAGCTGTACTTGAGCCAAGAGCTATCTTCCGTGGGTTTCGTAGGACCGCATTTGATCCCTTACACGTTATTCAGTACAGCAATGTCCTTTAGCGTTCCGTCTTTTAACGTTATTCAACTTTCAGATAACGTCGATGTGGCGGCAGCTGTGCTTATTAAATGGACATTTTTAAAATATAACATTTGTCAAAAATTTATTTTAAAACAATCACATAGTTGTATGAACTACCTGCAAGCTTTTCAGACGCTGGTGAATCGTTTCAACTACAGTCCGCCCGAGAAGAGTTCTATCATTTGGGCGGTAGCAGCAGGCACCATATTGGGCACCTTCCCGATTAACTACGCCTACATCAGATTTGGAGCCAGGTCGGATATACTGCCTTGAGGAAGGTGAAGAGAATTTAACCGCTGATTCAGATGGCCGTTCTTCATATCTGGTATGTTATCGGTCTTGTCTACAGCTGCTATTCCTTTGGCGGCTCACCTTGGACTTCCATTCCTGTTGGCGTTCAGGTTTGTCCAGGTATGAGCATTGTGCTTGTTTAAAATTTTGCCAGTACCTCGCTCACAGTCCTGAAAATTGATCTGTGCACTGGTTCCTACAATATGCTGACTAATTTTTGTTTTAATTTCAAAATGGGTTTAATAGTCAGGCAATGAATTTTTTAGTATTAAATACAATTTCATCCAGCATCTTTTGTTCAGTTGACAACTCACTGCGATAACCTTCAGGGAGTTGCTTACGCGGCAGATTTTGCTGCCATCGGAATACTCTGCGTTCGATGGGCTCCACTCTCTCAAACGAGTCTCTTTATCAGTATACTCACCTGCTTCACGCCTGTCTCCACTGTTCTGACGAATCCGCTAGCTGGTTGGGTAAGCGCTACATATTGTATTTTAAGAAAAAAAAACTGATCCGAATTCTTTCTTTGGTCGAACGATTGACTAGAGCAGCGTGCTTGGTGTTTGTTTGTTTACTTACTTATATTTGCTTAGAAAAATAACGAGACAAAAGCATAAGGAAAGGATTATCCTTCTATCTCTCGAAAGAACATTATCGAGCTGGGTTAACGGCTCAGACCTACTTAGCAAGTAATTCCTTCCGGGATCAAGTTGTTACTTTGTTGTGACAGAGAGAGAAAACATCGAATAATCCATTGGCAGAACCATGTCAATGAACAGGATGTCATGATCGCTATCGCGAACGTGATGCACGATCACCGGGCAAGACCGAGGCTCGCGGAAGGCGTGATTAGTCTCAATACCGCTTGTTGGGGGGAGAACGATTATCGTCGCGTTTGCGGCGATGGATGCCGAGGAGGGCCGTCAATGTTGGCTGTAAATGGCGGCAGGTTGAGATCAGCAATCGGCATAGGGGTGAAATTCGAGATTTAAGGCAGAGTAAAAAAACTCTTCTTTCATTTGGATGTAATACTACCAATTTTGTTGGACTTCTAGCTCTTTCTCTCGCACTGCCAGGGGAAAGGGCACGAATGTAGATGCTTCTGCCGAGAAAAGCTGTCTGAAGTTCGTATTCCACTGCTCATGCCTCCACTCTCATTTGTGTCTCACGCTT
This sequence comes from Heligmosomoides polygyrus polygyrus, assembly GCA_947396885.1. Taxonomy (NCBI): domain Eukaryota; kingdom Metazoa; phylum Nematoda; class Chromadorea; order Rhabditida; family Heligmosomidae; genus Heligmosomoides; species Heligmosomoides polygyrus. The sequence goes on from OX377202.1 coordinate 93,175,396, forward strand.
AGACCTTCTTATGTTCGTTTACGCTTTCTAACTTGATGATGTGGTAGTGAGGTTGTCTGGCCAAGCAAGCATTTTCTCCTCATCCTCGCTTGGCACGTTTTGCTATTGCAACACCTTATCTTTTTTCACTCTTCTTTCATTGCATGGTTATCGTACATCAGGTCTTCATTAATTTCTGTCATCGTTTTACATTAACGCTTTTAACGTTCTTTAATAGAAAGAGTGTGGAAAACCCATCGGAATAAATCTAATGTTGCTGTAAAGAAGGAGGAATGGGTACTAACGTTTTCCAGTTACCAAAATATGCCATATGAGGACCAGGGGAAAATTGTTGATAACACCACTCATGGTGTCCCTAGCGATCCGCTGATTTCTTCCCATCGATCTGTCCGCTTTCTGTGCTCGGCATTACTAATTGACCTTTAGGAACCTCCGTTACTCGCTAAATAGCCGTCGGTCTTTTACAGTGATGAGGTCGCAAAACGCGGTTTTTAACGTAGGATAATCGATAGGGCATGTAGGGAAATTAGAAGGGAGCACAGAATCCTTAATTCAGAAGGAGAACAGGAGGACCCAGCTCTTACCGCTTCCTTGAGAAGTCGAAGTCGAAGCAGAATATAGTCGCCGCTCAGTGAGAGTTGGAACTCCAACGTAATAAACTTATGCAACAGAAAGGCAGTAAAAATGCTGCCATTTTTCCCGAATATTTGCAATGAGTTTGCTCAGGCAACCGGCATTCCATGGCGCTTTAATATACGTTCCTCAAATCGTGCTAAGGTAACATGCCCAATTAGGTTAACACTTCCTCACTACCCGTGTTTAAAAACCAGTCCACCCCTATTTGCCTGAACTTTTCTTGTGACGTCCTTAAAATATCCCCCTTAAGATCTTAAATACCTTACGACCTGTAGCGGTGTTCCGAACTGCTCATCATGGATTACGTTTTTGCTGGTTTTGTAAATGAAAAAATAAAACAAAAATATGTCGTCGTTACTTCGGATAAGTCAGCTAGCCGAGATGGTACTGTTTTATTCGGGTGACGTTTCGGCCTTATCTCCTTCGTCAGAGCCTGGAAAGCCAGAAACGCATAAAATTATCCCACCATGCACCATTTCGAGCTGAGAGAATAAATTCAAAGGTCCAAGTGGACTAGAAAAGAACAAAGCAACCGAAGCTAAAAGGCTCACCTAGAGATGCAGAGAGAACTCGCTGGAGTCGCCCACAGACCAAATGGCTAGTAGGTGACCCAGAAGACGTGCCGCGGCCCCTGACATGAGGGCTCCGAAGGTCAGAATCCACAGAGGTCAAGAAATGAAGCGAGTTCGTTAGCTATGGCTAGACACTCATCTAGCATGGCAGACCCAGAAAAGCTGCTATGTTAGGGCCCTAATTACCTGAAACGAACATTTTTTGTTTAGGAAAACTTAGTATGACCTTGTTTGGAATTTTTTTAGTGCACCTCAATATGTCTCAATAAGGGAACACAATGTTTGAAATTCTACAAAATTTTTACTTTTTAAAGAAAGCTGGTGGACGAAAGTTTATTTCAAAGCACAGGAAGGCAACAGTAATTAGTGTGTTAAAAGGAGAGATCGCACTGTAACTGTATCCCTTTGTCCGACCGGCCAACATCCGACTACGACGACGAAGAGATCGAAGCCTTCTCCGTAGAGCTGGAGTAGTTTTGTAAGGAATATCACACCTTCTACCAGGCTGTCCAATAATTTCTGTCCGAAAATTTTCAAAATTCTATAATTTTCCTTAGAAGTGTTATAATATCAGGCAAGTGTAAAAACCTTCTAGAAGATTCTCCAGAGTTCCACGCCAGGGGTATATAAGGCGTAGTCCCCGCGTCTAGCTACCAGTACAAGCTAAAATGGACCAAGGTCGAATTCGTACGTTCATGTACTACGAGTGGCTGCTGGGCAACGACACAGGCTCCGCGGTCGCCAACATCTGCAGAGCGTGCAAGGAGGATGCAGTGTCCCAACGCACAGTCAGGCGCTGGCTCAATCGTTTCGAGAGCGGCGACACGAGCCTCGAGGACAGGGGGCACAGCGGGAGGCCTTCTGGTGGGACGCCAAGGGCATGCTGTATTTCGAGCTGCTCCCGCAAGGCAGGACGGTCACCGCCTCCATCTACACCGATCAGCTCGAGAAACTAGCCGCCGCCATCCGAGAAAAGCGTCCCCGACGGGCCTCGGTCCACCTGCTGCACGACTACGCGCGCCCCCACGTGGCGAAGGAGACCCAGCAGAAGTTGGCGACGCTCGGCTGGGAGACGGTTGCCCATCCGCCGTATTCCCCGGACCTCGCCCCCTCCGACTACCACTTGTTCCGCCCGCTGAAGCACCATTTGGCCGGAGGAAAATTCACCAACTACGACAACCTCAAATCCGACAGCGCGGACTTCTTCGAGTCGCAGCCCCCGGAGTTCTGGGCGAAGGGCATCGGCGACCTGCCCAATCGATGGGCCACTGTTGTGGATAACTGTGGTGATTATATTGTTGAACAGACTTGCTTTTCAAGAAAGTTGAAAAAAAAATTAAAAATGGTGAAATTTTCGGACAAGAATTATTGGACAGCCTGGTACAAGGTGATCGTCGTCGTTTCTACGCCAAGATCGGGCCACGAAGGTCGCCGGAAGAACTTCACATCGGAACCATGGTTTGGAGTGGAACGAGCAAGGTGAAAGGCTGTCTGGGTTTATCATGTGGACCAAGACCATCCATGGAAACTCACAGTTCCAGAAGCCTCCCTCTCTACGATGGACCTGGGAATCCCCCGCTGGCCAGTTCCACAACGAGATCGACCACATCATCTCCAACCGGAAGTATTGCCTGACCGACGTTTCCGTTGTCCCCAAGTTCTACACGGGATCGGACCACCGCCTCCTTCGTGCAAGGTTCCGCTTTTCACGTCAAGGAAAGAAGGCCGTAAAGTTTAAGAAGAGGAGTCCCAGAACGACCATCAACTGGGACCTTTACACCTCTCTCGCCGGCCTTTGGAAAGATAGCGTTATGGACAACATCGACGAGGAATAAGACCACTTCGTGCACCATCTCCGCAATAGTGATAAGGGAGCCGAGAGCTTGAAGACCATCAAGAGGCGCCTTTCTCCGGAAACTCTCGAGCTGATACGCCAGCGTAGAGCAGCACGAGCGTCAGGCAACTACCAACTCACGTCCGAGCTTGCAAAGCTATGCTAAGCGGGGATAAAGGATCTTAAGGAGAAAAGGGGTGACGTTTTGGCTGAAGCTGCCCAGAGGCAGGGTTGAGCATTCGCAATGCCCTCGGAACCAACTTCAAGACGAAGATGACCGCTCTCCGACGTCCTGACGGAACCGTCACCTCTTCCATAAGGACCATGGAGAAGGTCATCCACGACTTCTACTCCTATCTCTTGCCATCTTCCGCAGGATGAATGCGTCATCCGCTCTGTTCTCCCTTCCTAGATCTGACACGCCATCTCGTTGAAGTAATGGCTGCAGCACCTAAGCTTCCCGGTTTGATAGGATTTACCACTTTTGAAGGGCGGTAGTGTAGACATCTACTGCACCAGGGGAAATTGAGGTATTTCGAGAAAAAGCACTAACGGACACTACGCTATATAAGGGTAGGTGGCAGAAAAAGCTAAAGCAGGAGGTAACATGAAGACACCATTCGAAAAAAGCCACACATAGCTATGGAAAAATCCGCTGACTTTGAGATCAACCACGAGACCATGAAGAAAAAAATGATAGCTCTCAACAACTCAACATTTCAAAACATTTCACATTTCTAATAGGAGTATTAATCTATTAATATCGTTCCTAGGTGCGCATAGTGATTCTAGCCCAATGCGTCTTAAATGTTCACGATTTAATATGATCTCCTTTTATCCACTTGCTTTCAGCTATGCCAGTCCAGCCTTGGATGGCGATCGGCGTTCTACATACACGCCGCTTTTGGACTGGTCATGTTTCTGCTTTGGATCATTTTCTACGACGACGATCCACAGCTGCATCCTAACGTCAGTGAAAAGGAGCTGCAAAAGATCCAGCGAGACAAAACACAAGCTCACATTGAAAGGGACAGCTTCATACCATACAAGGTAAGCTTGCAGACAGATAGGATTGGGTGTTGTATAGCACATGTCCAGTCGGAGGAGCGTGTCGTGTTGCGATTATCAGATTTCTGGTTTGGATTACCCGCCAGGCCAACCAAGCCTTCGGGGCCCGGTGAATTGCTACCAGACTTGTCTGGAAAGGATAAAGCACTGGCTTGTTCATCGGCTGGCCGCAAACCATTGTATGGCCAAACGTCCCTTAGAAGTGGAATTCGTAGCGTTTCTCAAAAGGTTTGAGTCTTTTACCCTTTATTGTACAGGGAAGTTGGACGCGTGCTGCGCAGTCGAAGGAGGCGCTGGTTCACGCATGAACTGCGAGCCGAATCCATTCATGGCCCGCAGTTCTTGCCTGGATCAACCAAGCCTTCAAACCCTCGGGGCTGGAGAAGTGGTGCCGGATTTGTTTAAGAATTATAAAGCAGTGACTTCTGGGTACTGCAGTTTATCGCATTGAGAATATACGAATTAAAGATGGCTCTACGTCACTCAGCGGAAGCAGAGTATGTGTCAGCTTGGGACTGATTAACGTCATCCTTCAAGGATATATGAACCACTTTCGCGACAACCCACACTTTTCATGCGCAAGGAAACGTATTTTGAGTTGAAATGTACACATTTTAAGAAAGTTAAAAAAATTTCTTCCTGTCTGGAACATGTGAGCAGCACTGGGAGGTCGGAGTGCTCCAGCTAATGATAAGCAAGTAGTGCACAGACCGAACACACCTCATGCAATCAGGACATCGACTGTACACGCCACCTCTAGATGATACACCGTTATCACGCCACCTGATTGGCTGGCGCACTCTCACTTTCCAACGCTGCCCAAATTCGCGACATGAACCAAAATTTTAAATTAGAAATTCGCCATTCAAGCTGAGCTAAAGAAAAAGATGCTTTGCTGAGGATTAATGCGGCTGTTATAGAAACAACAAGGTGTTAGATGGAGGTTTAGTTGCGAACAGAGCCCTTCATCGGAATCGGATTGTGGGGGCAATTTGAGTGCGTGTTTGGCCGGTGATTTCGGTGATTACCGAGTCAGTGCTTTGTGCTGCGAGTAAGAGTCAGTGCTTTATGCTTCGTAGAGAAGCCTGGTACCAATTCACTAATCCTGGTAGGATGGAAGGCTTGGTTGGCTTGGGAACAAGTTATAGGCCCTCGAAGAGTACTAAAAACCTCGTTCCGGTGCAGATGACATCCTGCACCTCCTCCAGCTGCGCTACCATGCAGAACCATAGGATAGGAGAATAGAAGTCCAAATAGGGCCTGAATCATGCATCATGAAGGGAACCCTTGATATTGTAGGGATTCAAGATGTTCCACAAAATCACAAACTAGCGTATGTGCTATTGACAGGAAATCCTCAAGGACAAAGTGATTCTCATCGTATGGTTCAATGCATTCGTGGAGATGGTCACAGTAACACTGCTCCTCGTCTACGCTCCGACATACTTCCATGTTGTATTAGGGTACGATATCCCCACTACAGGTATATCTATACGCCATTTTTCAAGCATCCATAGACTTTCCGTTCAACCCTATTTTGTGAAAGCTGACTTTCTGCTTCTTCGTCAGTAATTTAATCCAAACATAGGTGTACTCGTCTCATTTGCCGCTTGTATCCACCTACCTCTGAAGTTTGCTGGAGGAGTTTTAAGTGATCGAGTGAAGTGAGTCTCTTGTTAATTCCTTTTGACATAGTCAGTATAGCACGTATAAGTTGTGTATTACTATTTTTTAAAGACAAAAATAGCTCCGTCCGCATAATTTCGACTCACTATCGGAGGAATCAGGATAAAAGAAAGAAGAACAAGATGACTTAATCATGCTCTTCAGCTAGGAAGTGTCTTGAAATTGCAGACAAGTTAATATCATGGACACAAAGTCTCTGCAGCATTAGGGCGATTTGATGGCCTATTTTCTGGTCGGCGCGGAAAACCCTTCTCTTGCGGGAGATAATTACACCCAAAGGTCCCGTTCTCAATATAGTTCATCGAATTAACATTTTAAACATTTAATAGTCGTTTTTTACTTTATCGCATAGATCGTTTGATATTAATCCCAAATATCGGATTTATCTTTCGAAGTACGCGGTTTGAAGAGCGCTAACAAAAAGCGGAGGGTAAGTCGTTTTATGCTCATTTTCCGGCTAAAGACTAAAAGATGCGGCCGGTATCCTGTCACAGATTTTACGCCGTCATCTCAGTGCTAACGGTTTCTGAACCATTTTCACGTCGAATTGGACACTTTTCAAAACAAGTTGTACACTTTTCACGTCAAATTAGACACTCTTCTAAGCTAGTCTAAGACCTTTGAAATCAAAGCCAGCTCTTCCAAACTGAAATAAGCTTCTTTTGCTTTAAACTAAAGGCTCTACAAAAATGTTCGAATAATTTTTTGTTCAAGGAAAATTTTAGTATAACTTTCTTTGAATTTTTAATTTAATTCTCAGTATGAGAATGCATAGGTTGAAATTTCATAAAATTTTATTTTCTGAAAAAAACAATGATATAAAGCCTATTTTAAAGAACAGGAAGACAGCCGTTTTATATTGCTAAAACAGGGATTGCGCCGCTCCCCCGTTCGGAACTTGATTTTATTTGATTTTTTGCGATTTTTATTGATAGCAAAATTTCTGTTTGCATGCAGTTTTACATCCGCAAGCGATGCAGCATAAACAAATGTCAAAAATACACATATCTTAACTTTTGCTTCATGCACTATCAATTAAATAAACATTGCGTCTTGTTTTTCGAGTGCATGGCGCAGTTTTTTTGATATACCACCTGATTGTTGCCTTGCTACGCTTTAGAACAAAACTTAATTTATTATTTTTTTCAGAAAAATGAAATTTTTATAAAAGTATTACACTTGTTGGGGAAGGTAAACTAAAAAGTTTTAAAGAAAGTTCAACCACATTTTTCTTGAACAAAAAATTGTTCTAAGTTTCTTAATGAGTCTGCACTCTAACCTGCTTGGGGGTAGTTTCGATTTGAAAGAGTTCGCTTTGATTTCAAAACTGTGAAAAGTGTCCAATTCGATGTGAAAATGGCAAATTTCACTTCTAATACAGCGTAAGAGTACGAACGCCTCTTATTCAACTTTCAAAGTGCAACGAAGGGTATTTCAGATCATTTACCGAGCGCACCAAGATGCGCTTCTTCAACTCCGTCGCCGTCGGCCTAGCCGGTGTATTTTGCGGACTGATTGGCGTTTTTCCTGCCGAATACTCGAGGACGGGTGTACTGCTGTTCACGGCCACTATTACCTGCATGGGCTTCAACCCGGGTGGCTTCTACAAGTGCGGAACGCTATCGTCACGGTAAGTGCTTGACATTAGGACAAACAGCGGCTACATTCAGTTATGGAGGCTGTCGCGTTAGGAGTTTAAGAGGTCTTCTGGCGTTTTGAAACCTCAAAGAAATTGGAACTGTGTGCGTCTTAAAAAGCAGGTAAAATGCCAAGAAAACGTCAGGGACGTTAATATGCACTCAGGCCTTCCAAACCTAACGATTTCTCTTGATTAATATTATTTTCACTTATTATTTGTCTCATTAGGGCGTGTGGAGTATAGTCGGAGGAGGCGCCGGCTGTCGCTTGCACCCGATACCAGGTTCCTGGTTCGGATTTCCCGCCCAGGCCAATCAAGCCTTCCATCCCTCCGGGATCGGTGAATTGGTACCAGATTTGTCTGGGAAGGATAAAGCACTGACTTGTACATCGGCTGGCCACCGCAAGTGTGTATGGCCAAATACGCATTCAACACGCCTCCACAACATCCCGTAGAAGTAGAATGCGTGGAGCATCCCAAAGAGGATTGAATAACGCCGTCCTTTATCCTCTATCCTTTATTTGCCTCATTATCGTTGAATGGAATACCGTATGCTTTTTCAAGTTTATTTATTCATTTCAGGCAGTACGCCCATTTCGTGCTGGCAACCATTCAATTTATGAAGTGCATAGCCTTGTTCGTTGGTCCGGTGATGGTCGCATTGCTGGTTCATGATGAGCATCGCCACGATCAGTGGCGATATGTGTACTGGATCAATGGAGTCTTGCTATTTCTAGTGAGTTTTCTGGTATCGCGCGTGGAGCGCAGTAGGAGGAGGTGCCTACTGTTGCGAACCGATTCTAGATACCTGGTTAGGATTTCTTGCTTAGCCTAACAGAACCTTCCATCTCACCGCAATCGCTGGATTGTTACCACACTTGTCTAGAAAGGATAAAGCACAGTCTTGTCCATCGGGTGACCACTGCAGGCCATTATACAGGCCAAATAGGCATGATACCAATGACATTCCGTGGAACTAGGATGCGTGGCGCATCCCAGAATTGTTTGATTAACGCCATCTTTTATCCTTTGTTACACTGGTAGGGTGATGTTCAAGGAAAATTCATTTTCGCATTTTTGAGTAGCTTCATTCCATGCATTAATCAGCTACAGACTAGTTCGTTTACCTACCTGTGTGATATATGACACGCTTATCTCTCAGAGCTTCCACAAAATAGGCCCGAAGAACGACATTTGGCCGTTCTGATGTTTTTGTCATGAAAGTCAAAAAGGACCTGGACTTTCTACTCACCCTGCAGCAGTGCTTGGTATTATCCTTGTCTCCGTAGGTTTGCTACATACTTCTAATCTGTGACTCTTTCTGAAAAATCCAAGTGTCGTGAACTCGGTAGAACGAGTGCAGGTACTAATTCACATGCACCCGGCTCGGTGCTCGGACCAACCAGACCGCCAAGAGGGAGCCCTACTGTGGGAGAAGGGACTCAGCGAGGCTGCCCTAGCCTCCATCGCCTACCTGTGGGCTTAAAAGCGCTCTTAGTGGGCCTAGGTACCTGGGTGGTTTGGCTAGCATGGAACCAACATGTATTACGCAACGCATGCAACAGAACCCAAACTGTGATCTGCCTCGAAAACCCCAGCAGCATCTAAGGTGGCTCGTCGATTGTTGCGCGGCCGAAGACAATATATTTGATATATATTTATTAGCACTAAGGAATACAGAGAACTCCACAGGGCTCAAGGGCCCGCGGTGATAGCTCCGGCATGATGAAATAGAGAGAAGCACCCTGCCGCGTCGGCTCTCCCCGAAGCAACCGGCTGCCTGTGGCAGCGCGGCGAAGATGAGTGAACTGGCTATACTGCCTAGAGCGCGAAAGTGCGCTCAGCGCCGACCGATGCGCCAAGGGGGTGGAGCTTTCTCAGGCCGGCATTGATCGCCTCATCGGCAGTTCACCCCGGTAACGACATCGTGGGAAAGTAGTCATACGAGGGGCGATCACGATCGATTTGCGACTGACAGTTTGCGACAGACAGGAGCCACGAATTTCAGTGATATATAGTGGACTGCCAAGAAAGCACTAATCAGCAAGGACAGTGTGTTTGAGGTGCGGTAGGATATGAGTATAATCGTAAAATGACACCAGAGATATTAGCGGTCGCTCACCAATGCCATGCGGGACTTTTGCAACCTCAAACTTGGGTAATTAACCTTTATCTTATATTACTTACATAAATTTACATGTCCTTTGAACGAACACATACTAAACTAAAAGAATCAAATGAGAGAAGTGAACTTAGGACAAACTAAATTACAACGTTAAGAGTCATAACATTGAAACAGCCTAAGCAACATAGTGGACATAGGACAAACTAAGCGACAACATAGAAACAACCTTGGCAACATAGTGAACATAGGAGAAGCTAAGCGACAACATAAAAACAACCTAGGTCTACGAAGCGAGCTACAACAACAAGAGAACTACCAACGGTGGACGAGGGCTAGTGCATAGGAGAGGAAAACTCACGGCTACTCGTGCGGGCGTCGTCGACGAAAATGATCGTGTGCCGGGCCGTCGTTCGCAAGCCAGTCCCAAAACTGATACTCCAGAAGTGTAGTGCGTGGTGGTCGACACGTAGACAGAAGTGGTGCGAAATACTGTGTATGTATCTGAAGGGACAGAGAGCACAGATAGTATAAAGGATAAAGGATAAAGGACGGCGTTACTCAATCCCTTCTGGGATGCGCCAGCGCATTCTACTTCTACGAGATGTCGTGGAGGCGACATGAATGTGTATTTGGCCATACAATGACTCGCGGTGGCCAGCCGATGAACAAGTCAGCGCTCTATCCTTCCCAGACAATTCTGGTACCAATTCACCGACCCCGGAGGGATGGAAGGCTTGGTTGGCCTGGGCGGGAAATCCGAACCAGGAACCTTGTATCGGGTGCAGTGCAGTCGCGCCTCCTCCGACTGCGCTGCACACGCCCAGCACAGATAGTATGCAGTCAAATTGCGGCGAGCGATCGACACGGTAGAACAAGAAAAATCGATAACCGATCGCGATCAAGAAACGCACTTACTAGAATAGCAAAACTACAACGACTTTTTGGGCTAGTGAAACGAGGTGCGAATCTAGTGCAAAGAGGCGCGAATCGTGACTACGTTACTACACTGAAAAGAACCTGGATTGGTGATACTGAAAATAGTTTCATTATACTATACAGTTATTTGAAGTCAGGTTCCGTTTACATTACGATCATCACCTATTGTTCCCTCTCCTCTTTTGTTCTGAACCAGCGCGACATCTGTGTTCACCCGTGTCGCGCGACAAAGAGATCCAGTGTCCTGCATTCGAGTTACTCGAACATTGACATAGTCACTGGCGCTGAGGGTTTTGAAAAAAGTGTGAACAAGCCGTACTGTGCGTCCTTGTGTTTCTAATGACATTTCGCGGAACCAGCACAATTACGCTTCTTGCTCAACGTGCACCAGTCAAGCGCATTACTTGACCGGTCCATAGGTTGGTTTAAGGTTGACAAGGCTCGGTGGTTTGGATGCCATCTCGAGCTTGCGTGAATTGTAGCATTCTAATCGCTGTTGTTTCCATTCCTTGTTGTCGAACAGGAATTGGACACCTTCGCCTTCCCCATTGCGCCCTTGATACCCATGAGGAGTTCACACAAACGGCACTGGCCTGTTTGTCATAATGTCATTCCAGAAACCGGAGATTTCTGCTTGATAAGTGCGAGAGTGAGTGTGTTTTTAATTCCAACCAAACTTCGATCTCTTCGGCGAAGAATGCTAGCATAGCTCCAGGAAGTATAAACTTTTCAGGCCAACATCGTCTTCTGGCCGATTGCTACGGATCAACCCGCCTCCTTCACATTGATTACAAGAGCCTCAAAAGAGGAAGAAATCAGATCGCTTTCTAAGGTGATTCTACTTGCTCTGCTAAATAGCTTTCACTGCTTCAACTAACTGTTCCAGATCCCTGATCAAGAAATGGGTGGAGACATTCGGCAGATAAAAGCGGATGGAACCGTTCACTAGTGGAAGCTCAAGAAGCCGATCTCACTGCCTTTGGTTTTCTTGAATTGCCATCGCTGGTTCCACAAGAACGGTTTCTGAAACAGCATTATATTAGTATAAAGCTTTAATTAAATGTCATTCTACAGAGGTATACCTTGTAACCGGTCGGTCAGAGGTTAAACATGTGCCTAGAGCATGCGCATCTATGTCACCTGTGGTCCCGCTGAGCATCGACTTGCTCAAGCGGGCGCTAGCAACGTCTACATCCGTCGCATCACGTGCAACGTGCTCCAGTGGATTCTACTCGCTCGAGGGACATGAAGAGCGTCCATATCGTTCACGGAGTTACTTCTTAGCAGATTTCAAGTCTTTTAAAAATTGATCTTGTCGAATCTCAATCGATTTCACTACACTACCGAACACTATCAAATGACGAAAAATCGTGACCATCTAACCATGGGCACGATGTGGTCTCTTCTTTTCAAATACTCTGCAAATTCTAACTCTAAACTCTGCAGTTGAAATGATATTTGGTACATTCTTTTGACAGCAAAGATTAAAATTGCATAAGACTTCCTGCATTTAATTGATTGTGGTGATTTACAATTGAAAAAGGAGATCTGCATAAATCACATACTGCTTCGCTTTTATTTGGGAAGAGTTCAGATTGGCTTCAAAACTATCTAGCTTTCCGTTAGGTCCTTAGTTTCGTTAAGTCCTCAGTTTGACGTAAAATGGTATAAAAATGTCGGTTATTGTTAAAAATACGTGTTTAGATACATTAGATAACCAAGGCGGGCGCAATCAACGGACGGGGAAGAAGCCTATAGCGTAGCGGTCGGATATGGGGACCCGGAATTCCCCCATTGCACACATACTGACGTGTACGTACGTTTAAGGCCGACGCATTCTTCAATCGCTGCGATGTCATTGCAGCGCTCAGTTCACGACCCTTCTGCCGCGCGCGATTGAGTAGTCGAAAGAAACTCCGTCGCAGCCGCGGCAACAGTGGCGGCCGGCATGCGCGATGGCTTCCCGCGCCCATCGCAGGCACGACATACTTTTTTCGCGCTGCACGCGGTGTTTAGCGCTGGTCCTGGGCGGATCGCCGTCACGCTGCCTTGCAGAGCGATGAGCGATTCGACGAGCGCATGGAACTCCACCTCCTGCATACTTCCCATCCCGGCCATTCCATCGCGGCGATGAGAGTATGCATGAGGCCTTATACAAGTTGCAAAGAGAGGGGCCTAGAATCGTACGTCATGTGACAGCAAAACGGGTAAAAACCCTTTTTACACGAGGAAATCCCACGAAACGTCGTACTTTTTTGAGTATTGTCAGGCTCCCCTCCCCGTCCGCTCATTGCGCCCTAAAGGGATAATTCCAAATTTTTCTGCTTTCTGATTTTTCTGTTTCCTAGCGATTTTGTCTATTCTGTTCTCTGGTCTTTTAGTTATGTTCGCTGGTGTCTATTGGCTGACTCTAGCAAACTTGATAAGACCGGGACGTACAGATTCACCAATGGATTTAAGGCATATTTATCTACAACAATAAAAGGATAAAGGATAAAGGACGGCGTTACTCAATCCCTTCTGGGATGCGCCAGCGCATTCTACTTCTACGGGATGTCGTGGAGGCGACATGAATGCGTATTTGGCCATACAATGACTTGCGGTGGCCAGCCGATGAACAAGTCAGCGCTTTATCCTTCCCAGACAAGTCTGGTACCAATTCACCGACCCCGGAGGGATGGAAGGCTTGGTTGGCCTGGGCGGGAAATCCGAACCAGGTACCTGGTATCGGGTGCACGCGACAGTCGCGCCTCCTCCGACTGCGCTACACGCGCCCATCTACAACAATACGACAAGGAAATGAGCGAGTACACGAGTGCAGACACAACCACAATGACAAAGAAAACTGAGTCTACTATACAGCGATACCGGCTTCTATGCGTTCTTTTCGCGCCCTTTGGCGGGATCTCCTTCAAGATCGTTCCTGCATTCAAAATGCAATTCAAATTCATGCGGGACGGTAAAAACAAAGAGACGCGAGACGACTGGGATCAGGAGGGTTAGAGGCGCATGGAACATGGGGCATTTCTGTCTTCGGGGCATAATTTTCAAAAGTCCCATTCCTGAATCGCATCTTGAATCCTATTCCTTCCTTCAAAGATACTGCGTTGTTTTAACATTTTTGATATGGCAGACGCGCCTAGCTTTGCGCATTAACATTCTCCAACGTCTGTGCATCACTCCTCAAAGAATGTTTTTAGCAAGGTATGTACATCCAATAGTTCCATTCGTGTGCAATGAGAACTGTAACCAGTGAACTAGTCCGTCGCTCTAACAAATGCGCAAGGAGATAATAAGCGCATAGCTGCGCAGTTAAAAGAGACACCGACTGTCATATGCGTTCTGACGCAAGATCCTTGGTTCAGATTTCTCGCGTAGTTCAGCCAAGCGTTCTTTCGAAGTCGGTGACTTGCTACTACACCTGTTTGGGAAAGAGAATAAACCACCGACCTATTTATCGGCTGCTCACCGCAAGTCACTGTATAGGGCAGATACGCATTCAGATTGATCTCGTAAAAATAGAGTGCGTGGCGTATCCCAAAAGAGATTGAATAGCGTCGATCTATCCTTTGTCCCAGCCGTGAGAGGCTACTGCCCTCCAACTTCGATCGGCTCTGACTCTGCTGTTCAGGACCCGAACGAGATACATTTTTGCATTTTTGAGGCGGAGGCGCTTATTTCTATATTGAACGTTTCCGTCATTCAGAGCTGCGTCCACATTCAGAAGACTTGCTCCACTAGTCGTTCAGCTTGCACCCTGATTCAGAAGACACGTCGTGAACGTCGTGTAACGTGCGTTCGGATTCAGAAGAGGTGCTCCAAAAATCGTGCAGCTCGCGTACGCATTCAGAAGACGTGTTCCGCTAGTCGTTCAGCTTGCATCTTGACTCAGAATACATTCTCCAGAAGTCGTGTAACGTGCGTCCGAACTCAGAAGACCTGCTCCGAAAGTCCTGCAAATTGCATGTGGATGCAGAAGACGCGCTCAAGAGGTCGTGCAACGCGCATCCTGATTCAGAAAACGTGTCGTTCACGTGCGTCCGGATTCAGAAGACGAGCTCCAAAAATCGCGCAACGCGCATCCGCATTCAGTGAAGTGCTCCACTAGTCATTTGGGTTAGCCTCCTTGAGCCAGATTCATCAACCGCTCACAGCCCTCTAACGGTGAAAATACCCCCAAACCTCCTGATACGACATTCATCAGCCTCAGGTTTGGCGGTGTTTTCACCGTTAGAGCGTGGTAAGCGGTTGATGAATATGGCCCGTGAATTCGGATTAGTAAATCATTAAATTCGGTGTGATGTGGGTAGAAAAAAGAACATATTACATACTGTGGCACTCCTTATATTCCTTACCTTTTCCTACACCACAACCCTTACATTTTTAAATCTGTTACCTGATGAGTCACAAATGCGACTACTTCCGTTTTTACATGGAGGTCATTTTTATAGACCTTGAGCGTCGCCTTCACATCAGGCACAAAAACCGTAATATTAAAATCTTCAAGGAATTCATGTAATCAGTCATCGATTCGAGCTATATTGAGGCTATACAGATATTGAAACAGATATCTTCTCTCCGAAACGTATGATCGCTTTTGCTTCCAAACCGGTAAAAGGACCGATGGAGATTTAGCGCCCTGATGAGCGAGTCGAATGCGGATTATGGTCGTTATTCTGTTATCTTCTCGTTGTGTACGTCTGGTTCAAAACAACGCCTCACACAACTGCCCCAGTTTTTTCAACTATTTTCCGTTTCTCTGCTTCTGCGGACTTTCAACTACTCTGTCTGCCCTCCTCGCAGTTCTGAGTTCGCACTAGAGTGTAGACACTGAACAGTGGATTTTTACCCAGGGTATATGCGCATCCAATTACTTGCCGATCGATTGATGACGGCTGGCGTGTATGTGTATGGAAACCATTTCCGATACGTGGTGCTCTGCTTGGGATTCCTCTGCCTTACGTCGATCTGTTCCAATTATGTGATTATCAATTTCACCTTCATATGCATGGCAAAGGATCAATCGGAATCTGTTGAGGTCGGAAATGGTGTGAGTTTTCTTAATGTTGGCTTAGATAGGTGGCGTCGCCTTCAAAGTGTGACCTAGTTCGGGACAAGGTGTGATTAACGAGTGGAGTATAAGGAGCAGCATGATAGAAGAAAGAAAGTCATTCTACTGTAGATAATATCGCATATCGCACCACTTTAAAAATTTATGTAAAGATTATCTCATTGACGTTTATTTTCCCATAGCATCACCGGCATTAACAGTTCGCCTACTTGAAAAAACGAACACTGTCAGTATCTTCATACATCCCTGTGTGCCAGAAAGACTCAGTGAGACGTACTCGTTCGAAAGGCATGGAGACCACCACACTCCTCTTTCAGAGCACCCACGTGGGATTTTGACAAGAGCGTTGGCTGACGCCGGGGTGTTCTTCAAGCATTATCGGTGCTAGATAGAAGCAAGATAAAAGCAGAGTGCACATGCTTTCGTCCCTCGACTGATAGGTGCGATCCTGTATGCGTTGTGCATGGCGCACTCTTGAAGCATTACTAGCACGACAGAGCAGTGGCAAAGTAAGCCATGCTTGAGATACTCCGAAAACATGTATGTCCAGGAATTAAGCGGTGTAGAGCGGGTGTCAGCTTAACTCTTTCTGACTCTGGGGGCCACCTAATTTTCGACAAGTTGTTCGGAGAGGTAGGGCTGTGAGGCTCCAGTGTGGATTGTAAAAGCTTCATCGTTGTTCAGCTTTTTCGAAGTTACGTTCGCCAGATTGAGGGCTGCAAATAGGTTGGAAAGGTGGTTAGAAGCCGACATCTTCATATACGTATTCAACCACACCTTCCACGTTAAGTGAAGATAACCATGTTTGTGCGAAGGTAGTATAGTGGTATAGTGAGTAGAAGAGGTTGTATAAACTAGACGATAAGTTCCTTTTGTATCCTGGCTAACAAACCCTTCCGTATCTCCTGCGCCGAGTAGTAAGTATCAAACGTGTCCAAGAAAAGACAAAGCACTTTCATGCCCATGGGGTTTCAATGCTCACTGTAATAGGCACACCCTTAAACAGCTTTCCCGGTTCACCCCGTAGAGGTGGGATTTGTGGCTTACCTGTAGATCGATTTGTTAGGGGTCCCAGAAAGAATGTCGCTTCGGACAGAAAACTTTAATTCATGAAAAGTAATTAAAACCAAACCTTATTCGGTGATATTTTTTCACAATTATCAACAATCTTTCGCCAACTTATACCGAAAGAATAGATCTCGTCTTTCAAGAAATGAGCTGGCCGCGAATCGAGGAAGTTGCACACCCAAATCCGATTTTGCGACAGATTTTAGCCAGCTGCCTAGGTGTTAACCAGTATCTCTTCCAAATGGAGTTATTATATTAGGTTGGTGCATAAGTTCTCGGACATTTGGGGCATGAAATATTTATTATCACAACATACGAACGACAATATCAAATCATTTGAAGTAACCACCCTTTACATCAGTTGTCTTTCTCCAACGTGCTGGTAAGTCATGGATGCCTTTTCTCCAAAGCGTGGCCGATTGTGATTCGAAAAATGTGAGCAGTGCCTGCTTGACATCCTCTCGGTTCCTAAATTGCTGGCCGTCCAAATAGCGTTGAAGGCTTGAAAACAAATGACAATCAGAAGGAGCGAGATCTGGTGAGTAAGGTGGATGTGGAAGAACGGTCCATCCGTAGTCCGCTAACTCAGCCGCCGTCGCTCTAGCAATATGCGGTCTAGCGTTGTTGTGTTGAAAATACACCTTCACTTGCTCTCCTGGTGTGGTTTGAAGGTGGGCCCTCAACTTCCTCCGTTGGTTGACGTAAACCTCTGCCGTCACTGCTATCCCTTCGTCCAGCACCTCCCAGTATTCTGCGCCAAGAACGCTCCACCAAATGCATAGCATCACCTTTTTCACGTGAAGGTAGGGTTTTGGAACGTCTTCTGCCTCTCCGGTTGCGTCAATCCACCGTGCACGCCGGTGATAATTAGAGTAGAGTGTCCACTTCTCATCCCCGGTGACAAGGTTGTCCAGCCATCCGTGGGTACCTCTGAGGGTAAGGAGAGACAGAGCGACATCGGCTCTGCGATCCATGTCATGCTGCGTCAAGTCGTGAGTTACCCAGCGACCCAATTTTTGCACCTTGCCAATCGACTTCAATCCTCGAACGACTGTTGAGTGACTAACACCAAGAGTGCTTGATAGTTCGCGAGTGGTTTGGTATGGGTCCGCTTCCACTCTACTTCGGAGGCCATCCAAATCCAGTGTCATCGGGCGCCCTTCTCGTTCATTATCTTCAACGGAGAATTCACCAACTGCAAACTTCGAGAACCACTGGTACACAGTACTTCGAGCAGGAGTACTCTCGTTGTAAACTTCCTCCAGGCGACGATACGATTCGTTGGCATTGAGGCCAGATTGATGCAGGAATAACATGACGTGCCGAATATGCGTCTCAGTTGGGATGAATTGCTTAGCCATAATAGCTGACGTTAACAACGCAGATGTAAATGTTAGGAACAGTTCTGTAGCACTTTCCTTTCTCTGTCGATCGACCGTTTACGCGTTGATAAATGTGAGAAATTTGGCGGGAAAATGCGCTTTCAAATCAGGAGGGATCAAATGTCCGAGAACTTATGCACCAACCTAATAGTAAATCCATTTTTTGCCCGACGTAGACGTATGGAACCGAGAAATTCAGCTCTTGACTTGGGGAAGAAGAATTTCGACAATTGTTATACGCGCGGCTTTGTACGCGTCGGACAGCAAGCGCGGCTCCCATCTGCCACATTTGTTCGACTTCCCGATTTTGTGCAAGTGCCTCTGGATAGTCGATTTGGAGCAACCGAACTCTACTGCAAACTCACGAGTCGATTTTATCGGATCAACTTCAACGGCAATTAGTAAAAGGTCGTTATCCAGAAAAGGCGCCTGTCTTCTGTGTTCTTCGTCTTCAAGACTTTCGTCGCCGACGGCAAAACCTTGAAACCACTGCTCACATTGTCTTGTGGAAGCGACATCTTCGCCAAATCCAACTGCCAACGAACGATGCGGTTCTGCGGCGGATTTCTTCAAATTGAAGTCGTAGAGAAGGCACGCGAGTACAATCATTTTCTGGTCCATTGTGGTCTGAAGGCTGTAGTTTTGGAAACCGATGAGGAAATAATGAAGTAGAGACAGAAAATGAAAAGATGAAACATCGCCAAAAAACTAACCTTAAGTGAGCTCACAACCGATATGAATAATTTTGAAAAGAAAGCCACAATGTAAACGACATTCCTTGTGGGACACCTGTTTGCTGCAACTTACCAGGCACATTGAATGGACTTTTGGTTTATCGTGAAAATTTCGCGATCCGAATTTTTGAGCATCAATCCAGTGCTTTGCATTTCGTCGGAAGCGCGAGACGAAAGGCTCAAAGAAACTTATGCTTATTTGGCTTGGGTGAGGATTCGAACCCGCCTAGTTGGGCGCATGCGTAGAAGGGGGCACGATCGTAATTAGGACTCGCCAGACATTCTACAGGCATTGTACCTCCAAGGACTACACACATTTGCTACACTTCTTGCAATTTCATTGTTTTCAGACGTTCAGAAATCCTCTAGACTACACCTCACTGGAGAAGAGCGCTATCATATGGGCCGTAGCCGTCGGAACTGTGGCTGGAACATTTCCCGTCAACTATTTGTACATAAAATATGGCGCAAGGTAAGCGAACAGTGCTTCCTTATATTCTGCTTATTACCCATTTGTGAAGCGCGTGGAGCGCAGTTGCAGGAGGCGCCGGCTGTCGCCTGTACCCGATATCCTGTCTCGGATCCCCCCCCCCAGGCAAACCAAGCCCATCCCTCCGGGGTGGGTGCCAGACTTGTCTGGGAAGGATAAAGCGCTGACCTGTTAATCGGCTGGCCACCGCAAGTAGGTTGTATGGCCAAATACGCATTCGACTCGCCTCCACGACATCCCGTAGAAGTAGAATGCGTGGCGCATCCCAAAAGGGAATGAATAAAGCCGTCCTTTATCCTTTATCCTTTACCCATTTGAGTCGTTGTGCCAACCCGTGCATATCATATGAGATCTTCACCTCCATTTTTTACATTGGACGAACTTATATAATATTAGTAACTCGAGTGGCGCAGCTGGAAGAGGAGCCGACTGTCGCGTGCACCTGATACCAGGTTCGTGGTTCGATTTCCCGTTCAGGCCGGCCAAGCCTTCCATCCCTCCAGAGTCGATGAATTGGTATCAGACTTGTCGACTGGCCACCGCAAGCCATTGCATGGGCAAATGCGCATTCAAATCGCTTCCACGACATCCCGTAGAAGTACAATGCGTGGCGCATTCCAAAAGGGAATGAGTAACGCCTTCCTTCCTTTTTCTTTTATCTTTTATAGTATATTCCAACAAAGTCAGTAAAACTCATCGGAAGGCACTGAAATTCATTGCGGCAATATCCGATTCTGGAGCTCTATGAAACTCTTCGGATGGGAGGGTGTGACAAGGTCGACAGAATTCTCAATAGGCAGAGCAAGCAGGAAGTCGGAGGAAGTCCGATGAGCACTACACCTGCCCAAGGAATTAGGTAGCCTCACTGTGGTGACGGTTCCTGATAGTGCCATCTGGATAAGAAGCGCTAACAACAAGCATGACTCTAGGATGCGTTCAACTATTCCGTTTCCAGGTGGCCATTTTTCTTCTCTGGCATGGTATCAGTGGTGTCAACGGCGATGATTCCTACCGCAGCTCATCTGGGCCTGTGGTATCTATTAGGCTCCCGATTCGTGCAGGTCAGTAGTGTCACCTTGGTAACCTAGAAAATAAACAAATTTAAAGGGTATCTCACACTGAACATTCAGAATTAAACACTATTTATTTATTTATTTGTGGACATACGGAAATTACGCTTAAAACATGTAGTTGCCCCAATATCCAATAAGTAGTACGAAATAGCTCACACCCTTCTAGGACTATCAAGCGCCAGTGAAAAAAAAAAACAAAAACGAAAAGAACAACGTCGGTAGAAGGAAAGGAAAAGAAAACGTCAACAGCAACCATCGAAAATGAAAGCTAGCAAAAAGCATCAAAAATTGTTAAGAATAGCAGGAGCTACAGGCGCAAGTAGACCCTTATGTCGAGGAAACCTCTCAGCTGATGACTTTATGAACCAGCAATTTGGAGGCGCCGAGGTTATTGTAAGCGGAATTGAGCATTTGCAGAAAACTGTTTTCAAGATAGGAGTCACTTTTTTTGAAGCGCTTCACGAATTTGCATGTTATCCTTGAGCAGGGCCATGTCAAATTTCTCTGACAAGGAGGGCCTCCAAACTGGCGGTGAGCTTTTGCGGTGGAGTTTTTACAAGATGTAGGGTCCCGTGTGGGGAGTCCAAAACCACAATTACTTTGTCCGGAATGCTCTTCTGTGGTCGAAACGGACGCGTGGACGCGTGATCGCGAAGCTCATGACGCTCTGCTGTCACCCAGAGCAATGTGGTCGGTTGGCGTAGCGGTAGTGTTGCAGCTTCACAAAGCATGATCGTGAGTTCGATTCCCCCTTGTACTTGTGTTTCTGCATTTTGCGATTTATCGTCAGTGGGACCATTCATTCCCATTTGCAACACAATTTTGAACAAAAACCCGGCAAAAATGTCGTTTACGTTCATCGAGCTCTTTAAAAGTGGAAAGGGAAAATTTTTGACTTTCAGGTTAAGCAGGTAAAAAAGCAGATTCGTGATAAACTCCCAAATGTAACCCCCATGCTCAAAGTTGGGGCGAAATTGATGCATCCGACCTCACCACCCTCACTTACTCGCACCTTCTCTAAACTGTCATAAGAAAACGGAAAATCCAGAAACCGTTGTTAGATTCTGATAAGCACTCTAAGTAACACCCGTAACCAAAGTATGAAGAATTATTTTTTCGACTTCGCTAGTAAGTGCATGGGGCCCACCGACAACAAGTCGCAAAATGCAGAATCACAAATACAAGGGGAATCGAACTCACGACTATGCTTTCGTGATGCTACAACACTACCGCCACGCCAACCGACCACATTGCAGTGGGTGACAGCAGGGCGTCATGAGCAGGGATGGGCGGAAATTTTTCTGGAAAAAGCGGAGGACGAAAGACAGAACGGAAACGTTCAAAATGGCCGGAAACCGGAATACGAAACGTGGAAACGGAAATGACACATGTTCGCCATTTTTTCAAAAGTGCATCTGAAACGGCGTCAGAAGCGACTTCTATTGCATCTTTTCTTGTTCAGAACTTTGCGATCAGCAGAATCTTCCACAAATTGATGCTCATACTCATCGTAACATAACATAACGAAGCATGAATTCATAACAGTGTCATGATAACCTTTGGCTGAGCAATAAACAAAAACAAATTCAAGGGCTTATTTCACTATTTCAGCATACAGTCTTTACTTACCTAGTCCCTTCGACTGGTTCTTCGCTAATTTTTTTGATGCTCTTTTTTGAACGGTAGACTTCACCGACTTAATCATTTGAGGCTACTTACAGACTCAATTTAAAAAAAAACAGACTCGGTGAAGTCAAAAACCGGAGTAGCGACCTAGATCATTTTCCGACCAGGAAGGAGATTCCTCTCAAGATTTTTGGAAACCTCATGGACGACGTAGTGACTACACAGATATCTGCATATTCAACATTAGCAGTTACATTGTAATCACCAAAACTAGTACTGAGAATTCATTCTGGGCTCTAAGATGGCAACCGGATGACTGATTAGTCATGTGGGTCTATACTTCCACAGGAATATTCAGCTTGTGCCAGCCTAGAAACCCTGCGCCCAAGGTGACACAGCTGGACAGTTCCTAGATGGTTCTCGAAGCAATAGATTTGTTTCAAAATTCAATAAATCACCATAGTCACTCAAAATAACAGCTCATGGTAGATAATCGTGATGCTTCATTTAAAAGTGAGTCGCATAACTCCATATGGATGAATATCACACCCAAAGAAATTAAAAATTGAAATTTGCACCTTTGGTCAGGAGCACTGATGTAAACTTGGAGAGCAAACCGCATGTCACAACCTTCACTGAACCCTTTGTTTCATGATACTGCGCTATATGCTTGCAAAGTTTCTGTAGCCATTTGCAGCTACGGATCAAGAATTTTATGATCATTCAAATGTTGAGTGCATTTTCTTGGCATACAATGCATACATAGCCTTTGTGGCACATTAATTTTGCCCTGCATCCAGCCGTTGCCATTTCTGAGTGCTTTTTTTTTTGGTAGTCTTACCAATTTCAAGAATATTAATGCTAGAGTTGTCAAACAGTATTTCTTTCACAATTATACGAAGAAGAAAGTTTATTAACTGATTGTGTTCAATAGAAAACTAGTGTGGAACAGTGCCCATTTCCGTTTCCGCCTTCCGGCGCAAAAACAGGCGGAACACGGAACGGAACGGAAAAGCCCAAAATGCCGAAAACCGGAATTCGGAACACGGAACTCGGCTTCGCGCTCACGCGTCCACGCGCTTTTTTCGACCACAGAAGAGCATTTCGGACAAAGTAACTATGGTTTTGGACCTCCCACACAGGACCCTACATCCTGAAAAATGGCAAAAGCTCACTGGCAGTTTAGAGGCTCTCCTTGTGAGTTCTTCCAATTGTAGCATATGTTCAGGAATAAACCTTAAACTTTTATGTTTCAGAAGCAATATTTAAGTCACCATTTTGTCGGTGCGAGCTAGTTCTCCCATCCTTCTTCAAAATGAGGTTGTCTAACAAGTGCTTGTGAATCAAAGAGGATGAAGTAGGGTTTTGGTAACTTTTTTAAAGTAATAACTCTGTACAAGAAGCCAGAAACTATGATCGCCATCTTAAGCATTGCCCAATCCGCGATAGTTCTGATATCTCTAAAAAGATGACCTTTCATAAATAAAGATATTTCCATCAACTTCTTGAAGGAGAAGGAAAATTGTAGTTGCACTTAACGCTAGTCCTCAACAACGTAGAAAACATATCAGTTTTTGCATGTGCACCATTTTCACGTGAAACTAGAGGCCTTTCAAATCAAATTGGACACATCTAAACAAGCCTAAAGCTTTTGAAGTGAAACTGAACACCTTCCAAATCAAAAAAAGCTCCTCCCCCTCAAACTTTCAACCAGAAACTCTCCAGACAGATAAGACTAAATTTTACTCAATGAACATTTCGCATGACTTTCTTTAAAGCTTTATTTCTCCTACCCAATAAGTGAATACATTGTCTAAAAATTTTAGGAAATTTTTGAGAAAAAAATTGTTGTTTAAGGCATGTTTTAAAAAGAAGAAACGTTTTCATTTCTAGTACTGAAAGAAGAGGTTGCGCCATGCCCGTTCAGGGCGTCGCGATTTTTATTCGGTTGGTAGCAAAATTTTGACAATTGTAAACAAGACACATATCCTCACTTTGATGTTTTACGTAAGCTGTGTTTACACTATCAACCAAGTAAAAATCGCGATAATCGCCTTTCGACATGTACTACTCCAGTTGTAGTTTTATTTTTTCTTCATTTATTTGTAGCTGTAATTGAGATTTTCCGAAAAAGGGTTCGAGAGGTTGATGAGAAATTGATATTTTGTCATAATACAGCTAATAAGGCTGCGTGATTCCTCGAAATTTTAGCACTAGGGAGGAGATTACAATCTATTGCTCTGTTCGTTGCGTTTCTTCCCAAAAATAAAAAAGTGTTGCAAGGAAGAGGAAGAGTTTAGGGCCTCGCATACTCGGCCGACTTTGCGGCGATCGGAATTCTATGCGTACGTTGGGCACCGCTCTCTCAGATGAGCCTCTTCATCGGCACCCTGACCTCATTCAGCTCACTGGCAATTATCATCACAGATCCGTTGGCCGCCATGGTGAGTTCCCTAGCTTGATATGGCGAGCTTTTGTTATAAAAATCGGAAGTTTCATTAGGGTAGTGCTCAAACCCGCCCAGTAAAGAACTGTCTTCAACATTATACCCTTGTCAACACCTATGGTGTTGAGCACCAGTCATTTACTGTTCACTTGTTCGATTATTTATTTAAAGCACGTAGGTTTGCGCTCATCATCAAGCCTTAAAGATGTCATGGGAAAAGCATGACAAATAATGAATTATGCAACCAGTTCACCATAAATTTAGAGGACAATCAAAGGGTAGAAGCCATCCCTTTCACGAAAATGTCTACATTTTCAGCTGTGCGAGTCGAGTCTCGGCTGGCGCTCTGCCTACTATTTTCATGCCGGTGCCGGGGTGGTATTGTTCACTCTCTGGCTCTTCTTCTACAGGGACAGTCCGCAGCTACATCCAAGTGTCAGCGAAAAAGAACTGGCCTCGATTCACAGGAATAAAACCCAAGCGCATATCGAGCCGGACAGCTTTGTTCCGTACAAGGTGAGACCATGGTCATTGCCATGTCATTTTTTATGCTCAGAGTTAGTAAGAAGGACAAGTGATGCGTTCACAAAACGAAGGAAAGCTGCGGCAAAATCGATAATCGATAATCGATCGATCGAATTCAATTTCGAACAGTCACGCATTGAGGCGAAAAAGCGATTTATAGGAAAATGTACCGTTCTTTACGGTGGGAGGTTTTACTTTCACATCTCCACCGGACACTGGCAGCGCACAGTGCAAACAACGTCATGGCTTATTGAAGAACTCAGGGATCGGTTAGGCGTATTTTATAGTTCGGCGACACGTCGCCGACAATGTCGGCGACAACTTACGACAGCCGACAACCGTACGCAGCAGAACGACAAGTTGCGGCTGACCGTCGAGCCGCAGCTGAAAACGGCGGCCTACGCAAAATTCTTGAATCGGACTTTGAGGGACGGCACGCTCTGGGTTTATTTAAGAATTCTGAGCATGCCGCTTGTGTATACATTTGTTTCTCTTCATATTTCGACATATTTCGAGCAGTCCTCGAGCCTACAATGTTTTAATGGGTGATCGAAGCCATTTTGATTCAACATTGAATGACATAGCAGGTGGAAGATGTTAGAAGGATGTAGATTTTCCGGTCAAAAGTTTTGCGCTTGGCGGGACTCCAACCCTGGCCTCTAGCGCAACAGTTTTGATCGCAACTGAACAGCCCTGTAATAATTTTGAGCATTCCCGTAAACCCCATTTCATCCTACAGAACACTTTTTCTGTAGGATAATTAAAGGCAAGATCTAGGTAAAACTCACTGGCTTCCGTCTCTGGCTCTTCTTCTATAGGGACAGTCCATAGCTGCATCCAACTGTCAGCGAGTGACAGCATAAAAGCATGGTGATGTAGCTTGACTACCACACACTGGTGGCTGGCTGAGGATCAGACCTAGGGACCAATCGGCTTGAGTACCGTTGGGATCAGATCAAGCGAACCAACGCTCTTTCGCTTTACTGGCCAAGCACACACGGAAGGGAAGTTTGTCCGTTTCCATTACGTGCTTTACTCATAACACGTCAAGGTGTGAGCACCCAGATGTCCTACAATCCTCTTCACCCCGATTAGGATAATGAAAAAGAGGGTCAAAATCGCTTTCTGACCTTTCATCTGCTTGGGATATTGGAGTCCATATCGCCTCCATGTTGGGCGCTTTGATCACATTTTTATCCAATTCTGGCGTCCGAGTTATTACTGCGTGGAGGGACGGAAGGACGCCGCTTTCCTCACTTCTCTACTCCGCGTTTCTGGCCGGTTACCAAATGATGGCATTGAAAACGCGCTCTGATGCACAACTGTCGTCGGCGGTGCCGCCGAGATGTCGAGATGGCATGCATGAAGGCCAAATGGCGGAGTGGCCTTTTACCCCCCCCCCGCCCTTTAAACAGAGGCGTAGCAAATGTCTGCGTCTCCACTATCTCGTAAGCCCTAGTTCATACTTTCGTCGCTGCGCGCGCGGCACCATGGTGGATAGGTATCGACCGGGAGGCGCGAAAAATCGATACCTATGGCGATAGTGGTGCCGCGCCGCGAGTCGGCGCAAGTATAAACTAGGGCTAAGGCAGCCACTTGACTGTCGAGCAAGCCCAGGGGGTTGGGGGTGGGCGGGACAGGGGACGAAGGAGTAGAACGCTCGGCCGCCAGGCCAAATTGATCAATACCTTCCCGATCTGTGTCCATAGGTGCCTGGCATACATCCGAGTCGCTCCAGCGACGGATCGCGGCGACAATGTTGACGGGTAGCTACGAACTGCATAGCTACCCGCGCAATACAGCCGACGCGACCCGTGGCGCGACGCGGGAGTGTGGCCTATACTATACTTCGGCGACGCGTCGTCGACGCTGCGACCCTTTACCGACGTCGCCACAGACGTCGTCGACAGATTCTGTGGCGGCGTCCGCGACATCGTCGGCAGGAGAGCATCGGAGCGCATTTTTAGCACTGGAGCGCAGTGTGCTAATAGAAGTACGGCGCAGTGTTGAGCATTTAACGACTATTGACTTATGGATTCAACGAATTGACCAGCATTTTCCTTAAATGACTTTATTGAGCTTAGCAGAGACCTATTTCGTTAAATCGCATTTTTACGCGGAATTTTCGAAATTCACTATAAAATTTAACTCTTAATTAATGTCACTTGCATTTCAAAAAAGCTCTTCGTAGAGGTTTGCAGTATCATTTCAGAAAGCGAGGAAACACTACTTATTTGAATCAGTTCCTCTACCGCCGTTTCGTATTTTTCTGTTCCAAGGCCGTCTTCCATATTTTGGTTGCTCCGTATCAATTTTTTTTTTGCAATTCTTCTCCGCTCTCTTCAGTTTTCAGTTTTCCTCACAGTTTTATTTCGTATTTCTTGCTCTGCAAGAACGCGAAAAGGCCTAGAAAACGCGAATAAAACGGGTGAGAAGAACAGAAAAGCGAAGAAAGGTGACATAGAGAAGGGAACGTGGGTATTAGGCATCCACTCCCTCCCCAAACACTTAGTGTTCGAGCAAGCTGAACGGATTTTCGCACAGAATTAGGCAATAGTTGTGAGACTAATCACGAAAGACTTGCACTATTGGTGTCCACAAGACGGGCGTTTTTGGGAGGTCGAGCGTTCTACCCCCTCGTCCCCCTGGCCCGCCCACCCCTCCCCAAACCCTGGGCTTATTCGAGAGTCCAGTGGCTGCCTTACGAGATAGTGGAGACGCAGACGTTTGCCACGCCTCAGTTCAAGGGCGGGGGTAGAACGCCACTCCGCCGTCTTTTTGCACTTCTCGATTTCGTAATTTGAGGTCCGGTGGGGATGGTGGCAGGCCGGGAACGAAGAACCAACCCACAATCAAAATACTCCATCGGAGCACATTTCCTGCCACCCTTGGATGACATCGGCGACCTCGTCGACGCGTGTGTGGCGACTTCGGCGGAGCTCTCGAAGTAAAATATAGGCCTATGCCACGTGCCATACGTGGCGTCGTGACTCTCGGCGTCGAAGTATAAACGAGCCCTGTGTGTGCATCAGGGGTGCACACAAAATTCTGTGCGTTAAATTTTTTTAACGAAATTTTTTAACGGAAAATTTTCGTTAAATTTCCGGTAAATCGTTAAATTTCGTTAAAAAATGCCATTAGCTGCAAATCATTATTTCAAGTGGAAATAATCAAGGAAAACCTTCTACGTTTCAACTTCAAGAGGTCAACAGCTAAAGTTCAAGGAATGGAGTGTAATACTACAATGTAAATTAATCAATTGAACATCAACAAACATAAAAAATAGAGAAGCTCTCAGCGAAAAATTACCCACAGTTGTGGAGTAAGAACAGCTATGGATTTATCATTGATGATGACCACCGACAGGTCATCTTAAAATGTGTGATCAGGCAGAACCCGGATTCCCCCTTCCCTCGTTTCCTAGTTCTACGAGCATATACAATCTCGATGCGGGCACCAGCCCGCTAGTGCAGAAAGAGTTAATGAAAAATACAATTAAAAGCCCATTCGTGGCATGAAAGCCCATCAGTGGCATGTTAACACGTTGTCAAACACATAATTTTCAAGTGCTTGGTGTGTGGGACCAATCCATTTTTTTTGCAACGTCGGGACCATGATGCGGCATCGTGTCACACCGCCCCACACTGCCGAAAAGGTGTGACACGTCATCAACGTGTTAACGTTCGCGATAAATAGCTTTTCTAATTTTTGTTATTAGCGTTTTTCTAAAATCTTTAACTACTTCCAGCAGCCGAAAACATTCTCTCCGTCTCCACTGTTCTAGGTGGCTGGCAAACGTATTCTGGGCCAAACAACGCCAAGTGGTGAGAAGCATATCTTATGAGGGGTTAGATCAGTACTTAGTGGACTCGTTGACGTGCTTGCTGGCTCGGCGAAGAAATTTCTAGCTCCAAAATGCATTGAAGGATAAGGATAAAGGACGGCGTTACTCAATCCCCTTTGGGATGCGCCACGCATTCTACTTCTAAGGGATATCCTGAAGGCGATTTGATTGCGTACTGGGCCGTAAAATGACTTGCGGTAGCCAGCCGATGAAGAAGTCAGCGCCCTTTCCTTCCCAGACAATTCTGGTATCAATTCTCCGACACGGGAGGGATGGAAGGTTTGATTGGCCTGAGCGGGAAATCAGAACCAGGAAACTGGTTTCGGCTGCACGCGAGCATCTCCTCCGACTGCTCTACACGTGCCACAAAACGCATTATTTCCAAAAAGTCAAACCAATTCATGAAAATATTAAAATATTCTTGCTGACAACAAGTTTCTTCAAGAGCAGTCCTAATCGGGGGGATGAGAGGTGATAAACTCACTGAGAAAAACGTCCGTTAAAAAATCCGTTAAATTTCTAAAAATTCCCGTTAAATCGTTAAGCCAGGTTTTACCGAAAAATGCCGTTAATTCGTTAAATTCGTTAAATCGTTAACCGTTAAATGTGCACCCCTGGTGTGCATGCAACGCGCGACGCGATGTAAGGGTAAGGCCCCGTTTATACTTCGTCGTGGCGCGGCGCGATGGCCACGCAATGATTCCAAATTGATCGATCGCGTCGCACAATCAATATGGCCACTATATGTAGATGGCGTCGTGTCGCGCCGCGACGAAGTATAAACGGGGCCTAAGCCCTAGTTTACACTTCCGCCGCCGCGCGGCGCGTCACCACGATCGCCATAGATATCGACTTTTCGCACCGCCCGATCAATATCTACTCCTACTATGGTGCCACGTCGCGCGGCGGCGCAACTATAAACTAGGGCTAAGGCGCCTTTTATACTCGCGCGGCCGCGCGGTGCGGCGTGATGGTTGACAAAGCTATCGATTTTTCGCGCCGCCCGGCTGCGCCGCATCGCATTCATACTCCGCCGCCTCAAAACACCACATTTGACGGAATTTCGGGTTACGGTATTCGGCGAATCGCGCCGCTAGAGGGGAGGACGCGGCGCGGCGCGATCAGCTGCGGCAGATTCGGGGTGGAGTGGGAGATTCACCATCGAAATGAAACATTTTGCTATGTCCTCTTTGTTTTGGTTCCCCCAACTACCAAAGCAAAGAGGGTGTATCGAAATTACGGCACTGTAGTACTTTCAGGACTCAAAAGGTCGAGGAGGGGTCGAAAAGAATTTTCGACCAAACTTCTTTGGGGGCGGGGTGGTACTTAGGGTGCTGGTCACGAATCTGACATTCGTTTTGCGGTAGGTTCGGATGACTAAAGCTGTCGAGGTCACAATTGTCAAGCTGTCGAGGTCACGATTTCGCCCAAATTTCGCCTAGGAAGCTTATTTGGTGTGCTGATCACGAATCAAACATCCGTTTTTCATATTACGCTGGAGTTTGAGCGAAATCAGTGACCATGACCTTAGTCACCCGTAAATTCCGTAGCATAGGAAGATAATGGAGATCTGTACACATTCACGAAGTTTTGCCTACTAGGCTAAAGATATGTTTAGTGCACAATGACCCCGGAATGGCCATATGAGAGAGAATTCTGAATGATTCTCGACAATGAGAACCTTCCAGCAAGCTTACTTTTGATACCGCACACCACGCTGCTGCAAAATAAAGAGTCGATTAGTGTCATTTGCATTGCAGGGATTCGACTCAATACCAGGGTCACCAATTTCAACCATAGGTTAAGCAGACGACTTCGACCCAGCTTTAAGAGAGGATTCGTCGCTTCCACAGAAATTCCACCACTAACCTTGACAAGATGCATTCCGCTGATCAGCCTGACGAATCCTTTCTGTTTTGGTTCTTCAGTGACTCATGGACAGTCTCCTCCGTCATCCGCTATGGCGGCACACGGACCGTAGTACGTAGAATTTGGTCGGCGCGCGTCTCTAACGCTCCCCTTTTTAAGTGCAATCGCGCAGCGGCGCGTCAAATTCGGGGCGCGGCGCGACTGGCCGCGCCGCGCCGCAGCGGGAGTATAAAAGGCGCCTAAGGGGTCGTTTAGTGTGCGCGCGACGCGCGACGCGATGCACGTGTAGTGGCCAAATTGATCGAGCGACGCGACCGATCAATCCGGCCGCGACGCATGGCATCGCGTGCACAGTAGACGACCCCTAAGCCCCTATATCCATTCGTCGCGCAGCCCGAACGATGCGAGCATAGTCTAGCAGAATACTTAAGTATCGGTCCGCCTTCGCATTATCTAGAGAATTTGAAGCGGCAATTTTCAGCAGAAGAAGGTATTGCAGATGATATGCTTGCTGCCAGGTAAGGAGTTTAGTGTTCAAGTAATTATATCAAACTTTGATGGAGAGGATTTTTGCACAGAAATTCAACGCAATGTCTTCGTCATTCAGAAATCCATCACCTTACCAGACTGGTGCGTGCCATTTCTACTTCAAACCAAACTTTTACATCTAAAACGAAAGCCTTCCGTACAAAGATTCAAAACCATTCGAAAGGACATGCTTATAAAAAGGCAAAAAGAGATTCGACTAAAAAATTTTGCCCCGACTTTAAATGAAGGGTATTATCGACACCCGTCAAGGTCAGTACTTGTTACTTCTGTCTTTCGAGGATGTTACGTTATTGTAGACGCCTTATTTGCAAAAATTAACTAGTATTTTTAAAATGAAGTGCCTGGTCACTTTTCATACGGGTATTTTTTAAGAAAATTAAGTTTTAAGAAAATTATAAAAGAAAATTTACTCCCTCATGCGGTGCTCTGTTTGAATGAGCAAAATGTTAATACGCATACAGTAATATTTTATGGCTTGTTTAAAAGTATTCAAAAGGCAAAGAATTATCCGATATGTGGCTCATACAGAGAGATTACGCCGCGTATCGTTCAGTGCATTATTGACAGTGTGAAGTTACAGATGGTGTGAGTGTGAAGTTAACAGATACCCGGTCTAGCCTACGAACGCCTTCCCCAGTATAGCGGTTCCGTTTCGAAAGAAAAGCCAACAGTGGAAACCCAATTTAAAAAGGATAAATTCACGTCTGAAGCAGTGCTTGCAAAAGAGGATAGCCTGAGTCTGGTAGAAAAAAAAAACTAAGACCATAGCTAGAGGGATTAGAATTCCGGCAAGCCAGTGCTTATCAGAAGGTCCTATTACATGTCCATAAGACACGACAGCAGATTATTTCCGAGAAGGCGCAATGTATAAGTTTGAACGCCTTAGATGTAACTCCTTTGAAGAGAACGAGGAAATCAAGGAGTTAGGTCTGCTAATGGAGGATCAACTGCAACAACGTTTGGCGACACCCAATGAATTTGGAAATTATTCAAATGTCGAAGTTTCGTGCCGAGAGATGTTGGAGTCTTGATGAATACTCTTTTCAAAGTTTCATAAAAGCACTGTTTTTCCGATTACAGTTTTTTCTGTTGGGGTGCATCAGGGTTCTGCGCTTTCTCCACTCCTCTGTGTTGTCGTCATGGATGCCATTACGAGAGATCTTCAGAAGCCTGTTCCACGGACGTTGCTCTATGCTGATGACGTGATGCTAGCTTGCGAAGATAAAAATGATCTCGAGCGGCAGGTACAAGCTTGGTGCGACCGTCTGGCGAGGTTCGGACTCAAATTGAACGTCAGGAAGACCGAATACCTAACGACAGACGTTACTGAGTCCAGCTCCATCGGCATCGAGCTTCCACGCACTTCGGTGTTTAAATACCTGGGATCAGCAGTCGCATCTGACGGCGGTCTGATGGTTGAATTGAACTCACGCGTGAGTGCAGCTTGGTCCAAGTGGCGTTCGCTGACTGGCGTGCTCTGCGATAGGAAGTTACCAGAGCACCTGAAGTCGAAGATCTACAGAGCAGTCGTCCGGCCAGTAGCGGTATACGGCGCTGAGTGTTGGCCTGCGACCAAGGAAGCTGAAACGCGCCTCAGCGTCATGGAGACGAAGACGAAGTGCGCTGGACGGCTGGAATCACGCGCATGGACCGCATCCGATCAGGATCGGGAAAGGTGACGTCGTAACACCAGAAGAGCGGACCCCTCGACGAAACGGGACAAACGCTGAAGAAGAATAAGAAGAAGACTGTTTTTTCGGCTGCAAAAGTGAATTCAAGTACTTTTCTCAGGTGCCAGAAAGCAGAATTTTTTATTGTCTTGCAAAAAGAAGTATCGAACCAGCACCTCGCTCTCTACGTGTCATTGTTGGTCGAATGCTACTTACCTGGAGTAGAGATTTGCGTAATTTTTGCATTTCACTTTGCCCTCCGTTGATTAATGCGAAACACCGCGGAAACAGAGTGTTGGATATCAATCGAACGAAAATCGCAGCGTGACGTAGACTAGTGCACGACGCGAACTGTTCTTATATACCAAAACCGAAAACTCCTGCATTTCTACACTCTACGATATGCCTAGAACATTTTTCTAGCTTGAAAACAAAGTACTATAGCATTTTAAAGACTGCTCTTATTTTTTAGGACAGACGAGTAAAAAATTATTAAAAAAGTCGTTGTTAATTTTTAAAACGAAATTTTTTCAGAGAGTGTCTGATTTATTTCGGGTTTGCTTTATGTTAACTGTGCTATGGTTGTCTTCAGAAGTGTCCTAATTGCTATGAAATAAATCAAGATAGGTTTAGAATGTACCTCGTTTGATGTGATGACAAGAGAATGAAAGTTTTTCCCTAAGACGGGGTTAACAAAGGAGGACAGGGCGACAAAACGTAAGGGCTGTATTGTGGAAATGATTATGTAAGTGGTCAGGAACAAAAGTTCAATCTCTTGTGCATCGTGCTGCTCAAACATGAAGTACAAAATTTCGCAAATAGAGCTTCCTTCGATCCAAGAAAAGTCGTTAATGCTGCTTTGGAAAGAACCATGAGAGGGCTGTCGAATCTCCGAATTTCGGTGGTCAGACTTCAAGTCAGACTCCTTAACCTAACGAATTCTCAAGGGATTCAGCCTGCTGCTGGGCGAGTATGAAAATGTACGTAGCCAGAAAGAGTCTCTGCTAAGACCTGTAAAGGTGTTATCAGTTGGTAAATAAAAGTACATGCATATGCTCCAAGATATGTTGTATGTAATAGTCTTACATGGCTGATGTTTACAGTCACTCCGTTTTAGGTTGCTCCTTTAATTTTTTTTGTTTCGTTACCATCTGTGTGTTAGGCAATTGTCTTTGCCTTTAATAAATAAATAAATAAATAAATAAACAAATAAATAAGCTGTAACGAAATAAATATTGAATAGATGTTTAACGATAAAGATAAAGGACGGCGTTACTCATTCCCTTTTGAGATGCGCTACGCATTCTACTTCTACGGAGATGTCGTGGAGGCTATTGGAGTGCGTATTTGGCCATGCAATGACTTGCGGTGGCCAGTCGATGAACAAGTCAGCACTTTCTCCTTCCAGAGAAGTCTGGTTCCCGAAGGGATGGAAGGCTTGGTTGGTCTGGAAGGGAAATCCGAACCAGGAACCTGGCATCGGGTGCACGCGGCAGTCAGCGCCTCCTCCGACTGCGCTACACCCGCCAGATGGTTCATAGGGCGAAAGAATTCTTGTCGAAGAGTTGTAGATAAGTTCACGAAGCTTCATGTATCTGAAGGTACCCAGTTGGTGCGACACAAAAAGAAGCAGGTTAACCTAGACGGTACTCTTTGATCCAGACGCCCGGACAAATGATGAGGTCAACAACAAGCTCTTGTTTCCTCGAAGGCTGACTTTTCTTCGAGGACGGTTACCTACCACCTAGGATTTGGGTCTGATTATAGGTGACTGCTGATAAGTCACAAGGATATCATGGATGTTGCTAGTGGTGCAGTGGGCTAGTACCCTGTTCAGAAAGCAAATGGTGCGCGTTCAAGTACCAGGTTCAAGAGATCGAGATCGCAGTGGAACATTGATATAGCAGCAGTTTGACAGTTGAACTTATCTTTGACTGTTTAACCGCATAACAGAAGTCGAGCTCAATTCCAGGAAATCATAACCAACCGAGTGATCTTGGTCATTTGGTTCAACGCGTTCGTGGAACTGGTTACTGTAACACTGCTGCTCGTGTACGCACCCATGTATTTTCACTCCGTGTTGGGATACAAGGTCTCCACTACAGGTTTGTACTGCTCAGTTCATTTTATTGTGAAAGAATAGATATCGCTCAGTTAGAATTGAACGAAACTGCGTTTAGAAAATTGAATTTTTTCTACCCATTAGTTATTCTAGCCAGGCCGAACTGATGAAATGGTAGATTTTATAGAGAGAGAGTTTGATAGAGATTCTATCGCTTTATTTTGGGGAATAGGCGCGTGGAGCGCAATCGGAGTAGGCACCGGCTGTCGTCTGCACCCGATACCAGGTTCCTGGTTCGGATTTCCCGCCCGGGCCAACCAAGCCTTCCATCTCTCCGGGGTCGGCGAATTGGTACCTGTCTGGGAAGGATAGAGCGCTGACTTGTCCATCGGCTGGCCTCTGCAAGTCATTGTATGGCCAAATACGCATTCAACTGCCTCCACGACTTCCCGTAGAAGTAGAATGCGTGGCGCATCCGAAATAGGATTGAATAACGCTGTATTTATCCTTTTATCCTTATTATGGGGAGTGGTTCCCAGCAACAAACTTCATAGCAACTCTTACGCAGCATTTTATCGCACATAGAGTCATTGTCCGAGTCCTGCGGCAGCGCGTCAGGAGGTACACCAGCCCCCTGCTGGGGCGTGGCGTCAGGAGGTACAGCCGCTGTTCTGAGGACCAAAACTTATTTTGTTATGCGTGTCAAAGGTTTCATAAGGCCGTCGTTAGACTCTCGGTGAAGCCTAGGGACTTGGGGTGGGTGAGCAAGGGGGTGATAGGAAGGTCGCATGTCCTCCGGCAAGCGGCGTGATCAACTTTTGCACCTCCTGAGCGTCCCCCGAGTCCAGCGGAGGTGCACAGTGCCTGTGGCAGTAAATAGTAGGATTGATTTGGTAGCGTAGTTCTAAGAAGCGCTTTCAAGAAAAGCAGAGAAGTACCTAGCTTGGAGCCCTTTTATTTTGAGCTTTTTTTGAATAGGACATGTTTGAAACAACATTGAACATTTTTAAACTAAAGTAGACACATGTGAAACCCAAATAGTTCAAAGTACTTATTCGTTTTAACAAAATTTGCTTGAAAAACTCGCCTTTACAACCACCGCTGGCTATTCCGTTTGAGTGTGCGCATAGATAGGTGCTTGTCGCGAATGTGAGCAGCGCTGGCAGGTGGGAGCTCGCCGGCCGATCATACCAACAAGATCGCCCAACGAACACACGCTATTCAATCAGGGCAACGACTGTACGCACCTTGCTTTGAATGGTTCCCTCCATCCAGTGCTGCCCACATTCACGACTAGGACTCAATCTTCTTCTTATACATTCAGTTAAATAATTCTTTAAAGCTCGTACTAAAGTTTTTAAAAGCCAATGGATTCTCCGGTGTGCATGGTCATATAAAGACATTGCGAATTTTTCCCGTCAAATAGACCGCGATGTTAATTTGTTTGCCACTGGCAATGCTGTTCATTTGGGTTTACACAGTGAAGATTGGTGACGGGCCTTAATACAGAGCGGGAGTTTTAGTTGTTTCTAGATTTATGCTCACGTAGACAGTGCTTACGCTATCATTAAAATTAACATCGCGATGCTCTCGACGAGTTCAGGGCGCATTCCATTCACGAATATATTATATATCTAGTTTATTTATATCATATACCTAGTGATCTATGCTTTGATTTCCATTATAAGGCGATTGTTAAAAAGACGAATTATCGTATTTACAACTTGTTCAAACAGCTCAAGTCCAATGATTCTCTTGCACTTCTTCGTGCGTATAAGACGAATGTTAGGGCTGTTTTAGAGAGCGGCACTTCAGTGTTCAATCCATTCAAAAAGAAAGACATTGCTCTTCTGGAAAGCGTCCAGAACAACTTCACCCGAAATTTATTTTTAAGATGTTTTGGAACTAACTATGAGAACATACTTATACGTCTAGACAGGGTCAAACAGCTTAAGTTACCTTGCCTCCGCATTCGAAGGAAGATGGTCGACATGGCCATGATGTTTAAGATTCTTACAAATAGAATTTCAATAGGTCCCACGATATTTTTTGGTGCACCTCTGACTACGAATAGGAGAGGGAACCTAAGGCTTCACCTTCCTGTTCCGAAATCGCAGTCGAGATCAAACTTCCTCACTTACAGAAATCTAAAGGACTTGAACTTATTATTAGGTGAGGATGAGAATATCATAAACATGTCTGTGAGTCTGTTCAAGTCCTTATTAGTACGTAGAAAGTTATGTTAAGTGTGCTGTGTTTAATTTTATGTTTGTTGTAGTATGTGTGATTTAGTATTTGTTTTTCTGTCATTACTTACGTAATGCATGACTATGTTCATGTCTGATAAACCAATAAATAAATAAATGAGTTAGTCCTAATTGCTCTTTGCTTTTAAGCACCTTGAAGTAAACTTAAAAATGTTGTTTCAGCAAGAGTGATAGAAATTTTGAGCTCGTTCATACGGTGCATTGAAAAGATTTTTTAAAAAATTTCATTGAAGCAAGAGGGAATTTCAATTTCCTAAAAATGCACTTTTTCGACTTCAAACACCGCTATTTTTTTAATGTTTAACCTAATTTGAAAAGTGTACAGCTTAAAGTGAAGATGGAATAAATTTTGCTGTGATGACAGGTGTTTGAAATATTGGACGAATTACAGGCTAATTCCAAACAACTCCTCCCAACTTTCAGGTTTTCTAGTGTCGTTCGTAGCCAGTGTTCATCTTCCGTTCAAGTTCGTTGGCGGAATAATAAGCGACTACATTACGTAAGTATTAGAAAATACATTTACTAAGGTTACTGTAACGTTTCTGGGGAGCGCTTGGTTGAAGGAAGTGGTGGTTTTCAATGAGTGCAGCTCTGAAGTTTCTAATTTTGCGGTACACAGAGGTGATGCGGGCACAGTCAGAGCGAGCGTCGTAGCGCAGTCGGCCGAGGCTCCAGCTATCGCTAGCAAACGATTCGAGGTTATTGGTTCTGGGTTGCGGTCCAGGGCCCGGATTCATCATGCAATGGGTATAGGTAGAGATACCGTAATTGAATCGTGCCCCTCCTACCAGCAGTGGTTGGTGGGTACGATTCGTATTCATGGAAGGAATCAAGGGTATGGTACAGCTAGGCCTATTGCGAGAACAGCTGATCTCACTGCAGCGCCATTTTGTCAATGGGGCGCGAATGGGTCGCGGGTATACGGATGTACTCACTACCATCGTCGGGTTTTCTCTACGCACTGATACCCACGATTTGACGGGTAAGGTTTATCATGAATCGTGGATATGTTCACATCGTAGGTATGTGCACCCACTACACCCAGCATACCCGCGGTTATAGCCTTGATGAATCCGGGCCCAGGTCATCCAAACAAAATCACTTGATGTCGGTGAATCGGTACCAGACTTGCCTGGGACGCATATTACTTGTTCATCAGGTGGCTACTGCAAGTAATTGTATAGCCAAATACGAATTCAAATCGCCTCCACGACATACCGTAGAAGTAGAATGCGTGGCGCATCCCAAAAAGGGCCTGAGAAACGCTGTCCTTTATCCTTATCCTAACCTTTGAGACACATGGCCATAGAAGGGAACCTTTGTCGATCCCTTCGAGGTGAAATTTCGACCGTGGTGGGCCCTTCAGCCGTTCACCCTATGTACAGAAATTGAACATAGGGTGAACGGCTGAAGGGCCGTTCACCCTATGTACAGAAATTGAACATGTCGCTCCGCCTTTTACAGTGGTGGGGGACACCTAACGTACCGCACCCAGAGTTCGTCGCACAACCCGCAAAGGGATTGACCAAGCTTTGTGTATCGTTTTATCCTTTGAAAAATACTCTTCTCATCAAGCATCTTGAATCCTGCTAAAGCAGCATTTTGAATACTCATAAATGGATAAAAGGACAGCCTGTTGCACTAAAAATCGCTTTGACAACGCAGAAAACTGCAAACTGACACAGAACCCCATCACTGCCACGTAGCTTAGTAAAGGCGTAATATAGTGTAGTAAACAAAGGTTTCCTTAAAGTGATAAAGGTCTCGATCTTTAGATTTATGTCGGAATCGAACAAGATGAGAATGTTCAACACAGTCGCGGTCGGTGTCGCCGGCATATTCTGTCTGCTGATTGGAGTCGTTCCTGGCGAGTGGCCCAAGACCGGAGTGACCTTGTATACGTTGGTTACAGTGTTTATGGGCTTCAATCCGGGCGGATTCTACAAGTGTGGGACGCTCACGTCGCGGTTGGTAAAGGCGATAAACTATCGTACAGAAGAGCTCTGGACTTCAGAAATCATTATTTCAGGCAATACGCTCACTTTGTCCTGGCCACCATTCAGTTCATGAAGTGCATAGCTCTTTTTGTGGCTCCAGCTATGGTTGCCTACTTTGTGGAGGACGAGCGACGTCATGACCAGTGGCGATATGTGCACTGGATCAATGGTGCTATGCTTATTCTTGTAGGTTAATCGAGTTTTTTTGTTAATGGTATACTGCACTCTTCGGCTTTGCGCGGAACTCTTTGATAACCCCAATGTATTGGGAAAACTATTCCGATAGGTAATATTTCGTTGATGTCGCCTCGCTAGGAGCAGTGGCCAAACACTTCCACATGTCCTTTGCTCTGCAGGCGCTAGTGGCACACGCATCTCTCCACTTTTCAAGGATCTGAAGCCATAAAGATGCCCTGTATACGTCATATGTGACGCCCGTCGCAGAAGCTGAGCTTCGGAAAAACGTGGACAAACCTTCCTTAGCTGCTCATGGAATACCAGAAAAGGGTATATGGTTGGGTCGACCACTCCAGTAACAACCTCAAGCTTGGGTGATTAAGCCATTCTAGTGCAAAACAAAATACGAACAGATATCGATCGGATTAATGGTAAGACAAAAATACAAAACACATGAGTGATAAATGAAAGAAATAGATGGTAGGGATAAACAACAACAAGAAAAGGATTTCAGAGGGTACAAAGTAGAATGTGCCTTGCTGTGCTATTTCTTTGCAAAAACACCTAATTAATGGTGTGAAAGCTTTATTAAAGCTTGGATTTTCTTTAGCCTTTTATCTTTCTTACGCAGAATGCATAGACCCGTTGAAGCGCAGTCGGAGACTGCACCTCCTTTTAGGTACTTGGTTCGGATTTCCTGCCCCGGCCTTCCATCCCTCCCCGGAGCGGTGCATGGAACCAGACTTGTCTGATTGTGAGAAGTAGAAACCACTGGCTTGCTCATCGGCTGGTCACCACTGGTCATTGTATAGGCCGCAGTGAACAAGCCCTGAAGAGACCGTAGTATCAGCCCGTGGAAATCCATTTGGATCCGGGAACCCGACTACACGGGCTAACGCGCCAGACGAGATTGGGTGGCTGAAGCACATTAGGGCCTCAGTCGCTAAGGATTCATGAAAGGACAAAAGGACTCAGTGGATGAAGATTCCGACGAGCAACTAATACGAAGAAAATGGTAAAACAGCCGTTTGATGCCCTGGTCCCTTCCCAAAGGCGGGAACGGTGGAATTCGATCACGAAGGAAGACTACGCTGCTGCGGTAGCCTGGAGAACCACGGTCGATTCGAGCGCCGGAGCTGTGATCAAGCGATGGTTAAGACGACTCGTCATGTAGCTTCTAGATCGATTCCACCATGCGAAGAACTGCTAGCTACTATTGGCTGTCACAAAATTAACCTCCGTTTCGAGGTAAGCATAAATAAACAAGTTTTTGACCCTAAATTATTCCGTCTCAGGGAAAGCCACACAAACCGCTCGTTGATTTTTTTGATGCTCTTTCAAAAAACATGTGGATGTTGCTCTAATGTTTCTAGCCGACATTTTCCAGGGCTGCGTAAAATCGTGAACCAACGCGACTATGGAGCCATCATGGCTTACGAATTTAAATTGGACAATCTGCCACAGAGGCACCCTGTAACCTTATCAGCGCTTTTGGGACGGCATCTCTTTGCGAACGAACGGGAGGCTCTGCTTCGAAAAATTCGCCCGTGGCGGTTTTGATCTCGAAGGAAACCCGGGTCTCGGGAGCAGGTCGTCGCTTGACGATGAAACCCTGAGGAGAGCCGTCGAAGCAGATCCGGAGACGAATGCACGTGCGTTGGCAGATTACCACTCCATAGTACGGTAGCAAGACATTTGGCCAGAATCGGCAAG
The DNA here is from genome assembly GCA_947396885.1 of Heligmosomoides polygyrus polygyrus. Taxonomy (NCBI): domain Eukaryota; kingdom Metazoa; phylum Nematoda; class Chromadorea; order Rhabditida; family Heligmosomidae; genus Heligmosomoides; species Heligmosomoides polygyrus. The sequence goes on from OX377202.1 coordinate 93,216,455, forward strand.
GTGAAGAAGACGTCGAAGTAGGTGCCTGATGAGCTGACGATGGCCAGCGATGGCACGACTTGCTCCAGCCTCCTAGTTCGCTTTAAAAAATGAGACTTTTGTAAGCCGTGTTATAGCTATGGATAAAAAATGGATCCTTTACGATAACAGGAAGCGGGATTTGTCTGGGTCGATAAGGACGCTCCTCCAACATCCTTTCCTAAACCCGATCTTCGCCCTAAAAAAGTTATGTCTTCTTTGCGGTGGTGTTATAAAGATGTAATCCATTACAGCTTCCGATGGAGGAGTAGATTCATTACCTGTTCGTTGGAAAAAACGCATAGATTCTGGTGGTTCCTATTTTGATTAATAAAGTTGTGTTTAAGCTGAGTTATAGCAGTTTGAAGTAAGCAGTCCGTTTGGGCGATTAATTTTGCAACAGTCTAATAGTATCAGTATCGTCTCAATCGTGTACTTCATGATGTTGATGCTCAAGAAGTGGTGCTATTACTCTTCGCTCCTCCTTAGCGCACCAGATCGAAACGCTTACTACTTTCAACTGCTGCTTTTCCAGGCCAGTCTCATATTCCTTCCTGTCGCAACCGATAAACCAGCAGCGTTCACTCATATCACGAGTGCATCTCGTATTGCAGACAAGGTAAATTTTGAAGTGATAATTCTGAACTACTATATAAGCATAGGCTTGTTTTGCCGACTTTGTACCACTTTGCGTCATGCGTGGGTGAAACAGTCGGATGAAGGCGGAATGCTCGCTGTTTATGCGTAGATCCTGTTTGTCCACTACAACTAATCTAAAAATACGATAGGTCGATAGGTGGTGGAAGATATATACATATATGAAAATGATATATATATATATATATATATATATATATACCATTTTCAAGTCAAATTGGACACTTTTCTAAGCTGGCATATGAACTTTGAAATCAATTGAACGTCTTCCGCATCGAAACGAGCTTCTTACAAATTAAACTAAAGACTTTCCAAAATGGTTAAAGTAATTTTTTGTCTAAGGAAAACTTAGAATAACTTTTTTGAACTTTTTTTTTACTTAAGCTGTGCGAATGAGTGAATTAATTTTATAAAATTTTTATTAGGGGGGCCAAAAGTAATGAGACGAAATGAAAAAAAAATCTTTATCTCTCTATAACTCAATTACAACTCAACGATGCTGAGGAATGTATTTGCCATTAAGAGCAAGGACCTCGCTGCCATCGCTCAGCCAACTTCCTGATCCCATCCTTCCAGAACTGCTTGGGCCTGGTGTTGATCAACTGCTCGATATGGTTGTCAAGGACTGCTTGGGTTCTTGTGTCCCTTCCGACTAGGAAGTCCTGTAGGCTCAAGTAGTAGTAGTAGTCGCATGGAGAGATGTCCAGCGAATACGGTGGGTGAGGCATGTGAACGTAGCCCAGCTGGCCAAGCTTATCCGTGGTCACTTGTTCCCGATGGGGTGCGGCGTTGTCGAAGAGGAGAACCTTCTTGAAGCGCTGCGAATGAATAAGAGCGAGTCGCCGGCCCATCTCCTCTATTTCGTTCACCATGGCCTTGGAGTTCATCGCGGTGCTCTTGGGAAACAGCCTCCGGTAAACCGATCCATGGGCGTAGACCCAAATGCTCCAAAGATGCTTCTCGCCGTGAACATCTCGCCAAGCGAAGGTCGGTAACAGGTCACCAGGCCTCACCCAGACTCGCTGCTTGGCAGGGTTAAGGTAGAAGACGTACTTCTCATCTTGCATGAATATTGAGCCCAGGCTGCTCGGGATTGGGAATTGGGCGAGATTTGCGCGACACAGGTCGACTCGTCAGACTGGGGTTTCGGCATGAGACAGACTGAGGTTTTGGCATGCTTCTGGAAAGAGCGGAAGCGGTAACTTCTCAGGTGGCCTTCAGTAAGTAGCATACAAACATACAAATACGACAAGCACGAAACCAGACTCCAGCCACGAGATATATGGACACGGCATGGGGTGCCTCATTACTTTTGCACCCCCCCCCCCTTAATACTTTTCGAGAAAAAATAATATTTTCAATTTTTGTTGAAGCGCAGCAAAACAGAATTCATGTTGCGCATCAATGGAGTGGATCGCATCATACACTCAAAAAGTTCCACGCAACGTTTATTTGATTGATAGTGTAAATACTTACATGCAGTAAGAAAGTTAGGACATTGTTTTTACAATTGTTAATGTTGCACTGTTTGCAGACGTGAAACTGCATGTAAACAAAAAGTTTGCTATCAATCGAATAAAAATCGCGATGTATATATATATATATATATATATATATATATATATATATATATATAAGAAGTGAAAGAAGGTTGCGTTGTGGACGCTACTACAAGAACAAGTGGACCTAGGGAGAGAGATACTGAATGCGGATGAAGGAGCGGTTTGTCGTAGAGGACTACTGGACAGGAAGAGAGCCGAAGAAGAATAGATCCAGGATGTATTATAAAAGACAAGAGAAAAAATGGACCGTAGGAAGGGAACTGGAATGAGTAGTCTCAGAATCCGGAAAGGAATAAAAGAAATTAGGTTATCCGGAAAGTTTTTGAACTGATTTCGGAAAGCATTGTGTAGTTAATAACTTTGTTAACAACCACTATCATTCAACAAAATATTCACCATTATGATCCAGCACATATTGCCATCCTTCCGGTAAAGAGCGAATACCACAAGCGAAGAACTTCGGAGACTTGGACACCAAGAAGTTGTTGACACCAATGTTGACTTCCTTCCGATTTGCGAACTTTTTTCCAGCTAAGAAAGACTGTATCGACCGGAAGCGTGGTAATCACTGAGTGGAAGGTCAGATGAGTACGGCGAATGGGGTACCAGTTCAATCCCGAGTTCCTCCAATTTGTTCTGTGTATTATTTGCCGTGTGCGGTCTTACGTTATCCATGAGAAGAAGACTTTTCCTCTTCTGAGATTGCGATTACGTAGGATTTCGCCCATTTTCTCAGGCTGAGCGGAGAACATGTGCGAGTCTTCCATGGAAGCGGTAGGAACCAATTCCCAAAATACTGAACCATTGATGTCCCACCAATAGGAAAGCAGCTCCTTTTTGTCCTGATCAAGAAGTTTCGGCTGTGGTTGGGGCAATTCAACGAAGTCCACCCAGTGCTTGCGATGCACCAAATTCTCGTAGACGCAATACTTTTCATCCATTGTGACGATCGAGTCGATCCATGCAAATGTACGAAGACGGTTGAGGAGAAGTGCAGATATCAACACGCTTCCGTTTGTCCTGAGACGTCAAAGCATCTAGTACGACTCGAGGCAACTTCGTCACTTTGCCTGAAGACCCAGGGGCATCGTGTTGGGAGTATTTGTAAGGTCTGAAAGTTCGCGATCAAAAAGGTCAGGTGGTGGGTACGAGCTGTCTGTTCCGCGTATGTGGTCGACCTGTGAATCCTCGAGCGATTCATCACCGTCGTCGAACTTGCGGTATCAATTGAAGCACGTTGCCCGAGAGGGGGCTTGCTCCTTCATTGTCTCCTGTTCGCGGATCGGCAGGAGCGGTACTGCAGAAAGAGAGCTGGTCGGTGGAGCATCTCCTTGTCGTCCATTGCGAAGGCATCACTGGGAACAGGAGACGATATGTCGCACATGCTGCCGACAGTTACATATACAGAACATGAAACACAGAGCCTCTAAGTCCGGCCCGCTCACAGCTTCAGCTGATAGATACGTTGCTTTGAATCTTACTATGCAATCAGTCTAAAAACTTTCCGGACAACCTAATACCATCGCTGTTATTTCACACAGCACCGATTCTGGTGGGGCCACCTAAAGCGAGACCAGCTTTCGCATATCTACTATTCGTGATCGTCTTCGCCTTGACGAGCCTCAGACTACTTTATGAGGTCTCCATAGATATGAAAATCTCCACGACAACAGTGGCTTAGTCTTTTTATTAATTTGTACTTATTCCGAACAAATTGGACACAGTTTTAGATGACGAAGATGGAGCCGAACTGATGGTCTCTACAGTTGGAAGAACCATCGTTGGAAGACAACAGTACTTCGCTTCGAGCGTCGTCGAAGCTCGAATTTTACAAAATTAGAAGAGGCATGATGAAGAATAAAGTTTCTTCCTGAAGTATTCATTGGAGTAGGAGATGTAGGAGAGCGTACCTAAGCTCTCATAAGCATTCGTGGTCAGCGTGTTTTGGTCTGTCTACATAGCTATAATAACTACATAGCTGAGTTTCTCCGCTGCAGATTTTCTGCTACAAACGAGCATGGCTTGGCCACACTGTATGAAGAATTGCGCATCTTCGGATAAATCCCGGTGTTGATTATAGATAGTGTGCTATTTCATGTTGACATGCTACCGCTACCTCAACTCTTACTCGTCTTCGCCTAGTTTTGGTGACTTCATTTCAATCAGCCTCGAAAGAATGGATAAATTTATAACGTACATACTAGCGTTTGCTCAGAAAGAACACAATTCCTCAAGACAGATGTTGCGCGACTCGAAATAGAATTCACGAAAGAGACCACTTACCTCACAAGCGAGTACAGAGTTGATTCACTAATTTCCAGGATCAGGAGTAGAACATGCGAAGAAGGTCAATGAAGTGATGGGTTCCTCATAGTGACTTAATGAGGGTTGCAAGAACTAACTGTCTGAGTAATATCGTAGCTTAAACCTATGCATTCACTTATGGTTTTTATCTAATAAGAGATTCCCAGGAGAATTTCCCAGGCAAACAACATGGTACAATGGGTAAGCGGCGCAACCCTGCTCGTCGAAAACAGGGGTGCACACAAAATTTTAGGCGTTAAATATTTTTAACGAAATTTTTTAACGGAAAATTTTCGTTAAATTTCCGGTAAATCGTTAGATTTTGTTAAAAACACAATTAGCTGTAAACCATTGTTTCAAGTGAAAAATCAAGGAAAAACCTATAGGTTTCAACTTCAAGAGGTCAGCAGCTAAAGTTCAAGGAATGTAGTGGAACACTGCAACTAAAATAAACAATTCAATATAGAAAAATAAACAAGCCTTCAACAACATGTTATCTACAGGGCTTGAAATAAAAACAGCCCTGTGGATAATTTGAAACAGCTGAGGAATTATCACTGAAGATGATCACCGACAACACATCTTAAAATGTGAGATCATGCAGAACCCAGAGTCCCTTGTGTGGCTGTTCTTCGAGTATGTACATACAATCTCGGGGCGGCCAGCACATTAGGTACAGAACTAACAGAAAGAACTAACAAAAAATACAATTGAAAGCCTATCAGTGGGATGTTAACACATTGTCGAACGCACGATTTTCGAGCGCCTGGCGCGCGGGACCAATCCATTTCAACGTCGGGACCGTGACACGACATCATGTCACAAGGTCCCACGCTGCCGCAGGGTGTGACATATCGTCAATGTTGTTAACGTTCAGGAAATGTAAGCTTTCCAAATTTTTGCTGTTAGCATTTTTCAAAAATCATTTAAAATAAGTCGAACAGCCGAAAACGTCCTCTCCGCCTCAACTATTCCAGGTGGCGCGCAAAAGTATTCTGAGATAAACAACGCCAGGTGAGGATATGCATATCTTACGAGGAGATTAGACAAGCATCTTTGTGGTTTCGTTGACGTGCTTAGGGGTTCGAAGAGGAAATTTCTAGTTTCAAAATGCATTAGAGGATATGGATGAAGGACAGCGTTATTCAATCTCTTTTGGGAAGCGCCACGCATTCCGTTTTCATGGGATATCGTGGAGGCAATTTGAAAGCGTGTTTGGCCGTACACATGACTTGCGGTGGCCAGCCGATGAAGAATTCAGCGCTTTATCCCTCCCAGACAAGTATGATACCAATTCTACCAGTTCTCCGACCCGGAGGGATGGAGGGCTTGGTTTGCTCCAGCGGAAAATCCGAACCGGGAACACGGCATCAGGTACACGCGACAGCAAGCACCTCTTCCAATTGCGCTGCACGCGCCCACAAAATGCATTGTTTCCAAAAATTTAAAACAAGTCCATGGAAACATAAAAATATCCTTGCACATTTCATTAGTTTTTTCTTCTTCAGGAACAATCGAGAGGATGAGGCCTGCAAAATTAGTGAAGATTAAGGGCGAATGTGGGAAACTCACTGAGCAAAACGTTCGTTAAAAAATTCCGCTAAATTTCTAAAAATTTCCGTTAAGTCGTTAAGCCAGATTTTAACGAAAAATGCCGTTAATTCGTTAAAATCGTTAAATCGTTAACCGTTAAATGTGCACTCCAGGTCGAAAACTAGGCTGGCGGTCCACAAGAAAAAGAGAAAAAAAAGGTTAAAAGCAGGTTTAGAAAGCGAGCACCGTAACCTATCAATGTCTGAATACACTCTACATTAACAAAGACAGGAGCAGCTTATTCGGCGATAAATCCAGTAAACTCCTAGACATCTTCCCTGCCACGACGCCGCCGCGTCACCGGTCCTTCAGTCGTTTCTGTCGGGGTGGTGAACGACGCACCTCACCTCAATGCCCTCTGCGGCTTGCAACGGAAAGAAACTGCCAGAGGCTATAATCTAACTACAACTGAAGCTCGGTACCTTTTGCAGGTCAACCTCTGAGCGCGAAGACCAGACCAAGGCGCCAGCCTCGACTTACATGCTCTCATCGAAACAAAGCGGTTTTTACAATTCTTGACCCTTCCAAAGGCATGCGGTACATTTCGATATGGATTCGTTGCTTCCAAGACAGTCCCCTGAACGTTCAATTCGTTCAATCACAATGAAAAACTTCACCTTCACTTCACATTCCTAGCTAAGTGAATATATAAGGTTTATGCTCTGAGACCATCCAAATTATTCACTCTGAAGGTTAGACCACAAATATTGCTTTCTTTTTCTAAGATAGAAATGGAGGCGTTGTTTTTCCTTACACGATACGAATGTCTTTCTATTCACGAAATACAGGCGTGTAAATATTTTCACTACTTAGCTCACCACTTCATTCCATGACATGCGGTAAATATATAGTAGGAAAGGTGGAATTTTAAAGTTTCTAATAAAACCTTATTCCTGATGTGAAAGGCGAAAATGACATTGCATGATACTTTCAAAATGATTTGGACTGATTTTACTTATTCCGGTTAGCGAATCCATAGCTAGTTCTGTCGTCTTTTTTCCCGGGGTTGTATTCTTATGTTTGTAGTCAAAACAAAGAGTGATACCCATAGTAATGCAACCGCCATTTGTATGTGATCGTTTCGGCTTCTTCGTGCACCAGAAACATTGTTTTATAACAACGCCATCAAGTTCGACTGGAGGCCTAAAAAATTTATTCCCGACATCAGTTGCAAATGACTACAATTCATTCAAATACAAATTCACAACATAAGAAGTTCATAAAACAAAAACTATATTAGATCACTTTAAATTTTAGTATTCAGAACTTGGTATTCAAATTTAATGTTCGTCCTCTGGTTACTTCGATTTTGAAACTAATCGAAGAATGTTGATCTAGCTTGCTGCGTATCCATTCACAATATGGACGAATAAATCGAAGCGATGTTAAAGGGCTCAACAGCGGAAGAATGGCTATTGTAGCAACAGAGTACTCCAGAATTGGGTGATGATAGATGCCTAGCTGACCAAGCGCAAAACCAACAACGGCAACAATGTAGAAGATCGGTAAACACGCGTGGTAGGTGAGTGCCTGCAAAAACTGGATCTGAAGGCTTGCAATTTCTATCGAGAAAATGGACTATTCATGCTGCCTAGAACTAGTCCGCATCACAAGCCGTCATTCCATTAATTACCGAGCTGCTCGAACAGCGCCAGCAACGTCTCCATTCGTCCCTGCGTGCCGGAGTCATCCAGTGAATCATCCCCGCTCGAGGGACAGGAGCGTTATGTCGTTTTTCCAGGGTTTTTATGAAGAAGTTCGAACAAGTGTCCTCTTGTCAACCCGCGGAATCCAATCTGTGACGGCTCTCGTCCAGCGGGTGTCTGCGAATCGCATTACGTGGCCAGCCCACCTAATTTTCGACGACTTGGCCCATGCGACAGCGTCTCTGATCTTCGAACGTCGGCGAAGCTCGGAACTCCGGAGGCCTTCTCTCACTTGCGTGAGTCGTGTCACTCCGAACATCGTCCTCTCGATTCCACGCTGCGCGACGCTGATCGCGTGTTCATCCTGCTTTCGTATAGCCCAGGTCTCTGAGGCGTATGTTAGGGCAGGAAGAACAGTGGAGTCGAATAGGTGGGCACGGAGTCAGATGTTCTTCGTCTTCTTCACGACTTGTTCAACGCTCTTGAAAGCTCCCCAAGCCGTTCTTTTCCTCCTGCCCAGTTACGGCGCTAGGTCGTTGGTTATGCTGACTTTGCGGCCCAGATACACGTAGCTGGAGCACTCGGAGGTGTTCGTTCCGGGGCATCACAAACTCGTCCGTTCCTCACGAACATCGTCTTCGTGAGGTTCAGCTGCAGTCGAACGTTCCCACATACACAATCGAAGTCGGAAAGCATTCGCTTCGCCTGGCTGATGCGCGGTGTATGAGCACAATGTCAGCGAAGCGACGATGATGTAGTTGCTTTGTCTGTCTTCATTCCCATGTCTTCCCATTCTAAATGGCGCATGACGTTCTCGAGGCTAGCGGCAACGTGTTTAGAGCATATGGTACCACTTGCGGAACTCCTCCCTTCACATTGACGACTATGCCGGAAATAAGGAAACTACGCGTCCATTCCGCAGAAGATCGCGCGTTGCCTTCGAAGAGAGAAAGTAGTAGATGTGGACGACCTTCTCCATGGTCCTTCTGGAAGAGGTGACGGTTCCGTCGGGATGTCGGAGAGCGGTCATCTTGGTCTTGAAGTTTGCGAAGTCTCGGCGGGCATTGCGTATGCTCAACCCTGCCTCTGCAGCTTCAGCCAACACTGTCGCCCTTTTCTCCTTAAGATCTTCCTTTATCGTCACTCTGTACGGCTTTGCAAGCTCGGACGTCAGATCGAAGTTGCCTAACCTCGTGCTGCTCCACGATGGCGCATCAGCTCGAGAGTTTTAGGAAGCGTACGTCTCTTGATGGTCTTCACGCTCTCAGCTATCTTATCACTTTTGTGGAGATGGTGCACGAAGGGCTCGCATTCGTCTTTGATGTTGTCCATGATGGAGTCTTCCCAAATCCCGGAAAGGAAAGCATAGTAATTCCAGCTGAGTTGTTCAGAATTAGAGACAGGGTTTATTTAGTGGAAAGTGGTGTAGCGGAAAAGGCGAAGTCAAACTCGATATACTGCGCCCGATTATAGGACCAGGGTATAGATCGTCATTAAAGACCAGATCGCATTGTTCTTCACTGCGTATCACCACAGCTGAATTGTGTATACCTACCCTATAGGCGCCTACGCTGGACACGCCACCACTTTGTTCTCGTCAACCATACTCTTCACGAAAAATCCGATATTTTTGCTCCCGGGTAGAAGATAAGCGCAATCTAATTAGATTTTAAGATTCTAAAAAAACAGAATAAGCAGAGAACCCACCTTCAACAGCTGGGTGTGAAAATGTCGACAATTCTCTGACATATTCATTTGATTGTTTAGCTTTGACATCGTGGCACTTCGCAATATAAGGATAGCGATGTATATTGGAAAAACCGGCAGAGTCATATGGAGTATTGTCAACAGCGCTTTCAATTCCATTATATTAAGGATGCCGCTGAAACTTCCGTCTTCTATGACGTAGTGAAATTTGGCAGCTATCGCACTTCTCACATCATCAGCGCCGTCGCCAGCGCAGTAGAAGGACACCTGGAATGTGAAGTTTGAATCCTGTTAGCGAAGCACCCGTCCATAGTAAACTGATGATGTCTTATTGCTACGCTTAACATTCGTAGACTTATAGCTGACTTTCCTCCGTCTTTCTTCATTTTTGCATGCAGTGTTCGGATTGTATGGTAAGTCTATTCCATCGACGTCTCACTACTAGACCGAGGATCCGACGCCGATAGAAAAATTGAAATTCGCTATTTTTTGAACCCTATTAGAAGAACCTGCGTGGCACAGAAGATTTGAAGCTATTCTATCAAAAATAGCCAGGTTTTATGACAGTCGATCATGGAGACCTGTTAGAAGAATTATGCAAATATCAGCATTTTTGAAAACTTTTTTGAAAAAAACCAGATCAAGGGATGATTCAGATAAGAGTAGCCTTAACAGGAAAGATTTTCGAATAATCTAGCATCGGATCTCACATCGGTTATCTGAGTCGGATAGAACATCAGATTTTTGATCAAAATCAGTTATTTGAATTTCCTGAAAGTCCGATCTGGTGAAAATCACCTCTCTCTGAATTGTGCTAGGATCCGAGCTTTTCAAAAATTCCATTATTCGCCTAATTCTTTCCAATGTCTAGTCACTTCCATGCACTCTCAAAGTGGATTAACTCTCCTACTAGAGAGCGCTTTGGATCGGGTGTTTCTTTTACCTATTACTTCTATAGGCTGGATCCGATGCCGATTCCGATAATTCGGGTCAAACCCTGGATGAATGGACCATTGGAATTTAGAACTTTTCGAATGCCTGAATCTTGAGTTGATTCAGGTAAGGGTAGTTTTCCCAAACAAGATTTCCGATTGTTTCAGAGATTACTTATTTTCAGCAGGATTCCGGTCTTCAACCGATAAGCTTCATGACTTTTTATTTTAAAAGAAAAATAGTGCTTTGAAGCTAATTCTTTTACTACCTTTCACTTATTATTCGATTCTTAACACCTTTTGTTTTCAGCGATATTTCGGTCAAAATGAAAGGTATCCAAGAATCGAATATGCGATATCCGATCTGGAAAACATCAGTTGTCTGAACCATTCAAAATTTATTTATTTATTTATTTATTTATACACTACAAAGAGTGCGCCTCCAAACAATCAAATAGGTCAGAATACTAGCACAAGTAAAATAAAAAAGGTGAGAAAAAGAAAAAAGAAAGAAGAAAGAAAAACAGTATTGACCAGACTTAGCTGAAAATTACCTATGCCCAGAAAATCGGAGGAAATCGGTTAAGGATTATGCCACAAATGGTTGCACACGGTGTAATCTACCACTGAAAAAAAGGCTGTTATCCGTACCAGTTGGCCATGGTACCCTCAAACAGCTGGTTGTCATAGGTCATTGCTGGAGCTTCGGGACACGGGTATGCCAACCACCCTCGTGAAACCAGCAATTAGGATAGCAGCTGAAATTTAATAAGGCTAGAATACACTACTGGTACAACCAGTGAGTAAAATCCTTATGTTAATTTGAGGAGTTGGATTAAGGTTTAGAAACCCTGTCTTCCACTGATCGCTGGTCAATCAAGGAGTAAAACATATTAGAAATAATCGTTAATAAATGCATGGCGAAAGATACTGAACTAAGCGAGTAGGAGCTGCAATGACAAAAACGCAAAAGCAAAAAAAAAGACCAAAGGTAAGGAAGATCATCAACTCAAACCACACTAGAAAAGAAGGAAACAAATTTGTAGAGAATAACAAACGCGTGAAGGAAACTGCCCAGTCGTGGAGATTAGTGGTCACAGAGAAACATATATTCGGGATGCTGTTAAAGTGAAAGCACCTTTATCTGAATAGCTAGAATGGAAGGCTTTTCAAAAATCTCGTTATGCACATGGGTCAATAATCCAGATTTTGAAAAAAATGGCAAAGTCAGATTATTAGTAACATAATGAAAGGAAAAGGACAGCGGTAGGAATAAATCATTATTAGGGTGCACCACGCATTCTACTTCAACGTGGTGTCGTAGAAGCAAATTGAATGCGTATTTGGCCTGTACACGGATTTCTTTGAACAGCAGATGAACAATTCACTGTTTTGCGTCTTCTAGAGAAGTTTGGATTCAATTTGGTGGGTCAGTAAATTGGATCCAAACTTCTTTAGAACAGGTAAAACCACACAACGGATGGAAGGCTTGGTTGGCGTGAGCCGAAAATCCGCGCCAAGAACGGGCTGCACACGACAGTCCTCGCTACCCAAAAATAGCATTGATAAAGATAATAACAGTTAAGCAATTAAAAAAAATGCTTAATGAAAATCGCCTACACGTATGCCAGGGGAAACGTGTAGGCGATATCAGCACTCACAAGTTGAAACACCGATGGCAGATAGATGAGAAGAATAATTGCAATAACCGTTCTCGTTTTCGGTGGGCCATGACTCAAGATATAGTAGCGATATGAAAACGAGAACAATAGACTCCATAATGAATGCGCATAACAGTGCAAAACCACGCTGATTCTGAAACATCGCCCTGCACTCGGAATATTCAAGAAGGTTGTCCAACTATTTTAAACGGTAGCCAATGCAAGAGCTTATGTTTGTGTTGAATGCCAGTTTTTCCGAACATAGCCCCTAAACAATTGCACAGTAAATACCAATGCCATAACAAATGCTGCTACATATAGTACTACTTATAAGGTCAGCACGAATTTACTTCTCCTTTTCCTCATTCTTGAGTGAATTTCTTTCCTTAGACTCCGTCACTTTAGGAAAAGTCATTAATAGAATAAGTGCTCTCCTTTTATATTCATTTGATGGATACTTTTACAGCAGCGTTGGATGTTTGTCCCGACTTCTCAATGGACTACTCACGGCTTATCAATACCTCCTCCGCGCCAACAAGGCCCCGGCGTTATGTCGCACATGTCTTTCGACATAGTATCATCGCCTCTCCCATAAATAGGCTTGTCCGCGAGTTTCTTTTACTATCGCCTTGAATGATATTTTCGGATTTCCCTCCTGTTCTTAGGTTCCTTTGTTTCACTTACCCCTCGCGTTCGTTAGTGGTTTCCCTTGAAATACCTCAATTTTTCCTGGTGTAAGCCTTTCACTGCCTTACACTAATGTTGAGTCATATCAATTCGGAAAGCACAGGTGCTGCAGGCAATGACTCCTTTGGCTTGAAGAAGTCACTGTTTTATTTTTATATAGTTACAACCAGTTTTTTTGTTTGTTGCTTCAACTCTTTTACCTGACTATATCTTGCATATCTATCTCCTCTGCGGGTCTCCTTAGAAGGCCATCGCCTGGGGTGCATAGTTAGTTTAAAGAGGTTCTTAAAAGATAGAACCGGTATGGTTATGCAAGTTGCGTGCCTACTGAGTCGTAGCACTCAAGGTGAAGAACCATTGATTCTATGTAATATAAGTCGCGAAGCAGTTGTTTACTAATCATAGTTTAAATTAATTGTATTTATTATCGCCATAATTTCTTTTATATTGCAGACAAAATTTATTTCCGGATAGAGTTTCAAGTCAAGTAGAGCAGCAGTATAGGCCTGTTCTTTTCCTCGTTTTTAGTATAGTATATTACGCATTTTGACTCGTAAGAAGAATATGTTTGTAGGCTTATGAATTTTTTGAGATATTTCAGGATCAGCAACGTTCACAAAACAATTATGACTCCTCAGTTTCTTACCTATTTTTGTCTAGATTATTATTTACTTCCTTGTTCTTTTATTGTGTTCTTGACATACCAACCATAGTGTCTTCTTTTGTGGAGTGCTGGCTGTTTTTTTGACGCACCCATGAGTGAATAAATAAATAAATAAATAAATAGCACTGTGAACACGTCTTTCGAAGAGCTGCCGTCTACTGACTATGGTGTCCTGTAAGAGTAACTGCTTACGATCTTAAGTTTGGCTAGGCTATTATGGTGTAAGGAAAGCCCATTCTCGCCACTATGTAACTTTGGCGTTCCACCCAATTTTTGAAAGGGTGCTGGAACCTTCTTCCAATAACGCATATATAAGCTGACCTACGACCTACATTCACCACTAATGTCCCCATATTCCGTTACGACTATGTCAGAGAAGATTGTTCTCGACTGCAAGCACGTTCGACTGCTTCTCTTTTACGAGTTCAGAAAGCAAAACAGTGCAAGAGCCGCGGTGGATAACACAAGTGGAACGATGGGTCCTAGCACTGTTTCCTACGACACAGCGAAGGTATAGTTCTGGAAGTTCAAGAACGGAGACTTTTGCTTGGAGGACCAACCACGATGCGGAAGGCAGTGCAGTGAATGGGGAGCGCCTTCTGGAGCTTGTGTAGGAGGATCCCCGGAGCTGCATCCATGAGCTGGCAGAGGAGCTCTCGAGTGCAGTCACACCACCACGGTTTAACACCTACGTCGCCTTCACATATAGGTATGGTGCATGGATACCGCTTGAACTTAACCGCCACCAGGTGCGCTGGGATGCGTGCACGAACGTTTCGACATTACGGTAGGATTTTTCTTGGATCGAGAACCTGGTCACCGGCGACGAAAAGTGAATATTCTACGTTATTCACAGGTGAAAGAAGCGTCGGTCGCGGCGAAGCAGGAATTCCCACGCCAGGACCGGAGCTTCACTCAAAAAAAGGTAATGCTTAGTGTCTGGTGGCATTGCAAAAAACTCGTTCACTAGGAGCTGCCACCTTCAAACACTGCTGTCACTAGCGATGTCTACTGCAGGCGGCTAGATCGCGTTGAAGCAGCTCATCGTGGGAAACAAGATAAGGGTCTCCTTCACGACAGTGCGCGTGCACACGTTGGAAGGGAGACTAAGGAAACTCCAGTGTTTAGGATGGCATGTTCTGGCCTACCCACCGCATTCACCGGACTTTGCTCCAGCGGAATTCCATCTGTTTCTTTCGCTGTCGAACCATTTGCAGGAAACAATCTGACGACACAGATCAACGTCAAAAGTGCCTCACTGAGTTTCTTCTTTTTCGTCAAAACTTCAGGAATTCCAAAGAAGCGAGATCTACGGAAATGGCACGTCAAATGGCAATATGATGTAGATACTAGTGGTGCTCGATAGTTGTTGTAGATATAGAGCGAGAAATGAATTTTTAAAAAAAATTGCACAAGTTGCTGGATCCTTCCTCTCAACCCATAGATGACTTCATCCCTAACATAACTGAAAATTTCCGCTCCTCCATCATAGTTGTAGTTACAAATAGATTTTCGTTCAGTCCATCCACTGTCTGTGGCCTCAAATTGGGGAGGTTACCGCTCCACCGACGATTGGCCAAATCTCAATCACTTCCTACATCGTGATCTTAACTTCAAGGATTCTTTCAGAAGCAACAAACCTGAAAACTTACCCGGCGAAGCACATCGACGAGCCAAAAAGCTTGCAGGGTCCATGAGACACGAAGTAGAGACCGACCCCATCTGCTATTATCCTGGAAAGCACAACGAGATTGCACAATAGTCAGCAGACTGTTTTTTACGTGGTCATCTTCAGTATTTATCCCCCGTATGAAACGTATTTTTTTCTCTCCTTGCAATTCAAACAGATGTTATATCGACCGGATGCGGAAAATTTTCGCTGGACAAAGTGTTGGATTCCTCTACTTGGCAGAAATAACAACGAACATTATACTTTGCTTATAGGACATTTTTAGGTACATGCCGCGAACATGGGCAGCATTCGGAGATGTGAGCGCTCCAGCCAATCAGATCACGCTGAAGTGACCTGCCATGCAGGCAGGATTTATAGGATCAGCATTATGATTGGCTAGCGCGTTCTCGCCTAGTGCTCTATATGGTTGTGATTGGCTTCCACATTATGTACCACCTCCCAATGCTGCCCGTCTTCGCGACATGAACCCATTTTTACATCAAATTCATTAATTACATCAATTCATTCAATTTCTCAAATCAAACTTCTCACGTCGACACTTTTCATCTCAAATTGAACACTTTTTTAAAACAACTGTTATTATTTCTATTTTCTACACAAATTATAGATTTTCCAAAATGCTCAGAATAATTTTTTGTTCAAGGAAGCTTTGCAGGGCTTTTTTCGGATTTTTTTTTATTTCGCCTGCCTAATAAAAGAGACATTTTTTGAAATTTTATAAGATGTTTATTCCAATCAAAAATAGTGGCTGAAATTTTATTCTAAATTGCATAAAAGCAGCGTCGGCCTATTAAATTAAAAGCAAAGATTGAGCCATGCTTTCGACTAAGACACCATCATTTTTATTTGAATGATAGTTGATATTTTATTTGGTGGAGTGTCACAAATGTAAACAGTATGAAAATCTAGAACTATAAGAACATACGTATACTTACATTGCTATTTCAAGTAGACGGCATTTAATTTTTCAATCAAATAAATACTGTGACTATCTGGCCGAGTACATGGCGCGATAGCCTATGCTTTGTGATTGCTGATTTTCCACACTTTCTTCCCAAGCCTTTACCAATTCCCCTACATCTGATGGATGTGTGGCTTCCTTGGCCTGGACGGGAAATACGAACCAAGAACCTAGAATGGGGTGCAGCCGCCATCGACTGCGAAACCGCAACCTGCGCAATTTACGTAAGAAAGGTGGACGACTAAGGAAAACCCAGGCTTTTAATAAGCGTTTCAATCGTTGATTAAATTTTTTTGCAAAAAGATGAGCCAGCTGTAGCACATTCAACGTCTATATAGGCATGGTTGTATAGGTATGGTTGATGGCTATAAACCTGGCTCTGATCTCTTAACTTTTGCGTAGATGAGACTATATGTCTTGAAACACGCTATGTTTTGAAGTTTTGAAGCGAATAATACTACCTTTGCAACACAAATAAGCAGCCAAGACTTGTAAGCAGGTCACAGATAGCAAGATTATAGATGACCACCGAATACGTGACCAGATATTTGGTAGTCTTCTTCGAGAGCAAGTACAGCAGAAGCGAGTTGGCAGCGACTCCAAGTCCGTTGCAGACTACTTGAATTAGCATGCTACTAATCAGCAGGTAGTCCATCTCTGAAGCATGGTGTGTTCTTGTATTTATTAGTGGAGACAAAAGCTTCAAATCACATACAAAGACTTAAACGTTGACTTTAAAACATTAAAATATTCATTTTGTAGGAGAGAAACAAGGTCATTATGAGGAATGGTCGGTGTAATAATTGATACGGGTTAAAGCTTTAAAAAACTGTGCTGACTCATATTGGAACAGAGCGTATTTATTTGCTCATTTAAAGCATGCACTACACGCAACAATACCTTATACAATGTACATATCCGAGACGAAATAAAATTTGAACAAAACGACAGGGTCAAAGCGGATTGAAGGAGACATTTCTCCTGACGAACGTTTTAAATGCACAAAATAGGAAGAAGAATATTATTCGGTCTAAAGACATTTTTCCTATGAGAATTTTGTAAATCATTAAAAGGTTAGCTAGTTTCCCTTCTTTCTGTGAAGTGATGAGAGAGCAAGAATTTTGGATCTGTCATTCCCTCCGGGGATTTGGAGGGAATGAGGATTTAATCTAATTCCTAACTTGTTTAGCGTTTTGCACCAGAACAAAATATAAAAAGTCATTTCATAACAAAAACATAACAAATAACATCGACACAGACAACCAGATTCCTCCAGCGTTAACCGAAATGCTTGATGAACATGGTAGTAAGATCGAAATATTGGCTTAGTGAAGGATGCATCTTGACTCTAATCAGGATTTGTCTAATCAAGGAATCACAAAATTGCTGACTCGATCAAAAATTAGCTTTAATAATAGTTACCAAAAATTTGCTGCTTGTTATGACTATAGAACATTTTACACTGATAATGTGAACTTTAATAATAAGTATGTATTATATAGTATCCAAGACATCTCTGTATCACGTAGATTATCTTTTAAGAAGCAGTTCCTGTACATTTTGTTGTACAGTATTCAAACAATACAGAGGTATTCTACAATGCGGAGATTTATGTCACTTATTGGCAGATATAACAATTTCCATGTTAATTAGAATACGACTTCACTAAGAAATGTAAACCTCTTAACTAACGTTTTATACCATATAGGTACATAAACGATCTACTAGTGGGTCATAGTTTAAATGATACAACTGTGGACAGCATTTTAAATGATGTACATAAAGACGCGGTTGATTTTAAGGAAACACATTTTACAGCTGCAATTATTTAGGCATTTTATAAATTTATTAATCATGAAATGAAACTTCATTATATAAAAAAGCTGATGATTTTGGTTTTAGGCATCCATATGCTAAGTCCGCCATTGCTATTGAAGTCAAACCAGGCACCATTATAACGGAAGCACCGAGGGTCGCTAATATTTGCTCTACAATTGACAATTTTATAGCGAAAATCCCTGAGTCTAAGGTTATAATTTTATACAACGAGTACTCTTCTACGTTTGTTATAGCAAATACAACAAAATGTCTATATAGGAATAAACATTTAGTATCAGTACGAGTGTAAGAGTACAACGATAATCTAATTAGATTTATTAAGCAGCCTGATAGAAACTGATGCTATAGAAATTTTAAGGGTCAAAAATTGTAGTAAGTTTAAAGAGTTCGGCTAATTCTCCTTTTATGTATGTATATCTGTTATATCTCCGTTTTGCTGTACAAGAAGGGAGACGTGCACGACATTGGCAACTATCGTCCGATCTGCCTGTTGTCCGTAGTCTACAAGCTGTTCACTCGAGTCATCCTGAATAGGATCGGCCGAACGCTGGACGAAGGACAGCCATGCGAACAAGCAGGATTTCGGAGAGGATTCCTCACGATCGACCACATACACACCATTACGAAGCTCATCGAAGTGTCGCGAGAGTACAAGCTGCCGCTGTGCCTTACGTTCATCGACCTGAAGAAGGCATTCGACTCCGTCGAAACTGAAGCGGTCATCGAAGCCCTGCTCACTCAGGGCGTTCCTACTCAGTACATCAGAGTCCTTCGAGAGCTGTACAGAGGATTCACGACCAGGATCTCTCCATTCTACAACGACGTCGTCATCGACGTGAAGAGAGGGGTTCGGCAAGGGGATACCATATCCCCGAAGCTCTTCAGCGCCACCCTCGAAAACGTCATGCGCGAACTAGAATGGGAAGACATGGGAGTGAAGGTCGACGGCCGGCAACTGCACCATCTTCGCTTCGCTGACGACATCGTGCTCATAACACCGAGCATCAGTCAGGCGGAACGAATGCTGGCCGACTTCGATCGTGTATGTGGAAGCGTTGGACTGCAGCTGAATCTTACGAAGACGATGTTCATGAAGAACGGAAAGGTTTCTGATGCCCCATTCTCGCTCAACGGAACGAACATCTCCGAATGCTCCAGCTATGTGTATCTGGGTCGCGAAGTCAACATGGCCAACGACCTAGCACCAGAGCTGAGCAGGAGGAAACGAGCGGCTTGGGGAGCTTTCAAGAGCGTCGAAGAAGTCGCGAAGAAGACGAAGAACGTCCGACTCCGTGCCCACCTATTCGACTCCACTGTTCTTCCTGCCCTAACATACGCCTCAGAGACCTGGGCTATACGAAAGCAGGATGAACACGCGATCAGCGTCGCGCAGCGTGGAATCGAGAGGACGATGCTCGGAGTGACACGACTCACGCAAGTGAGAGAAGGCCTCCGGAGTTCCGAGCTTCGCCGACGTTCGAAGATCAGAGACGCTGTCGCATGGGCCAAGTCGTCGAAAATTAGGTAGGCCGGCCACGTAATGCGATTCGCAGACACCCGCTGGACGAGAGTCGTCACAGATTGGATTCCGCGAGATGTCAAAAGAACACCAGGACGCCCACCAACGCGTTGGTCGGACTTCTTCGTGAAAGCCCTGAACGACCGATATGACGCTCTTCGTGTCCCTCGAGCGAGGAGGATCCATTGGACCACTCTGGCACGCGACAGGGACGAATGGAGACGCTGCTGGCGCCCGCTCGAGCAAGTCGATGATCAACGGGACGACAGGTGATACAGGTGATGTATGTATATAGCGAACGAATGGTGGTGTGCTCCGATGTTATTCTTCTATTATATTGCGTCCACTGACTATCAAATCTAATTTTTTTCGATACCTTCTCCCAAATTTGTTTTGTAGGATATTTTCTATCTTATATTCTATTCGTCCAATCTTTTGATCTTAAGTGTTTTAATCTCTTACCTACCCCTTCTATTAGTACTCCTCACTTTCAGTGACGAGCCACGGCAGATGTGCTAAAAGCTTGTCTGATATAGTGGCGAAACGAGCACTTGACATCCCTTTATAGACATTCCTTGCTTTTGAAGGCAGTATCCTTGAATGGTCATGGTTTTACTTTTTAGAAATTAGGGCCTTAGCCATGGAACATCGATTTCCACCAGAATCTTTGAGACGCTCTGTGAGTAGAACTGAGCAACTAGTATGTAAGGGACCTTTCCCTTCAATGAACTGCAGACCAATTGTTTACTGATATATTTCATATCGAAGTGCGCGCTACGATAGGGGTAAGAATAAGTCAGGTAAAAAAGGAACAACAAACAAAAACATTTCGACAACTGCTTCATTATAACATCGACATAATCCGAAATGAATGAGTGTTTTCCCAAAGTGAGACTGTGTGGCACCCGCTCATTGCTTTCGCCGTAACCCTTTGCTGACGGACCACGGAAGAATACCATAAGCCTAACACTATGTCAAAATATCTAATAACATGGTTAGCGTCAATTTGTTTCGAAAGCAAAGTCCAAGAATATCTTACTTCACGCCTCGCCTACATAGTCAGCTTCCTTAGTGCGCGCCATTGTTAAAAACGTGGTCAGAAGAACGGCTGCTGTACGTAGCGGAGAAGAAAAACGGCCGAAGTCACTGTGGATTGCTTTGAAAATTTAAGATAACAGCAGATATGTGGTAGCATGTCAGCGCACCGGAAGACGAGTTGAGTACCGAGATGATACACTCTGCCAAACATGATTCTCTTATGTCTCGTGTGTGCTTCGCATCGACAGTTCTATACCAGGTATATCTATTGCCCTTTCTTTCCAGTTTCAGTTGTTTTGTATGCCGCCGGCTAAGACGCAGCGAGGACCAAAACCTGGCGTCTCATCTTCTCAAACGTCTCAACCCTCCACATCATGTCCTACTATACCGCCAACGGATACTGTGACTTCGCTTCATCACGGTGATATGTCGGTTAACCTGTTGATCAATAAGGCTTTAGAAATTAACAGAGACCCAGCAGTTCAACAACTTCTCATCGCTGCCAAGGAAAAGATTCAAAGCGAATTTTTCGACTTTCTTGTGCGTGAAAAACGCGAACGGACTATTGTTGTAAGTGTTATGGAGGAGGAGCCAGTGCAGACTCGTCCCTCTGAACGTCATCGCATCCCTGAAGAGAAAACCTACGGGGCTCTTGATGCTGCTAACATTGAATGCCGACCTACCGAGATCTACCGTATGGGAAAAGATATCCTGAGCGCCCACGTTTAGTTAAAGTGGTCCTTCCTCCGCATACACACTGGCGTATGGCGCTTGCAAATGAGCGCTTGCAACGTCAGTCAGGATTCCTGGATGCGGTTCATCCAAGCCTCAAGCGGCGGTGGGGGAGTCGCGTACGACTCCGACCAACCAAGCCGTCTGCGATGTCGACTGACTGTGGTATCGTCGTTTTCGGCCGTGCTCGCAGCGTAAAGACAGAGGAATAGTGGCGACCACTGAAAACATGTCGCGATCGGGCAACTGTAC
Source organism: Heligmosomoides polygyrus polygyrus (assembly GCA_947396885.1). Taxonomy (NCBI): domain Eukaryota; kingdom Metazoa; phylum Nematoda; class Chromadorea; order Rhabditida; family Heligmosomidae; genus Heligmosomoides; species Heligmosomoides polygyrus. The sequence continues at coordinate 93,237,920 of OX377202.1, forward strand.
CACTCATTCTCTACTGTTCCAACTGAGCGGGGTGGTAACCAAAAGCTACACTCAGACGGTTAGGCATCGTGTGAGTTCGTCTTCTTCTTTCAGATTTTCCATTCTGTTTCTGGATTTACGTCAGGGACGCATCTGCGGGTAAGGCCTGCGTCAGAGTTTGGTGGTATACCATTTATCTGCAGTTAGCGAAGCCCCGGCCGCATCACTCAACGGGAGCAATTCCTGAGCGTTACACTGTGGTACATTGCCTTTCAGGGCCCGGATTCATCAAGCAATGGGTATAGGTAGAGATACGGTTAGGGAATCACACCCACTACCAGCTATGGGTAGTGGCTACGAATCGTATTCATGAAAGAAATCAAGAGTAAGATACAACGCGAAAACAGATGATCTCACTGGAGCGCCATTTTGTCAATGGGGCGCGAATGAATCGCGGGTATACGGAATGAATGCATCCAGAATGATCGGCGGGTTTTCTCTATCCACTGATATACACGATTTGGAGGGTAAAGTTTATCATGAATCGTGGGTATGTCCACATCGTGGGTATATCTACCCCCTATACCCAGCATACCCATGGGTATGCACGTTGATGACTCCGGGCCCAGAACTACGGCTACATTTGCGAAACGCGGAGCGGTATGTGGAATCGCAACGACTCGCCTTCGGCGCGGCTCCCACCTCGGGCGTGAGTCCACCCACGACAATTAGGAAAGGACGAGTTTGCGGTGCGGCGCTGGCTGACGCAGGCTTAAGGCGCCTGAACGAGTAAGCTGGAAAGATAAAGCCTCGAGCCGGTTTTAGGCCTCTAGAGAAGACGAGGTGACCGAAACATCAGGCTAATAATAAGGTACCAAGACAACGACGTCGTGCTGGATTATAAATGTTGCTAACACCAATGCCAAGTTTTTGAGATGAGAAAGGACGCACAGTGGAGATCTGTTCCAATTCAGCGACAGCTCTTAGACCAGTTTGTATGCCAAGTTCCCATTTTTCGATCCGTCATAGAACACTTCCAACCTTCTGCTGCTAGAGGACAACTGTCGAAAAAGCAAAATATCAGTGACAACTGTGCCTTTAACTTGAGTTTATTGCCTTTCACGTTCTTAAATTTTAGCTAGTTCTTTCTAGACATAATAAGAACAGTTTGGGAAACTTGTCTCAAGCGGATAACCGGAGATATGGAAAAATTCAACCCCTTCATCTCACGAAAATAGTATAAAGTAGTGCGTCCTTGGGCGCGTGTAGCGCAGTCGGTGGAAGCGCCGACGGTCGCGTGCACCCGATTCCAGGTTCCTGGTTCGGATTTTCCGCCCAGGCCAACCAAGTCCTCCATCTCTTCGGGGTCGGTGAATTGGTACCAGACGTGTCTGGGAAGGATAAAGCGCTGACTTGTTCATCGGCTGGCCACCGCAAGTCATTGTATGGCCAAATACGCATTCATATCGCCTCCACGACATCCCGTAGAAGTAGAATGCGCTGGCGCATCCCAAAAGGGATTGAGTAACGCCGTCCTTTTCCTTATCCTTAGTGCGTCCTTGCACCTTCATGTCCATTTGTAACGTATCGAGGCAGCGTTGGTCCGATACGTTACACATGGACATGAAAGTAGCTGACGTCCACCCTGATGAAGCGCAGGATCGAGAAAGGTGGCGTCCCGACACCAGAAGAGCGGACCCCGATACGAAGCAGGACAAACGCTGAAGAAGAAGAGGAAGAAGAATAAGAAGAAGAAGAAGGAGAAGAAGAAGAAGTGCGCCCTTGCAGGAATTTGCGGGAGTTTAACGAAAGTGAGTAAAAGCGAAATTGGGGCGGAAGCTCACCAATGCTCAGGAAATTAAAGTTGAACAATGGAATACACTACGAATTAACTGCATAACATGCGAATTACGCCCTCAGTTGATGGAGCGATCTAGTGTTTCGTAGTCTTGGGCAATTTGTAGCTTTGTTTCAACACGATAAATGAAGTGGTGTTTTTCCACATTCGGAACGTTACAACTGATTGTGACTAAGGCATCAAAGGTTTGCGATAGGCTGTATCATATTTATGAAGAAAAAGAAAGAGAAATCGAGAAAGTAGCCGTATATTCGAATCGCGTGAATACAACGGGCACTTCTCTAAAGAAGGGAATCTTATGTATGAGGCCTTAGAATAGAATTGTATAATTTTTTAAGATTTAAGGTGGTTTTTGTATTTCTTAATAAATTGACCTCTTAGTGTAGGCTTCCTTTGCCTCTGGCACAAAATTATTCAATAATCTGTTTACTCGTAATTGTAAACTAATAGAGGACTGCCAGAGCGAAGGAACACCTACAGGAGATGGGTCCGAGGGATTGCAGATAGGAGCATTTGCATTCACTCCCTCGACTCCAGAAGTCGAAAAAAGATTTCGTCCCCTATTCATGCATCCATCCAGTTTCAATTCATGCAGGGTTATCTGGGATGCAGATCACCAATCTGGCAACCGTTTTCGTTGAAGCGATGGATGGCAGAACGTTACGATGGGTATGTGTAAGGCTCTGGTTCATGTGCTTCCCTCCTCAGGGTACCTTAGGATATCACTTAGGATATTAGGAGCTTTTACCGTGTAATATTATAAAACATTGAATTTTTTGTGATACGCTTTGTATTTGATGTAGTCATTCTGATGATACACAAGGTGAGCCAATGGGCAAGCCAATGTATTTTCCTCTGAAACCCGTGATACCAACTTACTATAGCCGAAAAGGATGAATCTTTTTATTTGCAGTGGTGCATGAAAGCATCTCTTAGAAATATTCACTGCAAAACACTTTCTCTGACCAGGATACTATCTCAGCGGTAGGTCGGAACGGCGCAAGTGTTGTATATGAGCAGAACTGCTTCTCCCTGAGAAGTAACAAACTGCAGGTATCTCGACCCCAATACAACTCTGCGCAGAGTTAGGGGCGACGGAAGTCGCGTGTTGGCGCCCTGTTGATTCACGTGCTCCAGAGCCGACGGGCGCGCGCGGAATGAGGGCTTGTATCGCGGCTCAGCGCAGTGCACAGAATGCGTAGTAGGGAAGCGCTCGAGCTCGTGAGCGAGGGGTCGGGGGTTGGATCCCGCGGACTGCGTTTGTTTTGCACTTTTGCAAAATCCATGTTTATCATACAGGTGATCCACTTAGGTGTATTAGTATGTTATAGAGCATGTTTACATATAACGTACCACCCATATCGTTAACAAGGGTGGTCCAGGCAGGGTCACCGATTTCGCTGAAACCTTGTCTAGGGGCTCATAAAATGATTCCTACGGAAACAATGGCTTAACAATGATATGGAAGAATCCAAATCAAGGGCTTTTCTCAGCTAACAGAAGATTTGTTTCTGTATAACATGCCTTCTTTTTTAGTTGTATAGCCAATCATAGAGTTGTTGCGTGTTTCACTTGTCGGCTTTGTTGTTTGCTCTTGGCTTAAATAAACATAAACATAAACATAAACATTTGGGGTGCTGATCACGAATTTGATATTCGTTATTCACGATTCGGCTGGATAATATAGATACAGGAAGGCACAGGATTACATTCTTAAACTTTCTGCCGGTGACGGTAGGTAGAGAGAGAATCGTAAAAAAACGGGTTTCAGATTCGTGACCAGCACCCCAAATACCTCCCCCCCCTCATAGACAAAGTTTCAGCGAAATTATTTTGACCGAAACTTTGTCGGCGGAGTCGGAACTTTTAACTAGTGCCACAAAATATCTATCGTTACATAACTACAGCTTCACACAAAATGGGCTTAAAATAAGTGGCACACAGAAATGAACATTTTAGCTATTCTGTAGTTTGAAGCATATGTTCTATGTAAACATGCTGTATAACACGCTTTAATACCCCTAGGTGGATTACCTATATGATAAACATGGATTTTGCAAAAGTGCAAAACAAGCACAGTCTGCGGGATCCAAACCCCCGACCCCTCGCTCATGAGCCCGAGCGCTCCCCTACTACGCCGCTCGTGCACTGCACTGAGCTGCGATACGAGCCCTCATCCCGCGCGCGCCCGTCAGCTGTAGAGCAGGTGAATCAAGAGGGCGCCAACACGCGACTTCCGCTGCCCCTGACTCTGCGCAGAGTTGTATTGGGATCGAGATACCTGCAGTTTGTTACTTACCAGGGAGAGGCGATTCTGCCCATACACAACACTTGCGCCGTTCCGACCTACCGTTGTGATAGTATCCCGGAGACCATCTCTGAGTCTCCGGCCGCGTTACGATTTACGATTAACAGCGGTTGTATCGTAATTACGATTTACGATTTACGAAGTTTCGGATTTCATTCACGCACATCCTTGTTGGTAATGCACGCTAATGTCGAATTACATCGAAAATGGCCTACCACAATTCACCAGTGGGGTGGAACACATCAATGTTGTGTAAGTTTTTTTTAAATTTTTGCAATGCAGAATAAACTATAGGGCTCATTTTCATGGTGACCCACCCCGAGCCGCTGAGCGCCACGTTTGTTCAAAACAATCATTAGAGACCGATAGAAACTAAGGCACAGGCAAATCTTACGAACATTAACAAACGTCGCATTTTACTATTTGAGAAAAATATACTTAGACTTGAAAAAGTCCAAAATGGCTTCACGAGAAAACTATTTATCGGGAAATATGGGTTTGATTTCCATGCTACTCCCGACATTGATGTAAGAAACAAAAACCTTTAACTACAGACGCTTTCAAATAGACGATGATATACGACCTCGTAATGGTTCACACAATTTTCCATGTTTCCTGTAAACGTGACTTCTTCATGGTGAAAGCATCCAGAACCCGAAGCGGATGACAGAAGTTTTCATTAAGTACTGCAAGATCTTCAATTCGACGTAATTTTTTATTAACAAAACAGGTTCAGATCATCATTAAACTTGGCAGAACTTGACATGAAACATTTATTCCTCACAACCTAAACCACTTGTAGTGAATGCAAGTCGATTCATAAATAATTCTAGGACATAACGAGATCTGGTGGCAGAACCCCTCTTGGCTTGTTCTCCGGCTACTCTCACGTACAATCGATGAAAATGGAGGAAAATTGGCGGAAAGTTGTGAAAAAAGGTGGAGGGATTTGCTGCGACGACCAGTAAAGGTAGACGTTATCGACTTTCTGCCGGAGTTATCGGTTTTCGCCGAGATTTGTTAGATTGGAGTGGCGTCACACGATTTTGATGGCTGATTCATAGACTTCACAGCAGGTTGAAGGGTTCAATTGGGCGACCAATATCGATCGATTATATCGATTTTTCGGTCGGAGTTGCCGGTTTTTGCTCCGGTTTGATCCGGTGGGGTTGGAGTCATGCAACCGTTTCTTCGAACGAATTGTTATCGCTGGCTGGAATTACTCCTATACGTTGTCATTCAGACATGATTTACTACCACTCAACTGTAACGACCGACCGAACAAAATCTATCGACTTTCGCAATTTTTCTGCAGATTAGTACCTTCGAGGTGGGTTTGCGCTGGACGGTAGACAAGACTCACGTCAAACGCTTTGAAAACCTTACTTTAATAAGCCAGCTTAAATAGGTCAATAAACCAAGTCGTTTTGATTTCGGAGTTTGGAAGGGGCAAAGTCCGGAAACCGAGTAGCATCAAGCGAGCAAAGCTATGGGCTAATCTACTAACTTAAAGAAACTGTACTCAATATCTATAATAGCCTATATTGAAAAACGCAAGAGTAAGTGGCATTTACAATCGAGTAAACACTGTGAAAACTGTGCTCCCTCGAAAGGTAACACATCAAATGATTGTTACTTTCGTGTTATTCAAGTGAAGCTATAGAACCTTGCAGTAGTCGAGAGCAAGAAAATTGAGAGCATTCGACAGCTTATACATTTTCTGAGATCCTCTTCAACAGATCTGTTCTATGTCACATGGCAATTTGGTAGTGAGATTCCAAGACGATTTTAAAACCTGAGCTCATGTTCTAGGACTAGCAAATACAAATAAACCGCAAACGCTGGACAAGACAAGAAGATGAAAAAAGAATAGCGCGGAAATTCTCTCCGTCGGTCATGCTTCAATATACTTTCTCCAGCTATTTATCGCCTTTTTAAGTAGATGGACAGAAGCCAGAGCCTTCAGCAAAAAAGCACAAAGATGTTTTTCGTCGCTTAAAAGCATGAAAATTGAGCGTAGTCTTAGAACTCTGAGCATACATGTCAACAAACCACTTGTTGAGATTTGGCCTTTTAGCAGAATGTTCAAACGGAAACAAAGGGAATTAGAGCATAATAGCAAACCGCAATGTCCGGAAAAGTGCTAAATTTAATGAATGCAAAATCTGTAGTACGAATAACCTTCCTTATTGACAAGAATGTTTTGCGCGCCATGGAGCAACGCTGTCTCAGACACTGGGAGCGGTGCTCTGTCCGACAATTGCGCGTAAAGTACGGAGGAAGTGACAGATTTACAGATTTTGTCGGACAGATGACGGAGAAACGGTGGATTGGCGGGAATTTTGAATATTCCTTTTGAGGGTCGAGGGATCTCACTTCTTTCCCTGAATTTCCTCGTGAATCCAATAATTGCGTCGCTACGAGATCACTTTATCGGCGAATCGGTAGTGGGACGCGAGGAAAAATTGACCTAGAATGCGTGACGCAGACTGGGGCAGACCTAGCTTCCCCAGGCTAGGTCTGCCCCAGTCTGCGTCACGCATTCTAGGTCAATTTTACTACAAGTGGATTCACAGATTTAACTCTAACTCTTTATTACCCGTACAATCAAGAAAGTTGCGTTTGCAAGGCGGATCAAATGATAGAAACTCTCAATCTATGAACAACACCAACAAACAAACAATAACGACTTCCAACATAGAGCATCAACAAAATGCTGACGAAGACATCCTGCATAGAGGAGATAAAAGACGACATTCCACAAAAAATGTAAATGTGATGAAGTTGTCGTAGTCTTCTCTTCCATTTCAGCAGCCATCAGAATTGTCCATTCGCCGCTGAAGCTCGCATCTTTAGCAGCGGGGATATTTCCTGAAGAGGGAGCAAAATTCATTTTGCCACATTGTACATTGTCTTGACAGCTAGATACCATACCAAACTCACATGTTTCTTTGACGCGCGGACCAGATGTCTCCGGCACATACCATCGAGCAAATCTTTTTTTTCCCGAGACTTAGGAAAAACCTGAACAAAACACCAACGTTGAGAAATAAGTAGAACAAATCAGGTTCATTGTGCAGGTCGTTGCGCGGTTTCACTATTTGTAAGGTATCTAATCATTTTATGATATCATACGAAACCCTTAGATTGAGTAATGGTTGGTCACCCGCACAGGCCTAAGCCCTCTTCTCATCACCATAAGTAAACTGGTAGTAATCCTGTCTGGAAAGTATAGCACACTAAGCTCCCAACGGCTGGCTCCGGAAGCAATTGTGTGCAGACCAAATACAAATTCAGATTTCACGCGTATGCCCCCTCCCTGCCTAGAGATCGCGCCACACTAGCTGCCTCACATTCCCTGTTGAAATACGGCATACCTACTATCTGTCCAAAATTTAGGACCATATTCGTAAATGTTGATTCTAGCATCATTTTCAAGCTAGAATCGCACAGACGGTGATTGTACGACCCATTGGTGTAAAATGCTCCACGAGGCAGTCCATGTCTGACAACTGAGGAAACGTGACGGGGCTAGCGTAAACGCGAACAACCTCTAACCAGCGAGGGCCCAGACAAGGAGACGGCAGCGGATCAGTCTCCATGTGTAGTTCAACGTTTTTCCTCCATTCTTCCTGAGTAACCTATATGGTGGGCGCGTGTAGCGCAGTCGGAGGAGGCGCGACCGTCGCGTGCACCCGATACCAGGTTCCTGGTTCGGATTTCCCGCCCAGGCCAACCAAGCCTTCCATCCCTCCGGGGTAGGTGAATTGGTACCAGACTTGTCTGTTAAGGATAAAGCGCTGACTTGTTCATCGGCTGGCCACCGCAAGTCATTGTATGGCCAAATATGCATTCATGTCGCCTCCACGACATCCCGTAGAAGTAGAATGCGCTGGCGCATCCCAGAAGGGATTGAGTAACGCCGTCCTTTATCCTTTATCTTTTAACCTATATGGTAAAAGGAAGCTTGCTAGTGTCTGTTTCAAAGGGCCTTTTAGTTGAAACCAACCAAGGTCTAATGAATTCGCTTACATAGAGGAGATCTGCTACGCTATCGCACAGATATTAGACTCCTATCAAAACTAACACAAGGGACGATCCAGGGATAGAGCCCGTCAACGATAATTGTGATTCTTAAAAGCATCTTAGCACAAGTTCGACCACGCTAATGTGGTTTCTTCTTAATGCCATTGGGATTTGAAGAGAAGTTAGTTTAAAATTGAAAACGGAAACGAACAAGAACAATACACAGAAGTATTACTAACACCCAAGAACAAAAAGACCCGTGAGAAGACAAGCAATCACAGTGAGACCATTTCTCGCGTAGTTCGGCTCCGTCACAGGCCAATCAAGCGTTCCATCAGTCTGAAGTTGGTGATTTGGCATCAGGCTTACATGAGTGAATGAAACGTGACTTCTCCATCGGAAAGACATCCTAAGTCATTGGATAGGCAAAATACCCATTCAAATTGCTTCCGTCGATTTCTCGCAGAAGTAGAATGCGTGACACCCAACAAGGTGACTGAATATAGCGCCTACTTTTAATTCTTATCTCCAACAACGTTTTATGACAACGAATTTTTATTATTTTGCAGAACAGTATCGTAGAGCGAGCAGGTTCCCTAAAAGTCAACGGGGACAAGGGGTAAAGGACGGCGTTAATGAATCCCTGTTAAGGATAGGCCATGCTTTTTTCTTCTGCGTGATGTCGTGTAGGCAATTTGTATCACATTTACTCTACATAATGACTTGCGGTGGCCAGTCGATGAACAACTCAGCGTTTTATGCTTCCTAGACAAGGCTGGTATAAATTAGACAAGGTCGAAGAGATGGAATGCTTGCTGGTTTGGGCGGGGTTGGAACCAAGAAAGTCGATTCAGGCTGAACACAACAGCTAGCGTCTCTTCTGACTACGTTAGAGGCAGCCCAAAAACCATTAACAACAATCAAACAACAGAACAGAGTTACTCCTCTGCACCAGTTGAGAGATTATGGACTATCACAAAATAAGCAAAATTGGTGAAACTAGTTGAAATGCTAATTAAAAATAGGAAGACTCCTTAAAAACGCTCTCAAGCAGCGCACTCCCCGATGCCCAGAAATAGCAAAGGAATAATGCTAGTGGCAATAAAATGCTAAGCATATCTTACCTGTGTGACGACCTTCAGTATTGCGCTAGTGGCTTGACATGTGCAGACGTTCGTCAGCAGGCTGGCTGCTACAATCGCTCCTTCTGAGGCGCCAAAAATCTTGTTTTGTGCAAGATGTGGGGCGTATTCCTGAAAAAAGGGGGCTAAATTACGACTGTAAGACTGGTCCTAGCAATGAACAGAGCTCGTTGCTCATACGTCTCTAGAGGATGAAACAAAATATGGTGGTCGGGGACAGTTATCTTTAATCGCTGTAAGAAAAAACGCATTTGCCTTTTTGAATGAGTAAAAAATGTTTACAGAGATGTTAGTTACGAGGTGCCACGCAATGGATTACCACTATATCCCCGGAGGGAGGGAGAGATCTAGATTTCTTGACTGTTCATCACTGTGCAAATGAAGGAAACTAGCTCACCTCTTAATGATTTACAAAATTCTCACACGGTAAGTGTCTATAAACACTGTAATAGTAGCAGTATTTTCTGGTCAGCTACTGTCAATGAGTAGAAGAGGAAAAGCAGTGCTCTACTAGTCGGTTGCTAGAACACGTATAAGGTCATGTTTCATCGCTTACAGCTGTTTGAAATTGTATATGTGTGTTATTGCTTCGTGCCGCTCAAGGTTGTAACGGTGGATCTTTAATTACCAGTCCTGTTTCGATGCTCCAGCGTTCAGGGGCCTGAACGTTGGGCAAGTATTAGATAAGCTATTTACCCCGCCAATGTTTGCAACGAGTCTACGCGTGAAGAAGTGTGTTGGACGTGGAGAAAAGATTCCAGTTCCTATTTCGAACTGATGTCCAGACGGTTATAGTCTCGGATGCCAATCAATCCGCATCAAAGTCCACATTTTCGACACCGTATGTCATTCCTGAAAAAGAAGATAACGGAATCTAGCTGGACTGGTCGTTTTTGAGCACTGTGGCTTAACAATGCTCAAAAACGACCAGCCTAGGTGTAGAAATGTGGCGTAGAAAAGGTGTCATAAATTAACTGGTCTATGTTGCGAATGTTGTTTAAGTGAACAATGAAACTATGAAATCATCGCTCTGGCCTTTTGGTATGCTGCGGCAGGGCGAAAACAGACAGCCATGGAAAGGAGATAGTAAAGGCTCCTTAAGAGCACTCATCATAATCATTTGCTCCACTTATCTGACTGGTAAGGAAATAAAACAGAAGATTTGTTTCAGTTAAAACAAAACAAGCAACAACAGAACGCGTTATTGTCTGAGGAAGCTGATACTGCCCATCCGGTCGTTATAAGGTAGGCAGTGCGCTCTCAGTAAAATTCAGGGTGGGGTGTGGTGGTGTGAAAAACCTATTGATTCTCCAGACAAGGACTACGCTCTAGAACACCTAGCGCATCCAAAATATTACCGAATTAAGGAAAATAACACGAGCTGTGGATACTTTTTACTTAAGGTCCGAATTCGTTTGCCCGTGCCTGTTGCTCCGCCTCCGCCTGGTAAGGACGGTTTCCGTCAACGGTTTAAGCTTACAAGCCCATGTCCCTATGCCTTGGCGTGGAATGCATCATATGGCACGAAAACGCGAAATTAAAAACGTTCTCAGCGGCCGCTGACTCTTGCGTACAGGAAACTTCATGTGCAAGAAATCCCATTTACGAGCAGGCTACATCATACGGACCTAGGACCTCCTTCCCTTGGGTAGCCCCGTGATTGTTCTGCAAGGATCCGCAATCTCGATGCTGGTACGAACATGCTAAACCGCTACCTTCATCAAGTAAATGAGCACTAAGAATCGAGGTCTGTGGTACGTATATAAGCGCTAGACCGGAATTCAATACAAAGAGAAGGAAACAAGGGTACTTGACAGTCTGTTTATACCGAAATTGCATCTTCTCCTAGAATAGTCACATTGCGGGTTTCCGCGTCAGCGGAGGAGATCGTTAGAACTAGCAAAGGGAAGGAACTCCTGGGTCTGGATGATCTAACCTGCCCGAGTTACGAAGCGTTGCTGTTGGGACGCGGGCACAAACCCGTTTAGAATCAAAATTTGGAGCTAAGGTACTAGGGAATTTGCACGCCGTAGGAAGAAAATTTTGAAAAGAAATACAGGGCAATGGTGCTGTGATGACAGACGGTAGCAGCTTCTCGCAGTCAACTCAAATGTGTTTAGGTTCGTCGTGGCGGTAGCACGTGTCCCCCAATTCCAATTCCTATCCGTCATATCGATCAAACAACGCCGATGGTATGAAGGCATAGAGCGTTATGCACGCTAAGTTCTTTAACGCCACGAAACTCACCACACACACTTTAACTGTATAATTTCTATTCTAAATACAAAACGCCAAGCAACTGTAAAGGAGGTAAAAGCACAATAACGATAACTATAATTTGCCATGGAAACCTCCTACAAAAAGCCTTTAGTAACGCGGGAAAGGAGGAAGAAGAACTGATGATAACGTAATAAAATGATATGATGATATGTAAATCTTAATGAGGTGATGAAATGATTTATTGTACCAACTTACAATTATATAACTGTAAATCACAATGATGAAATGTAATAAAAGTTCTCCTGCAACGTTACAGTGTAGCGTTTCGAAGATTGCGAATATCATCCGCTTACAATTACTCGGATGGAATATTCGACGGCGGAATGATTCTGAAGCACGAACGCTTTCTGGGGACCTGTGGTGCATCAAGTGTTTCATGCGATTGTAATGTTATTGCAAACTAATCTGTATCAGAGAAAAATGCAGTCTGGCTTCATTAACAGATTGGGAACATGATCAAACTTATCCTCACTTCAAAAACTCATTGGAACAAGTGCAGCACGTGAACATGAATCTCTAAAGTGTGCCTAGAAACCTACAATAATGCGAGGAGGTCTGAAGTGTATCAGCAATGGCGATGGAGAATTCCACTTCGTTGACTTCAAAAGCCCAATACTTCAGTTCAGAGGGTCATTTGCACTCGCAGTTACGGGCTGGTACAGCCGATAGGCTTTTTAGTACTCATGTTTTATCTCGATGCGATGGTCAGTTGTTCTATAACTTGGAACCACCTAGGAATCGAATCAAGTGTAGAATCAATTCTATAAGTTGGAGTCACCTCATGTGAGTTAACTAGATTCCGCTCCAAATTTGGATGAGCCAATTCGCTGGTTGTTACAGCTGCCTCACAGTGTTGCAATCTTTGAGTTAATAACTAAGACTGGTATGCTTCTGATTCTACAGAATCGCTGCTACAATAATGTCTGGGTCAGATCAAATTTAATGGCTATGTCCCTAATTCAGCCTGATTGGTCTTGGACAGCGATGAGAATGTGCCTTCACTTTAATAAGGAAAAGTGTTGGAAAAAACGCAAAAGCGCGCAAAGCTTGCTAATCCTTATTAGACTCTGGAAAGCGATCAGAACCATGGTGGCACTTACGACGGCTTCATCCAAGCTCCCAGACAGAAAATCCTCTATACAGAGGAGGAATACATGAGTGTGTAGTGGTTCGTCGACAGCGGAAATTAAATTTCCATATGTAATTGTAATTTCCGTATGTAGTTCTTCCCGTAAAGTTAGTAGTCGATGGTGCGGAATACCTACTTCGTGCGCTGGGCTAGTATGCTTTTTCTACCTGCCCAGGTCCTATTTTTGACGGTGGACTGGGACAGGACAGCGATGAAAGTATGTGGGACCTAAGCTCGGCTCTGCTCCGTTTTCAACCAAGTCTTGGGTTCTCAAATTTCGGCAGTGGTTTGACCAGTTTTCATACTAACATCCATATACAGAGGAGCACAGTATTTCTGTCTTAAGTCACCTTTTCCCAAATCCATCACACCTCGTGGCTTAAAACACAGCGACTGAACCGAAATATCCGACATTGGATTAGGCTTGACGAGCTGCAATAGGTTGTGAACACAACCCTAGACGGAGCAGTAGGGCTGCGGACATTCTTTTAAAAGGATCCATATGTAGTGCAGCTGTGGAGAGTTTGTGGTGGTTAGGTATGGAGAAGCGGGACAAACCACTCAACTAGCAACTTGCACTCAACTCTGTTTTCAGCCAAGCTTGAGTTCGTAAAGGCAGGGTAATTTGAAAGTTGCCCTGTCTGGAATTACGCGTAAACACTAATCTTTAACTGTTTCTCGCTATTTGCTTATATAACTCACCACTAATTGAGCTGAGTTATTGGTCGCCTTCTTATTACACACGCCGTAGAACTTCATCAATAAAATAGTTTTCGGTGCTATCTGTAACATTTTCTTGTAGAAACAAAGGCGGTGATGAAATGTGATGTCGTAGCGCACGCTTATTTGTGTGTCATAGCGCATTTGTGACAAGATTTCGGTTGCGATCCTTCACAAGGACGAAATCTATCTGAGACTTGGAGCTCCCACTATAGTATGAGATGAGGTGGGAATCGCGTTTACGAAATACGGTGTTCACTATGGTGATGTTATGCGATTCAAGGATATGTGATCACCATAGGCGTTACGCGACCCGTAACCGAATCCACCATGACAGCTGTACCCGTCCTTCGTCGCGCCGACGTGCCAATTAAGATCACCGGCGACTATGATGACATCTTTTGACGGCACCTCTGCTGTCTTCTCATCAAGCAGGCTTCAAAACTCATTCTTGGCTTGATCGGAGCAGCCAGTCTGCAGAGCATACGCAGAGAAGAAGTGATAGAGTTGCTCCTTAGTGGCGACAACGATCTTCATCAATCGATCGTCAAGGCATTCGAAGCTTACAATCGAGTCACGCAATCGTTCGGAGACGATTACTCCAACTCCACTGGTGCTCCCGGGACTTCTACATAGAACGGCATCGTCCTATGTCCCTTGACTTGTGGCAGGACCACCTCATCTCCTGCACCGCACAGAAATCAACTCTTCTACGCTCCAGTGCTTCAACCAACTCGCAAGAGCGGCCCGTCAACGTACCGACATTCAGCTTGCCACGCGGGTTCTGCTTACGTTACGGGACTTTCGGACTACCTCAGTTGCCCCCTGATGCCATCCTCGCATCAGGGACCCTCGCATACCTTTCACACTCGCCGGGCTCTGCGAGTGCGCGTCGGCTCTCGCGGACGCCGTAGCACTATCTCGATACTCACGTACGTCATCAGCCAGGTGGTGTGACATGGGTCTTCGTAGGCAGACCTTCACAAGGGCTTGTCGCCTGCATTGAGTGTCCGTGCTCTTATTGTTAGCTTAGCTTAGCTCGCAGAGCGAGCGGCTTTCAGTGGCACCACGTGGAGGAGCGGACATCGCCATAGCCAGTCTGTGGTCAAACCACCCAATTTCGGCAGGTCACAACTTGCTCAGGAATTTCGTTTTGCAAATTTTGGCCCACATATTCGCAATATATGGTACATACCAAGCTCTTTCTAATGATCCTGGTCTCAACTTGAAGTTCCTGGGAGGTTGAAACTCTTCCCTAGAGAGATGCGTCCTAGAGATACCTGTAACGAGTCTTTTGAACTGTCTCAAAAAATTAGGCAGAACGTTTTTGGGCATTTCAAAAACTCGATTCCTGCTCTATTAGTAAAGAAACCTATTCTTACATTATTTCATTCATTTCGTCATTGGGGTTTTGATCTTCCACCCTCGTGTTAAAAGAAGAAACGGCCTAGAGCTCCTGGACTGAAATGCCTAACATATCAGTTGATATCTTACAAACCACGACAAGGTCAATCTCATGTGCTAGTAAGAAATGAGCAGTTGAATTGCTTTGCAGTGCCTTGAATATACAGCATTCAGTTTTATCTGATTTCCTTGCTGTGCGTCCGCAGTGTTCTTTAAACGAAGGCTTTGTGTCTAAAATAATAATCCATATCAGCATCGTAAACAGCCAGCTCCCCAATGTGATAGCTGCTCTTATTGTTCTGCAGTAAAACGTAATGCACCTTGGTTTTAAGGGCCTCTTAGACTTAATTGTTTTCTAATCTTAGAAAGGTATGCGCTCACTTTAGAATAACAAAGTTTATGAAAACCTGCACATCAAAAGGTTCTCACTAAAATAGAATTCATGAATCACTTTCAAAATCTCCTCCACTAACCAGCGAAGGGAACTTTTCAATAGCGTTACCAGCTCTCTATAGCGTTTACCCTTCATAAAGGAATTATTTGATTAACAGCTGCGAGGTTTCGAATCCGTGTACGGCCTAAATTTGAGAAAGAAATCGTGAAAAATGTGAAAAAATCTCTAAGCTTTTGATTGTTGTGATGCTTTATGAGAAATCAGGTTACGAACTACAATTATTACGCCAGGAATGAAAAGAATCTGTTGTAGCTTTCTAAAAGCTCCAGGTCTTTCACTCATTTTTGCCTGGTATGTATTTTGTGGATCTATCCTAGTCCGGGGGTGCCACATATCTAAAAATTACCTAACAAATCGACATGGGACTTACCGAGCGGCTCCTGAAGGACTCGAGAGAACCTAAAAGGAAGAAAAAAAAACCAACGTGCGAACAAAAAAAATTAAACCGCCGCGGTTCTTACAAGCGTCTCGGCGGGTAAAGAGTAAGGCAATGGAGGCCTGCCGCGTACTGACCACCGCCTGACATGTTGTAACCAGGATCCAACATGGTGAGGAGGGCACACAACTTTGCCGGCAACAAATGTAATTTTCGTTTTTTTTTCTGGATGAGTTTTTCTTGTTTAGGGTTTTGTGTTGTTCTGTAGAAGTCGCTCGGTAAGTCTCAAGTGAATTTGTTACATATAATACTTTTTAGTTATGTGGCTCCCCGGACTAGGATAGATCCTATTTTGTTTCATTCAGTGAGAAATCCACCTATACTACGTTTCGTTTTGTTGAGTGGCCTTGGCGAGCGCCAACAGCGTTTCCATTCGTCCCTGTCGCGTGCCAGAGTGGTCCAATGGATCCTCCTCGCTCGAGGGACACGAAGAGCGTCATATCGTTCGTTCAGAGCTTTCACGAAAAAGTCCGTCCAACTCGTTGTTGGGCGTTCTGGTGTTCCCTTGACACCCCACGGAATTCCGTCGGTGACGGATCTCTTCCAGCGGGTGTCTGCGAAGCGCATTACGTTGCCGGCCCACTTAAATTACAACGACTTGGTCCATTCAACAGTGTCTCTGATCTTCGAACGTCGACGAAGCTCGGAAACCTGAAGGTCTTCTCTCACTAGCGTGAGTCGTATCGCTGTGACCATCGTCCTCTCGATTCCACGCTGCGCGACCCTGATCAGGTCTTTGAGACATACGTCAGGGGAGGAAGAACGGTAGAGTCGAATAGGTGGGCACGGAGTCGGACGTTCTTCGTCTTCTTCGCGACTTCCTCAACGCTCTTGAAAGCTCCTCAAGCCGCTCGCTTCCTCTTGCCCAGCTCTAGCGCTAGTTGGCTGCCCATGTTGACTTCGCCACCCAGATACACGTAGATGGAGCACTCGAAGATCTTCGTTCCGTTGAGCGACAAAAGCGAAGATGGTGCATTTGCTGGCCGTCGACCTTCACTCCATGTCTTCCCATTCTAGTACGCGCATAACGTTTTCGAGGGTGGCGCTAATGAGTTTTGGGGATATGGTATCCCCTTGCCGAACCCCTCCCAGCGAGACACTATTGAATCGAAACATGCCTCTTCTGCTCGGTTTGATGTCTATAAACGTTGAAAATTGTTAAAGCAATAAAAGATGACATGCGGAGCATCTAGTGTGTCCCAATTTGTATGCAATAGAACATAATCATGGTCACCACTTTGTTTATCGAATAAAGGCTCAAATGAGAAGATCTGAGCACATCACTTTTTCTCGCATACGTGGTACTCCTTATCGCAGGTCGAAGGTGAGTATGTCGTGCAGTCCGAATCCTTGTGACAAGGCGATCCTTTTGTGTACGGCTCTCCATTCTTATATCTTAAAGAGAACAGCATTTTTATGCAAAGATTAATGTAAATTTAGTTTCTTTTGTAAAAAGGCTAGAACTGTGCAACGAACTTCCTGTCGTAGAGGCATACCATCTCCAGAGTGAACAAGTTTTCCTCTCCTTCAGCCTTGGAAATCTTGTATCCACAACCGATTTGTGTTGCCCTAGCGAGAAGCATCTAGAAGCATAAGGTATTATTCTGATTTCACAAACTGACCAAAAGCCTATTATACCTGATTTAAGGAATTGTTTGACTCGAACCAGCTTCTGTATGCCTTTATCGCTTCTTGGCTTATGTCCGTCCCACGCGAAATTTTGCTTAAAAAGATTTTCTCAAACAGGAGATCGTTTAAATGTTCTCATATCAGTTACCTTGTATAGTCATTCCTACCAAAATTGGGTGGAAGTGCAGATATCTTGTTGGCTACTACGCTCCTGGACAGAGCCTCTAGGAATTGGTTCTTCTGCTGAAAAGCACTAATAACACACAGGTAAGCGTATCAAATTTACGCAAAACTCACAAAACTTGGGCGTCCTGTTCTGATAATTTTAGGAAAGATTTTAGGAAAGGGCTAGATTTCCTTCAATGTTCGGTTCATTTATAACAAATTTGTGCGAAATTGGAATGCTGATGTACTTACAGCAGCTTAGATTTATATGTATGCTTCTCAAATAAAATCGACAGCATCTACCAGGCTGTCCAATAATTCTTGTCCGAAAATTTCACCATTTTTAATTTTTTTTTTCAACTTTATTGAAAAACAAGTCTAATCAACAATATAATCACCACAATTCAAATCAGTTTCTTTAAGCCTCAATTGGCTGGTATCGAGGTTGTAAGCTGTCACAACGATGTTTTGTTGCGATCAAAACTTCTAGCGCCAGGCGGGACTCGAACCCGCACCTCCCTCTGACCGGGCGGGAATGCTCTACGCCATTACACCACCGGAGCCGTTTGATCGAACGCAACATTGATCAGAAGTTTTGATCGCAGCATAATCACCACAGTTATCCACAACAGTGGCCCATCGATTGGGCAGGTCGCCGATGCCCTTCGCCCAGAACTCCGGGGGCTGCGACTCGAAGAAGTCCGCGATGTCGGATTTGAGGTTGTCGTAGTTGGTGAATTTTCTTCCGGCCGAATGGTGCTTTAGCGGGCGGGACAAGTGGTAGTCGGAGGGGCGAGGTCCGGGGAATACGGCGGATGGGCAACCGTCTCCCAGCCGAGCGTCGCCAACTTCTGCTGGGTCTCCTTCGCCACGTGGGGCGCGCGTTGTCGTGCAGCAGGTGGACCGAGGCGGCGGAGTGGCGTTCTATCCCCCGCCCGTTAAACAGAGGCGTGGCAAATGTCTGCGTCTCCACTATCTCGTAAGGCAGCCACTAGACTCTCGAGCAATTGCAGGGGGTTGGGGGTGGGCGGGCCAGGGGGATGAAGGGATAGAACGCTCGACCCCCGACCGAGGCCCGTCGGGACGCTATTCTCGGATGGCGGTGGCTAGTTTCTCGAGCTGATCGGTGTAGATGGAGGCGGTGACCGTCCTGCCTTGCGGGAGCAGCTCGAAGTACAGCATGCCCTTGGCGTCCCACCAGCAGCAGAGCATGATCTTCAGCGGGTGTTCCCTGTCCTCGAGGCTCGTGTCGCCGCTCTCGAAACGATTGAACCGGCGCCTGACTGTGCGTTGGGACACTGCATCCTCCTTGCACGCTCTGCAGATGTTGGCGACCGCGGGGCCCGTGTCTTTGCCCAGCAGCCACTCGTAGTACACGAACGTACGAATTCGACCTTGGTCCATTTTAGCTTGTACTGGTAGCCAGACGCGGCGACTGCGCCTTATATACCCCTAGCGTGGAACTCTGGAGAACCTTCACTTGCCTGATATTGTAACACTTCTAAGAAAAATTATAGAAATTTGAAAATTTTCGCACAGGAATTATTGGACAGCCTGGTATATCAAAAGCGTCAAACTTGCTTAGAAATGTAGTAACATTGGTTAGAAAATGGTCCAGTTTGGTTTGAAAAGTGTCAAATGTGACGTTAAAATGGTATAAATTAGGTGAGGCTTTTCAGGCTTTTGAGAGCTCTGAACACTGTTGACAGTATGACGGTGCCGGAAAATCGTACCGTTCTACTGAATGCGTGCTAGTTTTCATCTTAATTTTAGGAAAACTGAGCGAAATAGTCAGAAGTGAGGATACGGACAAGAACTGAACAATGTAGCAGGGATGAAGATGAAATTGAAACAGCTGAAACATTCCTCCGAAAACAAAACGACGCAATGTAAATGTATTGATGTTAAAGTTTTGGGCTCACCCACCTTCGGGATGCTAAACCTATTCTACTTCTTTCAAGTATTGCAGAATATAGGAGTCGTCTGAATACGTATTTGGCTTACAGGCAACCTGTGGCCGCAGCACGATAGGCTGTTTCCGCTTTAGTAGTCCCACTTCCCTTAGGTAAAGGATGAGTAACGGACAGAAGGACTTTACGAGAATCATTCTTCGCCCAAAACCTACCAATTTGTACATGTTCGACGCTGGACCGTAATCTTTGCCACTTATTTTAATACCATTGGCGACAAAGACTCGCAGGCCGTTCTGCCCTTCGTAGAACACCTTATCGATAGCGTTCTGGTCGATGACGAAGTCACCATAGCTGACCACTAAAAATCATAAGGTGATGTTTATTAGCTGGCTTCTGAATTAAAAAGATTATTGCTGCTGACGTCGATCGGACATCAATGAAAATATCCATGCAAAGCTTTCCTTCTAGAAGTCCAGCACAACAAACTAGTCCAAAAGGCCAACTGCATCAGTTGACCGTAGAACTACTAGTGTCGAGAGAAATAACTGCAAAGTGCTATAGAGGAAAGGACACAATCTCACGCTTTTCAAAAGTCTACACAGCGGATAAACAAATTAGTATATGTAGTAGTTGGCTTTCCATAATGAAGGCCGCAATCTGAGTGTAAGGCTTGGGCTTAAACGATCGAAAAGCAAAAATCGCTAAAGAGTGGACTAATTAGGTGGCACTTCACAAGAATGGTATCTTCATTTGGTGCAAACAGTCAGTAATACAATACCGCTCAAATTCTTTGCAAAAAAGACGATGAGACGGATTAATCCGTCACAAAGCGGATTAATCCGTCTCAAAGCGTTTACTTAGTTTTGAAGCTTTTGCTTCCTCGGCTCCGTTACTTGATTTGCGACCCCTTCGAGATCCCAAGTGGCATGTCCTTAAGGGTTTTCGTTGACAAGATTCAGCGAAACTCAGAAATCCTCTATGGTTTCAACAGATCTGTATTTTTTACGCATCAAGTGTGATTGTGGTACTAAACAGTGCACGATCAGCGAGTGTCTACTATTTCGAAATCGTCAGAAAGACCACTAAGCACTTGCCTAGATTTTCTACACAAACCTTTTCTAGAAGATACTCGAAGACAGGTATTTATGAACGTGGGTCTCCTATGCTGTATTGTTACATATTTCTTCACATAAACCCAGAAATTGGAATATAATGAAATTCGGGTTACCTTCGGCTGCATGGCACGGAAATGCGAGAACCTAAACGAAGCCGTATATAGTAACATGTATGAGTATGAATGTAAACCGTTTTCAGTTTAAACTGGACACTTTTCATTTCGAATTAAGGCAATTTAAGAAAGAAGGTGAACATTTTACAAGCCTAGTCACCAGGAGACTATCTCAACGATAGGTCGGAACGGCCCAGGGGTTGCATATGGGTAGAATCGCCTCTCTCTGGGAAACAACAAAATACAAATATCTCGTCCTCAATACAACTCTGCGCAATGTTAGGGACGACAGAAGTCGGGCCGCTGACGGCGTTAGTCCTATGCCTACACGAGGAGGGCGTGCCCCCCCCCCGGACTAGGATTGATCCGATTTTTTTTGCTAAAAAACCACCTCTGCAGAGTGTCCTTTTAAAGGTAATTATGCCGTTGAATAAGCACAAAATTCCCAAAATTTGACCTCAAACATTATTTCCCAGTTTATCTTGAGATACTGGTGCTCAAAGAATTAGTATGTTACATGGAAAGATTGCACCGCAGACTCGTTATATGCATTGAGTTGTCAAATGTAATGATCGTGTAATTACTGCTCACATATGTATACGTCTGGAGACAGTCTCTTTACACGACAAATTCTTCGCGGATCATTCAGAATGCACCTAATACACTTTTGGGCATAGGATTAGAATTTCCATACTAGTTCAAAAAGTGTACAGGCTTCTTCTTAAGACACTCGATACAAGAATTTTTCGCACGAATTTTCTTTTTTGACAAAATATTATAACTGCTTTTGTAATATCGTGCCTGTTATGACCTTTATCACGATCATTTTTGTTTGAAAGGTGTCCAGTTTAAAATGAAAGGTGTTCCTTTCAAAATGAAAATGGTATATCTGTCCGACTTACAGAGAGTAGTAGAACTACTGTGAGTAGCATTGCCGAACGAGCGGAGTGACTGTATGTGGCTTCCATCGCAGTTCTCCTTTTATTGCCTAGTGAAAGAATAGTCATGTAGAGACTAAGTGTTTACCGTAGACTGTCAACTCGCATACACAAAGGGATAATAGGAGCGGAGGTCCGAAAAAGAACGCCTACGTTATCACAGCACTTCGTACTTGCCACAAAGGATACGCCCGATATTAACGAAATAGAAGCATTGTGCGTCTATCCCACGCGGTCCACACTAGTGTTAAAGATTCGGCATAGGTAGAGGGAATAGAATGAAGTGCACTTTAGGTAACAGAAGTCGAGGTGTTTCATATCCCAACATGATTCATGATCTCATTGTCGGACAAGGCAACAAGGTACAGAATTCTATCGAAACCAAGTGTGAGAAAAGGTAGTTCGGCACGTGGTCGCGTTGAGTTCTCAATGCTAAATCGTAAGAAGGATTGATACCATCAACAGCATCCTTCTTTAGGAAAGGAAGTGTTCAATTGCTCCGCATAACCTTCCCCATTTATTTATTTATTATATTTATTTATTTAAGCGTTGAAGAAGATGCGCTCGACAATTAGAGCAGAAGAAGCAGAAGATTGCCCAAAAAACATGCTTTTAGAATTCGGAGGAAAAAACAACACAACAACAGTATGATCTTAACGAACAATAACGTAATTCTTTAGTTTATCAACTGTGTAACCGATCTCAGGGCCTCTACAGGGTCTCGCGGCAGCACTCCGAGAACTCGTCCATATCGCTCCCGCCGCAGTGGGACCCACGCTGCCACTGTGGTGGAAGCCGGGCGCAGACGAGTTGTCGCGGAACCGCCGCACGCAAATGTCCCCGAGGGCTGCCACAGTTCACGTCGGTTCTCACCGCAGCGCCAGGAGATGCGAGTGAGACCTGCCAGATGGCGTGATCGGATAGGAGAGCTCAATGTGTATGTATGACCTGCAGAAGAACCGATAATAAAGAAAATTTAAAGCGGAAAAATTTAAATTACACTTTCTTCCTTTTCCAGATTGCTTCGTTTCGCCACCTATCTTCAGGCGAACCTTTTTTTATATCACCACTGCACGGACCTATAACAAAAAATGTTATACACTCTTAAAGCAATAAGAAAAATAGTAAGAGATACCCAACAAAAAGCAGCATAACGCAAAACTAATACTGGAGGATACAGTGGAAGAATACAACAATAAATTCGTTCAGTATCGATTGGTAGATTGATACCGTTTAGGACTACCATATTCGAGTGATTCCATTGTTAAGCTCTACTAGGAACTGAGGTCTGTTATAGGGCTTCTAGACATGAGTCATCTAGGAGGCAAAGCTTCGCCTCTCTGAGAAGAAACTACAATTCTGCCTTTTCGTATGTTAAGTAAGCCCTTTTCTGAGGTCGATCGGGAAGTATAATAGTACAGGTAGAATAAATGGCGGTGTGCGAATTTGTGAAGAATGAGAGAACCTAACTGCTGGAGCGGGTGAAACACAGACCAGAAGAGGTAGCAGAACCTCTCATAACGAAATAAAAGACCCACTCAAGAATCCCAGCACGATTTAGAAACCGAATCGTTCAGTCTGAAGCATTAAAAAGCACTCCACGGAATCTCGCCTTTCAGATGAGTCAGAAGAAATTCCTACGAAACGTTCAAACGAGCTGAAAAAACCAATGCCGCCGAAAACCAATTTTTCTGCAATTTTTCGTTCCTGCCGGCAAAAGTACGCAGTATTGCGTGCAGTAACCCTTGCGGCGCCGCACCATCCGCCCTTGTCAGGGCGTGTCCACGGCACTCGCTATACTCTGCTGCCGGCCTTACACTTCAGTGCATAGAACAGACAAGTTTAAGCATTCGGTGCTTGTAGAAAATGTAGTACACGGGTTGAAGGTCTTATATGAAAATGCATCAAAAACGTAGAAATTACTGAATTAATCAGGAAAGAAAACTTCTACTAAAGCAGCTTGCAAGAAAAAGACATTGTAACGAGGAGGCAGCGAACAGTAAATGTGGAGTAAGTCTGTCCGCATCAACCAGCTATAATGCTCTATGGTAGATACAAGAGCCTAAACCTTATTCGTATTCATTCTCCCTTTGCACAAATACTGAAGCTGAATTGTGATATTGGATGCGTGGTAGCGAAGTAGGAGGATACGCCGGCTGTCACGCGTACCCGAATCCAGGTTCCTGGTTCGGTTTTCTCGCCCAGCCTAGTCAAGCATTCCGTCCTTCCGATTCGGTACATTTGCACCAGACTTGTTTGGGAAGGACAAAACACTGACTTCTTCTTCTGCTGGCCACCGCAAGCCATTGTGTAGGTCAAAAATGCGTTCAAATTGTTCAATAAATCCCGTAAAAGCAGAATGCGTGGCTCATCCCGAAAGAGGTTGTTTGGGAAGAGAGCCGTTCTTCACCTTTTGTCTTACCATCGCAAGCAAAAACTACTGCAACCGTTCCAGCATACGATTTGTTTATGTTGATCTATATCCTACGTAACATTCGCTTATGCAATTACTGAAAAGGTGTATATAGTTATATTATGGGCGTGTGTAGCGCAGCCGGAGGATGTACCGGCGGTGGCGTACACCCGATGCATGGTTTACGGTTTGCATTCCCGCCTAGGTCAACCAAGCCTTCCATCCGTTCGAAGTCCGTGTACCAGAGTTGTCTGGAAAGGATAAAGCGCTGTCTTGTTCATCGGCTTGTCACCGCAAGTCATTGTACGATCAAATAGGTGTTCATATCCCCCCATAACATCCGTAGAATTAGAATGCGTGGCGCATCCAAAAAGAGATTGAGTAATGCCGGCCTCCATCGTTGCTTCCTTCATTGTAATAATGTAATATGACAAGTGATCTACATCGTCAACCTCATGATACTGTTTACAAAGGGGCACTGCTCTTGTTCAGATCAGTTTTTCCCATCCTTCTTCCAGCCGATCCTGTGCTGCTTTGTTCTACCGTTTCGTCTTCATAGAAATGTAGAAAAATTGGAACTGAAACATTTCCTTATTGGAAACCCAATTTAAAACGGAAAAATTTGCGTCTGAAGCAGTGCTTGCAAAAGAGGATAGCTTGAGCCTGGTAGAAAAAACTAAGACCATAGCTAGCAGATATTAGAATTCCGGCAAGCCAGTGCTTATCAGAAGGTTCTGTTACATGTCCGTAAGAAGCCACAGCAGATTATTCCCGAGAGGGAGCGATGTATGTATAAGTTTGGACACCTTAGATGTAACTCCACTGAAGAAAACGAGGAGATCAAGGCGTTGGGCCTGCTAATGAAGGACCAAATGTAACAACGCCCGGCGACACCCAACGAAATTGATTGGAAATTATTCAAATGTCGAAGTTTCGTGCCGAGAGAAGCTGGAAACTTAGCGAATACTATACATTGGATCCGAATGAATCATTTTCGGATATCCGATTCGGATATTGTGATCCGAATCATCCAAAAATCCGGGGTCCGAGAAATTGCCGTTATCCGAATCATCCAAAAATCCGGGGTCCGCGAAATTAGCCTTATCCGATTCATCCAACTATCCGAAGATTTTCGATCGGATTCATTGTATTGAATGAATCATTTCGGATATCCGATTCGGATATCCCTATCCGAATTCCCGAGACTTAGGAAAAACCTGAACAAAACACCAACGTTGAGAAATAAGTAGAACAAATCAGGTTCATTGTGCAGGTCGTTGCGCGGTTTCACTATTTGTAAGGTATCTAATCATTTTATGATATCATACGAAACCCTTAGATTGAGTAATGGTTGGTCACCCGCACAGGCCTAAGCCCTCTTCTCATCACCATAAGTAAACTGGTAGTAATCCTGTCTGGAAAGTATAGCACACTAAGCTCCCAACGGCTGGCTCCGGAAGCAATTGTGTGCAGACCAAATACAAATTCAGATTTCACGCGTATGCCCCCTCCCTGCCTAGAGATCGCGCCACACTAGCTGCCTCACATTCCCTGTTGAAATACGGCATACCTACTATCTGTCCAAAATTTAGGACCATATTCGTAAATGTTGATTCTAGCATCATTTTCAAGCTAGAATCGCACAGACGGTGATTGTACGACCCATTGGTGTAAAATGCTCCACGAGGCAGTCCATGTCTGACAACTGAGGAAACGTGACGGGGCTAGCGTAAACGCGAACAACCTCTAACCAGCGAGGGCCCAGACAAGGAGACGGCAGCGGATCAGTCTCCATGTGTAGTTCAACGTTTTTCCTCCATTCTTCCTGAGTAACCTATATGGTGGGCGCGTGTAGCGCAGTCGGAGGAGGCGCGACCGTCGCGTGCACCCGATACCAGGTTCCTGGTTCGGATTTCCCGCCCAGGCCAACCAAGCCTTCCATCCCTCCGGGGTAGGTGAATTGGTACCAGACTTGTCTGTTAAGGATAAAGCGCTGACTTGTTCATCGGCTGGCCACCGCAAGTCATTGTATGGCCAAATATGCATTCATGTCGCCTCCACGACATCCCGTAGAAGTAGAATGCGCTGGCGCATCCCAGAAGGGATTGAGTAACGCCGTCCTTTATCCTTTATCTTTTAACCTATATGGTAAAAGGAAGCTTGCTAGTGTCTGTTTCAAAGGGCCTTTTAGTTGAAACCAACCAAGGTCTAATGAATTCGCTTACATAGAGGAGATCTGCTACGCTATCGCACAGATATTAGACTCCTATCAAAACTAACACAAGGGACGATCCAGGGATAGAGCCCGTCAACGATAATTGTGATTCTTAAAAGCATCTTAGCACAAGTTCGACCACGCTAATGTGGTTTCTTCTTAATGCCATTGGGATTTGAAGAGAAGTTAGTTTAAAATTGAAAACGGAAACGAACAAGAACAATACACAGAAGTATTACTAACACCCAAGAACAAAAAGACCCGTGAGAAGACAAGCAATCACAGTGAGACCATTTCTCGCGTAGTTCGGCTCCGTCACAGGCCAATCAAGCGTTCCATCAGTCTGAAGTTGGTGATTTGGCATCAGGCTTACATGAGTGAATGAAACGTGACTTCTCCATCGGAAAGACATCCTAAGTCATTGGATAGGCAAAATACCCATTCAAATTGCTTCCGTCGATTTCTCGCAGAAGTAGAATGCGTGACACCCAACAAGGTGACTGAATATAGCGCCTACTTTTAATTCTTATCTCCAACAACGTTTTATGACAACGAATTTTTATTATTTTGCAGAACAGTATCGTAGAGCGAGCAGGTTCCCTAAAAGTCAACGGGGACAAGGGGTAAAGGACGGCGTTAATGAATCCCTGTTAAGGATAGGCCATGCTTTTTTCTTCTGCGTGATGTCGTGTAGGCAATTTGTATCACATTTACTCTACATAATGACTTGCGGTGGCCAGTCGATGAACAACTCAGCGTTTTATGCTTCCTAGACAAGGCTGGTATAAATTAGACAAGGTCGAAGAGATGGAATGCTTGCTGGTTTGGGCGGGGTTGGAACCAAGAAAGTCGATTCAGGCTGAACACAACAGCTAGCGTCTCTTCTGACTACGTTAGAGGCAGCCCAAAAACCATTAACAACAATCAAACAACAGAACAGAGTTACTCCTCTGCACCAGTTGAGAGATTATGGACTATCACAAAATAAGCAAAATTGGTGAAACTAGTTGAAATGCTAATTAAAAATAGGAAGACTCCTTAAAAACGCTCTCAAGCAGCGCACTCCCCGATGCCCAGAAATAGCAAAGGAATAATGCTAGTGGCAATAAAATGCTAAGCATATCTTACCTGTGTGACGACCTTCAGTATTGCGCTAGTGGCTTGACATGTGCAGACGTTCGTCAGCAGGCTGGCTGCTACAATCGCTCCTTCTGAGGCGCCAAAAATCTTGTTTTGTGCAAGATGTGGGGCGTATTCCTGAAAAAAGGGGGCTAAATTACGACTGTAAGACTGGTCCTAGCAATGAACAGAGCTCGTTGCTCATACGTCTCTAGAGGATGAAACAAAATATGGTGGTCGGGGACAGTTATCTTTAATCGCTGTAAGAAAAAACGCATTTGCCTTTTTGAATGAGTAAAAAATGTTTACAGAGATGTTAGTTACGAGGTGCCACGCAATGGATTACCACTATATCCCCGGAGGGAGGGAGAGATCTAGATTTCTTGACTGTTCATCACTGTGCAAATGAAGGAAACTAGCTCACCTCTTAATGATTTACAAAATTCTCACACGGTAAGTGTCTATAAACACTGTAATAGTAGCAGTATTTTCTGGTCAGCTACTGTCAATGAGTAGAAGAGGAAAAGCAGTGCTCTACTAGTCGGTTGCTAGAACACGTATAAGGTCATGTTTCATCGCTTACAGCTGTTTGAAATTGTATATGTGTGTTATTGCTTCGTGCCGCTCAAGGTTGTAACGGTGGATCTTTAATTACCAGTCCTGTTTCGATGCTCCAGCGTTCAGGGGCCTGAACGTTGGGCAAGTATTAGATAAGCTATTTACCCCGCCAATGTTTGCAACGAGTCTACGCGTGAAGAAGTGTGTTGGACGTGGAGAAAAGATTCCAGTTCCTATTTCGAACTGATGTCCAGACGGTTATAGTCTCGGATGCCAATCAATCCGCATCAAAGTCCACATTTTCGACACCGTATGTCATTCCTGAAAAAGAAGATAACGGAATCTAGCTGGACTGGTCGTTTTTGAGCACTGTGGCTTAACAATGCTCAAAAACGACCAGCCTAGGTGTAGAAATGTGGCGTAGAAAAGGTGTCATAAATTAACTGGTCTATGTTGCGAATGTTGTTTAAGTGAACAATGAAACTATGAAATCATCGCTCTGGCCTTTTGGTATGCTGCGGCAGGGCGAAAACAGACAGCCATGGAAAGGAGATAGTAAAGGCTCCTTAAGAGCACTCATCATAATCATTTGCTCCACTTATCTGACTGGTAAGGAAATAAAACAGAAGATTTGTTTCAGTTAAAACAAAACAAGCAACAACAGAACGCGTTATTGTCTGAGGAAGCTGATACTGCCCATCCGGTCGTTATAAGGTAGGCAGTGCGCTCTCAGTAAAATTCAGGGTGGGGTGTGGTGGTGTGAAAAACCTATTGATTCTCCAGACAAGGACTACGCTCTAGAACACCTAGCGCATCCAAAATATTACCGAATTAAGGAAAATAACACGAGCTGTGGATACTTTTTACTTAAGGTCCGAATTCGTTTGCCCGTGCCTGTTGCTCCGCCTCCGCCTGGTAAGGACGGTTTCCGTCAACGGTTTAAGCTTACAAGCCCATGTCCCTATGCCTTGGCGTGGAATGCATCATATGGCACGAAAACGCGAAATTAAAAACGTTCTCAGCGGCCGCTGACTCTTGCGTACAGGAAACTTCATGTGCAAGAAATCCCATTTACGAGCAGGCTACATCATACGGACCTAGGACCTCCTTCCCTTGGGTAGCCCCGTGATTGTTCTGCAAGGATCCGCAATCTCGATGCTGGTACGAACATGCTAAACCGCTACCTTCATCAAGTAAATGAGCACTAAGAATCGAGGTCTGTGGTACGTATATAAGCGCTAGACCGGAATTCAATACAAAGAGAAGGAAACAAGGGTACTTGACAGTCTGTTTATACCGAAATTGCATCTTCTCCTAGAATAGTCACATTGCGGGTTTCCGCGTCAGCGGAGGAGATCGTTAGAACTAGCAAAGGGAAGGAACTCCTGGGTCTGGATGATCTAACCTGCCCGAGTTACGAAGCGTTGCTGTTGGGACGCGGGCACAAACCCGTTTAGAATCAAAATTTGGAGCTAAGGTACTAGGGAATTTGCACGCCGTAGGAAGAAAATTTTGAAAAGAAATACAGGGCAATGGTGCTGTGATGACAGACGGTAGCAGCTTCTCGCAGTCAACTCAAATGTGTTTAGGTTCGTCGTGGCGGTAGCACGTGTCCCCCAATTCCAATTCCTATCCGTCATATCGATCAAACAACGCCGATGGTATGAAGGCATAGAGCGTTATGCACGCTAAGTTCTTTAACGCCACGAAACTCACCACACACACTTTAACTGTATAATTTCTATTCTAAATACAAAACGCCAAGCAACTGTAAAGGAGGTAAAAGCACAATAACGATAACTATAATTTGCCATGGAAACCTCCTACAAAAAGCCTTTAGTAACGCGGGAAAGGAGGAAGAAGAACTGATGATAACGTAATAAAATGATATGATGATATGTAAATCTTAATGAGGTGATGAAATGATTTATTGTACCAACTTACAATTATATAACTGTAAATCACAATGATGAAATGTAATAAAAGTTCTCCTGCAACGTTACAGTGTAGCGTTTCGAAGATTGCGAATATCATCCGCTTACAATTACTCGGATGGAATATTCGACGGCGGAATGATTCTGAAGCACGAACGCTTTCTGGGGACCTGTGGTGCATCAAGTGTTTCATGCGATTGTAATGTTATTGCAAACTAATCTGTATCAGAGAAAAATGCAGTCTGGCTTCATTAACAGATTGGGAACATGATCAAACTTATCCTCACTTCAAAAACTCATTGGAACAAGTGCAGCACGTGAACATGAATCTCTAAAGTGTGCCTAGAAACCTACAATAATGCGAGGAGGTCTGAAGTGTATCAGCAATGGCGATGGAGAATTCCACTTCGTTGACTTCAAAAGCCCAATACTTCAGTTCAGAGGGTCATTTGCACTCGCAGTTACGGGCTGGTACAGCCGATAGGCTTTTTAGTACTCATGTTTTATCTCGATGCGATGGTCAGTTGTTCTATAACTTGGAACCACCTAGGAATCGAATCAAGTGTAGAATCAATTCTATAAGTTGGAGTCACCTCATGTGAGTTAACTAGATTCCGCTCCAAATTTGGATGAGCCAATTCGCTGGTTGTTACAGCTGCCTCACAGTGTTGCAATCTTTGAGTTAATAACTAAGACTGGTATGCTTCTGATTCTACAGAATCGCTGCTACAATAATGTCTGGGTCAGATCAAATTTAATGGCTATGTCCCTAATTCAGCCTGATTGGTCTTGGACAGCGATGAGAATGTGCCTTCACTTTAATAAGGAAAAGTGTTGGAAAAAACGCAAAAGCGCGCAAAGCTTGCTAATCCTTATTAGACTCTGGAAAGCGATCAGAACCATGGTGGCACTTACGACGGCTTCATCCAAGCTCCCAGACAGAAAATCCTCTATACAGAGGAGGAATACATGAGTGTGTAGTGGTTCGTCGACAGCGGAAATTAAATTTCCATATGTAATTGTAATTTCCGTATGTAGTTCTTCCCGTAAAGTTAGTAGTCGATGGTGCGGAATACCTACTTCGTGCGCTGGGCTAGTATGCTTTTTCTACCTGCCCAGGTCCTATTTTTGACGGTGGACTGGGACAGGACAGCGATGAAAGTATGTGGGACCTAAGCTCGGCTCTGCTCCGTTTTCAACCAAGTCTTGGGTTCTCAAATTTCGGCAGTGGTTTGACCAGTTTTCATACTAACATCCATATACAGAGGAGCACAGTATTTCTGTCTTAAGTCACCTTTTCCCAAATCCATCACACCTCGTGGCTTAAAACACAGCGACTGAACCGAAATATCCGACATTGGATTAGGCTTGACGAGCTGCAATAGGTTGTGAACACAACCCTAGACGGAGCAGTAGGGCTGCGGACATTCTTTTAAAAGGATCCATATGTAGTGCAGCTGTGGAGAGTTTGTGGTGGTTAGGTATGGAGAAGCGGGACAAACCACTCAACTAGCAACTTGCACTCAACTCTGTTTTCAGCCAAGCTTGAGTTCGTAAAGGCAGGGTAATTTGAAAGTTGCCCTGTCTGGAATTACGCGTAAACACTAATCTTTAACTGTTTCTCGCTATTTGCTTATATAACTCACCACTAATTGAGCTGAGTTATTGGTCGCCTTCTTATTACACACGCCGTAGAACTTCATCAATAAAATAGTTTTCGGTGCTATCTGTAACATTTTCTTGTAGAAACAAAGGCGGTGATGAAATGTGATGTCGTAGCGCACGCTTATTTGTGTGTCATAGCGCATTTGTGACAAGATTTCGGTTGCGATCCTTCACAAGGACGAAATCTATCTGAGACTTGGAGCTCCCACTATAGTATGAGATGAGGTGGGAATCGCGTTTACGAAATACGGTGTTCACTATGGTGATGTTATGCGATTCAAGGATATGTGATCACCATAGGCGTTACGCGACCCGTAACCGAATCCACCATGACAGCTGTACCCGTCCTTCGTCGCGCCGACGTGCCAATTAAGATCACCGGCGACTATGATGACATCTTTTGACGGCACCTCTGCTGTCTTCTCATCAAGCAGGCTTCAAAACTCATTCTTGGCTTGATCGGAGCAGCCAGTCTGCAGAGCATACGCAGAGAAGAAGTGATAGAGTTGCTCCTTAGTGGCGACAACGATCTTCATCAATCGATCGTCAAGGCATTCGAAGCTTACAATCGAGTCACGCAATCGTTCGGAGACGATTACTCCAACTCCACTGGTGCTCCCGGGACTTCTACATAGAACGGCATCGTCCTATGTCCCTTGACTTGTGGCAGGACCACCTCATCTCCTGCACCGCACAGAAATCAACTCTTCTACGCTCCAGTGCTTCAACCAACTCGCAAGAGCGGCCCGTCAACGTACCGACATTCAGCTTGCCACGCGGGTTCTGCTTACGTTACGGGACTTTCGGACTACCTCAGTTGCCCCCTGATGCCATCCTCGCATCAGGGACCCTCGCATACCTTTCACACTCGCCGGGCTCTGCGAGTGCGCGTCGGCTCTCGCGGACGCCGTAGCACTATCTCGATACTCACGTACGTCATCAGCCAGGTGGTGTGACATGGGTCTTCGTAGGCAGACCTTCACAAGGGCTTGTCGCCTGCATTGAGTGTCCGTGCTCTTATTGTTAGCTTAGCTTAGCTCGCAGAGCGAGCGGCTTTCAGTGGCACCACGTGGAGGAGCGGACATCGCCATAGCCAGTCTGTGGTCAAACCACCCAATTTCGGCAGGTCACAACTTGCTCAGGAATTTCGTTTTGCAAATTTTGGCCCACATATTCGCAATATATGGTACATACCAAGCTCTTTCTAATGATCCTGGTCTCAACTTGAAGTTCCTGGGAGGTTGAAACTCTTCCCTAGAGAGATGCGTCCTAGAGATACCTGTAACGAGTCTTTTGAACTGTCTCAAAAAATTAGGCAGAACGTTTTTGGGCATTTCAAAAACTCGATTCCTGCTCTATTAGTAAAGAAACCTATTCTTACATTATTTCATTCATTTCGTCATTGGGGTTTTGATCTTCCACCCTCGTGTTAAAAGAAGAAACGGCCTAGAGCTCCTGGACTGAAATGCCTAACATATCAGTTGATATCTTACAAACCACGACAAGGTCAATCTCATGTGCTAGTAAGAAATGAGCAGTTGAATTGCTTTGCAGTGCCTTGAATATACAGCATTCAGTTTTATCTGATTTCCTTGCTGTGCGTCCGCAGTGTTCTTTAAACGAAGGCTTTGTGTCTAAAATAATAATCCATATCAGCATCGTAAACAGCCAGCTCCCCAATGTGATAGCTGCTCTTATTGTTCTGCAGTAAAACGTAATGCACCTTGGTTTTAAGGGCCTCTTAGACTTAATTGTTTTCTAATCTTAGAAAGGTATGCGCTCACTTTAGAATAACAAAGTTTATGAAAACCTGCACATCAAAAGGTTCTCACTAAAATAGAATTCATGAATCACTTTCAAAATCTCCTCCACTAACCAGCGAAGGGAACTTTTCAATAGCGTTACCAGCTCTCTATAGCGTTTACCCTTCATAAAGGAATTATTTGATTAACAGCTGCGAGGTTTCGAATCCGTGTACGGCCTAAATTTGAGAAAGAAATCGTGAAAAATGTGAAAAAATCTCTAAGCTTTTGATTGTTGTGATGCTTTATGAGAAATCAGGTTACGAACTACAATTATTACGCCAGGAATGAAAAGAATCTGTTGTAGCTTTCTAAAAGCTCCAGGTCTTTCACTCATTTTTGCCTGGTATGTATTTTGTGGATCTATCCTAGTCCGGGGGTGCCACATATCTAAAAATTACCTAACAAATCGACATGGGACTTACCGAGCGGCTCCTGAAGGACTCGAGAGAACCTAAAAGGAAGAAAAAAAAACCAACGTGCGAACAAAAAAAATTAAACCGCCGCGGTTCTTACAAGCGTCTCGGCGGGTAAAGAGTAAGGCAATGGAGGCCTGCCGCGTACTGACCACCGCCTGACATGTTGTAACCAGGATCCAACATGGTGAGGAGGGCACACAACTTTGCCGGCAACAAATGTAATTTTCGTTTTTTTTTCTGGATGAGTTTTTCTTGTTTAGGGTTTTGTGTTGTTCTGTAGAAGTCGCTCGGTAAGTCTCAAGTGAATTTGTTACATATAATACTTTTTAGTTATGTGGCTCCCCGGACTAGGATAGATCCTATTTTGTTTCATTCAGTGAGAAATCCACCTATACTACGTTTCGTTTTGTTGAGTGGCCTTGGCGAGCGCCAACAGCGTTTCCATTCGTCCCTGTCGCGTGCCAGAGTGGTCCAATGGATCCTCCTCGCTCGAGGGACACGAAGAGCGTCATATCGTTCGTTCAGAGCTTTCACGAAAAAGTCCGTCCAACTCGTTGTTGGGCGTTCTGGTGTTCCCTTGACACCCCACGGAATTCCGTCGGTGACGGATCTCTTCCAGCGGGTGTCTGCGAAGCGCATTACGTTGCCGGCCCACTTAAATTACAACGACTTGGTCCATTCAACAGTGTCTCTGATCTTCGAACGTCGACGAAGCTCGGAAACCTGAAGGTCTTCTCTCACTAGCGTGAGTCGTATCGCTGTGACCATCGTCCTCTCGATTCCACGCTGCGCGACCCTGATCAGGTCTTTGAGACATACGTCAGGGGAGGAAGAACGGTAGAGTCGAATAGGTGGGCACGGAGTCGGACGTTCTTCGTCTTCTTCGCGACTTCCTCAACGCTCTTGAAAGCTCCTCAAGCCGCTCGCTTCCTCTTGCCCAGCTCTAGCGCTAGTTGGCTGCCCATGTTGACTTCGCCACCCAGATACACGTAGATGGAGCACTCGAAGATCTTCGTTCCGTTGAGCGACAAAAGCGAAGATGGTGCATTTGCTGGCCGTCGACCTTCACTCCATGTCTTCCCATTCTAGTACGCGCATAACGTTTTCGAGGGTGGCGCTAATGAGTTTTGGGGATATGGTATCCCCTTGCCGAACCCCTCCCAGCGAGACACTATTGAATCGAAACATGCCTCTTCTGCTCGGTTTGATGTCTATAAACGTTGAAAATTGTTAAAGCAATAAAAGATGACATGCGGAGCATCTAGTGTGTCCCAATTTGTATGCAATAGAACATAATCATGGTCACCACTTTGTTTATCGAATAAAGGCTCAAATGAGAAGATCTGAGCACATCACTTTTTCTCGCATACGTGGTACTCCTTATCGCAGGTCGAAGGTGAGTATGTCGTGCAGTCCGAATCCTTGTGACAAGGCGATCCTTTTGTGTACGGCTCTCCATTCTTATATCTTAAAGAGAACAGCATTTTTATGCAAAGATTAATGTAAATTTAGTTTCTTTTGTAAAAAGGCTAGAACTGTGCAACGAACTTCCTGTCGTAGAGGCATACCATCTCCAGAGTGAACAAGTTTTCCTCTCCTTCAGCCTTGGAAATCTTGTATCCACAACCGATTTGTGTTGCCCTAGCGAGAAGCATCTAGAAGCATAAGGTATTATTCTGATTTCACAAACTGACCAAAAGCCTATTATACCTGATTTAAGGAATTGTTTGACTCGAACCAGCTTCTGTATGCCTTTATCGCTTCTTGGCTTATGTCCGTCCCACGCGAAATTTTGCTTAAAAAGATTTTCTCAAACAGGAGATCGTTTAAATGTTCTCATATCAGTTACCTTGTATAGTCATTCCTACCAAAATTGGGTGGAAGTGCAGATATCTTGTTGGCTACTACGCTCCTGGACAGAGCCTCTAGGAATTGGTTCTTCTGCTGAAAAGCACTAATAACACACAGGTAAGCGTATCAAATTTACGCAAAACTCACAAAACTTGGGCGTCCTGTTCTGATAATTTTAGGAAAGATTTTAGGAAAGGGCTAGATTTCCTTCAATGTTCGGTTCATTTATAACAAATTTGTGCGAAATTGGAATGCTGATGTACTTACAGCAGCTTAGATTTATATGTATGCTTCTCAAATAAAATCGACAGCATCTACCAGGCTGTCCAATAATTCTTGTCCGAAAATTTCACCATTTTTAATTTTTTTTTTCAACTTTATTGAAAAACAAGTCTAATCAACAATATAATCACCACAATTCAAATCAGTTTCTTTAAGCCTCAATTGGCTGGTATCGAGGTTGTAAGCTGTCACAACGATGTTTTGTTGCGATCAAAACTTCTAGCGCCAGGCGGGACTCGAACCCGCACCTCCCTCTGACCGGGCGGGAATGCTCTACGCCATTACACCACCGGAGCCGTTTGATCGAACGCAACATTGATCAGAAGTTTTGATCGCAGCATAATCACCACAGTTATCCACAACAGTGGCCCATCGATTGGGCAGGTCGCCGATGCCCTTCGCCCAGAACTCCGGGGGCTGCGACTCGAAGAAGTCCGCGATGTCGGATTTGAGGTTGTCGTAGTTGGTGAATTTTCTTCCGGCCGAATGGTGCTTTAGCGGGCGGGACAAGTGGTAGTCGGAGGGGCGAGGTCCGGGGAATACGGCGGATGGGCAACCGTCTCCCAGCCGAGCGTCGCCAACTTCTGCTGGGTCTCCTTCGCCACGTGGGGCGCGCGTTGTCGTGCAGCAGGTGGACCGAGGCGGCGGAGTGGCGTTCTATCCCCCGCCCGTTAAACAGAGGCGTGGCAAATGTCTGCGTCTCCACTATCTCGTAAGGCAGCCACTAGACTCTCGAGCAATTGCAGGGGGTTGGGGGTGGGCGGGCCAGGGGGATGAAGGGATAGAACGCTCGACCCCCGACCGAGGCCCGTCGGGACGCTATTCTCGGATGGCGGTGGCTAGTTTCTCGAGCTGATCGGTGTAGATGGAGGCGGTGACCGTCCTGCCTTGCGGGAGCAGCTCGAAGTACAGCATGCCCTTGGCGTCCCACCAGCAGCAGAGCATGATCTTCAGCGGGTGTTCCCTGTCCTCGAGGCTCGTGTCGCCGCTCTCGAAACGATTGAACCGGCGCCTGACTGTGCGTTGGGACACTGCATCCTCCTTGCACGCTCTGCAGATGTTGGCGACCGCGGGGCCCGTGTCTTTGCCCAGCAGCCACTCGTAGTACACGAACGTACGAATTCGACCTTGGTCCATTTTAGCTTGTACTGGTAGCCAGACGCGGCGACTGCGCCTTATATACCCCTAGCGTGGAACTCTGGAGAACCTTCACTTGCCTGATATTGTAACACTTCTAAGAAAAATTATAGAAATTTGAAAATTTTCGCACAGGAATTATTGGACAGCCTGGTATATCAAAAGCGTCAAACTTGCTTAGAAATGTAGTAACATTGGTTAGAAAATGGTCCAGTTTGGTTTGAAAAGTGTCAAATGTGACGTTAAAATGGTATAAATTAGGTGAGGCTTTTCAGGCTTTTGAGAGCTCTGAACACTGTTGACAGTATGACGGTGCCGGAAAATCGTACCGTTCTACTGAATGCGTGCTAGTTTTCATCTTAATTTTAGGAAAACTGAGCGAAATAGTCAGAAGTGAGGATACGGACAAGAACTGAACAATGTAGCAGGGATGAAGATGAAATTGAAACAGCTGAAACATTCCTCCGAAAACAAAACGACGCAATGTAAATGTATTGATGTTAAAGTTTTGGGCTCACCCACCTTCGGGATGCTAAACCTATTCTACTTCTTTCAAGTATTGCAGAATATAGGAGTCGTCTGAATACGTATTTGGCTTACAGGCAACCTGTGGCCGCAGCACGATAGGCTGTTTCCGCTTTAGTAGTCCCACTTCCCTTAGGTAAAGGATGAGTAACGGACAGAAGGACTTTACGAGAATCATTCTTCGCCCAAAACCTACCAATTTGTACATGTTCGACGCTGGACCGTAATCTTTGCCACTTATTTTAATACCATTGGCGACAAAGACTCGCAGGCCGTTCTGCCCTTCGTAGAACACCTTATCGATAGCGTTCTGGTCGATGACGAAGTCACCATAGCTGACCACTAAAAATCATAAGGTGATGTTTATTAGCTGGCTTCTGAATTAAAAAGATTATTGCTGCTGACGTCGATCGGACATCAATGAAAATATCCATGCAAAGCTTTCCTTCTAGAAGTCCAGCACAACAAACTAGTCCAAAAGGCCAACTGCATCAGTTGACCGTAGAACTACTAGTGTCGAGAGAAATAACTGCAAAGTGCTATAGAGGAAAGGACACAATCTCACGCTTTTCAAAAGTCTACACAGCGGATAAACAAATTAGTATATGTAGTAGTTGGCTTTCCATAATGAAGGCCGCAATCTGAGTGTAAGGCTTGGGCTTAAACGATCGAAAAGCAAAAATCGCTAAAGAGTGGACTAATTAGGTGGCACTTCACAAGAATGGTATCTTCATTTGGTGCAAACAGTCAGTAATACAATACCGCTCAAATTCTTTGCAAAAAAGACGATGAGACGGATTAATCCGTCACAAAGCGGATTAATCCGTCTCAAAGCGTTTACTTAGTTTTGAAGCTTTTGCTTCCTCGGCTCCGTTACTTGATTTGCGACCCCTTCGAGATCCCAAGTGGCATGTCCTTAAGGGTTTTCGTTGACAAGATTCAGCGAAACTCAGAAATCCTCTATGGTTTCAACAGATCTGTATTTTTTACGCATCAAGTGTGATTGTGGTACTAAACAGTGCACGATCAGCGAGTGTCTACTATTTCGAAATCGTCAGAAAGACCACTAAGCACTTGCCTAGATTTTCTACACAAACCTTTTCTAGAAGATACTCGAAGACAGGTATTTATGAACGTGGGTCTCCTATGCTGTATTGTTACATATTTCTTCACATAAACCCAGAAATTGGAATATAATGAAATTCGGGTTACCTTCGGCTGCATGGCACGGAAATGCGAGAACCTAAACGAAGCCGTATATAGTAACATGTATGAGTATGAATGTAAACCGTTTTCAGTTTAAACTGGACACTTTTCATTTCGAATTAAGGCAATTTAAGAAAGAAGGTGAACATTTTACAAGCCTAGTCACCAGGAGACTATCTCAACGATAGGTCGGAACGGCCCAGGGGTTGCATATGGGTAGAATCGCCTCTCTCTGGGAAACAACAAAATACAAATATCTCGTCCTCAATACAACTCTGCGCAATGTTAGGGACGACAGAAGTCGGGCCGCTGACGGCGTTAGTCCTATGCCTACACGAGGAGGGCGTGCCCCCCCCCCGGACTAGGATTGATCCGATTTTTTTTGCTAAAAAACCACCTCTGCAGAGTGTCCTTTTAAAGGTAATTATGCCGTTGAATAAGCACAAAATTCCCAAAATTTGACCTCAAACATTATTTCCCAGTTTATCTTGAGATACTGGTGCTCAAAGAATTAGTATGTTACATGGAAAGATTGCACCGCAGACTCGTTATATGCATTGAGTTGTCAAATGTAATGATCGTGTAATTACTGCTCACATATGTATACGTCTGGAGACAGTCTCTTTACACGACAAATTCTTCGCGGATCATTCAGAATGCACCTAATACACTTTTGGGCATAGGATTAGAATTTCCATACTAGTTCAAAAAGTGTACAGGCTTCTTCTTAAGACACTCGATACAAGAATTTTTCGCACGAATTTTCTTTTTTGACAAAATATTATAACTGCTTTTGTAATATCGTGCCTGTTATGACCTTTATCACGATCATTTTTGTTTGAAAGGTGTCCAGTTTAAAATGAAAGGTGTTCCTTTCAAAATGAAAATGGTATATCTGTCCGACTTACAGAGAGTAGTAGAACTACTGTGAGTAGCATTGCCGAACGAGCGGAGTGACTGTATGTGGCTTCCATCGCAGTTCTCCTTTTATTGCCTAGTGAAAGAATAGTCATGTAGAGACTAAGTGTTTACCGTAGACTGTCAACTCGCATACACAAAGGGATAATAGGAGCGGAGGTCCGAAAAAGAACGCCTACGTTATCACAGCACTTCGTACTTGCCACAAAGGATACGCCCGATATTAACGAAATAGAAGCATTGTGCGTCTATCCCACGCGGTCCACACTAGTGTTAAAGATTCGGCATAGGTAGAGGGAATAGAATGAAGTGCACTTTAGGTAACAGAAGTCGAGGTGTTTCATATCCCAACATGATTCATGATCTCATTGTCGGACAAGGCAACAAGGTACAGAATTCTATCGAAACCAAGTGTGAGAAAAGGTAGTTCGGCACGTGGTCGCGTTGAGTTCTCAATGCTAAATCGTAAGAAGGATTGATACCATCAACAGCATCCTTCTTTAGGAAAGGAAGTGTTCAATTGCTCCGCATAACCTTCCCCATTTATTTATTTATTATATTTATTTATTTAAGCGTTGAAGAAGATGCGCTCGACAATTAGAGCAGAAGAAGCAGAAGATTGCCCAAAAAACATGCTTTTAGAATTCGGAGGAAAAAACAACACAACAACAGTATGATCTTAACGAACAATAACGTAATTCTTTAGTTTATCAACTGTGTAACCGATCTCAGGGCCTCTACAGGGTCTCGCGGCAGCACTCCGAGAACTCGTCCATATCGCTCCCGCCGCAGTGGGACCCACGCTGCCACTGTGGTGGAAGCCGGGCGCAGACGAGTTGTCGCGGAACCGCCGCACGCAAATGTCCCCGAGGGCTGCCACAGTTCACGTCGGTTCTCACCGCAGCGCCAGGAGATGCGAGTGAGACCTGCCAGATGGCGTGATCGGATAGGAGAGCTCAATGTGTATGTATGACCTGCAGAAGAACCGATAATAAAGAAAATTTAAAGCGGAAAAATTTAAATTACACTTTCTTCCTTTTCCAGATTGCTTCGTTTCGCCACCTATCTTCAGGCGAACCTTTTTTTATATCACCACTGCACGGACCTATAACAAAAAATGTTATACACTCTTAAAGCAATAAGAAAAATAGTAAGAGATACCCAACAAAAAGCAGCATAACGCAAAACTAATACTGGAGGATACAGTGGAAGAATACAACAATAAATTCGTTCAGTATCGATTGGTAGATTGATACCGTTTAGGACTACCATATTCGAGTGATTCCATTGTTAAGCTCTACTAGGAACTGAGGTCTGTTATAGGGCTTCTAGACATGAGTCATCTAGGAGGCAAAGCTTCGCCTCTCTGAGAAGAAACTACAATTCTGCCTTTTCGTATGTTAAGTAAGCCCTTTTCTGAGGTCGATCGGGAAGTATAATAGTACAGGTAGAATAAATGGCGGTGTGCGAATTTGTGAAGAATGAGAGAACCTAACTGCTGGAGCGGGTGAAACACAGACCAGAAGAGGTAGCAGAACCTCTCATAACGAAATAAAAGACCCACTCAAGAATCCCAGCACGATTTAGAAACCGAATCGTTCAGTCTGAAGCATTAAAAAGCACTCCACGGAATCTCGCCTTTCAGATGAGTCAGAAGAAATTCCTACGAAACGTTCAAACGAGCTGAAAAAACCAATGCCGCCGAAAACCAATTTTTCTGCAATTTTTCGTTCCTGCCGGCAAAAGTACGCAGTATTGCGTGCAGTAACCCTTGCGGCGCCGCACCATCCGCCCTTGTCAGGGCGTGTCCACGGCACTCGCTATACTCTGCTGCCGGCCTTACACTTCAGTGCATAGAACAGACAAGTTTAAGCATTCGGTGCTTGTAGAAAATGTAGTACACGGGTTGAAGGTCTTATATGAAAATGCATCAAAAACGTAGAAATTACTGAATTAATCAGGAAAGAAAACTTCTACTAAAGCAGCTTGCAAGAAAAAGACATTGTAACGAGGAGGCAGCGAACAGTAAATGTGGAGTAAGTCTGTCCGCATCAACCAGCTATAATGCTCTATGGTAGATACAAGAGCCTAAACCTTATTCGTATTCATTCTCCCTTTGCACAAATACTGAAGCTGAATTGTGATATTGGATGCGTGGTAGCGAAGTAGGAGGATACGCCGGCTGTCACGCGTACCCGAATCCAGGTTCCTGGTTCGGTTTTCTCGCCCAGCCTAGTCAAGCATTCCGTCCTTCCGATTCGGTACATTTGCACCAGACTTGTTTGGGAAGGACAAAACACTGACTTCTTCTTCTGCTGGCCACCGCAAGCCATTGTGTAGGTCAAAAATGCGTTCAAATTGTTCAATAAATCCCGTAAAAGCAGAATGCGTGGCTCATCCCGAAAGAGGTTGTTTGGGAAGAGAGCCGTTCTTCACCTTTTGTCTTACCATCGCAAGCAAAAACTACTGCAACCGTTCTAGCATACGATTTGTTTATGTTGATCTATATCCTACGTAACATTCGCTTATGCAATTACTGAAAAGGTGTATATAGTTATATTATGGGCGTGTGTAGCGCAGCCGGAGGATGTACCGGCGGTGGCGTACACCCGATGCATGGTTTACGGTTTGCATTCCCGCCTAGGTCAACCAAGCCTTCCATCCGTTCGAAGTCCGTGTACCAGAGTTGTCTGGAAAGGATAAAGCGCTG
Source organism: Heligmosomoides polygyrus polygyrus (assembly GCA_947396885.1). Lineage (NCBI taxonomy): Eukaryota > Metazoa > Nematoda > Chromadorea > Rhabditida > Heligmosomidae > Heligmosomoides > Heligmosomoides polygyrus. Next base: position 93,280,283 of record OX377202.1, read on the forward strand.
TCTTGTTCATCGGCTTGTCACCGCAAGTCATTGTACGATCAAATAGGTGTTCATATCCCCCCATAACATCCGTAGAATTAGAATGCGTGGCGCATCCAAAAAGAGATTGAGTAATGCCGGCCTCCATCGTTGCTTCCTTCATTGTAATAATGTAATATGACAAGTGATCTACATCGTCAACCTCATGATACTGTTTACAAAGGGGCACTGCTCTTGTTCAGATCAGTTTTTCCCATCCTTCTTCCAGCCGATCCTGTGCTGCTTTGTTCTACCGTTTCGTCTTCATAGAAATGTAGAAAAATTGGAACTGAAACATTTCCTTATTGGAAACCCAATTTAAAACGGAAAAATTTGCGTCTGAAGCAGTGCTTGCAAAAGAGGATAGCTTGAGCCTGGTAGAAAAAACTAAGACCATAGCTAGCAGATATTAGAATTCCGGCAAGCCAGTGCTTATCAGAAGGTTCTGTTACATGTCCGTAAGAAGCCACAGCAGATTATTCCCGAGAGGGAGCGATGTATGTATAAGTTTGGACACCTTAGATGTAACTCCACTGAAGAAAACGAGGAGATCAAGGCGTTGGGCCTGCTAATGAAGGACCAAATGTAACAACGCCCGGCGACACCCAACGAAATTGATTGGAAATTATTCAAATGTCGAAGTTTCGTGCCGAGAGAAGCTGGAAACTTAGCGAATACTATACATTGGATCCGAATGAATCATTTTCGGATATCCGATTCGGATATTGTGATCCGAATCATCCAAAAATCCGGGGTCCGAGAAATTGCCGTTATCCGAATCATCCAAAAATCCGGGGTCCGCGAAATTAGCCTTATCCGATTCATCCAACTATCCGAAGATTTTCGATCGGATTCATTGTATTGAATGAATCATTTCGGATATCCGATTCGGATATCCCTATCCGAATCATCCAAAAATCCGAGGTCCGCAAAATCGCCGTTATCCGAATCATCCAAAAATCCGGGGTCGGCAAAATTGCCGTTTATTCGAATCATCCAATTATCCGAAAATTTTCGATCGGATCCAATGTATAGTGAATACTCTTTTCAAAGTTTCATAAAAGCACTGTTTTTCCGATTACATTTTTTTCTGTTGGGGTGCATCAGGGTTCTGCGCTTTCTCCACTCCTCTTTGTTGTCGTCATGGATGCCATTACGAGAGATCTTCAGAAGCCTGTCCCATGGACGTTGCTCTATGCTGATGACGTGGTGCTCGCTTGCGAAGATAAAGATGATCTCGAGAGGCAGGTGCAAGCTTGGTGCGACCGTCTGGCGAGGTTCAGACTCAAATTGAACGTCAAGAAGACCTAACGACTGACGTGAGCGAGTCCGGTTCCAGTAAGGTTAACGGTACTGAACTTGCATGCATCCGCAGACTAACTGCTCTGTTCAATCCAAGGATGAGTTTTGGAGCTTGCTTGATGAGAAGGCAGCAGAGGTGCCGTCGAAAGATATCATCATAGTCGCTGTTGACCTTAATGGGCACGTCCGCTCGACGAAAGACGGGTACAGCTGTCATGGTGGATTCGGTTACGGGTCGCGTAACCCCGATGGTGAGCGTATTCTTGAGTGTGCGGAATCGCATATCCTCACCATTGTGAACACCGTTTTCCGAAAACGCGACTCCCACCTCATCTCATACTCTAGTGGAAGCTCTAAGTCTTAGATAGACTTTGTCCTTGTGAAGGATCGCGATTGGAGCATTGTCACAGACGCGAAGATCGTGCCGTATGAGACGGTCGCCCCACAACATTGACCGCTAATCTGCACCCCAAAGATCGCCCCTCCGAGGCTGAAGCAGATCGAGCGATGCGGTGCTGCAAGAATCAAGTGGTGGCGAATAAAAGAGAATGAAGCAGCTGTGATTTCCCGCGTACGGTTACTGACAGTCACGACTGTCGACGAAACTTGGAAGAGAAGAACCGACGCGATACGCCAAGCTGCAAGATTGGAACTCGGCGCTACGAAGCCTGGACGATGCAAAGTCGACAAGCAGACATGGCTGTGGACAGACGACGTAAAAGCAAAAGTGCGAGAGAAGAAGGCGCTTTATCGCGTCTATGTTGCTCCTCTCCCCGATCACACATTGCGCCAAAAACCATTTTCCTGACAAATGAAACCATCGATTAGGAATACGTGATCAATTCGAAGATAGCATCAGACATTTTTTGCACTCTGGAAAAATTTCTAAATCTTGAAAATGTGTTTAAGTTACTATGGCAAGGATATCAAGTACAGTTTTAGAACCATATCTCGTTCGTTCCAAAGTAAAGAAACCGAATCCGACCTGATTTGTTTAAAAGTTGCTCTTAAAATTTTTTTAATTTTAGGTGTCGAGCAATCAGCATTCAATACTTCATGGAAATCGATTCCGTGCTCACAGAATGTCTCCTCCAGCAATGAATAATGCGCAATTCTTCACATTATCGACGACACGCAGGGAAAGAGTCGCGGCAAGCACCAGCTGCCGCTACTTTTTCATGAGTTTCTCACGCGCAAGACCTCAGACGGGCAAAAAATAGTGTAGTCACAGTTCACCTACAGTGTCTTCTTCGTTAAAAACAAAAAGTGCACGACCTCTCCTTTGTATTGTAGAGAGACCGCCCTCGCGGTCTTACCAGGATACTATCTCAACGGTAGGTCGGAACGGTGCAAGTGTTGTGTATGGGCAGAACCGCCTCTCCCTGGGAAGTAACAAACTGCAGGTATCTCGACCCCAATACAACTCTGCGCAGAGTTAGGGCGACGGAAGTCGCGTGTTGGCGCCCTGTTGATTCACGTGCTCCACAGTTGACGGGCACCCGCGGGATAAGGGCTCGTATCGCGGATCCACGCAGTGCACAGGTGGCGTAGTAGGGAAGAGCTCGGGCTCGTGAGGAAGGGGTCGGGGGTTTGGATCCCGCAGACTGCGTTTTTACACTTTTACATAATCCATGTTTATCATATAGGTAATCCACCTAGGGGTATTATAGCGTGTTATAGAGCACGTTTACATATAACATACCACCCATGCCATTAACAAGGGTGGTCCAGGCAGGGTCACCGATTTCGCTGAAACTTCGTCTAGAGGGTCATTTAGGGTGCTGATCACGAATCTGATATCCGTTCTTCACAATTCGGCTGGATAATATAGATACAGGAAGGCACAGGATTACATTCTTAAAATTTCTGCCGGTGACGGCTGGTAGAGACAGAATCGTGAAACCCCCTAGACAAAGTTCCAGCGAAATCGGTGACCCTGCCTGGACCACCCTTGTTGACGGTATGGGTGGCCTCCGACCGAATCGTGAAAAACGGATGTCAGATTCGTGATCAGCACCCCAAATAGCCACCCTAGACAAAGTTTCAGCGAAAAATTTTTTTGACCGAAGTCTTGTCGGTAGAGTCGGAACTTTTAACTAGTGCCACAAAACATAATCGTTACATAATTACAGCTTCACACAAAATAGGCTTAAAACAGTGAACAGAAGTGAACATTTTAGCTAATCTGTAGTTTGAAGCCTATGTTATATGTAAACATGCTCTATAACACACTATAATACCTCTAGGTGGATTACCTGTATGATAAACACGGATTTTGCAAAAGTGCAAAACAGACGCAGTCTGCGGGACCCAAACCCCCGACCCCTCGCTCATGAGCCCGAGCGCTCCCCTACTACGCCGCTCGTGCACTGCACTGAGCTGCGATACGAGCCCTCATCCCGCGCGCGCCCGTCAACTGTGGAGCACGTGAGTCAACAGGGCGCCAACACGCGAATTCCGTCGCCCATAACTCTACGCAGAGTTGTATTGGGGTCGAGATACCTGCAGTTTGTTACTTCCCAGGGAGAGGCGGTTCTGTCCATATACAACACATGCTCCGTTCCGACCTACCGTTGAGATAGTATCCTGGTTAGTCTTGTTGAGTTCCTTCGCTCTGGTAGTCCTCTTTTAGTTTATAATTACGAATAAACAGATTATTAAATAATTTTGTGTCAGAGGCAACGGAAGCCCGCACGGAAAGGCCAATTTGTTAAGAGATAGAAAACCACCTGAAAACTTTTTAAAAATTTCTACAATTCTATTCTAAGGCATTCTAAGGCAGGTACATAAGATTCCCTTCTTCAAAGGAGTGCCCGTTATATTCACATGATTCGTATTTTCGGCTACTTTCTCGATTTTTCTTCCTTTTTACATAAATATGATGCAGCCTATCGCAAACCTTTCATGCCTCAGTCACAATCAGTTGTAACGTTCCGAATGTGAAAAAAAACACCGCTTCATTTATCGTGTTGAAAAAAAAGCTACAAAATGCCCAAGACTACGAAACACTAGATCCTCTATCAAATGAGGGCGAATTTCGCATGTTATGCAGTTAAATCGTAGTGTATTCCATTGTTCAACTTTAATTTCCTGAGCATTGGTGAGCTTCCGCCCCAATTTCGCTTTTACTCACTTTCGTTAAACTCCCGCAAATTCCTGCAAGGGCGCACTTCTTCTTCTTCTCCTTCTTCTTCTTCTTATTCTTCTTCCTCTTCTTCTTCAGCGTTTGTCCTGCTTCGTATCGGGGTCCGCTCTTCTGGTGTCGGGACGCCACCTTTCTCGATCCTGCGCTTCATCAGGGTGGACGTCAGCTACTTTCATGTCCATGTGTAACGTATCGGACCAACGCTGCCTCGATACGTTACAAATGGACATGAAGGTGCAAGGACGCACTAAGGATAAGGAAAAGGACGGCGTTACTCAATCCCTTTTGGGATGCGCCAGCGCATTCTACTTCTACGGGATGTCGTGGAGGCGATATGAATGCGTATTTGGCCATACAATGACTTGCGGTGGCCAGCCGATGAACAAGTCAGCGCTTTATCCTTCCCAGACACGTCTGGTACCAATTCACCGACCCCGAAGAGATGGAGGACTTGGTTGGCCTGGGCGGAAAATCCGAACCAGGAACCTGGAATCGGGTGCACGCGACCGTCGGCGCTTCCACCGACTGCGCTACACGCGCCCAAGGACGCACTACTTTATACTATTTTCGTGAGATGAAGGGGTTGAATTTTTCCATATCTCCGGTTATCCGCTTGAGACAAGTTTCCCAAACTGTTCTTATTATGTCTAGAAAGAACTAGCTAAAATTTAAGAACGTGAAAGGCAATAAACTCAAGTTAAAGGCACAGTTGTCACTGATATTTTGCTTTTTCGACAGTTGTCCTCTAGCAGCAGAAGGTTGGAAGTGTTCTATGACGGATCGAGAAATGGGAACTTGGCATACAAACTGGTCTAAGAGCTGTCGCTGAATTGGAACAGATCTCCACTGTGCGTCCTTTCTCATCTCAAAAACTTGGCATTGGTGTTAGCAACATTTATAATCCAGCACGACGTCGTTGTCTTGGTACCTTATTATTAGCCTGATGTTTCGGTCACCTCGTCTTCTCTAGAGGCCTAAAACCGGCTCGAGGCTTTATCTTTACAGCTTACTCGTTCAGGCGCCTTAAGCCTACGTCAGCCGGCGCCGCACCGCAATCTCGTCCTTTTCCTTATTGTCGGGGCGGGACTCACGCCCCAATGAGGTGGGAGCCGCGCCGAAAGCGAGTCGTTGCGGTGCCACATGCCGCTCCGCGTTTCGCAAATGTAGCCGTAATCTAGCCGTAAAGGCAATGTACCACAATGTAACGCTCCGGAATTGCTCCCGTTGAGTGATGCGGCCGGGGCTTCGCTAATTGCTGCTAGGTGGTATGCCACCAAACTCTGACGTAGGCCTTACCCGCTGATGCGTCTCCGACGTAAATCCAGAAACAGAATGCAAAATCTGAAAGAAGAAGACGAACTCACACGATGCCTAACCGTCTGAGTGTAGCTTTTGGCTACCACCCGGCGTCAGTTGGACCCGTAGAGAATGAGTGGTACAGTTGCCCGATCGCGACATGTTTTCAGTGGTCGCCACTATTCCCCTGCCTTTACGCTGCGAGCACTGGCGTCGCGTCCACATGGCAATCTTCGAAAACGACGATACCACAGTCAGTCGACATCGTAGACGGCTTGGTTGGTCGGAGTCGTACGCGACTCCTCCACCGCCGCTAGAGGTTGGATGAACCGCATCCAGGAATCCCTGCTATTAAATAGTCTTGCGCTTGAACAGCGCAGATTCCAGCTGAGCAAAAAGAGCAGTTTTGGCGCAGGCTACGCAACCTGCTCTGTACCTAGGGGATCACAGTAGAAATAGGCGCAATACGGTTTGGGAAAATATTGGCTTTTGACTATGAATTTTTCTTGCATTTTTCATACTAGGACAGGCATCCACTAGGTAAGCAAAATGTCTATCCTACCGTAGGCTGTATGTTGAAAGTCTAATAGGGATTACAACCTCTTCTTCGCAACTCGTATTGCGCCTGAAATATAGGTACTTCTCTTTCAAACGCAAAACAACCAACCGATGACCAAAGATTGTAAAACTTGGTTGCCTTGGAAGGGCTAACAATTCAGCTGCATACGTAAAGCTGAATCTATTCAGCTTTACGTATGCAGCTGAGCTGAGAGATTTCGCGCTCTATCGAAAAATGGGAACGATGAATTGGCAATTTATAGGAAGCCGCCGTTCGCTTAAATATTTCGGCCGATCTCGCTTTTACCCTTCACGTGATTGAGGTGTCTACGTGGCACATTTTTAGAGGCTTCCTGTTCTGTAACACGTCTATATAGACATTTTATTGTAACAAACACTCTTACACTCGTACTGATACTAAATGTTTATTCCTATATAGACATTTTATTGTAACAAACACGTTTGTTACAATAAAATGTCTATATAGGAATAAACATTTAGTATCAGTACGAGTGTAAGAGTACAACGATAATCTAATCAGGTTCATTAAACAGCCTGATAGAAACTAATGCTATAGAAATTTTAAGGGTCCAAAATTGTATTAAGTTTAAAGAGTTCGGCTAACTCTCCTTTTATGTATGTATATAGCGAACGAATGGTGGTGTGCTCCGATGTTATTCGTCGATTATATTGCGTCCACTGACTATCAAATCTAATTTTTTCGATACCTTCT